>CM073121.1:45673010-46273010 GCA_037039145.1 Fundulus diaphanus | reverse complement strand
AGGAAGTCTAGCAGCCAGTTTTGTAGGGGTGTGTTAAAGCCCAGATGCTCCAGTTTTGCCACCAGATGTTGTGGGATGATGGTGTTGAACGCTGAACTGAAGTCCAGGAACAGCATCCGCACGTGCGTGTTCTTCTCCTCCAGGTGAGCCAGGCTCAGGTGAAGAGCAGAGGAGATGGCGTCCTCAGTGGAGCGGTTCCGTCGGTAGGCAAACTGGAACGGGTCGAGTGTAGATGGGAGACTGGAGACGACGTGTTCCTTTACCAGCCTTTCAAAGCACTTCATCATGATGGGAGTCAGTGCAACAGGCCGGTAGTCATTGAAACAGGTGACTTGAGGTTTCTTTGGCACCAGAATGATGGAGGCCGACTTAAAGCATGCCGGCACTGTGGCTTGGTCCAGCGAGGTGTTAAAAATGTCTGTGAGGACACCAGCCAGCTGACCTGCACACTCCTTGAGCACCCGCCCAGGTATGTTGTCGGGACCTGGGGCCTTCCGCGGGTTGACTCTCCTCAGAGTCTTCCACACGTCGGCGGTGTCAAGGCAGAGGACCTCCTCTTCCTGATGGGGAACAGCTTTCACTGCTGGAGTGCTGTTTAGTGCCTCAAACCTCCCAAAGAAGTTATTTAGTCCATTGAGGAAGTCAGCATCAACTTCACCCACCGGGGGGGAGGGCGTGTTGTATTCGGTGATCGCCCGGATGCCTTTCCACATGCTCCTGGTGTTGCTGGCGTCATGGAAAAGCTCCTGGATTTTCTGACTGTGGTTCCGCTTTGCTAACCTGATGGCACGGTTCAGGTTGGCTCTCGCTGTCCTCAGTGCCTCCTTGTCTCCAGACTTGAAGGCTGAGTTCCGTGCTTTTAGCGCTTGACGGACCTCCGCAGTAATCCAGGGTCGTTGGTTTGCTCGGGTGATGATGGTCTTGGTGGTGCTGACGTCCTCAATGCATTTGTTGATGTAGGCTGACACAGTCATGGCGTACTCATCGATGTTGATCTTGTCCTCATAAGTTGCAGCAGATTTGAACATGTTCCAGTCAGAGCACTCAAAACAGTCCTGGAGCGCCTCCATGGCTCCCTCAGTCCACACCCTCACCTGCCTCGCTGTTGGTTTTGCTCTGATCAGCAGGGGCCTGTATGCAGGAATTAGCATTACAGAAAGGTGGTCTGAAGAGCCCAGGTGGGGGCGGGGGGCTGCTCTGAATGCTCCTTTTATATTTGTGTAGACTAAGTCTAGAGTGTTCTCTCCCCGAGTTGCAAAATCCATGTGTTGGTAAAAATGAGGGAGAACAGTTTTCATATTTGCCTGGTTAAAATCCCCAGCAATGATGAAAACCCCCTCTGTGTGTGCAGATTGCAGCTCAGAGATAGTCCGATAGAGAACACCCATAGCATCTTTAGTATTAGCGCTGGGAGGGACGTAAACCGCTGCGATGATAACAACAGTGAACTCTCTAGGCAGATAAAATGGTCTGCAGCTAATAATCATAAGCTCGATGTCCGGAGAGCAGAGACTTGTGACTAATCTAGCATTTTTACACCAGGAGTTATTGGTGTAAACGCAGAGTCCGCCTCCTCGGGACTTACCGCAGAGTTCTGTTTGTCTGTCGCGCTGAGAACCCAGGCAGCGGCGTTTCATCGAGACAAGAAATACGCCCCCTGAGGTCCGGTCCGTCGTTTTGGTGTCAGAATCACGGTCTTTAGAAGATTAAACATGTAGGTGGAACAAAGGGGTCTAAATGCTCATTAAAGCAGCACCAGGTAAGTTTTGACCCAAATATTAACTTCATTTGAGATATTAAATGCTTCTTCGGGTCAATATGCGGCACTTGCGGGCTCAAAAACCCGCCTGTGTGAGTTGAGAGGGTCACATCCGTCGCTGGGTGGGTCATGTGACCATAGACATCATAAACGTAGACGCGGATGCGTCAGAGCGTCCGCCATGTTGTATGTGGCAAATCTGCAGTTAGACTCAGTCACTTAAACAATATCAGAGAGACTTTCATCTCAGAATATACTTTATATTCGTAATATTTTTATTTTTCTAATATTACGAGTTTATTTTCGTATCCCTTTGGCTTCATTCTCCTGACTTTATTCTCGTAAAGAATAAAAATAATTATAAGAATCTAACCTGGCCCTATTACTCCAGGACTAAGATAGTTCTACAAGCTGTGACTATTCTGGAAGTGTTCCCCCTTAATTGTCATAATATGACGTTTTTCTCATAATTTTACCACTTCTCTCTTTTTTTAACTTTATTCTCCTATGACTTTTTTCTCATATTATTAATGTTATCGCTTTAATACTTTAAAGATTAATACTTTAAATTAATTTAATTAATACTTTAATTAATACTCCCCCAAAAAGTCTGTTGCTAATCTGTGTCTATAGCAGATCTTAAAAGGTTCACAGGGTTTTATGAAATAATGAGGACCACAATGTTCAGATTCAACCAATTGATTTTTATATTTATAACACATACACATATATATATATTTCTCTCTCTCTCTTTTTTATATATATATATATATATTTTTTTTTTTTTACATCTATAATTGGACATATACTTATAAATAAACACACCTATTTATTTAGAATACTTCAAAATCTATATATGCACATCAATCAAAAGCCAATCTGGCTGCCAATCTCTATCAATTAATCTCTATATTTTTTTTAGTATATATAAGCTCCATCTATAGCTTTCTATCTAAATACTTAAAACATATACACAGGGAACATAGATGTTCATTACTTTCTGCCACATACAATATGACGGGGACGTTGACGTACAAACCTGCGCCCAATGAGGCGTCTACGTTTATAATGTCTATGCATGTGACCTAGAGTGAGCGCCCCCTGGTGGCCAAAGGTTACACAGGGCTGCTTTAGGTCAACATGCCTGTCCAAGCAAGCAGGGCATTGAGTCCTGTCGTTACAGCAGGGAACTGCAAAATAAATTGCACATCCTTGCCGTTTCCACGCAGACTAGCACAGAAGATAGCATCATTGTGACGGCAGCTCACACAGTGCCAAGCTGGAAAGAAATCAGCAACGACCTGAGAAAAGCAACTGCTGCTCTGAGTTTAGAGGGGCATTTCCAAACCATTTGAAGTCTGAAAGAAAAATACTTTTTTTTAGTTACAAGTGGAATCACTCGAAGGTCAGACTTGGCGATGCTGGAAAAAAAAAAAACAAGTGTTTGTCTCTGCAGGCCTCAGCTTGCTTTCTGGGTGTTGAAATACATTACATTAGATTAGTAAAGCTTGTGAGTCAAAGCAGAAACCTTTGTCTGCATTTAAAGAAGCTGGCAGCGAGCCGGGCGTGCAGCGTTGCATCTGAATGAACCACGGTGTCCTTAGAGGCGAAACATCAGCACCAACGCAGTTTAAAAAAAACTCGTTTACCAAAACGTTTCGGAGACGAATCTGAGGCCGTCGACAGGACGGTCTAGTCAAAGTCCAGACCCCGACCGGGCGGGACAGCTGTGGAGGGACGTCCAGCGAGATCGTCAGAAACAAACTGTCTGCAGACCCGGAGGAAAAGAAGCAAAGCTGGAAAGAAGAAAAAAAAAAGAGAAAAATCGTGAAGAGCCGGATCGAGTCGGCCAGGGAACAACGGCTGGGAGATTCAACACATCACTCTTAATCAGTCCCCCCTTTAAACAAGTCACTCTGATTAGAACAAGTGCTGCGTTTATAAACTCTCGCGTTGGCCAGTTCCTCTTTCCCGCCAGCAGGTGGCGCCCGGTGCCTCAGCTTACGCCTCTCTTTCTGCTTGCAG
This sequence comes from Fundulus diaphanus, assembly GCA_037039145.1. NCBI lineage: Eukaryota > Metazoa > Chordata > Actinopteri > Cyprinodontiformes > Fundulidae > Fundulus > Fundulus diaphanus. The sequence continues at coordinate 46,269,226 of CM073121.1, read as the reverse complement.
CCGCCAAGAAGGCCAAGAAGGCCCACAGACCTCTGAAGAAACAGCTGTCCTCTCCCAGCTTCCAGCGCAAGGAGAAATATGAGAAGGTAAGTCCCTTATTTCACGGCGCCGGCGCCACTTCTCTGGTGAAGCGGGCCCTCAGAACCCGGGGAGGTTCTGGAGCATCATTTCCAACCTTTCCTCTGCGTATTTTACACGGACAGCGTAAAACCAGCGTTATTTCTTTCGTCTTTTCCTCAGTCGCAGACCAGAGACGTCACACCTTTCACGTAAGCCCAGCCGGACCCTAAGTCGTCTCTTTACGCTTCCTGAACCAACGCTGAACCGACCCGTGTGTGTGTGTGTGTGTGTGTGTGTGTGTGTTGCAGAGTGAGCCTGCAGAAGAGTAAGTGGGACAGCTCTCGCTCCCTGCGCTACAACCAGGACGCCCAGAGAGAAGAAGGTAGAGGAGGAGTCGGCGAGTCTTTTTTATACTCTGCTGACCCACTAAGGTAAACCCACCGAGCCCGGTTTGTTTCTCTCTCTCTGCAGACCAGCGGCGCATGGCGGAGATGGTCGGCCACCTGACCAGGATGAGGTTCGGAGACCAGGACCAGAGTAAATTCAAGGACACCAAAGAGGTGCCTGACTTGTTGTTTTCCTTCACGCTACGCGGCGGCCTCGTTGTTCTAGCTGGTCTTTGTCTCTGCCGGTTCAGCCTGCAGGGGGGATCTACGCCAGGCTGGAGGCGCAGTTCAAAGGCGGCGCTCAGACCAGACAGACGGCAGAGAAAGCTCCCAGGTGCGTCCTTTCTGCTCTACATGGCATTAATGTTGCATTCAGTGCGGGAGGTTTTAATTTAACTATTTGTTTTTACTACAGTGGAATGATTATTATATAAAAACAAAAATCTGTTGCAAAAGCTTGCATTTATTGATTTTTCTCTCATTAAACACGGGTTATACCCCCCCCCCCCCCCCCCCCCCATGGATCCTGTACCCACTGTGAAGCATGGAGGCGGATGCATCATGCTGTGGGGCTGCCTAGCCGCTAGACCTGAAGGCTCAAATATTTAAATACATACATAGACTGTAATGCTGCAGCAAAACAAGCCCACAGCATGATGCTGCCAGCACCGTGCTTGTCCGAGTTTCAAAGCCTCGCTCTGAATCCGTGTCTCGTCTGAAGGCATCTGGCTGTTCAGTGTGGCCCGCGGCACGTTCCTGTCGAGCTTGAAGGTGCTGGATCTGGAGCGGGGGCTCCTCTCTTAGTCAGCATCCCCTTAGCCTACAGGAGTGGGTTCTCAACATTGGCACACTTTTTTTTAACTATAATATAATTACTATATTAACAAAAATATAAAAGGTTTTTATCCCGACTCGTACCTGCAATCAACTTTTAACTTGGTCTGATCCTCATGTGGGAATTATCAAGCCATTAATATCAAGACAAACTTCACTTACATTAAGTTTAGTACTTTTTTTTAGGAGCTAGTTACTAGTGACTGCAGGGCACAGACCAAACAGCAGGGGGCGCTGCTGTCACATTCAGACGGCCTGTATGTCTGCACTATTTGAAAAGCACTGGCCTGCGATTTAACCAGCAGTTTTTTTTAAATCAGCATCCAGATGTAGATTCCCCCCCCCAGCACTGATTCGTTAAACCCAGTCCCAGAATTGGCCCGAGGCCTAAAGGTGTTCATTGGCTGTGAGCTCGTCTCCTTCTCCAGAGATCACTGCTGATCATCTTTGTTTCTGTGTGGCTCCACAGATCCAAGACGCGTTACGCTCAGCTCCGGACTACTTAAGCCAGGTGTGGACTCCCTCCTCTCTGCATGTGGACCACCAGCGACCGTCGCTCGACTCGCTGCGTGTTTGTGCAGCTGTGACCTCCCCCCCCCCCAGTCCCGTTCGGGTCGTAGGGAACACCCACGACCCGAACGGGGACCTCACACCCTTCACTGCTGCTGGACCTCCATCGTGTCGTGGCTGCAGACTCCCTGCTCTCCTCTTGACCAGCGGGGAAGGTGACGGGTTCTGCTGAAGCTCCCAGACGGCCGGGACCTTAAACGGACACCTGCTTTACCTGTAATCTGTCCTGGTTCTGGTCCAGATGTAACCGCCAGTGGACTAATAACATGTATAAACACTTAAAATTGAGCCCAGTTCACCCAACAGTCTCGTTCTGTCCTCCAGGTGGCAGCATGTAACCTTGGCAGGGGTCACTGGGCTGTGAGGGATCAACTTTGTCCTAGATTTGTCCAGAACCGGCCCGCCTCAGCGCCGACACGCGGCAACAGCGGCACCAGAGGTTCTACTCGGTAGAGAGCGAGTCCAGTGGGCTGGTGTCGGGTTCTGGTTCGCAGCACTGGGTGGAGGGTCGGGCCGGAGAGGTTCTGGTGGGTTAGGATTGCTCACAGCGGTATTAATAACCCCGCTACACACCGGGGCATAAGGGGACATGAGGAGGCCGTGTGGGCCGGGCTTTTTCTGCAGCTGTCTCCTCCTCAGCGGATGCCGAGGATGGTGGAGGATCTGTGGATGTGGGTCAGGGGCTCCGGTTACACCAGGGTCAGGGTTACGGTCCCACGGGGAGCGAGGCCCAGACGTCAGCGCATCAGAGAGGAGCAGAACCAAAACTCCCCAGACCGACTAGGAGCAGATTTAAGGGTCGAGCTTTTGTTTATTTCAGGTCCCCTTGGCTGCAAAGACGCGAGAAGGCCTTTAAGTTTGACGGCTTCGATGCGCATCATCTTAAAAGTCGAGGTTACACACGTCTCTTCCTCCCATTCGTCTTTATCCGCTCCTCTCTGGCGCTTGCTGCACGTTTTTGGGTTTCTCACCCACAACCTGTAACCTTCAAACCGTAGATGTCCTCCACTGTGGGGGTCTTACTCCACATTTCTCCACATCACTTTCTTCTCCTCCCCGAGCTCAGCTATGGCCACGTGACCAGAGACCTTCGTAATGAAACCTTCTGAACCAGCAGAACCTCTAAAGACCCGGTTGAAGTCTCCTTTGTATCAGTGCTGGTGTGTTTTGGGTCTTTGAACCGGCGCTTTAAAAACTTACCATCACAGCGTTCCTGCTTTTAATAAACTTACTGGAGAAGGTGCCAGAGAGACGGGAGCGGTCGGCTGCAGAAAGCATCCCCTGCTGAGCACTGACTGTCAGCTGGCTGAATGAAGGCGTTTTGCTAATCAGCAGGAGATGAAATTCTTTTTTTTTTTTTTTTTTATTTCACACCGTCTCTCCCAGAACCTCCAGTCCGGTTGCATCAGAGATGCCAAGACGGAGGGCGGGGGTGAGGATGAGCGCCTCGGCTTTCAGCAGAGGAGCGTCACGCTGAGCCTTGATGTAGCACCGGTATGTTAGCGGGGATTAGCGGCAGGCTCGGTTTACACAGCAGCGACCGGCGCCAAATGTGACCGAGCGGAAACGGTCGAATGTCGAGTTGTGCGTACGAAGCGGGTTCATCCGTCGCCCCGTTCTTATTTTTACACCAGAGTGCGAGAGCGGGTCTCCCTTCAGCTCACTTCCACCGAACCTTTTCCCACAATTCAGTCAGCAGAGGTCTGACTTTCATCTTGGCCCCGATGATCAAAATAAAAGCTCAAAGTGACGTTACGGCACATGTTGCTGCAACATTTAAACACAAACCTGCAAAAAAAAAAATAAAATAAAAAAAAAAACACAGGATGGATGATGCAGCGATAGATTTATGGACAGACGGGTGGCGACAACGTGTGGAAGGAATAAAAGTTTCCCCAGACTCTGACCCGCATGTGACCGCGGGGAACCAGCAATAAAGACACCCGGTCCAAGGCGTGGTTATAAAATTCTCAACTTTAATCAGTTCAAAAAAGTTCACAACAAAGTAACACCTTGAGAAGGGAAATTAGCCTTTAGAGATTGGGTGCTTATTTGGATTTATACATTCTTTCTTAATTAAACTCGTTGGCAATTTATGTTCTACCAGGACAGAAATAAACAAAACAAAAAAAAAAACGGCATTTTTTTTTGTTTATTTGGACAGAACCTAAAACAGGTACAAATGAAATTTGCAAAATAATTACAAAATGAAAAATGTAAACCCACGTGTTATTAGAATTTGCTCTATCAGGCAGTGTCCTGACACACTACGGCGCGGTAAACAACCTAAATTAGTGGAGCTGTTAAAACAGGAGTCGTTACGAAGACGCAACCAACCAGAAGCCATAAATACGCCCCGCCCTCGTCCGGAGAACATCCCAGTGATGAAGGCTCGCACACGAGCAACAATCCTCTTAGAGGAAAAACGAAACGCTGATGTCGACCGAGCGACAGCACTCACACGCGCACGCACACACACCCACGACAAAAACAAACAGAATAAAAGAAAACTAAAAAGTGTTCCCATGGTATTCAAGATGCTATACAACTGGGATGATATGCACAGATCCGGCTCGTCTCCCCTCCCGCCGACGGCGGGCCGGTGTCCGGGGGGGAGCGCCGCCTCTCAGCATCTCCTCCGCCTTCATTCAGATTCACATTCGTCCGCCGAGCCGCGGCGCCGCTCAGACCGCCTATTTACATATAAACACGCGTCGCTGAAAAGGGAAGAGCCGCCAAACGCAACCAGAAGGTGAACAAAATCGAGACGGTTGAACTTTGCCCAGATTGTTACGAGTTTTATCATGCAGGCCTGGGATGGACCAGAGACCACCGAAAACATCACCGCCGGAAAGTTAATACACAAAAAAGTCTCCATACAAAAACGCACAGTATGTAAAAAGGGCCACCGAGTGACACGCTAATCATTTACATGATATTGGCATTATTTTGGTCAACAAACATCCGAGGGGACAGCCCGCGCTGCAGAGGGTGGGCGGGGCCACCTCCCACCACACTCCATCAAGTGCCTCTCTTGGGTTTTGTTGTGATTAGGGTTTGTCTGGGTACTGTACAAGGTCGCCGGCGCCGGCGCTCAGTCACACATCTCCTCGGGGATTTCGTGAGGGTTGAGGATGCCCGGCACAGACATCTGGATCTTGTGTTTCTCCTCCTGGGCCTGGCGGAGCGACGCTTCCCTCTCCTCCAGGAACAGGTCCGAGGTGTCCTCGCCCGCAAACTCCTACAGCACAGAGCCGGGAAACAGAAATTAAAAATAAAACCCCAAAAGCAGGAGCCAGAAAAAAACGAAGCTTTAAATATTTAAAACTTAAAGGTGCGTTTGTGTCGAGCTCATCGGCAGCAGCTCTTTCTCTAAAACCAACGCCTAACTAATTTATGGGAAAGGGGACTCAACGATACAGCAAATCATAATCGCCGCCGTAACGATCAGCGCACACAGTATCACAATCGCAAAGCTACACTTGGACTCAACGTGTGAAAGGATAAAGACGCGCTGGATGGACTCGCAGACGCTTGATTGGCCGACATGCTGAAGCTCAGGGTGGAGGAGGCGTGGTGTGATGGTAAAGAAAAGAGAGAAGTATAACGAACGCTGCAGTTTTCAATAATAACGGAAACAAGTACTGCGTTTTTCGGACTATAATCCAAGACTCAAAACCGACATTTAATCTGGTAAAACAACGTATTAAACTACACAGCTGCATCCACAACCTGCTGAATAACATGGAAGATGCCTGGGAGGCTCAATGGGGTAAAGTAGCATAACAAGCCAACGACTCCAACCCAGAAGGTTCAGCGTAAAGTTGTCAAGATGACGCTGAAATGAGACCGTGAGCGTAACGGTGCTACGTGCTAAGCTAACAGTACGACACGGATGTTTGAGAGCAACGTAAAACTCAGGCGCATCAGCGTAGTTTTAACCCTCCCAGACAACAGAGCTGTAAGCTAGCGCTAGCTGTTGTTAGCTTCACAGACGCCCAATAACAGGTTCTGTCACAGTCTGGGTCCTTCAAGCTGCACCACGCAACGCTCCGCTGTGTGAACGCATAATGAAGCAACACACAAACATGTTCAGTCTTTGTTGTCTATAAGTTAATGTTTCAAATAACTAGCCTAGAGCGCCGCCTTGCAGCTATAGACGGTAATGTTTAATGTTCAGTATGATTTACCATTTTAAAACATTATATACGTCGCTCTTGACTGTAAGTCGCAGGATCGGCCAAACTATGAAAAAAAAGTGCGACTTATAGTCCGAAAAACACGGTACATCATTTCCTGACGGAGGAAATAAAATCCCTCTTCGTCTCATGTCAGAGTTTTAATAATAAAACATTAAAGCCACCAGGAAATCCAGAAAGCCACTTTTCGTGCCAAAGGACATAGTTGATGTTCACTTTCTATGTACTTGGCTTCTCTGTTTATAAAAAAAAAGAAATGATTAAAAATGAGAAAATACAGACGTGTTTTGCTGGGACGGGTGACGAGATGCTCTGCTCTGACGTTTAAGTCAGGAGGTCCTGAGCTGCAGGTGGGAAGCGGTTTACTGTGGCTGCAGTTTTACACAAATCCAACTCAAAAGTCTGATGTTTTTACTGATCAGTGAACGCACCGCAGCTGAGAGCCAACAGGCGAGGTTATTTACACGAGGCGATCTCTGCAGACAAAACCAAACTGCTGATATTAAGACTGAATCTTCTCCATCAAAGTAACGTCTGCATGCTGACGCCTCGTCTAGGAGCCGTTTTAACGCCAACAACTACTCTGAGCTCCAGGCTCGACACGCTGGTTCTGATTATTGAGTCTCTTATTTTGAATTAAAACAGGAAGTAGTTCCTGCGTTTCTGTCTGCTTGTACAACAGAGCCGTTGATGTCGGCCGACTCACACGGACTGTTCTTTTTAAAGAAATCTGGACAAAAGCTGAATGCCTTGTTCAAAATAAAAATAAAAAACTGCTTTGCCTAAAGATTCGCCTGGTTTTTTATTATGAAAACAGATTCTGTTTGAGTTTGTTTAAACTGTTACTCTGCCTGCAATGTCTATATAGTTTTAGATCATAACACGAAACAATCAAAGCTGGACTGTTTTACTGCCAAGCATGATTTTTATAAACTCTAAACTATAAAACCTGCATTTTTTCGACAACACTGTTAAAAGTATGACGCGTCGCCACAGCCTTAGGGCTGCTACAGCTAAAGAGAGAGCGTGATAATCAGCAGATAACAGGAAGGATGAATCCAGCTCAGCAAAGTTGTTTTATTTTGTCCTGAGCTTTCAGCTTTTTAGGAAGCAGGAAGTCAGGCAGGGGAATAAACACACACTAATGCTAATGTCTACCAGGGAACGCTACGGGTGGTTTAAAATGTAAACTCTGCATTGTTTTGGTTTTAAAAAGGTAGTTTAACCCTGTTTTAGGGTGACAGCAGAAAAGTTTCTGTCACGGCAGACGGCCAGACTAAAACCAGTCGTGGCAAAGCGTGACCTGGAGATAATAATCCATGATTTTGTCACAACTGGACTAGATTGTTGTAGTTCCCTTTATCCTAGGTTCAGTCAGGCTTCCCTTCACGCCTGCAGCTCGTCTTTTAGCCGCACCACGCAAACAAGAGCATGTCTTGCATGTCCTCGTCTCTCCGCTGGCTGCCAGCTCAGAAAAAACACTGATATGTATCACGAGGGATTGCTGCAAGGTTAGCGACTCAATGCAAGCGACTTGTCCGCTGTCGCAACACCAGGAGGAGTGATTGCTGCAACTCTATGACCGGAAGCAAACTGCTGGGTTTCCCAAGACCCTAAACTTCTTTTAACCAATTTAAACAACAAGCTGAACTTGACTGCATTGTTTATTAACTGGGAATTGCCTTTGAATATGTCCGACTGGACTAAAATGACATTTTTTATCATTATTTTTGTCAAGTGACTTGAGACTTGAATTAGCGCCGCATAAATAAACTGAATTGAGTGGATTAATGGCGGCAGAAACTATTTAGATGCTGTTAATATTAAAACATGTCAGTTTAAGAAAATCTGAAATGGCCTCAAAACTCTTGATCAATCTTAAAATCAAGTTTTCCAAGAATCAAATTTAGCCGTCCAACAGTCCTGGCAGACGGGACAGAGCTGTTTTGTTGCAACAATAAAGCAGCAGAGGCAAAGAGACGTCCTTCTATAAACGCCGAAGAGCAACCTGGCCATGTGAGCGCGAGTTATTTGTGGAAACAGCAGCTAAGCAGGAAGCTATGCCGTCTCCGATAACCTCTGTGAGAAGGGACGATATCCGCAGCAGTGCTGCGTTTAGTCGCCACTCATCGCCAGAAAACCCTCAGAGACTAAATGGATTCAAGTTGCTACGGTAAGACAACGGAGCGGCTGATTACGTCCACTCTGGCTCACCTTAATCTGCACCAGGAAGTCCCTCAGGTGCTCCTTGAACGCCGGGATGTCCTGGTTTAGACTGAACAGCCCCGTCACAAACACTTTCACCTGGGCACTAAGACGGACGGAAGCACAAACGTCCATGAGTGAGTGGGAGTGGGGGGGGGGGAGAGACACTCGTCCGCTCACTAACTCAGAAGCCGTGTGCCGTGTAAACTCACTCCTGTAGGTGGGGGAACGCGGTCTTCAGCAGGTTGGCCACATATTCCTGGATGAACACCTGGTTGGTGGTGGGATTGCCGGGGTTCAGACCCACCGTGATCTTTCCTTCCTCCACCAGGTTGAACATGTAGGCCAGGATGGAGGCGTGCATAGTCAGACCTGCATGGCGCACAATCACAGGACAAGAAGCTTCAGTATCAACTACTGCTTTGTGCGTTCTAGGCTCCAAAGCTGTGGGTGAATCGAAGCGCGGGGCAACTTGCGGCGGTCGCGTTCGTGAAAAGGCGACGTCTGTAAGCTCACCGGCAGTGTGCGACGTGTCGGTGACCACGGAGAAGATGTGCTGCAAGATGTCACAGAAATAGGTCTGGTAGAAGCTCTGGGCCGCAGCTTCCTCCTGGGCCACGTTCTGCAGCATGGTGTACAGGATCTGCAGGCCTGAAGGGGCACATGCACACGTTGTCACCATAAGAGACGTGACCTCGTCATAAACGTGGCGGCTGCATGAATTCACGCTGCAGCTGCAGGTGTTTAGGAGCTCTGCAGAGTTACTGTTCAAACAAAATGGCTGCTGCACTGCAAAAACGGAACTAAAAATAAGTAAAATGTTCTTAAAATTTGTGTATTTGTCCTTGATTTGAGCAGGTAAATAAGATGATTTGCCAATGGAATAAGATTTTTGCACTTCAAATAGGAACAATTCATCTCCATCCTCTTATTTCAAGTGCAGGATGTCTAATTATCTTATTTTAGGGGATAAAATACTCATTCCATTGGCAGATCATCTTACCTGCTCAGATCAAGGACAAATACACTAACTTTAAGAACATTTTACTTATTTTTAGTTCTGTTTTTGCAGTGTGGTGGGTGTTTAGCAAGGAGCCGAAATGACCAGAGATCAGGGATTAGCAGACAATCGAGAGGGCTCCCACCAGTGTCAGCCACGTTCCTCATGGTGTGTTTGAAGGCCCAGATGATGGAGTCCAGGACCAGCTTGAACTGGGCGGGAGGGATGGCGAGGAATGCTGGGAAGCAGTGAGAGTTCACCGCTTGCAGCAAGTAGAAGAAGTGGGTCCTGTGCTCCGGATACTCCTCGAAGTTCTGGAAAATAAACCACGCCTGCTGAAGACTCGGCCCATTCGTTTGCGTATTACGTGTAAAAGCTGAGCTTAGTTTCTGTATAATTACTGAAAATAATGATTATACACCAAGTTAAACGGTTTTTCTGTTCGGACGGCAGCCATTAAAGAGAATCAGGCTGCAGTCGCTGCCCCACCTTGTTGATCATGTTTAGCGTGCACTCAAAGACGGCGTCAAAGATCTGCGGGATCTCGCTGGTGATGTGGCCTCCCAGCTTGTTGACGATGGTTGCCATGGTGCTGAGCACCTCGGGCTCGCGGGCCGCGGGAACGTTGCGCTGATAGTCTATGAGGACGGCGTCCAGAAGCGGAGGCACAAAGTTCTCGCCGACCTGGATGGTGGAGTTACCGTCAAAACATGACAGAAGAAACACGTCGAGAAAAACTCTTCAGTCACAGAAATGGAGGGATTTATTCCATTATGGTTGCAAACAAATAACGTGTTTTGTAAATGGAAAAAAAAATTATATATATATATATATATATATATATATATATATATATATATATATATATAGAGTAAATGAAAAAAAGAAAAACGTTTTGTAAATGGACATTAGAAAAAAATGCAATCCAGAAACTAAACTTTGAAAAACTTCTTAATAAAAAAAGGTTTTGAGAGCAACTTTTCTGTTTTCTCAGATTTTAGAAAAAAAAAAAAAAAAAAAACGGATGTTTTTTCAAATGAAATTTTTTCAATTTTTTTTTTTATATTTTCAACTTTCTCTTTTTGAGATTTAATTTTACAAATTGCATTCTTTTTAAATTGCCTTTTAAAGATTCTCTTCACTTCTCGCTCTTAATAAAAATGTCATTGCTAACATTCATGCAGACCAATAGAAATGCAACTTTATTCCTCAGAGGAAGTGAAGAGAAGGCGATCTGTAAAACTCAATCTAAAAAAAGAGAAATATGAAAAGAATTTAATTTGAAAATATAAAATCTGTAAAACAAAATGTTTATTTTTGGAAATTTTATTTTAATTTTTTTGGGTATTTTTAACAATATGTTTTTTTGAAAAAATAAAATCTGAAAACACAGCAAAGTTACTCCCAAAACCTTAGAATAAGAAGTTTATCAAAGTTTAATTTCCGGATTGCATTTTTTTCCGTTCTCAAATGTCCGTTTATAAAACTTGTTCTTTGTTTGCAAAAACAATGGATAAAAATTCCCTCCATACACAGGCAGGGTGTTTTTTCCTCCTGTTGAAATACTTGAAGTCAAACTATTTAGAGCCTGAACTTTTCCACCTTTTCTCACATCACAAACTTCACTGAATTTTGCTGGTATTTATTTATTTATTTATAGAAAGAAGCTCTTAATAATGAACTGGAGGGCAAATAAAGTTCTTCTACCATGAGTCTGATCCAGGCTTGGATCTAAACCATCACATCTCTGTCTGGATGTTTAGTGAGGAACATCTGGCCTGTTTACAGGGTTTCCTCCAGCATCGTCCCGCCTTCACAGTCCTTAGTAAAGAAAAGCTCCGCCTGCTGACACCAACTTACACTGTGGAGACCATTACGACCAAAGCACCGTCCTTCTCTTGCTACATACCTACAGCAGGTCATGGAGTCTGAACCCATCCATGCAATAAACAGATGCTTAGAACAAATCAAAGCCAAGATGTGCCAAAACCTTCTCCAGCTAACAGAAACAAAACTGAAGTTATTATCTTTGGACCTAAAGAGGAACGAACTAGAGTCAGCAGCAGCTTCAGTTATTATAACTACAAACTAGTGATCGGGCCCCAAATGTGGGTGTAGTGATGGACTCAGACCTGAACCTTCAGGGACACAAAGAGTCACAAAGTCAGCCTTCTACCACCTGAAGAACATTTCCAGGATTAAAGGACTGATATCCCAATGAGATCTAGAGAAACTCAACCATGTTTATCTTTAGTCGCACTGATTACAGCAACGGTGTTTTCACAGGTCTGCCCAAAAAAAATCAGTGAGACAACTGCAGCTGATCCAGAACGCTGCTGCTCGTGTTCTCACTAAAACCAGGAAGCTAGAGAACATCGACCCGGTTCTAAAGTCCTTCCACCGACTCCCTGTAGTTCAGAATTGACTTTAAAATACTTCTGTTAGTTTATAAATCACTGAACGGCTTAGCACCAAATACAGTAAAGTTCTGTTGTTGCTGCATCAAACCTCCAGACCACTCAGGTCTTCTGGTTCTGGATCTTCTCTGCAACCAGAACCAGAACCAAACATGGAGAAGCAGCATTTAGTTCCTATTCTCCACAAATCTGGATCAAACACTGAGTTCCTTTAAATCAGACTGAAAACCGTCTGTTCAGAGCTGCTTTCAGCTCATAGTAACAGGAACACTGACCTACATATTTTATGTGTATTGATGTTTTCACCTGATACAATTTGATGTTTGGTACAGGTCTCACTACCAGTGACTGTCTCCCGTGTTTATGATGTTTTTATGTTGACTCGACTCACTTTAACCTAACCGTGTTTTATACTTCTACACCACTTTTCCCCCCTGCTCTGTCTCATGTGCTCCTTGGTCTTTATGATTTAATTTCTTCGTCATTATTTTGTAACAAGCCTCTGAGGCCTTCACTGAACAGCCGGGATTAAATTACACAGATTAAATTATACACCAGCAGACTCTATTCTCCAATTAAGCAATTTCTGAAGAGAAAATGGGGCAGAATACTAATGTAGCCTAAAACTGGAGACCCACATATAATTTTTCTTCCCTCCTGATTCATAACATCCCAATAAAAAGAGTTTTTGGTTGTTACGTCTGGAGGTGGGAATACTTTTGTCAGACATCTAAAGCCGGATCTCACCATCTGTGGGTCGTTTGATCGGCTGACCCAGCCTGAGATCAGTTTCAGCGTCTCTCGTTTCACCGTTCTCATACTCCGGATCAGTGGCTGCTTCGTCACCATCTCCCCTGCAGCACAGAGAGAAAGGTTCAGACATCTCGATGTGACACGACACAGACCAGGTTGTCATCAGGATGCTCGACAAAACACGCCGTTGCTCTTCTTCGCGTCACAGACACACGGGTCAATGACGAGCATAGATGGAGAGAAATAAAAAGCGGTAGAGGCGGGAGTCGTGCCGCCAAACTGAAACATGAAGGCGATCGGGCCGCTCATAGAATTATCGGGCTGCTTACGGTCCCTCATCCAGACTCCTGTGTGCCGAATCTTTTAAAAACCGTCTTTATTTAGACATCCGATAATTCTAGGTGGTGTTTGGTACTTCATTACCTTGTCTTTTTTGTGACTTTAACCTGAATTTTACAGCACTGTGTTAACTTCTGTGTACATAAACACCATAAACCAACAACAATAACATGCCTCATATATTATCCTCCATTACTGATAAATGTGCAGGAAGAACAGATCCCAACTATCACCCGCAGCTGGACTCAGACTTAATTAATAAAACTTTAAGGTGTTCATGTTTAGAATAACTTGATTTTGTCTCCATCAGCCATGTGGCCAGAGTGCTGGACGTGCAGCAGCATGTAAACGATGAGAGCCCGCGGCGGCGTGCGTACCACTTACCGTTCGTCTGAATGGCAGCAGAGATGTTCTCGCTGAGGCACTTGTAGACATTGAGCATGTCCAGATATATCCGGCCCAGCTGGATGACGAACGGGTGTCCCACGGCCTTGCAGGCTCGCACGTTGGTCTTCAGGATGCTGCCCAGCTGCTTGACCGTCTCTGGGTCCTTCAGGATGTCGACGTTCTGCGGAGCGGCAGAGCAGCGGTTACCACTCTGTAAACCTTTTCCTGCAAAAATCACTGAGTAACAGAAGGAGTCCGGCTCTCTGACCTTTGTGGCCTGCTGGATGATGCTGTCCCACACCTGATTGGGCAGCAGCATATATTTTTCTATCAAGTGCTCCTGCACAGCCTGGTCTGTCTGGGCTCCGATCATGTAACCCACCGCCTCATAAAACGTATGCACCTGCACAGAAAAACAACAGGAAGCCCCGTGCATGAAAGCCCGGCCCTCTCAGGTGAAACGCTGGGGTCACCCTGCTGCCTGCTGACCTGCTGCGGCTGGAGGTCACAGATGATGGTGTTGATGTTATTCAGGATCTCATCGATGAAGGGCATCACCTCTCCCACCTGCACCTGGATGAAGTGACGTCTGCACTTCTGGGCTATCTTGATGAAGGTGTCACACGCCATGTCCTGAACTCCATCGTGGGTCTCTGATCGAGAAGTGGGGGAGGAGGGGAGAGAAAAATATGTTTGATGCTGTCAAAATAAACCCACCGAGCTTAACCGGTTGACCAATTAAAACCTTTTTTTCTTACCATGCATGAACTCAAAAAGCTTGTTGACAACAGTTTTGAGGAACTTCCAGTGGGCTCTGAGGAAGCGAGGATACTGGCCAACGATGTACATGATGTTTGACGCGATGATGGCCTTGTTGTCTTTCCCTCTCTTCTGCTCACACAGACCCAGCAGATCCTGAACGCATCACACAGACACTTGTACTCAGCCGGTAGCAGTTGCTGCACAACTGGTTGAGTTTTAAGCCTGCGGTGTGACTTGCAGACTAAACAAAGGGTGGACAGCACTGCTGCGCCCATCATAGGAAGAATAAAACCCCAGGTTCATGCTGAAGGTTTTGCTGCATGCAATAATCACAGAAAGTGTGCATAGTTTTAAAATGAAAGGAAAAGGGGGGGGCTGACTGCCAATTAGTTTTTACGAATAAAAACCTGAAAAGTGTAACATTCATCAGTATTTATCCCTCTTTAGCCAGATAACGCTGAACAAAATCTGGGGCAGCCAGTTCCCCTCACAAGTCAGCTAATCAGAAAATGATTTAATCCATCGTCCACTAATAGGAAGCAAATCTACGAAGGCCGTCTGCCTAAAGCGAGGAGCCAGAGAAGGCGTGCGTTAAGCAGAGAAGACGACAAACGGCCCATGTTGTCATTGGAGGAGCTGCAGAGATGCACGGCTCGGGTGCGAGAATCTTTTAATAGGAAAACTCTTTGTTGTCGTGTAACCAACAGATCTGGCCTCTATAGAAGAGTTGCAACAAGAAACCCGGCTCACAGCAAACATGTGGGAGGGGCTCCGGTCAGATGAGGCGTACATGTGAGACGCCACGCGTGGCAGCAAACCAACACTGCACGTCATCCTGAAAACTCCACCCCCACAGCGAAACACGTGGCGGCAGCGTGATGCTGCGGGGATTACGGCTGGACGGCATAGCAAATATTGACATAAAGACGGCTGCGATGTCTGCCTGCCTGCGTTCTGTGGGAGAATCTGCTAAATATTACGTTAAATAAATATTATATAACACCTGGAACGTGTTGGCCAATAATCGCCACCCTCCAAACAGGCCTTTGTCATTCAAATAATGACGCCTTAATGGGAAATGTTTTGTTCAGAAAAGAACGGCGAGTTAATCGGCGCTAATAGGGAGAGGGGCGAGGCTTAATGCTGGACGAGCATACGCCCCACTGTGGACAGGATTCAGAACAAAGAATAACGCATTTTTCCATTTGTAAAAATGTTTAAAAAAACATTTATTAATATCCTTCCATGTGTACTGAATTATTATATTGAAATATATTGTTGCAATGAGAGAAAATGTAACAAAATTAAATTGTACAGACACTGTACCTTGAAGCAGGCACTAAAAGAAAAACTGATCCAACTAAATCCAGTTCTAGGGTGAATAAAACACCTTTTTTATTTTTCAATCAAAGATTATATGAACACTGAAGAGGCTCCTGCTGCTCAGAAGCACCTTATGTTGCATTAGTTACAGTCCTGTGCTCTGACCACAATAAAAGGCGTTATGCATTAGCTAGTTTTAATACCTGCATATTTAATACCTGCATTTAATACCTATAGCCGCGTATGAGCGATGCTTTTTACCTTGATGACGGTAACGAGGAATCTCTTCTCGTCCTCCTCATGCATAGCTCCACTGATCGAGCCGATGGCCCAGCACAGCGTGTTGAGGTTCTTCCAGGACCATTCGGTCCCGTTCACCTGGTTGTGGAGCTTCTCTGTCATTATGCGCTCCGTGTCTGCGTAATCCAAGTGAGTCAGGTACACTGCAGGAGGGCAAAACACAACCATGTGATCAGCCAGAGAACAGTAGCAACCCAACAGAGTCAAATCAGTCAGAACGTCTAAAATATGAAAGAAATTCAAGCGAAAGAACAAAGAGTGAGCAAACTTTTGATGGCCAGAATGCTGCGTGGCACCAGTTAATTATAACTCATGATCCTCCACTCCTAGCTGATACTATTACTGTCAAAGCTACATCTTTCCCTGCGTGCATCCAGAATTTAAACAGCCTGTCCTGTAAAAAGTGAAAGAGCTGAAGTCTGTCCGGATCAGTCTTTGAGTTTCCGATCCGTCTAACCTGCGTTTCTTTGCCCTGTGGGAGAAAAGCAGCGCACCGGGAGGAAGTCCACGCAGACGCACAGAAAGGCTCCAGCCAGCCGGCAGGGCTAACGGCCCACTCTCCTACAACGTTTAAATATTACAGCGGAGCTCAGACAAGTTCACCGGCTCAGGATGATTGATCAGAGAGAAGAAATGCAGCTATGGATGCATAAAAGAAGGAGCTGTGCATTAAATACATCACAATGACTTTGGTGCTACTGACCAAGAAGCTAACTTAAGGCTGGGTCGTACTGGACCCCGTAGTAAATACTATAAAAACATTTCCCACAATACAAAAATGAATAAATAAATAAATCAGTTGTCCTACAATAAATACAATAAGTAGATCTGCTAGACCTGAACACAGAGCGCTAGTAAATGTGGCCATAAGGAGCTCTGTAGAGACCGTGAACTCCAGATGCCCTCGTTATCAACTCGTACCGAGGGTTTCCCTCATGTTCTTGTAGAGGTTGATGGAATCCGTGTCCTTCATGAACTCCCGGACGACCTCCCCCTGATCATTCTCCACCACCAGCACTTCCTCCGGCTTGGCCATCCGACTCACCATCAGGAGACGCACCTGCCGCAACACATGAAAACCATCCGTCAGGACGCCGCCCCCACGGAGGTATAATTTACCTCTGCTAATAGTCACATATCACGCATCTATGAAATATAGGGCATTACCAGGGAGAAAAATATTTAGACTACTTTAGTGGCGGCTGATTTATTAGTAACGGCGAAAGTAGTGACTCTGCTGGCAGCGGCTTAGCAGCCACATGCCTCACGGCGGTGCCAACTGATTCTGGCGTGACTGTGAGCCGAGACGCTGCAGGATCCAAAAAGGTAAAAACAGCTCAGCTCCTCCCATGTCATCCGCTCCATGTCACCGTTCATTAACAAAACGATAAGCGGGCAAATTCATCGAGCCAACGTCCCAAAAACACCACAACTCTCTCATTTTGGATGATCTCACGGGAGTTAAGACTTTCATACAGTCATTAAGGTCATAAATCTTTAATTTTGGGGCTTTTGATCATTTATTTGAATCCTTATTTAATCAGGATGAAACATAAACATCAAATAATAATCATCAGCTGCACAGCATTGTGAGTTTGAGAGCAACATAGAAAAAAGTCAGTAAACTCCTGTATTTGCCGCAGTTTAGCGGTGAACCTCCCAGACTACGTCAGCTAACGCTAGCTTTCATAAGGGTGATCGATCAGGTCAGATAGTTGAAAATCAGCCATACTGAAAATTCATTCAGTTTGAATTTAACAAGAATAGTGGTCGAACAAACAACAACACTGTTGATGAATACCAGAACCTCATGATTTCTAAGCCTTTGGCTAAGATTCAACCAAATGTTGGTGGTGTGTGGAAACATAGGAGGCTGCATGTCTCATTTTAGCCCCATTTAGTTATTGATCACTAGAAGTAAAACAAACACTTAACTAAAGGTTTGGTTCTTTCTGCTTTGGGGTAGAAATATAAATGTACACTTTTTTTCCTTCCATAGTTTGGATGATTCTGTGACTTATATTCAGGTGCGACTTATATATCAAATTTAAATGTTAATTCATCTTGATCTGCACGAACCAAGTAGTAAAACTATCCGGCTCCTTTACCACTTAAAAATTAATTGAATATTAACCTATAGACAACAAAGACTGAACATGTTTGTGTGTTGCTTCATTATGCGTTCACACAGCGGAGCATTGCGTGGTGCAGCTTGAAGGACCCAGACTGTGACAGAACCTGTTATTGGGCGTCTGTGAAGCTAACAACAGCTAGCGCTAGCTTACGGCTCTGTTGTCCAGGCGGGTTACAACTTTGCAGAAGTACCCGAGTTTTACGTTGCTCTCAAACATCCGTGTCGTACTGTTAGCTTAGCACGTAGCACCGTTACGCTCACGGTCTCATTTCAGCGTAATTTTGACGACTTTCAGCACAATGACCCGTTACGCTAAAAGGCGCTGGTTGAAACCTTGCTGGTTTGAGCTGCTAATTTACCTGATTCATCCTCCCTGGTATGTTCCATGTTATTCAGATGGTTGTGGATGCAGCTGTGTAATCTAATAAATTGATTTACCAGATTAAATGTGAGTTTTTAATCTTGGATTGTGTGAAATAAATGTCTAAATAAACGCGAATTATAGTCCGGTGCGACTTATGTTTTTTTTTTTTCCTCTTTATGAAGCATTTTTTTTAGTGATGCAACTTATATCCACCGGAGCGATTTATTTGGGTAGTATTTACTACATCTCTAGAGTCTCATGGCGATTTTGTGTACGGTGATGGGCTAATAATTTAGTAAGATATCGTTCATCTCTAGCTGGGATGCAAAACTCCACAATCCACGAGAGATCCAGTCTGCCCTAAGATGAGGAACGAGAAAGAAGTCCTGATTCAGAAATCATCACCTTTAGACTCTGGGCTAAAATTGGGAGAAACGGTCTATGGTCAGAAGAGATGAAGACGGAGCAGTTATTAGTGAGGAAGTGCGTATTTTATATATCTTATATAATCCAAATCATTTAAAGGCCAAAATGGTTAACGCTCGTGGCCCAGATGTGCGGATGCAAGCTTCTGATGGGTACCTTGGACAGAACAGGGAGGTAGAGCTGTCTGCGAGGCGGCACGTCAAAGTGCTGGTTCCCAGAGAGCAGAGGGGACGTGGACGTGGAGAACGGGCTCTCTCTGTAAAGTTCGGCAGCCAAGTGGTTCCAGTACTCCAGACAGATCTTAAAGATCTCAGTCTCTTCGACCTCCGACACCAGGAGCATGTAGTGGAGCGCCTGAACAGGAACGGGGAGTTGAGAAACGGATACGTCACCCCTCTGGGGATATTTGAAAGACTGAAAACTAGAATTTTTTTTTTTTACCCACCTCCATGAGTGTCTCTCTGAGGTTGAGCCGTTTCTCAATAAGCTGGCCGTGCTCTTTGAGGAAAGTACACAGAAACAGACTGAGGTTCTGGATGAAGTTCTGCTCGTCATCTTTGCCGTTGGCGTAGGCCAGCCGAATGTTGGTGTTCAGAGGCAGCATCTTAACAGAGACTGTTCAGGTTAAAACATGACCCCGGGCTCTGGGGGGGGGGGGGGGGGGGGGGTCCGATCGGTTGTTTTTCGACCCACCTGCTTGAGCTGACACATGGTCAGCGTGAAAAGGGTCACAAACTGCTCCTCGTACTGGCTCACGCTCACGCCGGCTATCTCCGTCAGGCACTTTAGCGTCACGTTGCGGAACATGGGGACGTTGAGGAACTGCGGGCAGGAGCTCGGTTATTTTAACATAGAGGAAAAACTCCGGTTCTGTGTGGGAGCATTACTCAGGAGCCTCACCTTGTACACCAACGTGCTGATTAGTTTGGTTTCAAAGATGTATCCCAGCGGGATCCAGTTGAGGAAACGCAATAGCGTCTCCAGGGTAGCGTGGACCAAGGGGGCATTCTGGGAATTTTCCTACAGGGCAAACAAGGACACAAAAAACACGTGAACACCGAACTGCTGTGTGGAGGATTATTAATTAGAATACATGAATGCGGAAAACGAGGAGGTAAATATCATACCATGACAAACTGGCAGAGCTGAAATATCTGGGAGAACTCATTGCACATGCTGGATGGGGAAAAGAAGACGTATTAAAAGGGACGTTTGCGTCCATCTTACCCACAAAAATACAAGAGAAGGTTGCATAAAGTCCTAAAGACCCTACAGAGGAATATAAAACATCGGCTTTTTATTAATGTTTGGTTTTAAACACGTTTTCTGCTGTGAAACTGAAACTAACGCTCAGTTTTTTAATGTTCCTGCCGGTGAAGGAGGGATCTTAATAAAAACAGTAATCAGAGTTTCTGCTGCCTCCACAGGATTTTTATAGGAAGTGCATCCTGGGTTAAGCTGTAATGTTTTATAGACAACCCTCCTCTGCAGGTCAGATTAATGATGCATAAATATCATGTTTATTACTCATTGCAGCTGTTTTTGGTACATTCCAATGAAATGTGTCGTCTGCATTTAACCCGTCCCTCAGGTGGCGGCGGGCTGCCACCGGGTCTCGCTCAGGGACCCAGAGATGCGGTCTGTGGGAGCAGGACTTCAGGACGCCAGCGCCCTGTTCTAACCTCTAGGCCAATGCTTTGATCTTCCTTTGGAGCTCAACACTCCCGTTTCTTCCTCTGCAGACGCTGTTGGGACTGATTTTACTAGTCGCTGCCTGCAGCCAAAGAGCTCTCGCATAATTGGATTTTTAGGGGACAATCGTGTCACGTGAACCTCCTACAGGGTTTGGTGGGGGAACCGTCTGCCTGCTGCTTGCTCAGCATGCCCTTCTTTGGAGATATTTTAGAGATTATAGAGGGACACAGAGAAAGCTTGTTGTTGTGAAAAGGGAAAATTCAGAAAGGTGGAACGTCTCTAAAATTGTTACTAGACACAATTTGAAATGTCAGCAGGTTGCTGTCAGGCTTCAAGACAAGGCGGGGAGAATTTATACACTAGAAGAATTATTTCTGCAACGGCGATACAGTGTTCATGCCAATAGAAGACGCTTTAAACACTATAATCATTTTGTTTTACTAAAACAGCAAATTCGGTTTTACTGCTGAGTCATGCAGAGCAGAGAGCTCAGAAAGGTAGCGCTCCCCTCTGCTCTTTAAGTCATTTTATTATATTTAAGGTGCTACCAAGTGGTTTTACTGCTGGATGCAGGGGTTGTTCTGACCAGCCCAACATGATTACGTTCATCAGCCAAAGCGTTGCTGTAACTTTAAACTCGTTTCTTTCTGTAAACATCCATCACATGTAATAATCACAGCGCTACAGCTGACAGCCCTTTCCTCCTGTCAGTTTACCAAACGGCAGCGTCGACAGTTCAGATCCTCACCTGTCTTTCAGGTGCTTGGCCTTGACCTGGGTCATCTGTCCACTGGAGAAGTCAAACACTTCCTCGCTGAGCAGCTTCAGGATGACCATGTTGTTCTGACAGAGGCTCTCGCTGGTGCGGCTGGCACCTACGATGTCACTGATAAAGGTGGGCCAGTGTTTGGGCCACTCCTGCTTCAGGATCTGTGCACACAGCCACGCGTTTCATTAGACGGATCAGAAGCAGCGAACTCAAGGGAGTCTCTTAGGAAACGTTTGCCGGGGTCAGAGTTCATCAAATTTAAATATCTAGACAAGTGACTTTGACGTATCGACGTGGTTTCTAGTTTCTATAGTTTCTCGTCAAATAGGGTCTTAATCAGGGTGACGGATACCAGAGAAAACACTTAAAGACCTCATTCTGAGTAAAGTTGTGGGACTTAAAAATGTTATATATAGAGCTGCACAATATGCTGAATAACATCCATCAGGTTTCCTGGTATTAAACATATATATTCTCGCCCGTAGGATCTCCAGTTTCTATTGGCCGCTCGTCTCCTGGAGAACAACCTCCTCCATGCACTGAGGGACCACAATTCACAGCATGCTTTAAAAAAAAAAAAAAAAAAAAAAAACTAAAAGCATTTTCATTGTTTATACTCTGTCACTATTTTAACGCTGGTTTATTTTAATTCTATATGTACTTTGAGATTTTGCTCATGTAAAGTGCAGTACAAATAAAATGACAGTCATTATTAGAATTATAAACTAAAGGGATATTTCCCAGGTTTGGACTGTACTAAACTGTCTGTGGTTCTAAATCCTAAATATTTGTGCAGATGAAACCTAAACAGGACGACCTTAAACTTAAACTAACGGCGTTAGTTGTGTGCTGAATCTTTTACTGTTTGCCAAAACCACAAAAAAAGAATATTTCAATGCTACTTTTTGCATCAGCACCACTTTAAATGGAGTCCAATTTAAAAACTGATGGACTAAATCAAACCAAACCTAGATTTTTTTTAAACCAGATTGTAATTCAGTTTCTTAAAACATCTCTACCTCTCTCGCTCCTTTGAACCCAGTATAATGCTTCCTACCATAACATGCATGCATCCTTGCAACACCAACATTTACACATTAAAAAAAGCTTTGAAAATAGCGATTCTCTAGTTATTTAGTAGTTAAACAAAGAAATAATTACCACTTCCATGCAACACTGTGGTAAGAAAACATTTCAGTTTCAGACGCTTTTCTGACGGATCGCATGACATAGGATGATAATGTGCCATCGCTGATTTATAAGCATCACAAGTTCAGTTGGTAAATATAAATCATGAGGGAAACACAGTTTTAGGTAACATTAATGGAAAGTATTATAGCGTAGATCCTAAACATGAGGATTTATTGAACATTGACTCAGAAAATGCTTGGATCCTTTGATCGTTCTGCTGAAACTCACCTGAACTAGGATCATGTTCAGCTTCCCAATGTACACTTTCTCTTTCTACAACAGAGAGGGAAAAAAAAGAGATTAAGACTCATTTGAAACAATAAAACTGTACTTTAGGTTGTTATGGCTCAACAAACAAAACCATCAAACCATTCATCTGAATGTTTAGTTTCTCTGTAACAAACTGAACAATGATTGAGTTCTTAGCTCAAAAAGGTTAAAATGCTTTTTGCTAAGGAAATATTGATCA
Source organism: Fundulus diaphanus (assembly GCA_037039145.1). Lineage (NCBI taxonomy): Eukaryota > Metazoa > Chordata > Actinopteri > Cyprinodontiformes > Fundulidae > Fundulus > Fundulus diaphanus. Next base: position 46,246,643 of record CM073121.1, on the reverse strand, counting down.
ATCACAACATTACAAGCTTCGGTGAAGGGAGTCATTTTGGTTCTCCTATACCAACAGTATCCCTAAAACTGAAAACAAGTCAAATTCACTCACTAATGTGTTCATTTCTTCATGAAACTTTATTTATAGAGCACTTTTTAAACAAACAAGTGTTGCACAAGGTGCTTTAAGGAGGTTAAAAACAGCAGGACAGACATAAAACCACCAGAGGCACATTAAAAATAACCATAGTAAGTAAACAGACTAAACTATAATATTGATAAAACAATAAAGAGATTAAAAATTAATTATAAGGAATCAGTGTGGACATAAAATTATTTAGATTAGCTCCCAAACCGCACTGACTGATGTATGCAAAGAGTCTTTTCAGATCAGGTTGAGCAGTAATATAAAATATGTGAAAATGACTTCAGGCAAACATGACAGTAAACCTGTTTTCCTTCTTGCTTTTCAGGCCCCGTTTCAGAGAGAGCAGCCGATCTACCCTAGAAAGCTGCTGCTCTCAGTGCTTCTACCTCACGCTGTCAGACTCGCCGTTTCTTTGGTTTCAGAGCAGCTGATATCAGTCGGGCAACTAAACTCACCGTCCCATCAACCCTGAGTTAAGCTCAGCCCTCATCAATGGATCGCAGATAACGCGATTCATCACGACAACGACAGGAAAGATGGTGAAGATTCTCAGTCATCCAGGTCATGGTCATTCCAAAACTTACAATACAGCTATAGGATTAATTTCAGCCAATCATCACTTCAATTCTCACCCTCATACGGGTGATCGAAACATCGCTCCCTTAAACCAGGCCAATAACGACCCTGATGACTCCTCGTTACAGAGGAGTGGACCAGTTTCTGTTCAATCTGCTGGCTTAATGACTAACGACCGCCCATTACTAAGGGGTGGACCTGTTTCTGTTGAATTTGCATGTTATCTAAGTCATTACAAGGCCTTTGTTTGGGCAGTAGTATAAAGCTTGGTACTCCACATTACTCCAGACTTTTTGAATTGAGAAAGCTTCCTGGAGAGGAAGCGAAACGTCTTCAACTACGAAAAACAAGTCCAGTTGCTTTGTTTTTTACTTTTTTTGGAATGACAGGAAATAAGAAACCTGGAAGTTGTGTCTCCCGCGGGCGGAGTCAGAAATATTTATTGACGGCATAAGGAGAATATTAAACCATAACTAACAAAAAGAAACCACGCTGCTGTTGCTGCTGACGACCGAGTTAGCGGCAGAGAACTGCTGAAAAGGTAAATGTGTGAGTGATATTTGACAGAATAATAATAATAATAATAATAATAATAATAATAATAATAATATTGTCATCAGTGTACATTCATTAATACCCAAGAAGTGTGTTTGTGTGGTAGATAGTAGGGGGGTACTGATTACATTTCTAGGGCTGAGAATATTGAGATAAATCAACGACAGCGATGAAAAACGGTAACCCTTGAAAATATATTAATCCAGAAATAATGAGACATTTAATCGTGGTCTGATCAGCCTCTCCTGACAGAGATTTCTGTGGAGCATTTTTCAGACGCCTTTTCAGACACATCCTGCTAAAAAGCAGAAAAAACTCCAGGTTAACCCAAACAGCTCTGCTGGGTAGCAGGGTTGTTTCACGCAGTAATTGGTTGTCAGAATTTGACTCAGGGTAAAGGCTTCTGAGCTTTCTGAAACGGAAAACTCAGGGTATGCAGGAATTTACGCCAGAACTTACTCTGGATATCCACTAACCCAGCTTCCTGGGAAGTTTAATCCCAAACAGAACAGTTCTGCTGGTAGGAGCGCGCTGTAATTATTGTCATCTAAAGTCCACCCGGCCTCTGACCGCCTGGTGCAGGAGTCGGCTTCATCCAGCAACAAAACAGCATCTGATTCATTTCAAAGTTCGGTTCTGAATAATCCTCCAGGTTTAAGACGAGTTGAACGAGGCAACAGGTGAAGGTTTGCATTTATTCTATGTCTGGATTTGAAAGTCTGCCAACGGCCTCCAGAAGGAAGAGCAGAAAAGGTTCTGCGCCGTCTCACGTGAGAATAATGGACCTGCAGCCCAACACCTGAAACCAGGCCTGTTCGGTATACTGGTAGTAATTTGGTACCGGAACACCGCGGCGTTTTAAACAGCACTATACTGCATTTGGACCGGTACTTGCAGCGCTGCTGACAGAGACGGCATCGCTGAGAGAACGAGGAGCAAGTTGTGGAGAGAGAGAAACTGTTGCCAACTTAGCGACTTTGATTTGACGAGTTTTCAGACCCCTCTAGTGACTTTTTTCAGAAAAGCTACTTTTCTCTGTGTTGTCGGACACTTTGGCGACAACACGTAAAGGCATCCATTGGTCTGCAGTTTATGTTTTTTAGGGAGCAGTAAGTCGGTTTGTGTGAGCTGATCACATCACGTCAGATCTTGATAACTATCCAAGATTTCTTGTCTTTATAGAAGTTTTTTTTTCTGGTAATATCACGACTTTACCCTCCTATCATCACCGCTTTATTCTGGCAATATTACGACTTTGATCTCCTAATTAGAAATGGTCCAAGTGTGGCTCGATCCAGGCACTTTTGACCCAGTAATGATATTTTTTGTGTTCTCTTTTTATTTGAAATGCAGACCAGAACATCTGACTCAAGCCCCGTCCTTCTGACGGTAGGTTCTCCAGCTCGTGCCAGAACATCTTACAGGTGTCTGTCTTCTCCAAACTTATCTATAGGACTCAGAAGCCCTGAACCTCCTCATATTTTATCGCTACTCAACCACAAACATCAATGTAATCTATTGGGCTTTCATGTGATAGACCAACAGAAAGTAGCAGTTAATCATGACAGCGAACAAGGTTTTCAAGATGTTTTAGCAGTAAAAAGATGAAACTTGTATTCAGACCCCTGAATTAATCTAGAACCAGAAATGACCCATTTTCTTAGAAAAAATATCTCAGGCTCAGTCAGACTGGATTGAGACTGTAGGTCTGGACTTCACTGGAACGCACCAATTATGATTCACGTTAGTAAAATTATTTTTAAATCAGTAATGCTGGACCCCATACGGTCCAGACAAACTACACTGAAGTTTAAGGGCTATGAGTACTTTTGCAAGGCGCTGCATGTAGTCAAGCATCAGGCAAACGCGTCTTTATGGGGCTTTTGTCCCCTACCAAACTAGATCTGAGCATGGAGCTCGTTTCCTGGACCAAAGGCCGCGCTGCACTCGCTTCTGCTGCACAACATCAACACATGTAAACAGTACTTTAAGGTTTACTCACCTCTACACTTGAAGCGTCAGACGAAGTCTTAATAATGAGCCCAACAACATACTTTTTTATACCTGGCAAATACACAGAGGCATCAGAAGAACAACGTTAGCATTGCCTACAAGAACATCTCTGTCAACATATCCTGACATGACGAGCTGCCTGAAGCAAGTTACAGAATAACCCCTCATACAATCTGCTGGCATCAAACTAGCTCCACTACCTAACGTTTCCCACATTTTTACACAAAGAAAGGTGTGGCCCTCCACTTTCATACTGTAGCAAAGCCAATCGTAAACCACGAATGCGGACTGCAACTACCACTGAACTGCTACAGGGCAAAACGTTTTGGTCAGTTCAGTGGAAGTTACATTTCCTTTGGTTTCTTTTTTTGTTGTTGTTTTTTTTTTTCTCTCCCCACAGTCAAGGCTATAAATGTGAGCAGAGCGAGTTAAAAGTTACTAGTCTGAGCGCCCTCGCATTTGCTGCTCGACTGTGGCTGTACTGGAAATGGTGTGCTGGGGTGTGGTGAGAGGAGCCGAAAACGAGGCAATACTCTGACACAAGGGGGAAAAGACATACTTGCCGGTCGCCCTGCACTGGGTTTGCCACTTGAACAAAATTCAGGCATCTACGGTCAGAAGCAGGTAAGTCTTAGGTCAATGGGGAAAAATGAGTTTTTTTAGTAAAATTATAGAAGAATGGAGGGAGGCAGAATCAATTGATTTGACATTGATTACCAATTTTGTTTCACTTTCATTACTTTTTTTTTTTTTTTTGCTCAAACAAGAAAATTGAGGGCAATTACCAGCTATCTCCTTCTCAAAGCTCTTACAACGTGCTTAAAGCTGCTGCTGCTCAGAAAGCAGACTGATGGGCAATTAAGCACAAATTAAAACCTGGACATTGAGCCATTTATAGTTTCTCATTAGCATATAAAATTACGGTACCAACACAATGCACAGACATGGCGTCACCTGATGTTCTCTAGCGTTAGAAATTCTGCATGAACAATTGACCTCGGCTGCACATACAGGCAAAAAATACCAATGAACATTTGAGATTCCTTTTAAAGTCTTTACCTCTGGTGTGTACGACCAGAAAACGTCTACATTTGTCAGCTTTGACTGGAAGGTAACAAAATCTAAAACGACCCGACCCTCCCTCCCTACGACCCCAGGAGGACAAAGCAGCGGATCAGATCAACCAGATTGTTTTTTTTTTTTTATGTTCTACAAGCAGGAAAATCTCTACAAAAGGGAAGGCGACATATAAACTGAAAGCAAGGATGCCATCATTTGTAGGTAATGTAAACAACAATAGTATATGTCCACTTCTTTAATAGATGCCAACAAAATGAAGTTTGATAAAAGAACAAAAACAGCAGAAATGCTTCAGTGTTTTAGTTGTTTTCTCCTAGCTAGTCCCAAAAGTGAGTTCAGGCCAGCGGAGCAGAAACAGTCCAGCATGCTTAGTAGGGGGATACTCCTCAACATGGCAACCACACGTCTCAACATTTAAACCCACACTAACACCGGGCCAACGGGTACGGCTATATCCACCGCAGGATAAACTCTTACCTTCACATTGATTTCGGGGCAGAATCTTCCATCTTGTTTTGATAACTGTTTCCAGTATCTGGAGAGCATAGTACTGCAAAATGCAACAAGGGAGCAGCGTTAGGGGGAAAAAAAGCTGTAATAAGATTTGTCAACAAGAACTGTGTCACCTTAATACAAACCGAAAACACTGTTTATTGTGGCCTGGGCTTCTAAAACTGATTTCATGCAGATTTTTATTTTTTAACACCTTTTTGCAGTTTGCCTATGAAACTCTCTACACACGGCGTTAAGCTGAGACCCTGCAGAAGTCCTGCTGTTTCTTCCAGCGTCGCACCAGTCAGCAAAAGGCAGCAAGAAACACACGCCAGCCTGTAAACCAGGCACAGCACCGGCTCCTCTAAGTGAGGTTAACGCTTGGGCCAAATGTTCCTCTAAAGAAAGGCTGCAAAGGCCATCTCAGGTTGGGCATCAAGAACTTGCTCCAAATAATGCGACACATTCCCCATTTATCATCTCAAAAGTGATTTTCGGGAAGGTTACACAAACGGCAGGTCTTTCAAAAAGACCTTGTTGAGCTCAAATGCATCAGAGTTCAAGAAAAAAAAAGAAAGACTAATGGCGTAGAATGATGAAATTAAGTCCTCCCAAAAAAATGTTACCGTTATCAGTATGAAGCATTTTTAATTCAATCAATAAAAGAAAAAAAAAATTAAGGAACACCTTAAAAACACATGAGAATTCAAATAGAAAAACAACGTCCTGCAGGATATTGCCACCGATGTGGAATGGGTAATGTGTCGGGAACAGATCACATCGTTTGATGACATTATCAACCCACAGAGGCCTTAATCCAAAGTCATCAACGAAGTGAACCATAAAAACTGATGCAGCTGGTCCAAAACGCTCCTCAGCAGTTTGTATGGACCTCGTGTTCTTGCAATGCATGCCTGAAATGTTGGGGTGTGCTTCCATGGTGTCTTTGGGCGTCTCCTGCCAGATCCTGACCAGGGCATCGCTGAGCTCCTGGTGGCGTCGGATGTCTCACGGATGTTCTACTGGGTTTAGGTCAGGGCAGAGTGGAAGAGATTTAATGGCATCAGCTCCTTCATCGTCCAGGAACTGCCTGCATACCATTACCACAGACCTTCACTCCAGTGGCTCTGGCAGTACCCACCCTGCTCCACAAACGAGGCAGCGGTCCTGTTGATGGATTAAGGACCTCTAACGGTCCTGTCCAGTTCTCCTAGAGGAGCCGCCTGTCTCCTGGAATCTGCTCCATATTGTTGAGACACAACATGTTGCGCTGGGAGATGCAGCAAACCTTCGGTCAACGGCAATGCCGCTGTGCCATCCTGGTGGAGTTGGACTTGCTGTGGAGCCTCTGTAGGGTCCAGATATTGCCTCCCGCTGCCAGCAGCCGCACTGATCCTGGTCAAAACTCTGAAAAACCAGTCTGTCCACCATCAGCACCACTCCTGCTTTTGTGGCCGTCTCATTCTTCGCTCTTTAGTGCCCGTTGTTCATTTCATCAACACTAAGACCAGCCGACACGATTAACGGCCTCCTCTCTACTGCTGAACCGACCAGACTACTAGTGCAGCAACTGACTTGATGTTATTGTCTGATTAAAAACAAGTCCTACTTTTTTTGTAACAGCGTATTAAAAAACATTGACCCTGCTTTTAAACATGGCTGATAAATGCTCAATAGAGCTCAGGTTGGGGCTTCAGGAACGCCATCCCAGAAGCTTACAGTTGCTTTTTCCACCCAAAAACCAGTCTTTGGGATATCCGTCCTGTTGGAGCAGCCGGTTGTTCACAGGTTTCCACCATCTAGCTGTTGACCTGAGGTGAGTCGAACAAGTCCTCCATTCCTTCCTCAGTAGTCGGTCCACTTTGTCCAATAGATAAGTGGCAATGGCAACGAAAACGACCCGCATCATGATAAATTCAGCACGATGCGTGACAGTGGATACAGTATCATTAGGTGTGAATGCCGCATCGACAAACATACGTAACAATATAGCGGGGGATTCTTTCTTTGTCGGCACGCTTCCTCTCCATAATGATGCAAAACTGGCTTCTTTCTCCGCAGCAACAACGGTTTTCCAACCGTGTCCTGCTGCCCATGGCAAGATTCAGCCTCGGCAGCCTCAAAGTTGTGTAAATATCTAATTCTTTAGAGCTTCACATAACTCTTAGAGCACACAAGCTGGTTAGAAATTGTGGGCTTGCATGCGCTCCAAAGTCCTAATATTTTTTGTTAAACAAATGCATTCCACTCGCTGATCTACAGTTTTCGCTACAGGCTCTCAGGGAGCGACAAAAAAAAAAGAGTTTATTCACCTTCTGCTTAGAGGAGGGAAAGAAAAAAAACTGTCCTCACTGTATGTCTTTAAAATAAGTTTAGTTGTTGTTGCTTTTCTTCTTCTCCTCATAATCTGACCCGTTCCTTTATTCATGCCGTTTGTTTGCTGCCACTCTGTGGTTAGGACCGTTGTCTGCACAGTCAACACAGCCACAGAAATCCAAGCAGGACTTCGAGGTCCACAAAAACAACCCCAGTGGACTCTACTGGTTGGTGCAGATCAGCAGGATAGAATTAGGCGTTAAGGTTGATCACAATGATGTCGGTCCACCAACAGCTTTCCATGTGCTAAAACCTTCAGCTTGGGTCATTAGCATGGCGCAGGGCCGCACTGAATCACATACAAATAAAATTAACATTTAAAAGTGATTGTTGTCCATTAAACTATTTATCTATTGATCCCACAGCCATGAAAAGAGCATTTTTTTTCCCGTTTTCAGTCTAATGCTGCGTTCAGACCAAACGAGTCCAACTCATCAATCTGGACGCTTGTCCAGATTGATGGCACGGTCTAGAGAGAAGCGCGACCATTGGGAGACGCTACCCTGTTCCATTCCTCTGCCGGACTCTTTAGCCCCGTTTACACAACCCTTTTTTAACCGTGCCGAGAACGGTCCGAGCTCGGTAACTGCGACAACTATCGAGTGTAAATGGAACGCAAACTGAACTGAACTGAACCGTGCCAGACAGAACCGAACCGCGCTAAAGCTAGACCAGTTCGATGGTAGGGCTTGGTCCATTTTTTCAGTGGCTCAGTTCTCTGATAACAAGGAGCGCATGAGCAGACAACGTCATCTCCTTACAGTCAGAAATTTTCAGACTTTCATAAAAATACTAGCTTCCCTACCGTGCCACACGGTTTCCAGTGATGATTCTGCTTAGCAGTGTGATGAAGCTCATTGTCTGTCGTTGTTTCCTGCGTCTGTAAGCCCTGATTAGACGTTTGTTTGTCTTATCCACTTCCTAAAAGCCGACTCTGTCAAGTAAATTCACTAAAGGTTGCCTTCTTCGCCTGACTCTCCGCAAAATATCGAACGAAATATCATAATTATAACCAAACATAACTTCCTGAATGTTACGGGCGCCGCCATTTTGATTTGCTTGATTCCCTTCTTCAATCCTAGAGAGCAGTAGTACCGTAGATCGTCACTAGGAGGCGAGGAACCGTGCTAGCGTGATGTGTAAATGGTCGTAAGAACCAAGCTCGGCACGGTTAACTGATCCAAGCTCGGTCCGAACTCGGCATGGATCGGTTTAAAAAGGGTAGTGTAAATGGGGCTATTGTATAACTCAAGAAAGTGGCTTGGATTTATTTACTGAATAAAGCTAGAAAACGTGTCTGAATTCACCAAATAATCCAGAGGCCTTTTGAGTTTGGGGAGTTTTCACCACCTACTGCTGGAGCTGTGCAGGGGTCACCTTCAGCGTTATTTACGTCTCGGGCGAGCCCAGTTTGACAACCTGCTGACCGGCATTGGAGCCCCCATCTCTCACCAGGACACCAACTACAGGGGCCCTATTTCCGCTGCAGAACATCTGTCTATCGGTCTTAGGTTGGTGGGCATCATTCAGGAGATGTAATGTTACCTTTCATTAGCAATAAGGCGGAAAATCCACCGCTACGTCACATAGTGGGGTCTCTGATTGGTTGACACGCCGCTCCCAGCTGTAACAGCTCAGATTTTCCCACTCTAGCGTCAGCCGCTCTAAGGCTTAATGCGCGTCAAGCCAAACACGCGACACGAAACACCCAGAAAGCTTCAAAACGCGAAGCACAAGCTGCACCGAGAGACGTCTCGAAGCCCCTTGAGACGCATCCGCCAAAGACTCTGCATGTCAACCAGATGCCCTTGATGCTCAGAACGCGTTTGGTCTGAACGCAGCATAATAATAATTATTATTATAGGGTGACATAGAGCAGCCATCAGAAATCCAAAGAAACGGCTGATATTACATGTCGTCATAACAGAAGCAGAAGTAAGGCCGACCTGGCAGATCCTGGCAAGGTATGACATGAGGAGGGCTAAGGGCCCCGTCCACACGGAGACGAACACGGTATATTTTCTGCCGGGCCCATTGGTGGCGCTGTGACACTGCCGACCATGCGCAGACAATTCATGTGACGTAAACACAGGACCATGGCGCGGGATCAGTGTTCACCCGAGCGTTATTTTTAAGTAGGTTGGCAGGGAACACGCTGTGTAGAGCGGGCTCGTCAGAAACGAAGAGTCAGAGGACGCTTCTAACAGCCACAGCAAAACCAACAGCTGCCTCGGCATGAACGCAACACCAGATGGCGCCATCTCTGTTATCTGTGAGAGCGAGGCGCAGGCGGGTTACAGAGAGGTGAAGCTACAACGTCGTGGTTTAAGAAAAGATGCGACTCGCATGTACACACGGAAACACGAAACCGTCGTTTTGGAATCGCTCCAATCTGGGACCTGGTTTCAAAAATAATCATTTACAGTTTCCCCAAACGCCGGATCCATGTCGACGCACAGCCTGAACGAAAAAAAAAAAACTTTCTGGATAGACAAATCTTGTCTTGGTCTGGACGTGGCCTGAATTACATAAATAAATATATATTTTTTTTAAAAAAATCCTACACAGTGAGGCAGGGCCCCAAAACTAGTTTAGAGTCAAAACATGAAACAGGTGTTTCACCACACAGTGGTATCAACAAATACATCTTATGTGACAGAATCTTTCAAGTAATAAAAAGCTTGCATATTAGATTAAATTAATGATCAGAGCACAAAATGTTACTAATGTCAAAACTCTTCCAGAGCCAAAACTCCCAGATTACGCCAGGCTTCAACAGGAGAATAGATCCTAACCCACTTTCCATCCATCAAAATAATCTTTACAATTAACTCACAGCACAGAGAGACTAATAAGGAAACAGTTTTTGATACCCAATCCAAGATCAGGCCTTTTTTAAACCGAAACCTGTTTAATGGTTAGTTTATTCCATCATTTACAACCCAAAATATATTTCTTTATCTGGTGCGCCATGAGGAACAGCGAGACTAGGACAGGTTAAGTTGTATGAAAAGGCAAATAAACCCATTTACTTCAGATGTATAATTGTTTCTTCAGTCGTCTGTTTCAACGGTAGGGATCATCAGTTCAGGAGAACATAGATTTGAGAGGAACAAATGAGGGAATGACTTGTAGAATAGGACGCTATTAAAGCAGGATTACCAAAGGGCTACAGACAATAGACGCTGGGAGATTAAAGGTGAAATCTCCTTACAGGCACAGTGATAGTGCAACACTCACAGGTGTCGACTGGATGGCAGAACACATGGACTGATGCATTTTATTTCACCTTTAACTCCCAAAGTGCAAAAACACGCAGAGGAGGTAAGAGGAGAAACTGCCAAATACTTTGTAACAAGTTGCCAATATAAGGCTCCAGTCCATTATGTAATTGCAGTTAAAAAAAAAGAAGAAGAAGAAGAAAAAGGAAAGGTGAGAACTAAAGAATAGACCGGAGTCAGGAACAGAGCCGTGATCCCTACAGCTGAAATGAAATAATTTAAATTGTCTCGGTACAATGGATCCTACTGACTGCAGCCTGCACTCCTCCTCTGTCCAGTGAAACAGATGCAGGAAAAAAAATGGATGAACAGAATTCAGTCAAAAGTAATTTAAAAAAGGGTAGACCTTTTGGAGGCCTGCCGTCAAAGCCTAGCTGTGTCAAGATGCACGGGATGACACACCCTTTTTCTTCCTATTACAAGCCATAAACATAATGGAACATTGTGATTAATATCAAATAGTCACAACCTGAATGTATTACATTTTCTTTATATAATCACAATTACTTTAACTGCAGACCAAAAGCCAAAACTTGAGAGGTGTTTACCTTTGGCTTCCTCTCTTCCGCTATTGCACCTACTCATTTGGCAAATTACAAATTCAAACCTAGAAAAGTACTATTGACATGTCAACTCAGACATCAGTGACTCAATGTCAGGAATTAAAAGCAATTTTAGAGATACAAAAGAAACCACATTAAAATAACATATATTCAGATTACTTTGAGGAAGCTGATCTTAAATCTTTTCAAAGCTGCAATCAGTTGTTTTACTTTTGCAGTTCTGAATATCTTAGCATGAAAAGTCAGTGGTGTGTTTACAGCACCGACTTCTGTCCGTTTGCTTGTCCACAACGAAGCACGCAAAAATATTTTATGTGATGAGATTTATTTTATTCTACACATAAATTGTGTGAACACTAGAAATAGCAGTTCACATCACCGTGAGTGTGGAGAAGAAAATTAGAGCACAGCTGTGCCAGATTGGTATATGAGAGAAAGACTGCTGGCTTTGATGTGCTTGAAATGTAATGTTTGTCTGGGTGGTTTTGGATCCTTCTTCTTTTTTTGCATTCAAGCTACTTGTGTAATTAGGGCATGGATCAAACGGTATCAGCAAGGGACATTGTAAATTTGCTATTTGCACATAGAGCTTCCCTTCCAAATAGGTATGACATGGTAGATTACTTCATCAATACATGATAAAGATCTTGTGATGCGTGTGGGGATAAAATAGGCATCTTCCTCAAAGCAAAATTTGACGCATTGTCACCTGCGCTTTATGTATTATGGCCCGCTTACTTTGGTGTTCATGTTTTGAGAGAACTCCAGGATGGTGTCCACTCTTGTCCAGGCATCTGGATGCTCTTTTAAGTGTGTCAACACTTCTTGTGCCATTCTTTGCTGTGATGAAAAAGGAGGGCAATTTATCATTTCAATTTATTTAAACATAGAATATGGAAAGAGGGATTAGAATGCCAATCATTCTGGGCCAGGACTGGGTTAAAGAAAATGACTTGAGAAGCCACCAACGTACCTGAGGTCCAACGCCGTGATATAGGCAGTTCACAACATTATCCAGCAGGTTGATATCCAATTTCTGGTTGAAGTCCAGCAGCTGTTGAGCTGCATGGTCTGCTAACATTGTCATAACTGCTGGCATAGAGTTCTGTAACAAGGACAGCAGAGGGAGGGGTCGTGAATGCACAGCAGCAAACTCTGTGGGCAAAGTCATGTGAACCGTGCGTTTGGAAATGAGTCCAAACAGCTGACTGTGTCGCAAACATCATTTAGACCCACCAGAGAGCTGTCATTCTAAGAAGTTAAACTCACGGTGTCATATGTCTGCCAATGTTTGGAGGGTAAATCAATAGACAGGAAATAAGTTAAGTTTTCAAAACAGACAAAAAGCCTTGACAGAGCCATTGTAAGCAGACGTTCATGCAAACCCTCACTAGACTATACAGCACCTCAACTCCTGAAGATGTAAATTGAACAAGCCATAGGAGACCCTTTGGCTGCTACATCAGACTCTTTAAAAGGGTAAAAAAAAAAAAAAAACAGGTCAAAGTCCATTAGTATAGGCAAGTAAACCATAGGAAACCTAAACTCAATCAATGTCACTGTTTAGTTTGAGAAAACAAAGCAACATGGTCCTAAGCAGGACGCTGGCGCAGCCTCCAAATGCAGAAAACCTAACTTTAAAACACATCAGGGACTATAACGTCGCACTTTATTACGGTTTTTAACGACCCCACGTGTCGGATACACGAAGCGACGTCACGTTGTTTACATATCTGCATGTAACGGGATTCACTCAAAAAAATAAAAATAAAGCAAAAAACGAGTTGCAACGCAAATCACAGGCAGGCATGGCAGGAAAAACACACACTCAATCTAACTCGGAGTTCACTTAGAAGTCATTCCCAAACATCTCCACCAAGACGGGTGTAAACAACGCGCACAAGGTGCTATAATTAGCCCGAAAAATGACGCTCCATTTGCAGCTAGCCGTTAGCGCGTTTACGCGAACTGCTCACGTGATCACTACCGCCACTCCCACCGAGGATGCCAGGGACAGAGGAGGACGCCCATTGCAAACACGTTACTAGTATCTAGCCGTAGCATCGCCGCTGTGAAGCTGGTGCACGTATGTCGCCACGGCGGGGAGAGATCCGTGACTCTTCGCAGCTCGGACACAGAAAGCAGACGTTAGTGACGAACACCTAGCAACGTAAACCTAACATCCGCTCAGCTCACGCACGGGAGTGATGCTGCTGCTACAGTCAGTCGGTGGGAGAGGCGAGGGTTCAACCAGAAAGCACATGGTCACTTATTCATCCGCGGTGTCGCACTTCCAGTTATAATATCTGATGCGTAGGGAAAAAAAAAGTTACTGCACTTTCTTTCTTACCGCTAACTTTAGCTTAAACTAATACGGCTGCGAATGCTATAGCTAGCGGTCAGTCAACGGCTGCTTGGTTATCCTACTGATGCTGGCACTGCTATCCGAATGTACTTGTTTTCAGAAAAAACACGGTGACAATATGTGTAGCTTTTAAATAGCGTATATAAATCTATATATATATCCCTACAAGTAAATGCATTTAAACACTGGGAAGAAAAACACAGCAGGTTTGCAGTTAACCCTGGTTACCTACCTAAAAGTCCAAGGCTCTGACTCAAAAGAGCGGCGTTTGCCAAAAGAAGCTACAAGGTTAACAGTGAAGCACTTTCACTGTTAATTTGAAAAGATTTCCAATTATCGCTGCTGTTTCAGCGTTGACTATCTCCAGCTCCAGCAGCGAAGTGATGCCTGGCTACTAAGAATTTTATATTCCCGAAACTACGGTTACGGAAAACCGAGCGAGCTTCCTTTCCGATACATTTTACGAAAAAATAAAAGGAAAACCTTGATTCACTTATTAATTCGTTACTCTTGTAATTTTTCCAGCGGGGCGGTATAAAGGTTGTGGTGCCTGCGCCTCCTCTCCTCTCTCAAGCAACTAACTCACAACCGGTTGAAACCGGTTCAGACTGGGAGATTCCATCTCGGTTTAGTTTTCAGCCGATGGCGCCGCGTAAAAGTTTGGACCGGGGCACCGCCCACAACGCGCGTCGATTGGCTTAAACCGTGACGGAGACTGCCTTCTCGGATTCCCATTGGATGGAGGCGCTGTCAGTCTATTTCAATTCGCTCAAGCGCCCACGCGACTTCTCCGCCCGGAGAGAAAAAGAGGGCAGACTCCCTTGCAGAGTGGACTTCTGCACGATTCAGCACATCTAACTCAATATCATCTTCTTTAAATGGTACTTTGAATTATTTATGTCATTATTAAGTCAACGAAATGCGTTACAGCCCACGCAGGATTTACTTTTTGAGCAAAACACAGTCTCTTTGACGATTATAACCCTCTCGAGGGGTGGGGGGACGTTCTGCTACTTTTTAAGGCGACATATCCTGCAAATGACAGCGGCTGTCACATTCAGGTAACATTAGAGGGGCTGAACGATATGATGAACCGCAAGCGCCATCCATTTGCCTGTTGCTTGTAAGCTGGTAATTTTCCACCAGCCACGAGTGGGAGTGGTTACGCGATCATGAACGCCACCAGGGTTAGAAAGCGACCTCAAGGAGATTTTGGCTCCTCTTTGAGTGAGTGACAGCTTTGCAGAGATCGGGGCTGACTGCAAATATGTTGGTGTCAGCAGCATCACAGGCAGGACATGTAGCGACCAGGCGTGTGATCTTTCTGGCAAATTGGGAGCTTTTAATGCACAGAGAGGATGCAAACATGACAGCGTGTTTTTTTTCTCCTCCTCCTGCGCTGTGGTCACGTGGTGCCGCGCGGTTCTTGATGGAAAAATACTGGGATTTCGTGTGTAGAGGAGAGAGTACACAACCCAATAAAGTCAATCGGACAGGATTTTTTTTTTCCTTTCAAAATGCCATTCACCCAGCAACATCGTCAACGCTTATTTTATGTCATGCTTTGCATTTTTCCCCTACCCAAATCCATGCAATATATATATATATTTGTGCACGAAGTTTGCCAACCCCTATCCAAACTAAGAAAAAATATGTATGTCTCTTGACAAGGACATGCCAAACGATGGCACTATAACATCTTAAAGAGACAAAACAGTTACATTATTTTAATAATTCAGTTATAAAGATTTTAAAAAAAAATCACATTCATTATGCACTGATTTATTTGAATCCCTTGTTTTTTTGTTGTTACTAACTTTAAAATTATGGCTTACAGCTTGTAAAAATTTTTTTCAAAATTGCATAAAATTCTAATATTGATTAATTAAAAATCTTTGAATATGGAAATGTATAGTGAATGGAAAACACTGCTGCCTTGACAATTGACCTGCAGAGTACCTACACAAGGTCGCCAATTATTTATGCTGTCCCAAAGGAGGATAAACACAAAAAGGTCATTGTTAAAGATGCTGTCTGTTCTCACTGTGCTGTATGCAATATTAATGGAAAGTTTAGTGGAAGAAAAAAAACTGGTAGAAATTGGTGCACAAACAAGATAAATAACTGCTACCGTGAGAGAATTATTCACCTTGATCCACTTGAGAATCTGTGATGTATTTAGGTGCTAAGCCATTCAATGATTTATAGACTAACAGAAGTATTTTAAAGTCTATTCTCTGAGATACTTGGAGCCAGTGTAAGGACTTTAGAACTGGGGTGATGGGCTCTACTTTTTTAGTCTTAGTGAGGACGCAGGCAGCATCGTTCTGGATCAGCTGCCGCTGTCTGATCGAATTTTTAGGCAGGCCTGTGAAAACACTGTTGCAGTGATCATTTAGACTAAAGATAAACGCATGGATTAGTTTTTCCAGATCCTGCTGAGACATTAGTCCTTTAATTATGGAAATATTCTTCAGGTGATAGAAGGCCGACTTTGTAATTGTTTTTAGATCCTTTTGGAGGTTCAGGTCTGAGTCCATCACTACACCCAGATTTCAGGCCTGATCAGTGGTTCCTAGCTGAAGCAGCTAAAGCTGTTTGCTAACTTTTGATCTCTCTTCTATTGGTCCAAAAATAATTACTTCAGTTTTGTTTTTATTCAATTGAAGAACATTTTTGCACATCCATTCATTGATTTCTTCTAAGCATTTACTCAGCGCTTGAATGAAAAAGCCATTACTTACAGTTAAAAATGAAAAGGCACCTTCTGAGTTTGCCAAAAGGCACGTGGGCAAGTCCCCAAATGTATCAAGGAAGGAGCTCTGGTGAGATGACAGTAAAATGTAACTTTTCCGCCACCAGGGAAAAGTCTATGTCTGACGCAAACCCAACATCGCCACCCCCACAGTGACATGGTGGCGGTAGCATCATGCTGTGGGGATGTTTTTTCAGCAGCAGACTGAGAAACTGGTCAGAGTTGGTGGAAATATGAATGGTGATAAATATATATAAAGGGATATTCTGCAGCAGAACCTATCAGTCTGCCTGTGATTTTTAGACTGGGACAGAGGTTCATCTTCCTGCAGGACAATGACCCAAAGCATACTGATAAAGCAGCACTCCAGACCACTAAGGTCTTCTGGCGCCAGCCTACTCTGCATACCCAGAATTAGAACCAAACATGGAGAAGCAGCATTTAGTTCTTATGGTCCACTTATCTGGAGTAAACTTCCAGAAAACTGTAAAAGTGCTGAAAGCCTGAGTTCTTTTAAATCAAGATTAAAAACACATTTGTTTAGGATTGTCTTTGACAGACTAGTTCAACTGTTTACTGAAATATCATTAGTTTAAGTTTGTAGTCCAAATTTTTTATTAATATCTTTTTCATTAACATTTGCTTTTAGTTTCCATTTTCCCCATGTTTTATTTTGTTTACATTTTTTAAAATTTTATTCCAACTTGCTTTTATTCTGTTTTTATTTTCCTATGTTTTAATCATGTAAAGCACTTTGCATTTTCCTTGTATTGAAATGTGCTAAACAAATACATTTGCCTTGCCTTGCCTTTTTTCTGGCCCCACTTCCATAAAGCCCAGCTCTTTGGAGTGTACGGCTCCCTGGTGTGGCAGTCTCTGCTCTAGAGCTCTGCAGCTCCTCCAAGGTTACTTTTGCTCTCTGTGCTGCTTCTCTGATTATTGCCCTCCTGGCCAGGACTGTGAGTTCTGGTGGCGCTCTCTTGGCAGGTTTGTTATGGTACCACAGGCTTTCCATTTGAAGATGATAGATTTGATAGTACTCCCGGGGACCATCAAAGATTTGAATATTTTTCTGTAACTCTGCCCTGACTTGTACTTCTCAACAACTGTGTCCCTGACTTGTGTGGAGAGCTCCTTGGTCTCCATGGTGGGATGCTTCTTGCTTAGTGGTGCTGCAGCCTCTGGGGCCTTTCAGAAAAGGTGTGTTTACACCAACAGCTCATGTAACACTTGGATTTCACACAGGTGGACTTCATTTAACTGATTATGGGACTTTTGAAGGTAATTGTTTGCACCAGAACGTTTCAGGGGCTTTATAGCAAAGGGGCTGGAAATATAGGCAACTACCATTTTCTTTTTACCTCTTTTAAAAAAAAAATTTTAATCAGTATATATTTAATTTTACTTCACAGCTTAGACTATTTTTTGCAAATCTATTATTTGAAGATTAAAAAGCACTGAAATTACATTTTGAAATGTAACAAAATAGACAAAAAGCAAAGGGGCTGAATACTTTTGCAATATAGTTGAGACATTTTCTAAAAAATAAATAACATTTATTATCAATGTTGTATTCTTTATTTTGTTTTGTTCTTTCAGTTTGTATTGAAACAGATAATATCATACAAACTAGACTTTGAACTTGAACAATAGTTCAAAGTGAACAATACAGAAAAAACTAATATCGTGCTGATATTCTTCTCTATTCTCTATATCACCCAGGTCTACTTCCAGCAAGAATCTGAATATCCTAATTCTGATCTAAAGTCTACTTGGAATTGAGCGAAATTGATGAAAAATTTGACATTGTTAGTCTAAAGTAGAGGTAACTTCAAAATTGAGGTTTAGATCTTTATTCTACTTTTATGGCTTCAAATGTTTGACATAGTTGCTTCGTTCAGCTATATCCCTTTGAAATTCCTCAAAGTGTTTACACATCACTAATCTCATTTTGAAGGGAGTTGATACTTTCCACATACACCACGTGTCAGTAGTGCAAATTTTTACCCCTTCAAGGAAGCTCATCTTAAAATTTAACAAATGCTTCCAAAGAAAAGTTAAAGCTTAATTCACACCTTGTTAGCCAGATTTGGATTTTGTCATTTCCCCTGACGTGTCCCAACACCGTCGGTGTGTCAGAGTCCTTGGAGCCGTCTCAATCACCCACCCCATCCCAGACAGTTGGCCTATATATCAGAGAGCCTTTGTTATTAATAAACAAGATTTCAAAGCCTATTATCTTTCCTGGACAGAGCCATTGAAGGAGCTACAGCAGCAACTGACAGTGTGTTCTCTGTCTTTAACCTCATAGATTCTAGTTCTGGCTCACAGCTTATCTGTTCGGTTGTGTTTCTCTTCTAGATGAAGCCACTAACGGAGCTACTGCTGCAATTAACTTTAACTTTAATTAACTTTGTGCACTCAGAATTTCTTTAACGTATTGAAAGTACTCCCTCGGACGTTTTGTGTTTTTGCTTGGTCGGTTGCTGCTCTTCTTCATATTAAAAGAGATGTGTTCCTTTCCACTGTTGCCACATGCTTATTGAGATGGAGGGATTGCTGAAAAGGCAATGACACGATGCAGTCAGACGTGCTTTCTTATAACTTTTTACCAACCACCAATAAAAACTGTTTGTTTATTTATTTATTTTTACATTGTATTATAACCAGGTACTAATTGGAACGCGTATGTAGTTGAATTCAGTTTTTATATATGTTTTTTGTATAATCAGAATTTATTCGTTGATTTGGTGGCACACGTGCATCTCAGTAAATGGGAATTTAACCAAAAAGTGAAATTATTTCCATAATCGAGTTAAGAAAAGTATTTCTGTTCATTTTCATGATCATGTTATATAGTTGGACAAAACTAAATATTGTCTCACAGAAAGCTAGGATATTACAGGAGAAAAATTAAAAATAATTTTGTAATACATGAGTGGTAGCCCACTAAAAAGTGTGCCCGTGTACTGCACTTTATATACACTCAATAGATTGCTTGGCGTTCCTCTTGCATGGATTAAAGCATCAGTGCAGCGAGGCATGGAGGGGATCAGCCTGTTAATCTGCTGAAATGTTAAGGAAGCCCAAATGTAATAGTGGCCTTCAGCGTTGTTGGATCTGGTGTCTCAATTCTTCCTCTTGACAATCCTTAGACTCTGATTTTAGGCACAGTCCACACCTTGTGATCTACACACAACTCTTGAATGGGTGTTTCTGCACAATCATCTCAAAGCTGCAGTTATCCCTGCTGCCTGTGCAGTTTTTCCTTCCACCCAACTTTCCATCCATATGCACTCAGCAATCAGACAATTTATACAACAATAATCTTTTTATAGTCTTACCCTCCTTGTGTAAAGGGATACTGACTGACTGATGGACAGCTGTCAGGTCAGCATGCTTCCCCAAACAAAATCATGGGTTTGCATGAGTTCTAAGCCATACGAATCGGAAAAAGGAGAAATACACTCTTGCAACGTGTCCTTCTGTGTCTGTTTTTTTTTTTTAATTTTCAGATGCACCTGTAAGTAAATAAAATTGAAATGAATGTGTTGATTTGTGAAACCGGTTTTCCTCCATGCTGTTACACGTCAGTTTGTTTAGTAACAAACAGACCACTTTTGAGGAAAACATCAATGAAGGGGGGGGGGGGGGTTGTCTAAAGTGCTTTTGAGTATCGTGCGCAAGATAAGATGTTTTCATATGGGTCTGCAGAACACTTCTGCTTCAGTAACTGTTGTGGTTTATCATTTTCATGTACCCCATGCCCACAGCTGTGCGCTCTTAGTTATTTTGACTGTGTCATTGGTCATGCAAATAACAAGGCACGTGGGTTAAACTGCAGCGTCCTGCAAGGTGCTTTTTATCACAAACTACCTTACAGAGAAAAGACCTGAATGCATAAACAATATGGTGGAAATCCGCAAACCTGCCGGTCGTTTCGTATGTGTGTGTTTGTACTTTTTTATGGTTCCTCCTTAGGACCTTTTATGGTATAATCCCTCACCTTGTGAAGGACCGTATGGGAACCAAAGCCTGGCCCTAATGTGGCAGTCAATGTTTTAGGGTTATGGGTCAGACTCAAGGTTAATATGGGATTTAAATTTAGCTTTAGGTCATGAGTTTACTAGTAATGGTTCAGGTTGGGATAATTGTTAGGGCAAAGCAGGCACTAATGGGATAGCCAGATGAGTGGAAGTCTAATATGGACAGAAATAAAAACGTGTGTATCTGTGTAAAAAGTCTCACACATAATCACCTGCTTTAAATGTTGCAACTGAAGTTGTGGGTAGACGTGATTCTAATAAAAAGCTTAATAAACTGGGATTCTTTTTTTTCTTTTTCTTTTTTTTACTCAAACATAAACCATGCCTAATTTAATTCCCATATGACATGACTATAGTGATCTGCTGTAAAAGTCAATGTTATAGCAGAAGTTTTTTACCCCTTTTTCTCTTCTACGCCACACACTTTTTCTCTCAGTGCACTGCTGGAATCTACCAACAAACATGTGTGAAGTTTACAAGTAAGTAACTTGGAATCAGGCACAAGCTGGTTAAATCTTGTTCCTTCTAGTTTAACCTCAGTAGTCCATTTACATATATTCTCATTGCATCACACTGGGGGGCTGACCTCCATGAGGTAATCACCAAGAGAGAGGAAAAAAAAAAAAGTTGTGCTGGCTCATACTGCTCTTGTGCTGTCGCCTGAATGGTCGCCTTGGTATGTGGCAGGAAAAAAGGAGAAACAAACTAACTGGCTCACGGTGTGAGGGGCTGATGTTGTGCAACACAGCCATACAGGATATTTTGAAGCAAAGCAGTCAGCTCACTTGCTTGTACTTTATAGAGCTGGTTCAGAGGAGGGAAAGAGATTGTAAATGCAATTTTTTTTATTGGTAGGTCTGTGCTGAAAAATAATAAATTGCACCACCTTATGCACTCAAAACAGCTTAAAACGATGTTTTATGATCCTACAGCGCCCTCTGCTGGAACTCAACAGAAGACAGCATATTGTCTGTGGTTATAAATCCACCTGTTCTGTGGAGGCCTCGGAGGTTTGTGAACAAACAGCATCACGAGGACCGAGGAGCAAAGCAGACAGTCAGGGATAAAGCTGTTAAGTTCATGGTCAGGTTATAAAACTATAACAGAGAACAGAAACTGTGTGGCACAACTGCAAGGCTGCAAAGGCATGGGCGTCCACGTAAACTGACAGGTCGAGCAAGGAGAGAATTGAATAGAAAAGCAAACAAGAGGCACATGTTAACTCTTGAGGAGCTGCAGACAACCACAACTCCGGTGAAAAGAAAAGCACTGTTTCTATGAATCTGGCTTTTATGGAAAAATAGCAAAAGGAACGCCATATAACGTCTGGACCAAAGTAAAACCTTTTTGGCCCAGATCCAAAACGCTGTGTGTGGAGAAAAACTAACCCTACACATTACCCTGAACACACCGTCCCAGCATGAAACACGGCGTGGGGATGCTTGTCTTTAGCAAGAAGAAAGAAGCAGGAGCTTTAAATAAAATAAAAAAACTGTTTGAAGTTGCAAAAGACTTTAGATGGGGGTGAAGGTTCATCTTTTAGCAGAACAACGACCCTAAAGTTATAGCCAGAGCTACAATCGACTGAGTTAGAATGGCTGAGTACAAGTCTAGACCTTTGTCCACTTCAGAATCTGTGACAAAAATCCCAAATTTATGTTCACAGATATCCAGTCTGACCTGTTTGAGAAGGAAGAATGGGCAAACACCTTAGTCTGTAGATGTCCAAAACTGGCAAAGGCCAAATCCCCAAAGACTCACAGCTCTAAGTGCAGAGGAAGATTTTTCTACAAAGCTTATTCTCAGGAAGGTCGAATATAAATGCACACCAATGCTGCATCACCAGAGCCGGTAGGCAAACGCTGGTTCCTGGATGTGGCCTCCAGGGGGCACCACAAAATCAGGATATTTTTTGGATATTCACCTTTAATATAATTATATTAAAAGTAGTTATTACTATTAACTCTTAAAATGGAAAAGTTAACATAGACTGAAAGGTAGAGCAAACCCCAATTGATTTTACTACATGTACCTGCTCGCTCCCTGTGATATGACCCAAGAGGACTTTATAAACACGTTCAAACAATTTATTTGGAGCAGAGGGAACAGTGACGGCTGCTGATAAAAAAACTTTTTGCACCATAGGTCTAAGATTACCTCACAATAAAACTGCTTTGATGATAAATCTGTCAACCGTCACTCGCCTGCTGGATTTCTAAGTTTGGTCGGTCCGGGTCAAATTCCTTTATTTGCTTGTTTTGCCTCCAGTGAAAGCCTCTGGAGTTTATCATTTTGTAAATAAATGACCGGATTTTCTTTGGCTGCACCATTCTGGCATAGTTTATACACCATAGATTAGGAGGCCTGCACATTAAAAAAATACCTGTAATGCAATGGGAATGCTGAAAAATCAAAAGTCAGTTACATTTACGAGAAAACAAATGTGATATATACCTTTTGTTTTCTAATATTATATTTACTGTGTCTACAATATTTCCTGCAATTTTGATGGGGGCGGCATTCTATTGCCCCCATACCGACAATCCACCACTATATTTTGTCAGAACCCACGATTGCCACGAGTGTAACTATCCAGATACGCGTGCATTAACCAGCGTAACTAATTGTGGGATCTATCCGAATACCCGTTTTGAGTAAGGACTCTTTAGCCAAAGTGGAAGTGTGTCAGCGGTTGCCATGACAAGTGCAGTCAGTAAGGAAGGAGGTAGGAAAAGTAAATTGTATGCGTCCTCCTACGGCTAGTTAGCTGCGAGAGGAAGAAGCTATAAGGTATCCCACAATCCTTTGCATGACATGACGTACAAGCACTGCCCACCTAACGGAAATCAGCGAAAATGTCCGGAGAGAAGCGAGGACACACTTTGTAGTTCAATTTCAGAAGGCTGAAGGCCCAGATTTGACTCGTATCATCCATGTGCGTTTCCGTCACGTAATGACGTCGGTGTTAAAGTTTGTCTGAAAACGGCACAGCAGTTCGAAGCTCCTTTCCTCCAAATGATAGAGTTCTTACTGTTGACCCAATGAAAGGTCAAGGATCAGGGGCAGGAGCTATTATTAGAGGTATTCTGATAGAGCCATGGTTTCTTATGGTGCCTGCTGCTTACCACATATTCATTTGATACCGTGATTGGCTCAAACAGGTTTCACCCCGCCCTATCAGCTCAGAAAGTTCAGCTGAATGTCCCTCCTTTCCCCCAAAAAGATACGATGGAAGCAGGCCCAGATTGATAATGTGCAGAACGGAGAGTGCTACACATTATCAGTCTGGCTTGCCATGTTAAAAAAAAGAACAGGGCCAGAAAGAAACAGTCAGGACAGCAGAAAAGATCATCAGCGCCGACCTGCCCTCCATTCAGGACCTAAACATTTCCCAAGTCAGGAAACGGGCAAGAAACATCACTGCCGATCCGTCTCACCCCGTTCACATGTCCAACTTCTCCCCTCTGGTCGGCGCTAGAGAGGATTGTACGCCAAAACCAACAGACTCCGGAACGCACAAGCCTTTTTTTTTTTTTTTGCAACTTTATTTACAAACACATATTATACAACCATGGGCACTGCTCGAATTAAGAAGGTGTAAACTACAGAGATAAACATACAGAAAACAAAAGATCACAAATCAAATTCTTTACATGAAGCTTTACGCTTTATAGCTTAGTACAAAGTTTTAAAGAGTCCAAAAAACAGCCCAGACAGGTCCTGAAAACAGCGAGGTTAGGCTTTTGTTTTGGGAATTTGCAAGCATGTAAGTGAAATTTACCTAACAAAACAAGAAAGTTAATGGCATGTTTTGCCCCAGATGTTTTAACACAAGAAACACCAAATGAAACATGTTTATTATCCAGTGTAGCAACGATATCTAATTTGCTGTCAATGAAAATATTAAGGTGACACCAAAAGGTTTTACACATAGTGCATTCCCAGAAAAGGTGGGTTAATGTTTCATTTTCAGGATGATAAAAGGAACAAAGTGGATTGAGATTCAGTTATATTTAGAACTGAATTAGCAGGATAACGTCTGTGCAAAGTTTTTAAGGACACTTCCTGAACCATTTCTCTTCCCAATCTATATCAGAATACAGATTGTTCGAGAAAAAAAACTGTTACAAAAATTAGGATTATTTCCCTAATCTTTGGTTTTACTACTAAGAAATGGGTCAGCATTTCCAATAAAAAACAGTTCTGGAAACTGAGAATTGTCGATATTAGTCATTTTAAACACGCTGGTATGGCATCAAGGACAATAGCAAATTCTTTAGGGGTTACTGGGATGTTATATTCAGAAAGGAATTCCCCGTATCTAAACATGTGTCCTTCCTTATTAAATAATTGTTTTACTAAAAGAATACCATGATCCACCCAGTTCTTAATAAATAATGCTTTACGTTTGTAACAGATATCCTGGTTATTCCAAATAAGACGGTTGTGGGGGAAAAAGTTATAAACCAATGTCCAGCATAAAAGTAGTTGTTTATGGAAGTTAGATAAGTTTATAGGAAGCTTTTACATTTTGTAGTTACAGCTTAACAAAAAGTCTAGTCCTCCCAAGGAGTTAAAGATATATGTAAAGATAAAGTGCCACATCACATTAGGTTTCTTCAGGTATGTTTTGATCCATTTAATTTTGAAGGTAGAATGTAAGGTATAAAAATCTAGAACATTGAAACCACCTGAATCAAGCTTATTAATCATCACCTTCTTTCTAATAAGATGACTTTTTCCCCAAATAAAATCAAACGATCATTCTTTGGGCAGAGGGTGTTGGGGACATTGAGGGCTTAGTTTTCATAGACAAGACAGCAGAGACCTTCAGTTTTGGCCAGCAGAACTCGACCAGTTATAGTCAAATCTCTTTGTAACCATAAATTAAATCTCTGTTGAAAAACAGACATAATAGGTTCAAAAATGTTGTTTGTTCTTGCAGTTTGATCTTTAATTACAGTGATCCTATGGTATTACTCTACAGACTTCACAGGAATTCCTGACGAGTGTTCATTACAATTTTTTACCGGAAGAAGTTCGCACTTAGATAAATCCAGTGTTAGGCCAGAGGCTACTGAGAAAGCATTTGTAAGTTTAAGTGCACGTCAATTTGAGACGGGTCTTGTAAAAACAAAGTCGTAACATCAGCTAGCTGACTCAATAAAATGGTTTTCCCCGCACCTGAAAAGCCCACGAGATCACTGTTCTTACTGAAGGTAGCTAAAATTTGCACAGGAAGAAGAAATAAAAAAGGTGATACAGGGGATCCCTGACGAATTGCCCGTTCAATTTGAAATCTTTTGGTGGTTCCAGGTTCCATGAGGTAATTTTAATTAGCTATTCCCATGAGCATAAAGAGTGCGGATCATTTTTTTAACGTTTTCTCCAAATCCAAACAACTTAAGGGCTTTGAAAATTAATTCATGTTCAATGGAGTCAAATGCTTTTTGAAAATCTAAGAAGAGACTAAAACTGTTATCTAATACTAATTTGGGATAGTCTAAGAAATCAAGAACCAACCTTATATTATCAATAATATACCTTCCAGTCAACAAACAAATCCTTAATTCCTCTATAATACAATCCAGAACTTTCAAAAGTTTTTTCGCCAGATATATAGCTACAATTTTCTAATTGTTGTTATGGAAAGAGATGGGGAATCAATTATCTAAAATTAGAGCATCTTTCTGCAGTTTTGGGATTAAAGTAATCAAACTTTGAGATAGTGAAGAAGGAGGTTTTTCTTTGCTGAAACTCTCAATAAAAAAATAAAATAAAAAAGGAGTGAGTTCTTCAATGAACATCTTATAAAATTCTGATGTTGGACCATCTGAGCCTAGGGATTTTTTTAAATTAACACTCTTAATAGCTTCCTTGATTTCAATGGACGTTCTTGGAGAGTCACATAACATTTAATTGTCATCACCAATTATTTCTGCGTCCTTTAATGATTTAAATAAATGTTCAAGGTTCTCTGGAGAAAGCCTGGATTTATATAATGAACTGTAAAAGGTTTCACATATATTTGCAATCATTTTAGGATCTTCAACAATAGAGCCTTGTGAGTTAAGTTTTGTGATCCCATTTTTTACTTGTATTTGCTTTTTCAATCTAAAGAAGTAAGTTGAATTTTGCTCCCCCTCTTCTAAATGTTTGACCCGAGAGCACATAAAGACTCCTTTAGCTTTTTTGATATACGTATATTTGAACAAACTTAAATTGAAGCGCTTGTAACTTTGCTCTCTGTTCTCTGGGTAGAATAGAGGATAAAGAGATTAATTCAGACACAAAACTATTTTCCTCCTTTTTGTTTGCCCCGGCCTCCAGCAAGATCTTTCTCGGCTCAAATTTTAAAAGCTCCCAGTAACGTCCGTAATTGTTTTCAAATTGTGCCAGTTTTAGGTATTCTGAAAATTTAGTTTTAATTGTCAAGTAGATAGACCGGTTCTCTAGAAGGGAGTTATTCATCTTCCAGTAAGCAGGATTCCTTTTATTCATTTTATCCCAGGATATCTGAAACTATAAACAAATGGGTCTTCCCACAATCCATGATTCTAATGAGCAGGTGACTGACTCACAGTGCCAAAAAAAAAAGTCCTGTCCAGTAACCCAATTATTCTGCCTCTTTTCAGCCACTTGTTTACTGGTCACCACTTGTCAGTTAATTATCAATTATTCTCTATTTCAGTACTGTTCATATTGTCATATTGTATGTACTGTATACTACGGGTGTCCCAATACCAGTTTTTTCCATACCAAGTACGAGTACTTCAGTTTAGATACCTACCAATTCCAAGTACCAATACTGAGTACTTAATAAATTGGTACTGATAGATCACAAATAACAATATTATTGACCACTGAAAACGACTGACTATCAAGGGCGATGAATTTGGTTAAAGCTTCAGTTTATTTTCTCTCCTGTTTCTTTTTGAGTGTCAGCAAACAACCTCTTGGTGTATAGCACCACTACCTGGTATAGAGTGGCATCTAGCCTTTGAGTTGCAGCGTAGCCCGGCCCAGAAGGAAAATACCAGTATTAATATCGGGACACCAATACTGTATACCAAATCCACCTACCTCATCACACCGCATATAATACTCATTTATTCTAGCATTCCCATTTTCTGCACTCATCAAACTGTGGACATGTATGTTTGTATGTGTATATGCACCTGCACATCACTTCCACCTCTGACATGTACATAATGATAACAATATTGGAAATAATATTCACCCCCCTTTTGCACTCTGTTCGTTGCACTACTGCATTATTGTCTCAATCTGTCCGCTTGTTTATAGAAAGCTCATATGTGTTTTTTATACTGCAGACTGTGTTGGATTTTTAATCCTGCACTATCGTATTATTGTATCATCATATAAGTAAGCACTTCGTGAGAATTGTACAATCCAGAGTCAAATTCCTCATATGCGTACAACGCTGGCACATAAAGCGGATTCTGATGGCATATAATATGGCATTCCCACATGCCATATTATACTGCAGTCTACTGTTCTTTTGCATTGGCTAATCAATATTTTAGCATTGTGACAATAAAGTTTATTCTTATCTGATATCCATTTCAGAAAAAAATTTAATTGTCTTCATTAAGTTTTTCTCTTTTTTTCTAATAATTATAATTTTTAATAGCTGGAACACTACTCTTCTCTCTTGAGATGTTTTTTTTTTTTTTTAGATTTTAAGTCCACCCCAGGAAATGTTGAGCCATCAACAGATATCACAACTTTAACAGCCTAAAGTTGTTCCTTTATTTATTTATCTTTCTTGGGCTTTGCTGCTCTTCTTGTTGCAACACCATTGTTTAAAAATCTTCTATTCAAATGTAAGCAAATAAAGGCCTGCAATGATGGCAGCAAGGTTATGACGCCTCCTCCAAAGGAGACTGCAGATCTTGTAGCTTGTTGGAAATTCTTTGAAGTCTCCTTCTCTCCAGCTTTTCTTTTCATCTTTTAGTTCTTAATAATCATTATTAAAAGCATTATTCTTGGCAGCAGTTTAATGCAGGAGAGTCAGTTTGATGCAAAATCGATGATGGTTGATTAGAAGCTTACTATTACAAACACAAGACGAGAGTGAATTCAAACACATCCGTCCCTCTTTGATATCTTGCAAATTCATAATATATTGAGAAATATATACCACAATTTATTGATTCTTATTTGGCTGCATGGTGGCACAATTGTTAGCAATGTTGCCTTGGGGCATGTAGACACTGGGTTGAAATCCTGGCCTGCAGCTATATATATATATATATATATATATATAGCAGCCAATGAAAAAAGATGTTTTACATGTACAGAAAAGTTACATATAAGACAATATGAATAGTGCACGTATATAGCCGCAGGATGTACGGCAACAGTGAATGGACCATATGATGGCGCACCTAGTCAGTTACTCAGTGCAATAGAGTTCACAGTGTCAATGTAAAGTGACTAATTTTGTATGTATAGGAGGGGGATTATTTGGAGTTTAGTAGTCTTTTGACATGTGGAGAGAAGCTGTTGTGGAATCTGGTTGTTCAGATCATGATGGAGATGCGAGGGGTCTTTTGTGGTTGTCTGAGCCCTAGTCGGGCAGTGCCTGCGATCGAGCAGTGTCATGGATGGACGGAAGTGCTGTCCCGAGGAGTCTCTCCCCGCTGACCTCACCACTCTCTCTACACATCCAGTCGGAGGGATTGCAGGCCCCGGACCAGACAGAGATGCAGCTGGTCAGTACGCTCTCTGTTGTCCCTCTGCAGAACGTGATGCGGATGGGAAGAAAGAGATTTGCTCTTCTGATGCGACGCAGAAATTATAGATATTGTTGTTCTCTCTTCACAAGAGCAGAGGCGTGGAGGGACCAGGTCAACGTGTCTGTGGTCTGCACCTCGAGAAATGTGATGATGCTGAAGATATTCAAGAAGACTTGATTTCCAATCGGTTGAAACACAGTAGACATGTGAGTCAAGCTGCCATGTTCTGTTTCGACAGAGGAGGCTTTCTTCTTTAACCGTTCCAAACCAGGCATGTTTGGTCTATGAATAATGTTTAGATAATCTGGCAAGGACCCAAATGCAATGAGGACGAGGCAGACAAATTGAAATGCAAAAAAAGTATTGTGAAACTAAAACTTGCGATGGCAGAGTCCAGAGGGGAAACACAAATCCAAACCAGGGGGAGAAGGAAGGAATAACAGTAGATGTGCACTATTGTTCCCTGGCAAGGAAATTAGCGTAATTTTCCCATCATTTCCAATTGTGCATCAGCAAGAGTGTGAACCTGACCATGTGATATATAATAATATATAGTAATATAAAATAGACAACGTTGTTTCAGTGCAGATATAAAACTATGTTTTTATTTTATGTTTGCCATGTCAGTGATGAATTACTTGGTAAAACCAATTGTCCTCCCTGATATCGTACCCTTTGAACAAAACCCTCCATTTAGTAGGTGGATGGACAGCAACAAGGGGTTCGCTAAGGTCATTGCCTGGCCTTGTGTTCCAACCTTGGCCTTGTGTTAAAACACTTATTTGCTTTAGAGCAGCAAACTGTCAGAACTCCCTCTTTTATAAAGATGGTCACACCACACCGATGCACATTTGATCAGCAGCACCTGGCAGCTGCTTTCCCAAGAAAACACCAGTGAAACAACAAGGACGTACTTCATTTGCTTATATTTTTCTAAATAACAAGTAACACAATGCAATCTTACTGAGGATAGATTTAAATACTCCGAAGTATTACTGTAGTATAAATATTAGGTGCAGAAACACAACACTGAATTTTGGAGTGCTTATTTCTTTGCTTGTCGTTCATAGGAGCCCGTAAAACGAAGCAGGAGCAATTAAAAAAAATATCTAAGAGTCAAAATCAGTTTACTTTATCTCTTTTTCAATAGGTCAGCTCCTCATAAAGCTGATCAAACAGTAGAATATAGACTTATGCTTTGCATAAACTCTTAATTTTCCTCTGACATGTCAGCGGGTGACTTATTGATTCCATCCATTGTTCTATTTTTCGATATTAAACCTGGTTGAACCCTACGTCTACGAGTCTAATTCTCACTTCTATGTTTATTAAACCCTTGGTTGTCATCCACAATGAATTCCCCCTGATCGACAGGCCAAAAGCAATCAATACGTCTTCTTTTTAGACAATTACTGCTCAGCCTCCCCCTCATGTCTGGCTCCACATCTGCCTGTCTGCCATCTGCTCTGCAGCAACTTCAATAATAGCTTGCAGCTGCAAAGGAAGGAGGGAACGGTGGAGGGGACAAAACCCGAGGGGTGAGGGGGTAAAAGGAGGGCAGGCAGGAAAGAGAAGGAAGGAAGGAGGGGGCAGCGAAAGCGGAGCTGTGATGCAGACAGCGAATCACATGAGCAGGGATCTGTTTACAAACTGAGAGCTGCAGATGAGAAGTGGAGAAGAGAGACGAGGGAGGAGAGTAAATGTGAGAGGGAAACAGAGGAGGAGAGAGCCTGGTTCAGAATTAAGATTAGTGCCGTTGTCTTCCTGTTACAAACCCGCCGCTGTTTGTTCTGCGTAAAGAGCAGGAAGGCAGATGGAGGTGCTGGGATCCGCTTTCCACAGGAGCACCGTGGGGACTGCCTGCCCCTCACTGCCTGCCCAGATAACAGGCTGAGCTGCTGGGAAATCCATCCATGTCCTTTTCTTTTGTCTCTCCACAGCAGGCTATGGAAGCAAAAGATAAGAAGAGTGACACGAGGATCTAAAAGGAGAACACAGAGGAGGAAGTAGAAAGGAAAGCCAGTAAAACAGGGACCGCGTTCAGCCAGAGGTTTGTACCTGGAGGAGATCTGGAATTGCATCCGTGTCTCCCTTCTCACAAGACTCAAAACCGGTTTCTTTGTCATCCACTGGGAAGACACAAAGGATTACTCAGATCTCAGCACTTGAACAGTCGACGGGAGTATATCACTTTGTGACGATAAATCATCAGACGGAAGTGTTCAGACAAACAGTGGGTAAATTAGTGCATATCTCCTTGTGATTTAACACAAGGCCACTCAAGTCTTTGACATCGACACTGTCAGCCTTCAAAGTAAACCCGAGCACAGGAAACCTGCTTTTGGTTACCAACCCCAGAGAACTTCTCCAAGCAGCGGTTTTCTGAGAAACTGTAGTTTGGAAGCACTGAACTTTTCCTGGGTGTGTGCCGGTCAACCATTCGCATGTTGGATGCATCCGGTTCAGTGGTGTTACGGTAAGTCTCATGGAACCGCACGCTGCTAAGCCTTTCCTTATATTCCCATGTTCAACAGGTGTGCCACACAAACTGCGGTCCTTCTGACTCTGATTCAGTTGCAGCCTATTAAAGTTTGACAAAGGAAAACCGCTATAAGCACGACCAACTGCAGAGATTTTAGAGCAAAAAGGCAAATTAAACAAACTCCACCTGTCAGAGGTGTATAGTGTCGTGCTTCTTCTTTTCGTGGTTTCTTTAGTACAATTTAGAAGCAGTTAAATGGCTCAGCAGAAATGTTTTCAACAGAATTCACCTGAATTCCTGTCTGGTGTTCAAGTTTGCCATCATGGTTAGCCGCGCAGCAATTCCTACTTCTGTTATTGTCTTTAAATGAGACCTATTATGAAAAATTTACTTTTAGCATGTTTTTTGTACTACTATTTGGGCATCTGCTGCTTCGAGAAACAGGCCAAGTGCTAAAAAAAAACATTCAGCTGTTTTAGGCAATTACTAAATGTATTGTTGTTGTCTAGGAAACGAGCTGCCCCTCACCTAGCAACCCAAGCGAAGTAAAACTGCAACATACAAAAATTTAACACATTACTTTTGTATAACATCGTACATTGAAGTTACAATTATTACTGGACTAAAATCACACACACAACTTAACATTGGGATTAATACATGCTGGAAAATGTGTAAATAATTCCCTTACACTTAACCACAGCTGAAAAAGACAACTGGCGGCTAGCATTATGCTAATTTGCGTTGTTAGCGATGTTAGCCGTTATTTTTTTCTCAGATTCATCTGACCAAAAAACAACCAAAATGCCTCCTAGAAGTATCTTACACTGTGTAACACTCACACACAGATACTAGGCAGTTGAGAAGACATAACAGGTGAGTTTAACTCTGCAAAAACGTGGCTTTCAACGTAGCTCTGGGACTCTCTCTAAGGCAGCCCTGTAGGACTAAGCAGTTTACTTACCATTCAGAAACTGTTGTTGTATATTTGCTGGTTGTGCAAGAGGTGCCACTTCTTCTGCTTCTGGGTCTGACTCAGGATCAAAATGTAATGTTGTAGCATTATGTATCTGTTTGCAGCCATTTTCACATGTATAAACTGCAAGCATAAACATCGGCTCCATCCAAATACCGTTCAGTAAAGCTCCTAGTTCCGGTTTGTTGACATTTCATGGGGTCAACAGTAAGAACTCTACCATGAGTAGGAACGGAGTTTAGGACTACAGGTTCATTTTCCTACCTCCTTACTTACTAGCTTTGTTTCCATCCAGTTATCATGGAAATTTTGAGCAAACTTTTGAAATATCGCAAAAAAAGAAAATGCGCATCAGACGTGTTTCCTTTTACTGGTTTGCAGCGAATTAACCAGGAGACACACAGCGTAATGTTGTCATATGTTGACGTTCGCTGTAATAAACAGGAAGTAAATGCTTCTAACAAGCATGGATCACAAATCAGTAATGGAGCAAGGCTTTAATAAATGTCCCCGAGTTTTTTTTTCTTTACAAATGAGACCTAGGAATGCTTGCATCATTTCGTTGGCCCACACGTACCGTTTGTTGCTTCCAGACCTGTTTTCGAGCATTATGGGAATATCCAGAAAGAAGAAAAAGTTGATCAGTTATGTGAGGTAAATGTTTGCTATGTCAGAAAATCGCATCGTAGCAGTTAGATCTGGTTGAAGTGAATGGGGCCAGGGAGACCGGCTTGCAGTTTTCTGCAGTTGTAATGACTAAATCTGACCATGGTAGACCCCTGCTCTATCGTGGTTGAGGCTATGCAGCATTTTGATGGGAAAGCCATGAGTGACACAAGAAGAGAGACTCTTTGGCTAAGTAAAACACGTCCGCTTTTGGGTAAACTATAAAATCTCCAAGATAAATGGAACGCAATTTCTGGCCAGTTTCGTCCCCATACATATAGGTCCGACCCAGAAAACACACGGCAAAATAAATAATCAATAAAACATTTCAACAAACAGTATACTTACCCATTCCAAAAAAAAGTTAAAAAACAAAACAACTGGACTTTTTTCCAAAGCTTTTCCCATCCAGAAAGCTTTCTAAATTAAAATGTCTGGAGTAGTGTGGAGTTCCAAGCTATAAATTATTTGCCAAAAAGGCGTTGTTATGGCTTAGATAAATAAATTAAACCGAAACTGGTCCACCCCTTAGCATGAGCTGGATGACTGAGAATCTTCACCAGTATCCTACCCATGGTAGGAGCTCAGAAGTACAGAAAACATCCATCCATTCATTTTCTGTCACGCTTGTCCCTTGTGGGGTCGTGAGGGGTGTTGGTGCCCATCTCCAGCATTCAATGGGCGAGAGCCGGGGTTCACCCTGGACAGGTCGCCAGTCTGTCGCAGGGCAACAGAGAGACAGACAGGACAAACAACCATTCACACACACACTCACACAAGGACAATTTAGAGAGGCCAATTAACCTAACAGTCATGTTTCTTTTTTTTGGACTGTGGGAGGAAGCCGGAGTACCGAGAGAGAACCCACGCATGCACAGGGAGAACATGCAAACTCCATGCAGAATGACCCAGGGTTAGATTCAAACCCAAGACCTTCTTGCTTGGGTTTACTGCCCGGCTTGGTTATGCTGCCGGATCTTCCAGGACTTGCGGTAAACACTCTCGCTTGAATACTGGATCTCAGTAGTCTGGTAGTCAATAGAGGGAACATCTACACAGACAGTAGGTGAGGGGAAAAAATCTATGAGGATCTGAACATCGGGTCGGATGGATTGGATGGTTTAGTGTGTTTCAGCCTTAAAAGCCGGATCTAGTTGAGTTGAACCGAGTAGTTACTTTTTAAAATGGGGCTTCTGATTTCTCTTTTCTTTCCAAACTAACAGTTCTTCTCAGATTGAAATTTACCAACACAGAGTGTTAGATTACATTTAACATTGAATAATCTGGAATTGAGGCCCCTTCAGTACAAAGAAAGTCTGACACAAACATGTTTGACGTGTACGCTACATTAAATGCTATATTAGCATTGTTGTTTTCCCGCCAAAATGCAATTGTTTCAGTGTTCACAGTGACATCACTACACTGAACAAACCTGTTGATTTTTTTTGGATATTACCAATCTTTACTATGAGAGGTTTTCCACCCTGAAAATGAAGTAAATATTTAGTTGGAATTTATTTTACTCTTTTCTTCTTGGGCAGCCATTGTGTAATGCTACATTGAGGCAGGGTTCCTGTGTGTTATAAAGTCCACAGTTTTCAGCAATTTGTGGCTGCATGCTTGACTGTCTTTGCAAAATGTCTAAACAACTAATTATGTATTTATTTAGACATGGGAAAAATTATTCAATTATGAGCTACAATTTGCTCAGAACTAATAACCTACGTCCACCGTACACTTCCAAAGGAAATGCTGACTAGGTGGTTCATATCTGTTTGTTTCTTTTACAAGAATGTATGTATGCATACCTCTCAACTTTTGACGACAGTTGAGAGTGAGATTGTAGTCCGACGGGGCGGGGGGGGGGGGGGGGGGGGATTGCTGTTGGTCGATTCAAGACGGTCTATTTTAAATGGACTATCTTACTCTCTTACTTCACATCATTCGATAAAGAAGGAAAGTAATGGCGACAGTTTTCTTTCAGAAATTATTAGGCAATTTGAATTATTTCAAACTAATAAAACATGACGACTTATCATTTAATTCGCACGCAACACGGACCGTAGAAGTGTTTCACTTTGGATGAGGGAAACTTGTTTGTGCGGCGGCGGTCCTTGCAGCTGTGTTCCCTCTACTACTGGAAGTGCGGAAACCATTGTACCGCAAATTGGTTCCGCCATGACGCAAAGCGTCCGTACGCGTGCGTTTCAAGAGTGAGATTTTGATTGTAAGATTGAGATTTTCAAAGTAATGCGTGTGAGCGTGTGCAATTGATGAAATGCGTGTGTCACACGGTCAATGCGTGAGAGTTGAGAGCTATGTATGTATGTATCCTTTATTTAACCAGGTTAATAACTCATTGAGATTAAAACCTCTTTTACAAGAGTGACCTGGCCAAGATGGCAGCATAACACATACAACACATCCAAAATACAAAACCAGATGCATAAATAACGTATCAAAGAAGCATCGCTTAATTAAACATTAGGACAGTTACAGAAGCCAAATGATCTGGTGTCTCTGTCTTTTAAAAAATATTTGAATTTCCACAAGGTAACAAGAGATGATAACTTTAAATACTTCTGTATGTCATTCCAGATAGCGGGGGCAGAAAACTAAAAAGCCTTTTTAGTCATTTCAGTTCGTACCTTTGGGACCTGCATCAAAATTATGTCCTGAGAGCGCAGGCCATAACGGGCAACTGTTCTAGACAGAAGTGAGCGCAAGTATAAAAGAAGAAGAAGTGATGAAACCAACACAAACATATATATATCTTTTGTTTTCTGAGCAGACATAACTATGGACATCAGCAGACAAATTTCCCAGAAACAGCTGTTATGTTTCTAGACCAGATCAACTACCTCACTTTAACAATGCTCAAGTTCAGACCTGTCAACGCAGGCAGCATTTGCACAGTGGCCTACCTTTTGGTCCTCCACTATCAATGATTCACTAACATCGTGCTAAGATTACAGCTGCCTCCTTAACCTCTTACCAGCACTCCTCCTACCAACCCTTTGTACTACACCTCACTGATGTGACCTTTACATATTAAAGCATGAGATCTGAGCCAGAGACCAGCTCCAGTAGAAGTTGTTCTGTTTGACCTGGAAAAAAATGTGCTCATTGCGTCATTGAGTTAGGCTGATGGGGGTTGTGAGAAAGGAAAGCCGCTGTGTTTAAGCCGCCCAAGGCTAAGAAAAAGCTTCATTCTCAATCATAATATGTGAACCAAAGCCAAAATGGAGGCGGAACGCATTCCTGTGACATGCAGGTGATTTGCAGTCGGGGGAGGCACTTTTGCGGTAAGACCGGAATATTTAGGAAATGTGCGACTCCCCTGCAGAAAAGTCTCAGTCCGTTAGACGGTCCACCAAACTAGAAATCTTGTAAGCCAGATTGCACTCAAGTTAAAAACTCTCAAGCTTCCATACAGTGAACCCAGTATTACCATACTATTTGAAGCAAGATGCTTCAGAGAGGCCGTGTGGAGTATTTGTGCCAGGCTTACAGGTTACACAGATACTCAAAAACTAAACCCTAGATCTTTATCTCTTGATAGAAAATATGGAATTATTACTGCTGAGTGTTATTCAGTCATTTTATATTGCAGCAAAAAAAAAGCTAGTCCCAGATATGACATCAGACGTAAATGCTGAAAATGCCTGAATCTTCTGGCACACAACAAACAAATTGTCTTTCTTCAGATCAAGTAGGGTAAAAACATGGAAGCGATCAATCCAGGAAAAAAAATGCAATCTCCCTCACATTTGTATTGTATTATTTGTAGGAACAATACCTGCACAAGTTTAGTTCTTCAAATGAGTCTGCTGTTAAAATAGTGCACCTGCTAACCTTCTTGAGCTGCTTAAGTCTTATTGTGAATAGGTTAGGGTTAGCCCCAGAATGCTCCCCAGAAGCTGTCAGCCCACTAAAAAGGGGATGGGTTAAATGCAAAGAAAACATTTCAATTGACTGTACCACAACACTGAATTGACAAATAAAGGTAATCAGTATATTAGAAATTCAGTCGATTTCAAGTTTGGAGCACGTTCAAACCAAATGTGAGCTAGAGGTAGACACATTTAGGTAGACCATTATATAGACATCAAAGTGTCAGGGCAGAAGACTCAAAGCAATGTAGCTTGAAGAGAAAAAAAGCACAGCAAAAGAAATGAAAGAAAAACAGGAAGAAGCAGTAGGGTGAGTGTTTGCGAGTGAACTGTTAGAAATTGGCCAAAGAAAACGCAGCCGAGAAAGATCATGATTAACCGGAGAAAACAGTGATCAGGTGGGCTGAAGAGAAGGCACTATGGAGGTCAAAGTGGGATTTGGCGAAGAATCCCGAATCTGCAGTGTTGATCATGGGAATGTTTGTTTGGTGCCATCCCAAAATGAAACATCTGAAGATAAGAGACGGACGGAAGCCATTTTCCTTTGTCAACGATGGTCTGCAGTTCCGTCCATCCAAATGATGATTAATGCACAGAGAGCATTCAGATGTTTCTTCAAAGCACATCAACTCAATGGCGTGGTCAGCAAACAGTCCACATCTCAAGCGAAGTTGGAAATTATGATTAAAATGAAAAAACAAGGTGACGCATCACAAGGTTCTGACCTGCAAAGCTGCTGGATGTTGAAATCTAGTGTCTGAGAAATATTGTTTTTTTTTTTTTTTTAATGAGGGAAGTTTTTAAAGAGTTCGAACAGTCAGAAAAGCAAATGTATTTAGCAACTTGCAAGCTGGGACATCAGAAAATGTTCGATAAAATTGCAATAAGTTATAAATCAACAGAATTGTGCATATAAAGTTCTGTTACATGTATGTGACACTTCTCTTCATTATGATCTTAACTATGAACCCGGTGGTCCATTTTTACCCTTTCTCCTTTTTCCACCTTGGTGGAATGACAACAATTACTATCGTCAGATTTACAGTGATCTACAGGCAGGATGAGGGGCCACACCATTTAGACTCTCAACGAAGAGAAAACTAAAATGTCTGATTCAACCAGTTCATCTCATATTGAAATTTAAGGGACGAGGAATTGAGAATTTGTGCTTAAAACATGCTATCTCCATACAGAAAGGCCGAACACCAACCACTGCTCCGCCATCCATGACATGATAAAAGGCTGCTTTGCTTTTTGGTTCCTGCTGAAAAACTGAATTCCTGAAAAACACTTGTTCCAGCTAAAATATGAAGCAAATTCTCGCACTTGCTAAACATTCTGCTGGCATTTTAAATGGCACCTGAGGTGATCCCCTTGGAGGTATAAAATCTTTACCCATCTGTCCCCTTCCTAGGGTGTCTGTGTGACTTTGGACTGCAGGACCCTGCCCATTACTGCAAGATGACGACTGAAAATCTCTTCAACCTGCCGCTTAATATCTACATCATCATCCTGGGCATTGGCCTCTTCATCCTCATGCTCAGCCTCATATTCTGCTGCTACTTGTTCAGGTAAGAGAATGATGGAAGAGTCTGTGTTTTGGTATCTTTTGTGTCAACACAGCCTAACTCGTGATCCTTGCTGGTAGCAGTTTTCTTTAAACAGTCCTCTTCAGGCTTTGGATGTCAGCAGGGGTTCCCAAAGTGGAGGTCGGGACCCCCCCGGGGGGCAAGAGATACAACATGGGGGGTCGCGAGATGACACCTCTGAAAACGCTGGAGCACTTTTGCAATTAAGCAATATCTTGAGCGGGTTTTTCAAGTTTACACAGCTATATTCTCGTGTACATTGTATCAGATCATTTTGTGTCACAGGAAGTGTAATATATCAAACTTAAATCACATTGTTAATACATTTGTGAGCTTATTTTCTTGTAGATTTCTGACTTTGCAATGTCATAGAATATCCCAGTTTTAATATAATAAATTAATGCCTGTAATCATGGAAAATAAGCATTTTTCTCAAATCTTTACATCTTTTCAACATCAGAGAACATCAAGATGCTAATAAATTTAAACCTGATGAGTTGTTTAAATGAGAGCCCACTGCCGACACTGTTGCAGTCCTGCTCAGTGTGAGGAAATTCACTGCACAGGTTGTTACATGAACTTGACATTGCACAAATTCCAGCAGTGCTTGAAGTATTGAGTATCCACAACTGATTCATTTAGCATGACAAGACTTGTCTCAGTAAAGAAAGATAAGGAACCACTTGATTTGAACTGCAGGGACTCTTGAAGGTAACAGGCTTGTAGGCGTTGTTGTAGCTGCATGTAGAGAGCAGATTGCATGAAATTCTGACCCAGCTGTTCACCAATATCTGAATCAACTAGGGCATATGTGTCAAACTCAAGGCCCGCGGGCCGAATCCGGCCCGTCAAGGCAATTTATCCGGCCCTCAAGAGCCAAAAAAATAAACATATCATGTCATAAAGTAGAGGCAAATATCCTTTTAAAGTGTATAAAGTGGCTAAAACTGTGCCTCCTATAATGAATGTTGATTATTTTAACTGTGTAGTAACGGCGTCCTGCCACTAGATGCCAGTTTTCTCATAAACCTGCTACTTCTCTTCTGCTTTCTATATCCTCCCGTCCTGCTTCCTGACTATTTATCTTCTGCTTCCTGTCTCCTTCCTTCTCTGCCCCCTGTCTATTTCGCTCCTACTTCCTGTCTTCCTCCATCCTGCATTCTCCCTACTTCTCTCCTGCATCCTTTCTCTTTCTATCCTGCTTTCTGTCTATATCTCTCCTACATCCTTTCTCCTTCTTTCCTTCATCCCGCTACTTCTCTACTGCTTCCCATCTCATTCCATCCCGCTTCCTGCTCTTGTCTCTCCTGCTTTCTGTCTTCTTCCATCCTGCTTCCTGCCTACGAATCTCCTGCATCCTCCTACTTCTCTTTTGCTTCCTATAACCTCCCGTCTTGCTTCCTGACTATTTATCTTCTGCTTCCGGTCTTCTTCCATCCTGCTTCCTGCCTAATTCTATCCTACATCCTTTCTCCTTCTTTCCTTCATCTCGCTACTTCTCTTCTGCTTCCTGTCTCCTTCCTTCTCTGCCCCCTGTCTATTTCTCTCCTACTTCCTGTCTTACTCCATCCTGCATCCTCGCTACTTCTCTCCTGCACCACGTCTCCTTCTCTCCGGCATGCTTTCTCATTCTCTCCTCCGCCATTTCTCCTTCTATCCTCCATCATGCCAACTTCTTTCCTGTGTCCTATCCCCTTCCATCCTGCTTCCTACTAACTTACACACTGCTCTTACCAGGCTCCATCCAGCTATAGTCCTGCTCCATCCTGTTTCCTGCCTGTTTCACTTCTTACCTTACCACCACCCCTCCCTGTCACTCTGCCTTCATGTCATGCTTACATGTTGTTTTTTGTTTTACGACCAGTAAACAGATTATTTTCTTGCAGAGCTGGTCCCCTACATGGCTGTTTGGCTGCTTGAAACCAACATGGAAACAGCACATTGAATTTTATTTTGTTGTTTCTTTACAGACTGAGAAGACAGGGTGCAAGAGAGCACTATGGCTACAATGAGGTAACCTGTTATTACTGTAGCCATTTTGCCTGGTGCCTAGATACACAACATTCACACAACACTACTCATATGCTCTTCTCTCAGCTACGCTAATTAGATCTACGCACATGTCCTTTGTCATCAACAGGTGGTTCTAAAAGGAGCAGGAAAGAAACTGAGTCTTCTCGGTGTAAGTTGAATATCTGTTGTAAGTTAAAAAGGGGCTTTGAAGTTTAATTGATTTTTAGTAAAAATAAGCTTCAAACATCACAAATGTATCAAAAATCAAGTTTTTATATGTTGTGAAATGGTCAAAAGAAGACACTGCACAACAACCGTATATTCTTAAAAGACCATAATCAGTGTGAAAATGTAATTAAACATTTCAAGCTATGCAGCTAGGTCCAAGCCCATTTCTAAGGACCTCTCCTATTTAAGGTTTTTCTGCCTGTGCTAGCTTAGTGGAGGTAAATGTTTATGCAGACACGGTTATGTCCTGATATTTCAAAGATTTCATGAAGTTATGTATTCCATTTAATGGTCTTTGAAAGAGAAAAAGGCCCATGGCCTCACAGATTCTCCACCATATTTAACAAAGAGCATGAGGGAGAAGCTTATCAACATATTAATCCTTTGTTTCACGCCAAACTCATCTGGAGTTTCTGTTGCAGAAAAGCTCAATCGGAGCACATGGTTCCGGTTAAAGTCGCAGTAGCGTTTATAGCAAACCTCACACATCTAAACTTTTCAATCATTGCTTTGGCTGTTTATATGGGCAAATTTAGGGAATTGGCTATTTTCTTGTAGCCATTTCTTGACTTACGAAGATTAACACACATCTGCCATGGTTCAATTTCAAATTCTTTTGTCTTTGCTATTTTGAAGCGTTATCAAAGGAAAATAGGCCTTTGAAAAGAGTCACGTCATATTCTTCCCCAGTGAAGAAAAAAGCTACTGATTTAGCTCCAAGTCTCTCTCATTAAACTTAAAAAAGAATAATACAATTTTAAAGAAGTGTTTTATGCTTTTTGGACCCCTTTAACAGAGGTTTGTGTTCAACGAACTGATTCCCTTATCTGTTTTTCCCCCCTTGTCAGCAAACGTGTGCGGTATGTTTGGAAGAGTTTCGCAGCAGGGATGAGCTTGGAGTGTGCCCCTGTTCCCACGCTTTTCACAAGAAGTAAGTTCGTTTGTAACATTTGGTGATTATCATGGTTTTACGACAATATACAATGCACACCATGTTTCTAAAGTGAAATAATTCAAATATGAATAATCTGTTTAGCTAGTCTGTTGCCAGCTAAGACGTAGCCCTTGCAGAATGTCCTGCAGGATAATTGCATCATGTTTTTTTGGACTATACTGTGTTTGCATGTCTGAACTTGAGCGTATCTGTGGTAACTGTGTTTGTCCTGCAGCAAGAGCTGTGATAATGATGCTTTTAGTCATGGTTTTGTGTAATTTCACATGAGCTATCGC
The DNA here is from genome assembly GCA_037039145.1 of Fundulus diaphanus. Lineage (NCBI taxonomy): Eukaryota > Metazoa > Chordata > Actinopteri > Cyprinodontiformes > Fundulidae > Fundulus > Fundulus diaphanus. The sequence continues at coordinate 46,204,573 of CM073121.1, read as the reverse complement.
TCATCCTTCTGCTTTTTTCCTCCCAGATGTCTGCTGAAATGGTTAGAAATCCGGAGTGTGTGTCCAATGTGCAACAAGTCCGTTTGTCGAGTCCAATCTGAGCTCCAACAAACACCTGAGCAGCCACAGAGTCTCTCGGAGGTCTGATAAAGGAGCCCCGTCCAGCAGTGCTGACCACCATCCGTTCAGCTGAACTGTCTGACACACAGTTTTAGTATTTTTCTCAGATGTAAATATTTTTTGGGGGGGCAGAGGTTCTCTTGCAGTGATTTTTAAATAAATCTCACTGTGATCAGATGAACATTCCCAAAAAAATATATATATATGAAGGGGACACTGAGACACAGGGGATAATGGTAATGATATTCCACCAAAACACAACATGGAGTTTATAAATGAAAGTAAGACTATGTAATGTTGAACGCAGTATCCCTGAAAGTCAGCAAGCAGAGCTGGGAACCATGATACACGTCAGATTGCTGACTTCAGGTTGTGTATTGCAAACTACTTTCTTTTTGACTGACCAGGCTAAATTGGAAACATCTCAGTATCCTGGATTCATTGTTGCAGTTTCTCGACATAGTTTTTATAAAAATTGACACAGGTGCTAAACTATAAACTTTACTGTTATTGAAGCAGTGTTACATGTGCAAGGCAGCCATTCTAGTTTACTAGCTAGGGATGTTCCCATGACATTGGAAATTTGTCTCACAGAGAAAGCTAACTTTCTCAGTACACGGGATAATGCTAAAGCTAAGGGCCTTAAAATCATAAAAGTGTACTGAAAGGTCCAGAATTACTAGACTCGTTTTCAGCAACATATGTCACCCTGTTTAGTGCCAGCACGAATATTAAATGAGTTCCCTGAGAAATAGGGCATGTGTTGAAGGCTAGGCATGGCCAAAAAAATGTTTTACATATAAAAGAGGCTTTTTGCTCTTTGCGGTTTTAAGACATGTTGTTTACTGGTTACTTTTATGTCTTTTACAATTGAGAATTTGATGTTTAATCTGATAACAACACGTTTCTTTTGAACAACATGTAGACAGGGTGTCAGAGATGCAGAAAAAAAAAAGTCACGTGATTTTGTCCCCTCGGGCTTTCCACAGTACCCACTGGATTGATTTGTTTCTCTTTGCCTATAGAAACAAAACATCAGTGTGCCCGCCATATTGTGAGTGGCAAGTTCACCCTGGAAGCCAATTTATGCCTGGAAAATAGATTTTCAGAATAAAAGGAAACACCAAACATTTGCATAGCTATAGTCGACTATAGCTGCATTAGGATCTACGTACCCATTGAACGTCATATACTGTGTAATTATTTGATATTTGTTCCCAAGCTATTGCAAGTAAGGCAAGGCAAATTTATTTGTATTGCACATTTCAGTACAAGGACAACGCAAAGTGCTTCACATGATTAGTAGATAAGGATCTGAACACTTTCAAAGAAATTACAATCTTGATCTACTATGCTAAATGTCAGATGTGAAAGGATGTAACAATCTAAATATTTTCATGTGAATTGCTGTACCTCAGTGTATGTGTGTGTGTGTTTGTGCGTGTGTGAGGTACAGCAACTAGCATAAACATATTTTGGTTATATATATATATATATATATATATATATATATATATATATATATATATATATATATATATATATATAAAATGCAGAGCTGGTCTACATGGTTTAATTCATGTTTTTCAAAAAATGCCACTCACAACATGGCAGTGACACCATCATAGGATCTCCACTCTTCCATGTGTATGTGGGACTTCCTCTGAGGAAGTCCTCTGACTTTAAAACGGTTTGGAGCAGTAAGAAATGTTGTTCTGTCAAGATTACTTGGTGTCTGGATGCTCCCAGAATGCTGGGAATGATCTATCCCCTCCCACCAATGAGATCATTTTTTATCCTCCAGTTCTGCTTCAGAGAATTTTTTTTCATGACCAATTTTCCCCCAAAGACATTCCACCATGTGAACACAATGTGTTTTTGCTGTTAGCAGGAACTTGATCAAGTGAACACCGTGCTTTGGAAAGAAGGTGATTAAGCCCTCTATACAACATCAACTCAGGAAAAATCAGAGCCCCTGGTTTGCTCACTCGTTTATCCAAACGGATGACAACCGAAACGAAGGACATACCGATTCTCTTATATAAGAAGAAAATCCACACATTTTTTCATAGTGAATCACGCCAGTCCTGAAGTGAGACTAAATGACATAATACATAAAAAGCAGATGGGGTATGTGGAAAGGACTATAGAAAACATGCTTGTTTAGCTACAAATAATAGACAATTTGGAAAGGACTGCACATAAATATATCAATTTTATAGTTAAATGGATTATTTTAACCATTCTTTGGTCAAGGTGAAATACAACAACATACAACAACAATGACATTTGAAAACAAGAATTTAGCGTGCAAGTTAGAAATTTTGGAAATCTTCAGGAGATTTAGTGGAATTTTCTTAATTTTCCAAATTATGCACATATTTGGACACTTTAAATTGTGCTAATGGTTCTAGAATGTCTTTTAATCTGACAAGGCCAAGGCCTATTAGATGACTGACTAGTAGCTTCCCTTTGTAAGCATAGAAGGAAAATGGAAAGTTGATGGCGCCTATCTCCAGTGGTCATTGGGAGAGAACTAGCTGATATCTACAATAACTACAAAATCATATGAGTCTGTGTAAACAGGTGTATAATCGTTCCCCTCTGGACAAAAAACAGTTCAAATGAATCTTTAGAAGCTCCAAATTAATCTCACATTCATGGTCCCTGATGGATTTATGTAAACTGCCGTACATTTACGCCGATTATTTTTTTTTAAGTGGTTGATAAACGGTTTGTATCATAAGTTGGTTTCAACAACATCTAGAGTGTCTCAGTTATGATAAACATCGTAATCTATCTGTCAAGTCTTGGATTTGTGGTAACTGGTAAAATGGGACAGAATCCAATTTATTATCTTTAAAAAAAAATATTACTTTTAGTGGTGTAAAGAATCGTTGTTGACCGTTGAGAGATGAAGAGGGTCTTTAAGCTTTAAGGTGTTGGTGTGCTGTACACCTTAAACATAATTATCAGTATGTACAATATAGTACATCACTGTGTAAATAAAAAAAACTGACTTTTGTAAGAAAAACAAACAGAAAACACAATGTAATCACTTTTTTTCATAATGTCATTTAAAGAGTTGTTTTCGTTGATTTTTCTTTATGTAGATAATTATATTGTGATAAATTAAATTGTTACACATTAACTTGCCTCTGACTGATCTGTAGGCATTTATGAGCTGAAATGACAATGTATGCCTTATTTGAAACAGAAATGTGATATTCCAGCAACACAGCTCCTGGGATGTCAATGTTTCATCTGTAAATATGGGTACATTTTACAACAAACTATTTTATAGCCACGACATGTTTTAAACATATCAACTTCCAAAGGTGGTATGAAGGGATGTTGGTCAGAATATTAGAAATTAAAAAGTTAGAGAATACTGAAGCGTGTATGAAAAATGGTCATGATGGGAAAAACTAAGTACACTCATGGTACTTCCAATGGATGGAAGATGGAAAGTAGCCAGCAGGTGGGAAGATTCAATTCAATTCAATTCAATTTTATTTATATAGCGCCAAATCATGAAACATGTCATCTCAAGGCACTTTACAAAATCAAGTTCAATCATATTATACAGATTGGGTCAGATTATACAGATTGGTCAAAATGTCCTATATAAGGAAACCAGTTGATTGCATCAAAGTCCCGACAAGCAGCATTCACTCCTGGGGAACCGTAGAGCCACAGGGAGAGTCGTCTGCATTGTACATGGCTTTGCTGCAATCCCTCATACTGAGCAAGCATGAAGCGACAGTGGGAAGAAAAACCACCCATTAACGGGAAAAAAAAACCTCCGGCAGAACCGGGCTCAGTATGAACGGTCATCTGCCTCGACCGACTGGGGTTACAGAAGACAGAGCAGAGACACAACAAGAGAGACAAAAAGCACAGAAGCACACATTGATCTAGTAATCTGTTCTACATTAGATGGTAGTAACGGGTGAGCCGTCTTCTCTGGATGATGTCAAAGTTAACAGAACGCCAGACCAGGTGTACCTACTATGAAGAAAAAGAGAGAGAGCAAAAAGTTAAAAGCTGAAATGACGACAGTCATTTCAATGTAATACAATGCAAAACTGGAGAACCGTAGAATGAAGAACAGTAGAAATCAGTAGAGTGAGAAAATTAGACCCTGATGTCCTCCAGCAGCCTAGGCCTATCGCAGCACAACTATAGAGATAGCTCAGGGTAACATGAGCCACTCTAACTATAAGCTTTGTCAAAAAGGAAAGTTTTAAGATTAGTCTTAAAAATAGATAGGGTGTCTGCCTCACGGACCAAAACTGGGAGTTGGTTCCACAAGAGAGGAGCCTGATAACTAAAGGATCTGCCTCCCATTCTACTTTTAGAGACTCTAGGAACCACCAGCAGACCTGCAGTCTGAGAGCGAAGTGCTCTGTTAGGAACATACGGGGTAATCAGAGCTCTGATATATGATGGAGCTTGGTTATTAAGGGCTTTATACGTTAGAAGAAGAATTTTAAATTCTATTCTTGATTTAACAGGAAGCCAATGAAGGGAAGTGTTAAGATGGGGTTTTACCGGCCTGCTGTTACATATCTATTACAAACCCATCTTTCCCAGTTCCGGATTTGGCTATAAATGGGGAAGCATTAATCAGAGGTAAAAACAGTTTGAATACATATTTAATTCATAGAAATTAAATATGGAGACAGAGTACATACCATTTACAAGATGTTGTTCTCACCGCGGTGGATAAATCTGTCTGTCTGTCTGAAGTAAGTTTTACCAAGACAATCCTTTTATCAACGTCTAAACTCCTCCTGCATGCTCAGTGGGAGGATGACTGACCCCCTCTCCTGCTGACCACCCCCTCAGGGCAATAAAACGCCCTGTTATTCTACCCAGCAACAGAGAAGGGAGACACCCCCACTAAGATATATTTTTTAATTCTCAACAGAAGCTAAAATTGGAGAAATATGATCCCTCTTGTTGATTTTCATCAGGACTCTTGCCGCAGCATTTTGGATCAGCTGAAGACTTCGAACTGCATTTTGTGGACTTCCTGATAGTAAAGAATTACAATAGTCCAGCCTTGAAGTAACAAATGCATGGACTAGTTTTTCAGCATCACCCCTGGACAGAATGTTTCTAATTTTGGCGATATTCCGGAGGTGAAAAAAGGAAACTCTGGAAACCTGTTTAATATGGGATTTAAATGACATGTCTTGGTCGAAAACAACACCAAGGTTTTTAACTTTATTACCAGAGGCCAAGTTAATGCCATCCAGATTAAGTGATTGATTAAGAAGTTTATTTTTTGAGGACTCTGGCCCAAAGATTACAACTTCTGTCTTGTCAGAATTTAAATGCAGGAAATTTAAAGTCATCCAGCTTTTGATGTCATCAAGACATGACTGCAGTCGAAGTAACTGATTGGATTCATCAGGATTTATGGATAAATATAGCTGAGTGTCATCAGCATAACAGTGGAAATTAATCCCATGCTGTCTGATAATTTTGCCAACCGGAAGCATATATATAGTAAATAGAATTGGTCCAAGGACTGAACCCTGTGGTACTCCACAGGTGACCCTAGAGTTTGAAGAAGATTTATTATTAACATGAACAAACTGGAATCTGTCCGACAGATAAGATTTAAACCAGCCTAATGCTTTTCCCTTAATCCCTACAGTATGCTCAAGTCTTTGTAGGAGAATATTGTGATCAACTGTATCAAATGCAGCACTGAGATCTAACAGGACAAGTATAGACACAAGTCCATTATCTGAGGCCATGAGAATATCATTGGTGACCTTCACCAGAGCTGTTTCAGTGCTATGATGAGCTCTAAAGCCTGACTGAAACTCCTCAAGTAGGTCATTACTTTGTAAATGTTCACAAAGTTGATTAGCAACTACTTTCTCAAGAATTTTAGATAAGAAAAGAAGATTAGATATAGGTCTGTAGTTTACTAGCTCATCTTGATCAAGAGAAGGTTTCTTAAGTAAAGGTTTAATAACAGCTACTTTAAAAGCCTGTGGTACATATCCATTTACTAAGGATAGATTAATCATGTCTAAAATAGGACCACTGATCAGAGGGAATACCTCCTTAAACAACTTGGTTGGGATTGGGTCTAACATACAGGTAGAAGGTTTAGATGAAGCTAATATTCTAGATAGCTCAGAAAGCTCTACTGCTTTTAAACAGTTCAGACACTGCGCAGGTTCTAAGGATTCCTCCAATGCTGCCTCACTTACTGAGGACGAGGTAATCATGTTTGGGAGGATGCCAATTATTTTATTTTTAATGGAATCAATTTTATTTATGAAGAATCCCATAAAATCATTACTGCTAAGAGCTAAGGGGATGGCTGGATCAACAGAGCTGTGGCTCTGGGTAAGTTTGGCAACTGTATTGAAGAGAAATCTAGGATTATTCTTATTCTCCTCAATTAATGATGAAAAATATGCTGCTCTAACTCTGCGAATGGTCTTGTTATACAACAATAGACTGTCCCTCCAGATTAGGTAGGATTCCTCTTGGTGTGTAGAGCGCCATTTTCTCTCCAATTTCCTAACATTGTGCTTCAAGGAATGCAGCTCTGAATTAAACCAAGGAGCCAGCTTCCTGTGAATAATCACCTTCTTTTTCAAGGGAGCTACATTGTCTAATGCAGAACGCAATGACAAAGTCATACCGTTTACAAAGACATCTATTTGTGAATTGGAAGAAACAACATTGCTGCCATCTACTGGGCATTTCTGCAATACGGAGGATATTAAAAAGGGGACAGACTCTTTAAGTTTTGATACAGCATTATCCGATAAAGATCTACTATAATGGAACCCTCTTTTGGGGGTGGAGAACTCAGTTAGATTAAACTCAAATGTTATTAAAAAATGATCAGATAGGACAGGGTTGTGAGGAAATACTGTTAATTCTTCACAATCAATGCCATATGTCAGCACAAGGTCTAAAGTATGGAGCCAAGAGTGCGTCGGTTTATGCACATTTTGAGCAAAACCAATTGAATCTAGGATAGTTTTAAAGGCTACACTAAGGTTATCACATTCTGTGTCAACATGGATGTTAAAATCACCCACTATAATAACCTTATCAGTATTTAACACCAAATCAGATAAGAAATCTGACAACTCATCCAAAAACTGAGTATAAGGGCCTGGTGGACGATACAAAACAACAAACAGAAGAGGTTTTATTGCTTTGCAGTTTGGATGAGGGAAACTGAGGGTTAAATGTTCAAAAGAACTGTAGTTATTAATTGGCCTGGGACTAATTAATAAATCAGACTGAAAGATGGCTGCCACTCCTCCTCCTCTTCCCACAGATCTGGGAATGTGGAAATTTGAATAATTGGAGGGAGTTGACTCATTTATACTAACGTAGTCCTCTTGTAGCCAGGTTTCTGTGAGACAAAACAAATCAATCTGTTTATCAGAAATCAATTCGTTAACTAACAAAGTCTTTGGAGGGAGAGACCTTATATTTAATAGACCACATTTAATTGTTTTATTTTTAGGTTCAAAGTGATCCGTATGGATTTTTATTAGATTTTTATGATTTGTTCCCTTTAGATCAGTTTTTGATCTGTTAAGTTTTGGCCGTGGGAAAGACACCGTCTCAATAGGATAATGGGTGGGTAACAGTACAGAAGCTGCAGAGAGGTGTGTTAAACTACGGCTCTGTTAGCCGTAGTTTAACACACCGTAGTAGCAAGCAGGTGTCGTTATTTGAAGACCAGATATAAGCACAGGTTTTGGTCATTTGTTGACCTGGTGCAATCGGGTAGTTATGATACAATGCCAAGAGGGAAATGCATCAGCTATGATTTTGGAGAATATATACATAGAGAGATATCTATCTAGATATCTATCTATCTATCTATCTATCTATCTATCTATCTATCTATCTATCTATCTATCTATCTATCTATCTATCTATCTAGATAGATAGATAGATAGATAGATAGATAGATAGATAGATAGATAGATAGATAGATAGATAGATAGATAGATAGATAGATATGGATAGAGCTTGTGGTGTTTTCCGAGCTTTGCATGGGGCATCACAAGGGCAGAAATGCATTTATAAATGCTTGCCACTTGCGAATAATTTTTCTTACTGTACAATTATGGACTTCATAGTAATTTGGAACACTTTGAAAACTCCTCAGGTTCTCAATTAGAAAATAAATCCCGCTGGATGTCCATACCATTGTGGAATGGGTGATGTGTTAAGAGAAAACCTTTTTTCTTGTGAATTCTTTTCATAACAATGCATAAGACAGTGAAAAAAGTAAATGTTTTGATTCAACTGTGGCTTTGAAATGTGTGCCAGTGGGCTTGTGCATGAAAAACTCAGCATTTACAGCAATGGTACCAGGAAGGTCTGCAACTTGTGGCTCCAGAGCCACATCTCATTGGCTCCCCAAATGTGGCTCCCATAAACCCAATTAAGAAAGATTTTTTGATTATCACAGCAATAAGAAAGGATAGTTTTAGCAGTTCTTCTTTATGAGAATATCTACAAAACAGTGCGCTGATAGTATAAGGCTTTTAAAAGTAATTCTTCTCATTTTTTTAGTGGGCTACCTACTGTGTTTCCACATTTATGGAAAGGGCTCACTCAGCTGACCTCATTCTACAAACTAAAGTTTTTTTTTCTTTGCAAAATTCAGATGATTCCTTTTCTTTTCTAAAATCTGAAAATATAAATACGTTTTGGTTTAATTTTGTTTGAAATAAAAAATTAATTTTGTACATATTTATAAATCCCATCTGTTCTTGTGACTATAGATCATTTGTATTTTAGCAGGGGAAGAAGCAGACCCCTTGTGGAGCTAAATTGGGCCAAAAATGTTTTGTTAATTTGAAAAATAGAAATTTTAATCGAAAAACTAAAACTTGAAATAGAAAACTTAATGTTTTGTATAAAATATGAAAAATACAACCATCTATTAAAAAAAGGGTTCCAATTTTTTTCAGTTTAAACAATATATTGATTTGATTCTGGAAGTATTTTGAAGACATTTTTTTTTTTATCTTTCACTTTTCCATAGTGTGATATTTGAGGACTAATTATTTTTAGTTCAGTTTTTATGTTTTCAGAATCAAAGCTTATTTTTTACAGTTTAAAATATATATTTTTTTCTCTTTCACAAATCCCCCCCCCCCCCCCCCCCCGCAGTTTCAGACTTTTGGTCCCATTTAGCTCCATAACCTCTGCTCCAGAACACCCTACAAACGTTCATAGGTCTGAACGTTTCTCGAAGTGTCAAGGTGCTTTATTTTGAAAGATCCAGACCGGAAGCGGGGTCTTCAACATCCGCGTTGTAGCCCAAGCGCGAGGGAAATTCAGTTCAGACAAAATACAGTACAGCAGAGAAGTAATGGAGGCGTGCAGGCTTTGCTTTGTAATGTGTTAAACAAACTATATACGAGTCTGCGGAAATAGAAGTCGAGGGACGGCTTGGCTCGCGCCAGATCTGGCAACACCAGTGCCTTACCGGACGTTATCGGGGCGCGTGTTATTGTTTCACTCCGTGGTGAGGAGGCTAACGTTAACCGACTAGCAGCAGTGTTGTTTACATTCCCCCCAAAAAAAGTTTCAGGGGAGAAAGCTCCAGCGGGCGGAACCACATTTTAACGGCTGCGAGTAAAAGACGAACTACTTTTATTTTAATTTTTATTCAAAGCTGTTGTCGACAGTAGAAGAAACGGAGGGAAGCGTCGCGGTTCGCAGCCGTTGACAATGTCGGTTGGTCGAAGAAGTCACGAGGGGGCGACCAACCTTTCAGGCAGCGACTCCGACGACGAGGTGCGTGCATTGCCAGTGCTTTGCCCTTTGACCCGGTGCACTTTATTAATGGAAGCTCTCCGCTGTGCCCCTGTGTTTTGTTTCCACTGTTCCGACAGCCCAAGCTGCCCCTCGCCCAGTTCTACCCGTACATCCGCTGTGCCCTGTGCTGCGGCTTCTTCATCGACGCCACGACCATCACGGAGTGCCTGCACACATGTGAGTGACAAGCGAGGGAGGTCCCTGACGTCCCCCGTTGTGTTGTGGGGGATCCGCCTCTTTTACATCACGTTACAGATGATGGCGAGCCAACATTTAGTTTCTCGGAATATTAGAATATCACAAAAAGACAGATTAAAAAAGGAAATGTGTAACATAGAAATGCGTGGGGAAGATCGTGACACCTCCAGAAGGAAGGTAAGGGAGTGCAGCTGGAGTCAGGTGCTTTAACAGCCATCTTTGTCCTAAATCATCTAAAAATGTTGCTTGGTGGACCAAAGTCCTCTTTTCAGACGACGACATGTTTTGTGATTCGTTTGGAAGCAGAGGAGGAGGACAGGAAAGGCGGAGAGACGCAGGATCCAAGTTGCTTGGGGTCCAACGGGAAGTCTTCACAGGCAGCGATGAATCGGGGAGCCGGACCGTTCTGCTGGTGTTGGTGCCAGTGATTTAGAAGAGAAAACACGGTTCCCTCTGCTGACTCATTGTATGGAGATGCTGTTTTTATTTTCCAGCAGGGTTTGATACATGCACGCACTGCCAAATGTACCGATTCCTGCTTCAGTGACCACGTGTCGCTGTGCTTGATCGGCCAGCAAACTGGCTTAACTTAAACCGTGTTGTCAAGAGGAAGCGCCTCAGCTGCACGACGGGCTGATTGGCTCCATGCCACGCCGTATTGATGCAGTAAATCATACAAAGGGGGAGTACCAACAAACTATTGCATGCCTACACTGTACAGTACATGGACCGAATCTTGAGTAGGCTGGTATTTTTTGTTAAAAGTCCTTTTTATTGGTCTTGTGTGATATTCTAATTTTCTGAGAAACTTGAATTTTGGGTTTCATAAGCTGCGAGTTATGATGAGCGATCACTGTGTTACATCTCTGTAATATGAGTGTCACCGTTTTTATTGAACTTCTTAAATAACTTTCCTTTTCCTTGGCGTTCTGTTAGCTGTGACATCATCCAGGGAAGACAGATCACCGACTATTACCATCTAATGTAGGAACAGATTACTGGATCAATGTGTGCTTCTGTGCTTTTCTGTCTGTCTTGTTGTGTCTCTGCTCTGTCTTCTGTAACCCCCAGTCGGTCGAGGCAGATGACCGTTCATACTGAGCCTGGTTCTGGTGGAGGTTTTTCCTTCCCGTTAATGGGGAGTTTTTCTTTCCACTGTCGCTTCATGCTTGCTCAGTATGAGGGATTGCTGCAAAGCCATGGACAATGCAGACGACTCTCCGTGTGGCTCTACGCTTCTCCAGGAGTGAATGCTGCTTGTCGGGACTTTGAAGCAATCAACTGGTTTTCTTATATAGGAAATTTTAAGTGCCTCGAGATGACATGTTTCATGAATTGGCGCTATATAAATAAAATTGAATTCAATTGAATTCATAGATATTTCAATTTACTGAGATGCACCTGTACCTTCAGCTGGTGCAAAATATAAAGATACTGTAGGAGCCTGGATTTATATTTTGTGATTTTTCTGGGTATACATTATAGTCAATGTTTTGATAATTCATATTAATTTTGGGAATTTGTATATTTAGCTATTGTGGTTATTTTGTTATTATTTTCATTACTTCTTTGGTTTAAGGCTCCATACGTATCACTTTTATGGATGATGCATCATGGGAGTTTTGTGGTGTGTCGCCCACAGAGCGGAGCCAAATCGTTTTAGACCTCTGTCGCCCTTATCCTTGTATGTATGTCGGACATCCTTTTTTCTATCTACTCACTAAAAGGTTTTTTTAATGCATTAACGTCTCCATGGACTTTTTGGATGAATCTTCTGGACAAATTGTGTTGGATATATTGCGGGTGCAGCGAGTCAGGCCGGCTGACACAACAAAACGTAATATTTCTGCACAGCTTTGTTTTAATGAAGTCAGTTGACTGCGCTGACCAACACGCTTCCTGAGAAGCGTAAAGCATGCAAATGGTCTTTAGGGTCTGATAAGACTCGTATCCGAGTCCAAAAGGTCTGATATCAGTCCCTTTGTGAATGACATGAATTACTTGTGTTGTTGCATGAATTAGTCACCCAATGCGCCCTTGACCATACGCTCATGCTCGCAGTAAAAACTGTGTAAGAATAATTGCAGCAGACATTCCCTGAGAAATTAGATTGCAAATAGGCATTACCAGTAGTGTTTGTAACATGTAACAGACTCCAAACGTCTCAGCAGGGGAGCGATAGCCTTTACAGCTTTTGGAACGAAACTTTTTTGTTTTTTAGTTAATGTTTCTGAAGCATTTACTCTGAGAGGATTAGGTTACGTTATGAAAAAGAAGGATTAACCCTGGACATTTTTTTCCCCCGTTGCATACATTTTATGGATGTCGCTTAGACGGTGGCGGTAATACTTTTATAAAAAAAAATAAAAGCATCTAACATACACTCTGTTGTGCTTTTTTTCTTCTAGTTTGCAAAAGCTGCATCGTGAAGCATTTCTTCTACAGCAACAGATGTCCGACCTGCAGCATCGTGGTGCACGAGACGCAGCCTCTTTACAACATCAGGCCAGTTGTTTTCCTCCAGCAGCAGCTGACTGCTGCTTCTCCCCGTGCCTCTCTTCGGTATAGAGCTGGTCCGTTGCTAGAAGAGTTTAAATAATGTTTGTAATCGCTTTGTGTTTACAGGCCAGACAGGCAGCTTCAGGACATCGTTTATAAAATGGTTCCCTTCCTGGAAGAACGTAAGAATGTTTAAATACACACACAAAAGAGAATACAACAAATGTGAGGCTGTGGTGGGTCGTTTTAAGCTTCTTTTTTTTTTTGTGAACGTTTTTAATTTTCAAACAGTTGAAAGAGAACAAATGTGTAGGTTCTACAAGGAGAGAGGCTTTGCTTTGCCAAAACCGGGTAAGGACGTCCAGCCGCTCTGGGTTAGATGAAGCAGATCACTTTATCTCTCCTGAACTGTGTGCTTTGGTCTCTTCAGTGCCTGTTTCACCTCAAGGTCCCGTCGTGCTGAAGAGGCAAAGGAAAGAGAGCTTCCCCCGAGCCGTGTTCACCCTTCCCCCTGAGCTGAATATTTTTCTGCTCCTGGAGTTTGTTGGGTGGGTTTCCTTTCTGTGTGTCTACATTAAACATCGGCTGCCAGAATCTGCCACGATGGAAAGATTTTCTCAGCAAACATGTTTTTCATTCCACAGTAACTAGTGTAAAGCTTGGTTAGAAGAGTTAAAATAAAATGCATATTATCAGAGACGTAACTGTTTGCTATGGTTCATCAACATCAAGCAAAAATACATTTCTAGGATTTAAAATATTTTACAAACACAACATCCGTTGAAAAGGATGTCTCATACGCAGTAATGCATTTTTATTGTATCTTTTTAACTGTATTTTTTATTTTACCAGTCATCAGAATAGTTAACGTATGCTTAAATATTAGATTTTTTTTTTTAATTTAAATTCTACTACAGCGCTGCTCCCTATAATGTTTTTTTTTGTTTATATTTTGTCAATTTTAAAAATCTAAGTACAATTTAAATGCATTAAAATACATGTTTTTTTTTACAATTTGATTCATTTGAGATTATGTTTCTATATAGGGCTGGACAATTAATCACATTTGCAATATAATCGCAATTTTAAAAAACACAATTTCCAAATCGCAGAGGTCTGCAGTTTTTGGCTGTGTAACAATTAATGGGTCAGACGCGTCCTTTATGTGTCGGTAATATGCTTAAAGCCTCCACATGGAAGTGAAGAGAGTTGCAGCAGTGAGATAATCTAATTTGATTATTTGTTTTAGATTTTATATAATCATACTGTTTCACCAGAAACTTTCAGGAATCTCACTATAGCATTAAGTAGCGGTCAAAATATTTTATACATAGACTTATTTGTTGGTTTCACTTTATGTTCAACAAGGATTGATGTCCAACTCAACAGGCTGTTCTCTTGAATAATAATATATCTGATTACATTTCTTGTTTACAAACTTCTTTATCTACAGGGCATTTTTTTGAGAAAGGTCAAAATTAAACCGCAATTATGGTTGAAATATATCGCAATTTTGATTTTTGGCAAAAGCGTACAGCCCTAGTTCTGTATTTTCTAAACATCCTTAAAGAATAATGGATGTTCGAGGACTGGTAACTTAACATGACACGAGATCCCATTTTCCCTTTTCCACCGCCTCGCTCTGGCCAGGCTCGACTCGGCTCCGCCCACTTGCAAACAGGGTCCGAAATTAACACTCGCCTAATGCGAGTAAATTTCCCGTTTGGCGAGTGAATTTCAGAGGGCTAGCTGCCACATGGCGAGTAAATCTTTGTACCAAATAAAAAAAAAAATAAAAAAAAATAACAAAGCCCATCTGGGCTGCGGATGATCCGTTCACAGAGCTCAGTCTAGACCCGCATCTGCGGAGCGGGATCAGCATCACATCTTATTTCTGGGGAGAGCGGCTCCCAGATAAAGCTTTCATTCAAAACCAGTCATGGCTGCACGCTGGATCAGAAAACAGATCTGCTAACCAGATACAGTCTAAAACGCCCATTAGTCTGTTTAAAAAAGTTTCTTTTTTATTAATTCTGCATGTAACGACGTGCGCTCCGAGTGAAGGGAGGCGAGAGGCGCAGTTACAGTGCCTCAGAGCTGTAACTGCGCCTCTCTCCTCCCTTCCCTCAGAGCCAGGTGCTTTTGTCAGCGACCAGCCTTCAAAACTTGAATCACTGCGTTTAATGTCCTTCGACTCGTACCAAAATGTCCCAATTAAAATCAACAGGAGAGTCAGTAGCTATGTTTAATGCTCTTTTGTATTTAACGACACAGAGCCAGTGGTGCTTCGGTGGGCTGCTGCCTTGCGCTTGAATTCAGGTGCGCAAAATTACGTTACATGTAATATAGGTGCGGACTTTTTAAGGAACTTGTAAAATCAGGGGCTTCAGCTCAGACCCATTATTCATTCTCTTCCCTCTAAAGGAGCCCTTTACAGTCTTTATTTATGCATTTTCCCCACTGTTTATCCCTCGTGCAGCGCACAAGGTTAAAATCCAGCAGCTGGATCAGCGTAAAGACGCAGCGTGAACCCCTGTGTGCTTTAAGTGTTGCAGTTGAGAGAAAAATGTTGAACCGTATAGGCTTGATGAAACTCTGCCTCATTCACAAATTAGACCAACACGGATAGAATAATGATAATCTGTAGTGTTTTTATTGCCTGGATATAAATGTGATAATTCTTATTGTGCCTTTTATAATCAACTACAATATTTTCTTATTAAAGTCAGGAAACAAAGATTTCTCTTCCAGGGTCGAGACAGCCGCGCCCCCAACCACGCCCCCCGAAAATTAACATAATCTCTCTCTTAATTTTTGATAAAAATTGAGGTCTGGTCAGGATTAATAGTTTGGCCGGTAAAAAATATGCCTGGCCGGTTGATTTTTACATCTACCGGCCAACTTGGCCGGTGAATCAGGAAGTTAATTTCGGACACTGCTTGCAAAGCATTTCGGCAACGTTTTTCCCCCCCCCCCCCCAGGGTCAGGCCAGGTTTCTCCGGCCCTGCTCAGGAACAGGGTCAAACTGAGTCGATTCGAGCAGAGTTATGACGTAAACACGGTTCTTTTCACTGATTGGCCAAGGGTGAGGAGAAACGAGGAGCAGTGGGAGGGGCTACCCGCTCCTCTGCCAAAGAACACTGAATCAGAGCAGCGCAAATATCCAATATCCAAACTAAAAAAACAACTATAAAAATCAGTTCACTGCGGTCAAAGGTCTGCAGGTTTTCACTTTAAATTCCTTGTTCTCGCCATGGCTGAGGCAAAAAACGTCCGCATGAAGCGCTAAATTTAAACTCTTTGAGGCAAACTTTGGAGCAGATCAGACCAGCTCTTCTCCCCTTTCTGCTTCTGTCACACACCTGTGCAGTTATTCTTAAAAATATTCAAGTCATTCTTGCACAATAACAACTATAAACAACATTAGTAGTTTTTAGATTTATTTATAATGTATTTACTTTTTTATTCTTTACCATTTCTCGCAGATTTCTTTAGTGCTAATGTCACAAGCAAGACGTGGGACGGGGGTTAAAGGTCACACCCGCAGGAGGCGGTTTCCCTCTTCCAGACATTTCTAGGCCGGTTGAAAACCAACATGTTCCAAGTAAAGCGGGGCGGAGTAGGGCGGGGCGACATCAAGTAGGGCTGGTGGAAAAGATGCTATACAGGCATGTTAAGTGATGTAAGTTTATGTAGAAGGAACTGAGGAGAACTTGTTTCTTTCTGATGAGACCGTCTGGGCCTGAGTTCAGTGTTGAGGGATACGAGGAGGCATAGCTTTTAAATCATATTCAGCCTTGATCTATTTCGGCTAAAGTCGCTATTTAGCAATGTTTTCCCTTGTTTGTAGCAAAGCCTCTTCACTAATAGACGGCATCAAAAAGCAAAGTTTGTCGAGTCATAATTCTCTTGACTGTTTGCTTTGGTTTCAGGGCTGAAAATGGAATCTCCGACTTTAAGGTAAAAGATCTTTATAATCTTAACAAATGTTGCATCATAGCAGTAAATGTAATGCTAGAAACCTCAAGGACTTAGTTTTGGCCCCTTCGTTTTCTCTCTGTGCCCTCTTGAACGCGACCCCCTCTGTACTTCATGACTTTTCCTAAAACGTCTCTTTAACCTCCGCTCAGCTGGGGGGTGTTTGGGACATTTGCTGTGCAGGGTGATTTTACCTCATAGAAATAATGTAAAATACCGCTCACAGCTGTCTAGTTATTAGGGCACTTTAACGAAGCTTGTAGCTGGTATTGATTTGGGTTTTAGCTTTCTTTCTCATTTTTGCATTTTTCACTTAGACAAACAAGGTTGAAATCGGGGCGTCCTTAAGATTCTTTGAGATTAATTATGCTTGAAATTATTTATGTTTTTGCTGTACAAATGGCATGTGCTGTAAAAGGCTCGCAAGCCTTTAGCGTCTTATGATGATTACAGTAGTTTTAGGGACTCTGGTAATGATGGGGCACCATTACGTCTCTGACTTATTGCTTAGCCAACGCCACTGGATGGCTGCTGGGGGTGGACACAAATGGAGAAAAAGGCTAATTAAGATTAGGAAGAAAAAAAAAACGTCCACATGCATGAAATCTTAACATAATGGTTGGATGAAATATATTTTAGGATTTGAAGTAGATTTTCTACCATTAATCAACATGTCAGGCAGCAGCATGGAAGCTGGCGAATAAAAGCCAAACCTTGCTGCCTTTGTTTCAGCCTCTGGAACGGCCGTACATCTGCGTGTCGGGCGAGGCCACCATCCGCCACGTGGAGCTGTTCATCCGGAGGAAGATGGAGCTCAGCCCCATGTGCCAGGTGGGTCTTCTGCTTATGGGCCTGTGAAAAGTCTCACTTATCCGGCTCATCGCAACAGCGTACAGGCTTAAATCGTAGGGCCAGAACAAGACATTTGAAAATAATAGTGAAGTGTTTCGATTTTTAGCTAAGTTTAGCTTCACTTTATCTCACCAAAAGATTTTTTTTTTCAATAGTGTTGAGAAATGTAGAGACCCCTCAGTCAAACAACCCTTTAGTCTTTTTTTTTCTTCTTTTTTTTTTTTACATGTTGGGCTGTCCCGTTCTGCCTGAAATGTTTCTGTCTCTGCTGCAGGTGGATCTGGTTTGTGGCGATCACCTCCTAGATCACCACCAGTCCCTGAAAGACATAAAGACGTTTGTCGGTAAAGAAGCGCTACAGGTAAAACACACCCTGTGGGAACACACTTCTAAAACTTGTCATGATGAACCATTTAAGTGACACTTTCTGTTGCGTCTCGTTTGCAGGACGGTCTGCTGGTGCTTCACTTCGGCTTAGTCCTACCCTCCCAGTCTTGAAAACCTCCCTGGTTTTAGCAGCAGAACATGCACTTCACTTTACAGTTGCTCTGGTTGTGGTTTTAAGGCTTACGTTAACTGCTTTTCTAAATCCACTGAGGGTTTATGGCCACACGCAGCAAGATGCTGCCACCACTGTGCTTGACCGATGGTGATGTGTTCTTTGGTTTGAAAGCCTTAACTCCACATAACATCCTTTTCACCGTTGTGGCCTAATTGCTCGACTGTTATTTCATCTGAACATAAAACCTTTCTCCAAAAGGCATTTGGTTTGTTCATGTGGGCGGCTTGAACATTTCCCTCTAAGAGCGGCTCCTTCTTTCTTGGCCTGCGCCCTATTTATGGTTGAGTCTGGGAAACGATGACCCGACGGATGGTTCTCAGACGGACACCTGAACTGGTTCTGGCTAACGCGAGCTGGAAGGGAACTCGTGTAAAGACGCCGCGGGGCGTCTCGTCATGTAAGGCGTGCTAATTGGCGTCTTTAATGTCCGTTGCCCGTGGGTGTGTATGGTTAGGTCTGTTTGTATAATTCTGTGTAAATTAAAGAAAACCCACAACCATTTTAATTCATACACCCACTTATTTTTTTTCCCCCAGATCCTTGCAGCTGTGTAAAGCCTAAAAGTAATATGATTTATGTCCGTTATGAGAGGAAGTAAACGTCTGCTGTACCGTTGAGAGAAACCTTTGCGTCTGCTAAGAATTAACACTTTTTTTTCTGTCGCCTCCATCTCCTTTAGAGACTCTGGCCTACAACGTTTCCATGCTGCCGTTAATAAAACTAGATCGAACTATTTGGGCATTTTCATTTTTTTAAACTTTCCCCTCCTCACCCGTTGCCTCGTATGCGCGTATTTGCAAAACAGCATTACGTTTCAGAGGAACATGTCAAGTGAAGAAGCAAGTAACTCATAACTTTAGCAAGACTGTTGGCAAGCGAACGTTTCCATCCGCTGGATGTGCTCTGAGCCATTTTGCTCCTGCTACTCTGCTCTGATGGCGGCATTTTATGGGCAGGGAGGAGCTAAACCCTGAGTGGCAGCTGTTCATGTGGACGTGCGGCCGGCCCGGCTTTGTAAACGAGAGACTGGACAACAACACAGAGAGAGACGGTGTGTGACGTCACACCATATTCCATCTAAAAACACACCTTTTGGTCTTCACATCACTGTTTTTTAGTTCTTTCTGTCTGATGAAGTAAAATTATGACATTTTCCTTATTGCTCCTTTAAAGACAACTCTGGTGTAAAGGGCTTCAGTCTAAATACCTACAATAACCAAAGACTTTTTATATTTTTTTAACCAAAGGCTGTTTTTTTTAACCCTTTACCTATTGAGGCAGAAAAAGGCCATTTGAAAGTGTTTTGTTATGGCTGTAAAATCGTCAGGAAATGCTCCAAGTCTGAGAACTTTGTTCCCTTTTCCCTGGAAATGTAACCTGACCAGCCAGATTGACAATGTGTAGCACTCTACGTTCTGCACGTTGTCGTGCTTTTGTGAACGCACAAATACCGCGAGAATTCAGCTTGCAGGCAAGATTACAGGAAATGTGAAGCTGAGCACGTTCAGAATAATCATAATCGTCATTTTTTTTTAGTCTAGGACAAATGTACTCTGAAAAGAAGCATTTTCTAGTCAAATATTAAAACACTGTCAATACAATAATATAACTATGCCAATATAACTGTTTTATTATCCAAACAAAAAAAACAACCAATTTCTGATTGCTCATTACTAAACTAAGCAGCAGTGTTGCTGTTCTTGATGGTCTTCCCGACATTACGAATGTGTAATAAAACACAAACAAAGCTATCTAACACTTTTTGTCTTAATCGCCACTGTTTTGCTCAGCCTCTACTTTCACTCTCTTTTTCTGCTTAGTCTTTCGTCAAAGTTGCAGTTTCGTCGATAGCTTTCCACATTACTGTAATACAACACAAGTTATTGACTGGAAGTCCCTCTGTGCTGTAGAGGTTTAAGTCTTTGACTTTAGTTCTGACGACCCGGGTTTTAATCGGTTGTGTCAGGAAGGGCATCCATCCAGTAAAAACTGCCAAGTTGTAATAAACTTTATCTATTGACTGATTTTGATCAAAAAACATCTGCTTCAACCAAGATACAATGTTTGCTCAAATTTGTTAAATTTGTGCAGAAAACTTTTTTGCTATTTTTCTTGTCTTTTTGAAATAAATGCAAGAAATGAGAAATGGTTCCTGATTTCTTTATTTTAACAACGGTTGAATAGGGGTTTAGATTTTGTTGGGATGGTTTTTAACACGCAGCACATTCTAGAGACGTTTTGTACAATTTGGTTCGGTTCTATTTTTATTTTAAAGCAATTTTTCCCACATTGAATGTAGCAAAAGAGGATATTTACCAAAAAAGTTTTCTTAAATTAGCTAAAAGTGGTGAAGGTGCCAAAATTGTTTGAGACAGTAGATCACAAAATTAAGGCTTTTGCAAAAAGGCATTTCTAGCCAGGCTGTTGGCTGGTTCAAAAATTATTTGAAAGAATGCAGTTTATGCTAATGGCAGGATCACAGTCCTCCCTTCCATAAATAAGGGTGTTCCCCGGGCCTCTATTCTTGGACCACATTTGGTCATTATTTATGTTGGTGATACGTCAGGACCTATCACAAACCATGCATCATAATTTATGCAGATGATGTTTTAATTTACTGCTCTTCAAATCGTCTTGTGAACTTTTAAATCTGCCCTGACACAACTCAAAGTAATTTTAAATAAACGGATAAACTAAGCTCATGTTAATTTCAGGAGGTAAATTGTTACAATTAATTATTCTTACAATTAAAACTGCAAATGGAACAGAGATGGAGATGGTCATACATGATAAACTTTGTTTCAAGGAGCAAATTTATAGTCCCATTTCTAAAAACTAAAAGCTATGGTGAGTTTATTCTACGTAATGTCAGTAATACTGTATTCCTCCCTCCTCAGGACTTTGGTGACATGTTTATAAATTCACCTGAGAATAGTCTCAAGAAACTGGACTGAAAGCATCATTGTTATCCATGTTGTCCTGATGGTGTGGATATCGTGTTCACGATTATCTGTATGCAGCTGTTCGTCTTCATTTCTGTTCGCAAACACACTTGCTCCTGGTTTATAAACGTAAACTAGGACTACTTCCCCTTAGCTGCCTGCTTTTCAGGACCAGGTCCCACACCCGGCATGGACTGCGCTCCAAGGTTCTTCATCAAGTTCGTTCCCAGAGTCAGAACAGAACTGTGTAAGAGCGTTTAGATACGCTGTGCCCTCAACCTGGTAGGATTTTAACTGGTCCAAACTGAGCGAGCTCATGACAATTTGTGAACTAAAAGCACTGCTGAAAGACTGTGAAGGAGTGAGCTTTAAAAACTGCAGTTACTTTATATTCGGTCATGGTTGTTGATTTTATTATTTTACGTTTTCATGCTTTTAAAACTGCATGAATATATATCACCGTATGAACCTTAATTGTTGATAATTGTAAATGATTCTGTTGTTTGGCAGATCCGTTTTGGAAATATTATAAATCTTAAGGAAGGTTTATCTGGATATGGAAAGGTTTATATAAGCTTGATTAAAAATCGACACATTTATTCCTAAAGACAGAAGCTCTCCTGCTAAAAATCAATGTAAACTAATTCAATCCTAATGTTAACATTTTTGTTTGTCCACTGGATGGAGCTGTTTCATTTTTCGAAGCATGCAGCTATGCATTTTTTAAATGTAGGAGTGCCTTGCTGTATCATTAAGTGTCTCTATTGATGTTGTATAGTGTGTGTATTATGTTGTATGTTTTGTGTCTGATTAAAGACCAGTGGAAGCATGTAAGCATATTGGCCTTATATATATTTATATATATAACTAGAGGCTTTTGTGCTAGCTAATATATATTCCAGGCTAAGGTAGTTGTCAAGTATTGACACCTTTAAAGCGTGGAGAAATTCCTGCAATCCACCAATCAAGGACCCATTATAAGACCTAACAGTTATAAGCAAATACCGCATCCATCGGTTGTCTTTGCTGGATCAATCTTTCAGGGTTACACAGGAGCTGGTGCCGATCTCTATTGGTCATTGGGCAAGATGTGGAGCAGAGCTTGGACAGCTGGCCATTCCATCACCAGGCATCACAGGGACACCAGACAAGCAAAAATGTACACACACACACCTTAGCATCATTTTGCATGTTGGAGAGAACCCACTGGCCTTCCCAGGAAGAACATCCTGGGAAGGGGCTGCAGCCTGTATTACACATGTGGGCTGTGTAACAGATGTGAGATGTGCTTTAAACCATATTGTTTTTCCTGTAGCCATGGTTAACTTCTAAGAAAAGCTCACATCCAATCATTGCCTTACATCAACATGGCCTCACACGCAGCAACCTGCAGCACAGAGCTTTACAGCTGAAACAACAGCGTTCTCAGTCATCAGTGACTTTATTGTTAGAAGTTTAATTGCAAGAGGTCCTCAGAGCATCCTGGAGTGACCATGAAGCTTCAGGATGATCTCGTCCTGAGGAGTGTGTGCAAAATCACGCCGCCACCTGTGCAGGATTTGATCATCATTGGGACTTGCACTCAAATCCTGCAGGATGTACGAACAGAACGGCAGAAGACTGGTGATGCTAAAGCTGTTCCTCTCATAGAGCCTCGTTGGATTGTTTGGGACAGATAAACAATGTTTACTCGAGAGAGAGAGAGAGAGAAATGAGTTGAAAGCTATGGTTCATGATTTGAGTGTAAGGTTGCTTTGCAAAGGGGGCGGGTTGTTATTGGTCCAGTTACAGCTACATCTGTGTAAGGTAAATAAGATTTGCAAATTTGTTTGTGGTAAAAAAAGTTAAGCTACCAGCAATAGGTTGTGCTGGGCAAATCTTTAGACGTGAGATGTCTTCATTTATTTAAAGGAGCAATAAGCAAAATTTCATTATTTTAGATAGAAATAACCAAAAAAATTGTTTTGGGAAGAACTAAAGGTATCTTTTTAGATGGACTATGGTTAAATGTCACATACTATCTCTTTGTGTTGTTTGCGCGTACGTGCATGTGAACAGCTGCTCCCTCCCTGCCCATAAAATGCCACCGCCAGGCACAAAATGGCAGAGAGCACGCCCATCGGATCAAACTGTTCTCTTCCTAACACCATCATAAAGTTATGAGTTACTTACTTCTCCACTTGACATGTTCCTCTGAAAGCTGACGCTGTTCTGCTGTGTATTTATCCTTCGCTAATAGGCTCGTACGAGCCGATGGGTGAGAAGAGGAAATGGGTGTAGAGTGCTGGAGGGAGGTAGAGCCAGGCGTGGCTTGATATACAGCTTGTTTTGGTCTACAGACAGCCTTAAGCTCTACCTAGTGGTGAAAAATCGTTTTTTAAATATATCCCTCCAATCATCAGTCTCAATCCATTGTCTAAATATCTCAAACATCAACAGTCCTCTGAAAGCAAAGCAGAATAAAAACAGGAACATCTGATTGTCTTATTTAGAAATATTTGACCAGTTTCTATTTATTTTTACAGTTCACATCCACTACTTGGTTACATTGTGCATTAAGGTGTATAATGTGTACTACTGTATATACAAATACTCTTCAGTTAAAACAGGAGAATACCCCTGGTATTAATCCCAATACATTAACGTATTTCTTATTAGCTGGACTTTTACTGAGACTAACTGTATGGGCTCTCTTTCATCCTCCAGACAAACTTCTGAGCTTATCTACTTCGCTGTTTCTCTCCTAGATGAAGCCGCTAAAGAAGCTCGTACTGTCACTACCAATTTACTTTTTTCTCAAACATAGAAAGTACTCCTGGATCAGTGCTCCTGCGCTGTTCTTGTGTCTCTGCTCTGTCTCTAACCCCCAGTCGGACGTGGCAGATGGCCGTTCACACTGAGCCTGGTTCTGCTGGAGGTTTCTCCCGGCTGAAGGGGAGTTTTCCTCTCCACTGTCACTACATGCATGCTCGGTATGAGGGATTGCTGCAGAGTCAACAGCACAACGCAAGCGTCCACTGTCGCTGCATGCTCATCCAGGAGGAGTGAATGCTGCAGGTCAATGACTCGACGCAATGTGCTGGGTTTCCTTTGGTAGAAAACTTCTTAACCAATTTCAATAATAAACTGAACTTGGCCGCATTGTTTCATAACTAAAATCAGTTGGAATATGTGTAATTCACTTGGAATCTGTCTGAATGATTCGATTGAATTTAATTTTTTCTGTAAAATGCCTTGAAACTATATATATATATATATATATATATATATATATAGCTAATCCTTTTCTGTTTCATGTGGTGCCAAGTACATGTCAGGTTTAATCTCGGTCTCAGTTTTAGTAAAATGTTTTAACTCACAGCATTGGTTTCATTGCAAAGTTTCCATCTTCTCATCGTGGCCATGAATGTCTTTAATCTTAAGCCTTTCTGATTTACTTAAATCACACTTTTTCCAGCCAGGTTGATCCATTCTGAAACCAGTTTTGATGTGTGTTTTTGGAGCATTTCGCTGTTGTGGAGCAGTTGCACCCATCACGAGATACAGGTACTGTCCACTTTCAACCATCTACCTGATGATTTGAAGAAAGTCCCCATCCACTCGGTGGAAAGCACTGGTACCACTGGGAGCAAAATGGCCCCACACCAATCAAGCTGCACAGTTGGTACACTGATCTCTCCACAAACGTCTTGTGATATTTGGCTCGTCTGCGTAGGAAGATGCAAATCTCAGCCGAGCTTGAAGGCATGCATTTTGAAGCATTATTAAAACTCTTGAGTGAGTCATCTTTTAAAAGTACCTGGCAATACATATTGATGCGTCATTTTATCTTTAAAGGTAATTTGTTTTGACCTGGTCTGACGTTCTGTTAGCTGTGACATCATCCAAGGGGGCAGATCATCTACCATTACCCTCTAACATAGGATTCCTGGATCAATGTGTGCTTCTGTGCTTCCTGTGTCTCTGCTCTATCTTCTCTAACCCCCAGTCAGTCGAGGCAGATGACCGTTTATACTAAGCCTGGTTCTGCTGGAGGTTTTTCCTTCTCGTGAAAGGGAAATTTTCCTCTCCACTGTCGCTTCATGCTTGCTCAGTATGAGGGATTGCTGCAAAGCCATGGACAATGCAGACGACTCTCCCTGTGGCTCTACGCTCTTTCAGGAGGAGTGAATGCTGCTTGTCGAGGCTTGATGCAACCTGCTGGGTTTCCTTAGAGAGGAAACTTTTTGACCAATCTGAATAATCTGATTGAATTTGACTTAGTAAAGTGCCTTGAGATGACATGTATTTAAATTGGTGCTATGTGAATAAAATTCGGTTCATCTCAATTGAAAATATAATCTTAGACTTGATCTCCAAATTAAGGGCAAAGCTTAGTTTCTGTTGCAGTCATGTCTTATAATCCGACGACATTTTGCGTTTCTCTGCTGCTCGTGTTCAAACTGAAACGAGACAGAACGCTTTCAGTTTTTCTGCCTCGTCTGCTGGGAACGCCGTCCAGTCTGAACCGAAACGGTCAGAACTGGTTCCACTGGAAGCCCTTCGCTCTATCTTAAGAAACCGACAACGGTTTCTTAAGATAGAAACCAAGGCACTGCTGAACAGTGCCTTGGTTTTAAATCCTACATTATTACTGTTTTAAACCCTAAATTTTCACTGTAATAATAACTCCTGCAGTCTATTCATCAAATTCTACACAAAGTTTATATTTTTACGGTGATGAGAGCTGCTGCCTTTCTTGGCCTGGTGTGGAAGAGGTCATGATCTTAATGGGTGCTTTTATCCGGTTAAATAAAGTTTTAATTAAGAAAAACAAAAGCAAGAGGCTTCTCTTCTGCTCAGTACAACCAAACACAAATAAAAACTGGTTTTGTGATGGATAAGGCAGACATTTAGTGTTAGAACGTGGCTTTCCAAATGCTCTGGCCCAAACTTTGTTTAAAACTTATGGAAAATTCTTAAAAGCCGGTTTTGTGTCAGGAAACTAAACCCATTTCAATTAGCTCTAACAATCTTGCCAAGATCAATGGTCAAATATCGAGCACAAACGTTCCCAGAAGCTCACTCATGGCTACAAAAATGGTGCTTTTTAAGATTAAACTGGCTAAGGGACATTAAATGAACTCAAACTTTTGCATGCTGCTCTTGTTTTAAAGTTGTATTAATAATTTAAGTCTAATTTAAAGCATTCACGCTCATGGACTGAAGCTGTGGATACGGATCCTCTCCGCTCTCCCTCTTTCCCCCCTGTGCGTGTTCAGTTGTTGGAGTTGATGTCTGCCTCTTCTTTGTCCTCGCTGATATCCTTGAAGCTTTCCTTCGTGGCCCCTCCTTTCCCCACCGGGCTGCTTTTGTACGATTCGCTGAGGCCTCGAGCTTGGTAGCTGTAGCTGGTGGTGCCGAACGACATCCCAGAGTTAAAGTGAGTCTCCTCCCCCTCCAGAAGTTTTCTACCAACATCATGAAAGAAAAAAAACACACATGTTGAACGGCCATTAATTAAAAATAAAAATCAGCTGTTAAGACTGCAGATTTTCTACAATGGATAAATAAATAAATAGGAGCACATTGAGTGAAATTCCTGAAACTAACTAATGGGTTTAAGTAGCAGCCGCTCGGTTTGCTGAACGAGGTCAGGATTTCTCTGCTTCCTTAACAACAGTTACTTTCTCACTTTCAGAGAAAATAATCAGCAAAACGAGTTAGACGCGCTTCTTTTCTTCAGCAGCACATTTTATGTTATAATGTTCAGAATGCACGGATTTACTATGATGAGGAAAAGTAAGTGCACCGCATGATTCGGCAGCAAGTAGAACCACCAGTAGCATTCATTTTCTATCTTTTGGGTTTGAATTTTGGTCCCAACCATCGTCCTGCTCAGCTCTAGGTCTCAGCACATCCATTTCAGACAGGTTGAAATCTGGACTTTGACTAGGCCACTGCAATTACTTTTTTGTTTTTTTGGTGTTTTTTTCCAGATATGCTGTTTTAGATCTGCCGCTGATCATTGTTCTGCTGGTGACGCAGTTTGGGTCAAGCCTCAGCTCTCTCATAAACAAGTCTCTAAAATACCTCAGTGTACAGAAAAGCGCTCTACAAGTTTCTCCTTGTTGCTCCTGTGACTGGAAACCATGCCCAAATCACTACTCCACCACCACCATGCTTAATGATCGTTTTCCTTTCCCCATGCAAATGTTCAAGAAATAGACAACTAAAAAAGATCAATTTTATTTATACAGCACTTAAAAACAGCTTGTAACTGCACCAAAGTGCTGTACAGTTTCCATAAAATGAAATCAATTAATTAAATACATAGATATTTATTTATGTATTTTATTTGGTGGCACTAGCTGCCCTTTTTTTGACAACAGGAAATGGGTTAAGGGGGAAGTTATGCAGTAAAAAGTCCATGGCCCAGGACTCGAACCCGGAACAGCCGCACTGAGGCCTCCAAACACGGGTCTACCCATGTGCCACCACTGTGCTAGCCTGGCCAGCCTGACTGACAGCGTATCAGTCTGTTAAGGAGCTGGTAGAGCCCGATTTCAAAGGAGGGACTAACAGTGTCAGCGTCAGCAGGTTAGAATTGATCAGATAACTACAGAAGTGACGTAAAGAACTCCAAGTGACGCGCTCTGTTTTTGTAATTTGTAGTCCGTGAAACATGCCATCGAGCAAACTCTCCAGTGAATGCTTTTGTCTAAAAAAAAAAAAAAAATCTGAGGATACATGGTGTACTCGCGAGTATTTTCTTAATTTTCCAAGGCGCCAAGCAGCAAAAATCTCTGTATGAAACTTGACTGTTATGGTTACAGAAAAGCGCTGCTGCATTATGGGTAATTCTGGCGCTGAGAGTGACGCATCGTAAAGTCCCGCTTCCCGCGCTGTGATTGGTCCGGTCTGTTTCAGACCGGAGAGTACGGAGCCTTGCCAGACTGACTTACGCTCCGTGTAAATCAGTCTGGCAACGAATGTGCCTCAACATCTTTGGTTAAGCATAATTTAAAATGGTCAAATATTAAACGTATTCCTCTGGACGGGTTAACTCTCAGTAAGCATGAAACCATATTAGGCGTCCGGTGTTTGAGGGGCATTGAGTGTTTATGGCAATGTGCTCAACTTCTCTAAGGATATTGTGTTAAAAAAACTGTTGTTAGTTTCTGCTTTCCCTCTTTAAATCTGACAGTAGCAGCAAAGGTGAACTTATCTCTCCAATAAAAGTAAACGTAACAGCGCAAGAGATGCAACAGAAAGTTCAGGTGTATTTTTGAAAAGTTTGTTTCTGAAAACAAGGCTCTGAATGCTTTTTGCAAAACCGAAAGACTACAATTCAATCGGAAAGATAAGTGACCTGACTGGCTTCTTCAGAATGATGTTACCATTGATTGAAGGTATCGTGTTGCACTATTCGATCATCTGAAATGACTCGGCTGTCATTGCTGAAGGGGTTTAAAGCTGAATTAATTAATTTTCCTTGTTTTTCAGCTCTAGATGTAAAAAAAAACAACTGTGTTTTCTTTAGATTAGCACCTGTAAGCAGCTATCTCGATATCCAGGGCCATCTTCACGTTGAGGAGGTCTTGGTACTCCCGCAGGTGCTGAGCCATCTCCCCCTTCAGGTTCCTCAGCTCACTGTCCAGGTGGCTGATTGTGTCCTGTTGCAAATGAGAAAGCAGTTCAATCCTTATCGTGTTGTTTCATTTCAACATCATTTTATGGTGTTTCTATTTTGTGTGTGTTTATTCCCCTTAAACTACATATCACAACCGCAAGGCCCATTGTTTTCATTGGGATGGTACATGGTGGACCAACACAAGGAAAGCGCCTGAGAGCATAATTTTTAAGTTCTTGACATCAATCCTCAGTTGGATTTAGTTCTGGACTTTGACTAGGCCATTCGAAGACAGGAATGTACTTTGTTCTAAACTATCTCATCTTAGCTCTTGCTGTGTGCTTCAGGTTGTCTTGTCCATAGACATTATATACTTAGACGCCTCATTACGTGCTGGAGGGCATTCTGCGTCGCCGCCATCTTGGATGGGTCTCTCCTAATCAAGGCTGGCGTAGGTGCCGACGGGAGTAAACGCAGAGGGTGCAACTTTGCCCGCATTTTCTAAAGTTTATCTACTGAAAGTAGATCACACGATGCAGATCACCATTTTGGGCTGAGATTGGCTCCAAAGATGAGTTTTTACTTGGTGAGAACATTGCAGTAACCCAATAGATGGACCATAATTTTATGTTTATTAATTTGTTATCAATGTATTTCACAACTAAGGCTGAATCACGTTGCCAAATTAAGTACCCCAGAGTTACAGAGTACCAACACATGCAAGAGTTCAACCCAGTTCTTTTTTAAGGGTCTTAGCTCCAGCCCTAGTTGCAAGCAGGGTAGGGTAAGACACTGGAATGACCTGGAAATTTTAAAGAACACTTATCCAGGCGTTTGAAAACTCTGTGTATGAAATCAATTTAAATGAACTTCTTTCTTTATTAAAATGTACAATATATTAATTTATAAATCTATTATTATGTAATGCCACATGTCTCCTTGTTTAAGAGCATAAAACAGTATTTCAGCATGAAATCACGTATTTACATATTTAACAATATGCCACAACGCATGTCTCGCCTTGTTAAATAGCATAAAACAAAGTATTTTTATATGAAATCACCTATTTATACATTATGTCATCACTGTTAAAGTTCATACATTTATATGTATTTCAGCATGAAAACATGTTTATTATGTCTAACAGCGTCCTGTATCTACTGTTTGTAACAAACCAAACCGTGTGAAAATCGGGTAAAAAATCTGATTTATTTTAGTTGGGCAAACAAATAAATGGACTGACGGCGCGTGAAAGACCCATCCAAGATGGCGGCCGCGCTGAAACTCCAGCTCCAGTAGGCAGTGCCAGTCCATGGGGGCGTCTAAGTAAAATCAAGTGCAACCAAACAAGTGTGTATTTAAACCCCTTTAAAGCCTGATAAAGGCAATTGTGAGAAAAAAAGAAAAAGGAAATATTTCTGGCTGCTTTAAAAAATACAAATAAAACGTCAGGCTTTAAAATTTTCTTTGTATCGTAATTGATATGTTAGAACGACAACAAAAAAACGTTTTCATCATGTTTTCTGCATTTTTATATAGGATGTGTAAAATATATTATTTTTGCTGTTTGTTTGTTTGTTTGTTTTTAGAACAAAATGTCTTTTTTGAAGAGGTAGAGGTCTCAGAAATATTTGTATAAAAAATTCTGCATTTGGAGTTATGGGGTTACAAAAAAAGACTTCACTATCTCATGAAGTCGCAATAAAACACATGTTATGTTATGTTGGTAACATAAATTGCAGCAACAACAAAGAAATCATGGTATAAATGCTTCACAGTACAACTATTGAGACATAATAGAGTCTAGTGCCACTTTTACCGCAGCCTCCCGTAGAGTTTATTAGAGGATTTCCTCTTTGTCTCCACAGCCTTCAAGGCTTAACTTTTGCCTCCTGTAAGAAGCCAGCGAAAGCCAGATGGCTTTTCCATATATAGCAGGTCGGAGATTAATCCAATAGACAAGGAGCCTCACTTCAGCCGCCTGACGGTCACACGCGCCCACAAAGACCCAAGGATTGAGTCTTAGCCTCACACTGAACTCGAACCAGACATTTACTGGCAGAACTTCGGCTCGTTTATCCATTTTCTTTCCTTCACAGCTCAGGATCTGTCAGGTTCGGCCACATATGTGCTCTTTAAATACACAAGAATAAGCAGAACAGGTCGGCTCTCACCAGCGTTCGGGTACTGAGGACCGCCGTCCTCGCTACAAACGTTGTTCAGGAGGGTTTTCTTGAGACAATGCATATTATTTTATCACTTTATCACTTCTACAGACACATTTGTAAAGGCCTAGTGTCTGGAAATGTAAAGGGTGACGCTTCGTACGGTTTCATTGTGTAATGTGAAAGCTGAGCAGTGACAATAAAGACTTTGGAATTGATTTTGATTTGAAAGAACTGAAAAACTTCGGCATTAAGAGATTTTTCATGTTCTGAGCTCACACCATAACCAGGGTGGGACAGGCAGTGCTTTTGGTTCTTTCGCCCACTTTAGGCTTTCAGCATCACCACGCTTCAGGCTAACTCATACTTCGTCAGCTTCGTCTAATCCAGGGTTTCCCAAAGTGTGGTGCGCGCGAGCTGCCACTAGGGGGTGCGCGAGGCGAAAACTGTAATGGCGTCTGACCGTGTTGTTTTCCCCCCACACAATAAAGAAGTGTAAAAAAGCATTTCTTTTGTAAAGCTCAAAAAACTGTTAATTTAATCAATAAAAATGTATTGTAATGATCCTTATTAGACTTTATTGATAAATACTGTTGCACACTTACTGTTCCTTTAAATCAGATTACTTTGGGGTCATAGCGGAAGAAATGTGTGGTTTCCGGGGAGAGGAGTCGTGATTCGGCGGAGTGCAAGCTGTCCCGTCCTGTTCGTCGTAAAATAAAGTGTTAGCAGCAAAGCCTCGTCTGGTGCTTGGGTGTCATAACGGAACGATACATTATTAACACGAAAATGTTAATAAACTAATTATTTAGAAGAAATCTTCTTCTACGCTTCATTTTAAGATGAAAAATCCGCATTGTGCTGTATATGCACATATGTGGTCTCTGCTTCAATAGTTCTCGCAAATATGCTCAATAGGCTGAAATCAGGGGAACAGGTGAGACATCTAAGGTGAAAGTTAGTCATTAAAGAGGAGAGGAAGAGAGTGAGAGAGAAATTGGAGGCAACAGAGGAGAAAATCGCAACGGATCCGGGAGAAGAAAACGAGCGCGTCAGAAAATGTCTCTTCCTCTCTCCTGGCTTTACGTCGTTTACGTCAGCAGAGGAAACGTTTAATTCGGGCCGAAAGTTTTATTTACGAGATTAAATTGAGTGTCTCGGTCTCTATGGATCGCGCTGCGCCTACAAACAGCGCTGCTGCTCAAGGTGCCGCGACTATGAACCGGTGACAAGCTCTGACTGACGCGCATGACACGCATACCGCTGTCATTACCGCGGGTCCTGGAAAATAAAACGCTGCTCCTGGGGGGATTTTTTGATTATGCTCACGCATAGATGTGTAATACTTGTCATTGCGATTCAGACAGGCGCAGACTGCGCCGTGCAGATCATTTTAAAGAGGCGGTTTTAGCGCATATTCAGACAGAAACGGGCTGGGGGAGCCGAGGTGTGTTGCCGTGGGCGTGTTTACCTGCTGAAGGTAACCGCTGTGAAACAATCAGAAAGATCTCTCTGATTAATAACATATTTATGGATCGCTAGAGTTATCGTTACTCTGTGCTGCTCCACCAGTTCTTTCTCTCTCGCTCGCTCGTCATCGGACAAAAATCAAACTGCTTTGTGTTTGTATTTTGCGGCGTGAAATTGTGCGTCAGATTTAGAAGCATTGTTACGACGTTTGAGTTGTAACTGCAACCGTTTTATTTATTTATACATACATATATATATATATATACACAGCTTCTTGTTTTTACTTCCTGTGTCCATTTATGACAACAGCTGGGGTCAATAATACTTTAATGCTTTGAGGTCATTAAGATATGTGGGAGTGTGTCTCCTTCCTTTCCAAATTTCCTTCCACACGTTCCTTCCTTCCTTTTTTAACTTTCCGTCCTTCCCTCTTTCCTCAAGTATTTTCATATTTCCTTATTGTGTCCTCCCCCCTTTCTTATTTCTTTCATTATTTCCTCATGTCTATACTTCCTTCCTTGTGTCCTTTCTTCTTTGCTCGTTATCTTCCTTCCCCTTTTCCTCAGGTTTCCTCCCTTCTTTCTTTCCTTCTTTCCTCATGTGTCTTCCCTTATTTGTTTCCTCAAGTATCCCCTTCCTTTATTTTTTCCCTGTCTATACTTCCTTCCTTGTGTCCTTCCCTCTTTCCTCATATTACCTTCCTTCCCTCTTTCCTCAATTTTCCTTCCTTCCTTCCTTCCTTCCTTCCTTCCTTCCTTCCTTCCTTCCTTCCTTCCTTCCTTCCTTCCTTCCTTCCTTCCTTCCTTCCTTCCTTTCTCCTTAATGTTTAATATTTAAGCCACAAAATGAAAGTAAACCGTAGTATTTTCTAAAGTGAAAACTTAAAGCAGAGAACTCTGGGAAGTTGAGTTTGTAAAGGTTTTGATCGTTTGTAGGGACCCTGCTGAGTATTTGTAACAAAAAAGCACTTAATTGTTATATACCATGAAGGGCAGGTTGACAGAAAACTGTGAATACGTGCCTGCATGGCTGTGACCTCAGTGTTGTGTGTGTCCTCCATCTCGGTGATCTGTCTCTCCAGAGACTCGTTGGCCCCCCTCAGGGTCTCTATCTCGACAGTCTTGGACTGCAGCTGCCTCCTGAACTCGTTGATCTCCTCCCTGCTGGCCCTCATGGCCTCGTTGCTCCTGGTGGCCTGCTCGCTGAGGCTTGCAAACTTGCTCTTGAACCACTCCTCCGCCGACTGCAGGTTTTTGGAGGCGATGGCCTCGTACTGGCTGCGGATCTCCTTCAGAGCCGAGGTGAGGTCGGGTTTGGCGAGCTCGAGCTCCACAGAGACCTGCTGCGACTCCATCATGTTGCTCAGCTCCTCGATCTCCTCTTCGTGCACCTTCTTCAGGAACGAGATTTCATCCATCAGCGTCTCCAGGCGGCGCTCCAGGTCCAGCCGGACAGCGGCTGCGTCGTCCACGTCCTTCCTGAAAGACCTCAGGGTCTGCTCAGCCTCCTCCCGCGCCCTCACCTCCTCGTCATACTTCACACTGAGCTTCTGATCGCCGGACAGGACACAAAGAAGATTTTCAGATGGACATTTCTAGCTCGTATTGAGCTGACATGAAACAGAACAGAGGCCTTCGTCCAGTACTACCTGCAGCTCGTCCTCCATGTTGTTCCTCTCGATCAGGATGCGGTTCTTGTCCCTGTTCAGCTCTTCCAGCTGGGAGCGCAGGTCTCTCATCTCCTGCTTGTAGAGAAGGGCGATGCGGGACGGCTCGCCGTGTTTCTGCCTGAGGCTGCCCAGCTCCGTCTCCAGGACCTTGTTCTGCTGCTCCAGCAGCCGCACTTTGTCGATGAACATGGCGAAGCGGTCGTTCAGGCCCTGCGCGGTGAAACGAAGCCCCGTTTGCAATCAAATAAACCTTCTTCCTGCAGAAAACTACGACAGGTCATCAAAGCCAGGGGTTGTGTTTGGATCGGGGGGGGGGGGGGGGATCTCAGACGAACAACACTGGAAGTGATGAGGAGACAAAGGACGCTGCAGGAACAAATTAAAACGCTTTGCCAGGAAGCCACATAAGACTGGATTACTGAGCCTGGTGTATTATCTCTGGGCACATTCTTAGACACCCTAAGCTAAACTTTTTTGGCTGACTGGTTTTGTGCTGCGTGAGTTTTAAAGGTTCAAATCTGCTTTAGCTTCTGATCAGCTTTGCAGGGACTAAGCGCAGTAAGCACATGCAGCGACTCCTAATATAATAATTCATCAACTTTATCAGAGGGACATTTGGTCCAGTATTTTTTTTTGTTATAATGTTACTTCAGTTCATTGAGATATGCTGACTTTTGTTCTGCAGAGCTCTCTGAAGACCCCACCACAGCCTTTCAAACACATTTAGGACTGGACTTTGACTAGGCCGTCGCTAAACCTTCATTTTTATAATCTTTTGCAGCCATCCTGCTGTAGATTTGCAGCTGTGCATGTTGAACATGATGCTGCGCTTCTTTTGGGTCATTACTATTATCTTCCTACCTTGACACACATCTGTGTACTCCTGAACAGCAAAACTCCAGCGTTTAATTACTTAAAATCCTAGGGAAGCCACAAGGGTGCACTTAGTTTTTTCCATGACAGTATTGAAGCTATAAAGACACGAGCAGTGGGTTTAGCATTAAATGTTGAAAGTCAGTGGAACATCACATTGATTGAAGGATCAAAAGTGCCAAATTATGACACTTATTGACTCATAAGTATGTATTTAATACTACATTTTAGAAACAAATATGCAAAAAATTTTGAAAATATTCTGTGTTCATTATATTTGAAAGTAAATAACACTATTTCAGTATTTTTTTAAAACCATTTCATAGTCATATGTTGGTATCAAAGACCATATATTGCACAATTTAATGCATGAATAAGTTGTTAAATATGCATTTTTTAAATAATAGTTGTTACATATATATATAATAATTTTTGGTAAAATTAGGAAAAACAATTTATGTATATTTTTTTAATTCAACTGTTACAGTAAATAAATTATTTCAAGTTTGAATTTAGAAAATGTATCATTTCTTAAAAACACGAATACTTATTTCAGTATTTATCTCACAGTTCTCATGGCCAATGCTGAAACAATATATCAATTATTTGGTAAATCAATATAAAGTATGCCTTTGATACATAGGAAATACAAATTTAGATGAATTGCTATACAGATAATTTTATATTTAATATAAAAAATATGTTGAATTGATGATGCAGTGTGAGTTTTTTATTAGTTATGTAATCTATTCAAGTTTTTTGTCACTCCACATTAATCAAGTTTGTTACACGGTTTTAGAAGCCTGAGATGGGGTTATAAGATGTTTGCTGGTATTCTAATGAGAAATATTATGGTGTATATGCGTTTTACATATTAAATGTCCCTAAAATGAATAAGATTTTGTCCCTAAATTGCTCCGAATATTCACCAAACTGCTGCAGGTGTGTTTGCGTCTTTAGTGTTAATCCCACATACCTGCAGCTGCTCCTTCTCGTTGGTTCGGATCACTTTGAATTCGTTGTTGGCCACAGAGGCTTGGCCTAAATCGAGAGAGCCGCTCGGTACCAGAGAGGACCGTCCGAGCCGTCTGTACAGGCCCAAGGAGGATGCGCCGTGGCGCGGCGCAGCCATGGCTCGGAGACCCGGGGTGGACCGAGGAGGCGCGCTGCCCATGCGGGAAGCAGAGGAGGGGAACCTGGGAGAATCTCCGAAAAGCTTGCGGTAGGATGACACGGTGTAGCGGTCTCCGAAGCTCATCCTTGCCGTGACTCAGGAGCAGGACTGGCAGACTTAAGGAGCTTTGATGGAGCTTAGAGGGCAGCGGGTGGAGCCCAACCCCTTACGCACCTCACCCTATATAGAATAATACATGCGTTATATGTTGACTTCTGTTCGAAACTTCCAAAAATGTTTTCATTTTATGCCCTTTCAACCACAAACTGGATGTTTTATTCAGGTTTCAAGCAATATACCAGTGCAACAGCTGCAAAGTGGAAGGAAAGGGCTGAAAGGTTTTCAGTCGCCCTTTACTCTGATTCCCCTAAATAAGATCCTTCAGCACCACTTGTCTTAAAACGTCCTGTGACGGCCTCAGAGGTTTGTTGGAGAACATTGGTGAACAAACAGCACCAGGGAGAAAGTTATGGAGAAGGAAAAAAAATATATATTCCAAGCTTTGAACTTCTCGCTGTGAGTGAGCTTTTATTTCTGAAGCGCTATTCCCAGACACACAGAGTCACAAAGTAATAAAAACATACCTCTCATCTGAAAATATGAAGAGTATGGCACAGCTGCCAGTCTACCAAGACGAATGATGCGATTCAGACAGTAATTATATTTATGCAACGGAACTAAAATCAAAATAATTTCTACTTTATACCAAAAATTGATGGCGAGTAAACACTCAACTAAGTACGCTGCAAAAAGGAAGTTAGTAAAATGTTCTTGAAATTAGTTTATTTGTCCTCGATTTGAGGACCAATCAAATAAGATTTTTGCACTTAAAATAGGAACAATTCATCTCCATCATCTTATTTCAAGTGCAGTATATCTATTTATCTTATTTTATCGGTCAAAATACTCATTCCATTGGCAGATAATCTTATTTACCTGCTCAAATCAAGGAAAAATAGAAAATGTTACTTTTAGTTCCCTTTTTGCAGTGTATATGAAAGAAAAATGGGAATCAGAGCTTATTGTGACAATTGCTGATGAGGATTGGCAAGATATGTGGAAAACGCACCAGACATCCACCAATTTGTGAATACGGAAGGTGTTCACCTGGAAAAATGTAATAAGATTTATTTTTTTATCACGCCTACAGTGAAGAATAGGTATAAGGGTACAGACGTGACGTTCTGGAGGAACTGAGGAACAGTGAACGCAGACCACTCACATATGTCGGAACTGTCCTAAAATACTTCAATTCTGGAAATCTGTACACAAAAAAAAAAGAAAATACTGGGGTATGATTTTCCTATAAGCAGCATGGTACTATACCTTAACAATATCAGAGAAAAGGTAAGAGTAAGGGATGGGTATTTGATCAAGATAATGTTAATAACTAGTGAGAAGGCTATTACGAGACAATGGGTAGAGGTGGACCCCCCCTGCCATAACCAATGGCCTTAGATAATAGAGGAAATCTACATAATGGAAAAATTTACATATCGCCTGAGACCACAGCAAACCACAACTGGAAGAAAAGTGGAAACTATTCAAAAACAAAGACAGCGACGAAAAGAACTCGATAAACTTGATAAGACGGAAGGACATTTAGAAGAACGGCTCCCAAGCAAAGGTTTTCCTGTTTTATTTTATGTAATGTAGAGTGTGAGTCGTTCAATAACAAGTTAAATGGGAAAGAAAACCCTCAACTGTACAACAAGCAGGCAAAATTTTAATTAAAGAAATAAAGTAGTCAAACCGTCTGCAGGAAAGTGACGTGTAAATCATTTTACATCCTAAACTTTGAACGTTTATCTTAATTAGAGAAAGACGGCTATCAAGTTATATCAGGCTCGACTGAAAAAAAACGGGATGGAAATTTTGTCTATTCTCAGCAAAAAGAACAGGATCTGGGCCACTGTTTTTATTTTTAGTTTTGAAATTATTTTCTGTATTTAAGCAAAATGTAGACGCTAGTTAGAAGCAGATTTTGGTGCATGAAAGTCTTCTTGTGAGTAAAAGCAGCTGGATAGGTGTGGTCCAAAGCATGGTTATTAAAAAATGTTTTGTGTTGTACGTTACATTTGTCATTGTATGAAATGTTTAACTCAGCAGTGACAATTTTCTCCTAATTAAAAGTAAAAAGCCTCCATCTGCATCAACCACCAACCACAAACGAGCATCAGTCGGCGAAGCAACCAAGAGGTCCGCGTTCCCACTGGAGGAGCAGCAGAGATCCACAACTCAGGTGGAAGGACCAATCAACAGGTCACTTATTGGTCACGAGCGCCACATATCTGCTCATTATGAAAGAGTGGCGATAACAAAGCCATAAAAAGGGCTGCCAGTGTTTTACCCCGGCACATGGGATACAGCGAACAGGTGGAAGAAGGAGCTCTGGTCAAACGGGACCTGAAAGGACCTACATGCAACCTGCTGTGTGCGCCATGCTGACACATGGTGATGGCAGCATCATGACGCAAGAGGCTGTTGGGGAGAAGAGGCGGGAAAGATGGTCACGGCTCATGAGAGCATGGATGACGGTAGATGCAGGGAAATCCTGGAAGAAATAAAATCTGCGCAGGACTTTAGCGTTAGTAGGACCCTGAACTGTTAAGAGGACGAAGTTAGACGAGTTTTGTTCTCTGCAAATTAACGAACTCAAGCGCTTTTCATGGTACATGTAAATTCACTAATAAACCAAAGAGGGACAAAACTACCCCTTACACAACCCGTTCCCCCCACAGTTCAGCATTTGTTGCTACATTTTGCGTGACTTTATTTGTGTGACTTTAATCAGCACTAATAAATGATGTATTAGTGGCTCTTATATCATTAGCAATGTAACTTGATCCTGGTAATTTATGTTTTGGACAAGAATGAGTGAAAATGAACTAAATGTTTATTTCACTTTATAAACAAAAAATATTTAGATTTTGATTAAAAGCTACCAAATAGATTTCATGTATTTATTTAAATTTAGCAATTATCATCCTTGTATAAAAAAATTTTTCTGTCCTGTCCTGTGTTTTCTTATGCATATAAGCCCCGAAGGAGTGAATAATCGGTATTGCGGGGGAGATCATGTGTAGTGTTGGTCCTCTGCCACACGGGGGCGCTGCATGGTAAGACTTTTATAAGTGAGAAAACGACAGGAAGTGATCTGAAGTATCCCAGGGTTGTCCAAAGTGTCCAAAGGGACCATTTGCGGCCCCTGGGATGATTCTTTATGACCCTAGACAACAATTCAAGAGTTATATAAATTTGGTTTGCCAATTGATGCAGATTAACATGTAAGAGAAAACGTTAGGGGGACATTTTTACTGCTGCGAGGCCTCTCAAGACATCCAAATGAAAATCCTCTTAAAATGGAAAAAAAAAAGCTGCAACGTCAAAATATTCATATTTTATCACCATTCCTTAATATGAATAAATCATGTCTTTGTTTTCTTTTGATTTAATCTGACAGTATCTACAGTGACTGTCACCAAAAAGCAGACTTGGGTTTACCTATTTATTAAATATGGCTAAATAAAGCAAGTGAGACCCATTTCCTGTTCTTCTTGGTGAAAAATACACACACACACACACACACACAAAAAAAAGAATCAGACAAAGATAATCAACCTGAAAACATTCTATGCTGTTTTTGTTCTTTTTTTGAAACCGGGTAAACCTGAGACCTTTTTCATGGTTTGCATCAGTAAAAATCTGACTAATTTGCTTATTTTATTGAAATAATGTGTGTTTAGTTTAATGTTGAGCTTTTAAAAATGAAAGAAATAAAGAAATCTGCAATTGACCAGAAAAAGGTGGATTCCCCCGTCTGGGTCGGGGGTCAGTCTCAGCCTCAAGCGGAGGAGTTTAAGCATCATGACATATGGAGCAGAAGACGGAACGAGGGCTGCATCTGCAGTAACATGGCCGCTGCTCCGATCTGCTGTGGTGAAGAAAGAGCTGAGCCGAGAAGCGGAGCTCTTAATTTACCGATCCGTCCACATTCTGACCCTCGCCTGTTGTCACGAGGTATGGATCATAACCAAAAGAACGAGATCCCGGAAACAAGCGGCCGGAATGGGCTTCCTCGGGAGCAGGGGTCACCAACATGCATTTATATAGATTGAAAAACGACAGTATCTATAACAAAGCATGACAACTATGTTTATTTTACATAAAGTAAAATAAACATAAAGTTAAAGGTGAACTCTGACTATTCTAGTTTAAAGGCCAGTACTGGTAGCCCTTCGTATGACACAACAGTAATAAAGTAGCTCTAAGTTTCAAAAAGGTTGGTGACCCCTGCTCGGCCTTAGAGATAAGGCGAGGAGCTCAAAGTAGAGCCGCTGCTTCTCTGCATCGAAAGGAGTCGACTGAGGTGGTCCATGCATCTGATCTAGAGGCCCCTGGACGCCTCGCTTTGGAGGTTTTCCAGGCACGTGTCACTGGGGGTAGACCCCAGAGAGCATGGACCGCGGAACGCATTTCAAATTGGTCGGGCCCATCAGGCAATACTCACAATACCACTACCCATCACATACGCACGCGCCCGCATACACATAAAACACCAGCATCCCCTTGATCACGCAACTGATTTGCGTCACATGACACAAGACAAGCCAATCCATTTTTAGACACCAGAATTTATTGCTTTCTCATAGGCTGTGGTCCCTGAGCATGATAAATGTGTCTGCCATGTTATAATTAAAATCGGCACCGAATTTTTATTTAACTTTTTTTCTGACGTTCCAGCACACACGCCCCGGATTTATTTCCACTTACAACCATTATATTACAGCTAACACAATATTTACAGAATAAAAATACTTTAAAAAGAAAAGTCAAACTCACCCCTGCTCTAAATATTCCCGAAAAAGTGTCTCCGTCTGTCATTATGCTGGAGAAGTCCCTGGCTATCCTCAAAGCATCCACTGTGGTCAAAAGATCCCTGTGTGTGTGTGGGGGCGCACATCAAGCTATTTAGTCTTTTCTGGGTCATTGTTGATCTCAGATAGGTCTTGATACGACGGAGGGACGAGAAACACCTCTCAGCACTTGCAGTGGACACAGTTAACTAAGCTAACGAAGCAAACGAAGCTAACGAAGTAGCGGTCATAAGCAGCGCAGAGGTGGGAAAACTTTTGTTTACATCACATGACACAATCAGCCAATACATTTTTAGATGGGATGATTTATCGCTTTCTCATTGGAGAATGATGCTGCTGCCATAGACTACTGTGCATTTGAAAAAAATAGCTATTGAATATTTTAATTTTATTTATATATATTATTTTACATGTTTGATCATCAAAATTAGGTAGGGCCGCGGTCCGTGCCAGAGAGGACCCA
Source organism: Fundulus diaphanus (assembly GCA_037039145.1). NCBI lineage: Eukaryota > Metazoa > Chordata > Actinopteri > Cyprinodontiformes > Fundulidae > Fundulus > Fundulus diaphanus. The sequence continues at coordinate 46,163,282 of CM073121.1, read as the reverse complement.
GAACTCTCTGGAGGGACTAAATATCAATGGAAGATTTGGCTCACAATGCAAGAACTTTCATTTTTGATAAAGGTGTAGTTTGATCTATAAACACATGGTCAATCAAACGGGGATCCAAGGTTGGTTCAGTCAGAGCAATATCAACAATGAGTGTTTAAACATCCCGGAGATAATAAACGTTTCTGAACAGAACAGTTCCTGTGTGGAGGAACTTCTGTTGCAGTTCCCATGGCAAACACTAGGGGGCGAAGCAAACCAGAAGACGTCCGATCCAGCTGTTATGCCTACAATACACATTAAAAGAATATATATATAATAAAATGGCTTTTTATTTTTCTAGCTATATGTTTAAATATACTCTTAATACATAAAGTGTAAAACTCTGAACTGAAAATCTTTTCCTAGTTTACACTTTTTGCTGATATTCAGGAGCGGATTGATTAATTGAAGTGAAATGTTAATCAGAAGAGCCTCTGCCATGCTTGACCAATTTACACCAATTATCTAATTTATTTTAGCACCTCAGTCGATCATCCGCTCACAACACTCGAGGGTCACAATATTTTTGGGCAACTTCGATGGAATTTAAACACAAGGAGGGGGAACATGGTGTTAATTTTCTTCCCCTTCACAGAGATCTAGAATTAAACATGCAGGTTGTTGCAGGTCCCAATATTTGGGGGACGTTCTAAAACGCTTAACGTGAAAAAGCTTAACGTGGCTTAAGGTAGGAAAACAACGAGGAATCATCACCAAATTTCGCATGGCCATATCTTGTCATGAAGACTTAAGCCTGTCAAAAAAAAAAAAAACCAAAATCCAACGATTATAGAAGATATCTCACATTAACGTTTTCTTCTTCATTGGCGCCTATGGCGAGAAAAAGGCTTAACGTGGTTTAATGTACCTAATCAACGATCAATGATCACCAGATTTCTCTTTCATATTGCTCCTAATAAGCACATAAAACTGACAAAATGTCAAACCCAAAGTCCAATTATTATGGACATTATCTAACATTAAGCGTTTCTGCCTCATCGAGGCAAAGGAAAAAGCTTAACGCAATTCAATGCAACTAAACAACGCTGAGTGATCACCAAATTTCTCTCATATATTGCTCCTCATAAGTACATGAGACTATCAAAAAATCAAAACCAAAGTCCAATTATTATGGACGTTATATGACATTAAGTATTTAATAGAGGCTGGCTATATGAAAAAACTTAACGTGGTTTAATGTACCTAAACAACGTTCGGTGATCACCAAATTTCTCTCTCATATTGCTCTTCATAAGCACATAAAACTATAAAAATATCGAACACAATATGAAGAGAAATTTGGTGATCATTGATCGTTGATTAGGTACATTAAACTACGTTAAGTTTTTTCACGTTAAGCGTTTTTCACGTTAAGCGTTTTAGAATGTCCCATATTTGGTTGAACGACAATCGGGAAGCTGCATCTCGGCCACCTTCTGACGAATTACCTGAATATTTGACTCCTCTTAGGGGGTGGTTAGGGGAAGACTCAATCTAAATGGGTTGGTTTCCTGCTACAGACCAGACGTTCAGGTATACTTTGAGAGGATGTGTCCAGCTTCTGATTTGAGGTTGTCCTCCATTGTTCCAATCCACCATCATATCAGCTGGACTGACCCACAAAATCACGCTGCCGTCACCGTATTTGACAGCTCGTGAACCATAAATGTGATGTTTGACTTCTCCAAATATAACCACGTGGTCCCACTGCTCAACCCCCGGCTGGTCCGGCTCTGAAGCAGCTCGGTTTCGTTTTTGAGCCGCTTCTGCTGGTTGGAGAACCAGAGCGAAGGAGCTCGGAAACACGCGCGCCCACAGAGGAACCCGTGCGCGGGACTGAGTGACTGCTCTTCACCGCGCACGCTTCCGCACAGCCGCCATTGGCTGCCCCCCCGTCACGTGTGGGCGGGACACGAAACTCTGAGTCAGCTGTGACTCACCGCACGACGCGTCTGTCACAGTGTGGCGAGCTGATGCGTTCACGTACAGTGGGAATGATTTGGTCCGTTGAACTGGGGCTGGACGACATAGGAAGAAAAAAAAAAAACATCGATAAAATAGGAATCATATTGGATTGATATCGATAATTATCAACAACTTGAAAACATATATTTTAAGTGCAGCCCTGGCTGCTTAGCGATCTATTTTTAGATACAGATACACACAAACTCTGAATTCAACCTCAACCTTTTATTCAACCAACTTTTTACCAAAACTGGAGGTTTTAAAAAAAGAATAAAATAACACATGCTCTCTGAACTCTTTGAAGGGGACAGAGCGTTCCTGCGTTTGTTATTGGTTGGGAGGATGTAATGACTGTAATATTAATCTACATGATAGGTTAGAATGCAAAAGGAAGGAAAACTGTTATTCTATTGAAGTTTTTACTGACCCTTTTTTCTATGTTCTATCGATCGATATATATTGTTATTGAATTATCGTCCAGCCTGGTGAATTCTAAGGTTGTGTGCCTCTTTAATAGAAATGTATTTAACTTGTTTATTATTAAGAAGGGGGCAAATATTCAATTGCATAAAACAATATTATTATGTAAGATGCTGGCAAAAAAAAGGATTACGTATCAAAGCATACTGCAAATCTTTTTCAGATATTTTTGGTTAATATATTTATGAAACAAAAATAGCTTTAGTTTGATTTTTGGACTTTATTTTTGTCAACAAGTGAAAGACGATTGTTGGATCTCTAAATAGTTTTACTTCATACATGTTTCACATTTCATGTAATCGGCTAATAGGACGCGATTGTCAGTTTTCTCCTTTTGATCCGCCACTGTAAAATTTTTATTGACTCTCAGTTCCTCCCTCGTTCTGAGCCAACGCTATCACAAGCTAAATTTGGCATCCGTGTTTGCAATTGTATCATCAAACCACCAGAAAAAAAAAAACACACGTGGAGGAAGCTGCTCGGGTTAAGATTAGACCAAAATGATGTTCTTTGACCTACATACAAAATGCTATATTTGGAGAAAAACTGCCGCTGAACTCGACATCCTCGTGGTGAGACGTGGGGGTGGCAGCATCGTGCTTTTCTGCCGCAGGGACAGAGAAGCCAGAGTCGATGGGAAGGTGGATGGAGCTAAACACCGGACAATCCTGGAAGGCAACCTGCTAGATGCTGCAGATGTCTCAAGACTGGGGTAAAAGGTTTGCTTTCCAGCGGGGCAATGACCCAAAACTCACAGCGAGAGCTACGATGGTATGGTTTAAATCAAAGCATATGACAATGGCCCAGTCAAAGTCCAGACCGATAAAATCCCCTTGAGAATCTGGGCCAGGGCTGGACTCCACAGACATTTTGTGGGGGGCAGGTGCTCAGGACAGGCAAAAGATGGGCACCTATCAATATGTTCCTGAAATTAAAAGAGAACACAGTAGGGTATTTTTAACCTACATATTAATTTTTGCCAACATGATTAATATATATCTAATTAAACGAGGGTGGCTCTTCCTCCTTAGGGTCTAGAGATGGAAATGAGCCCTGGCTATAATCTCACATATTTACATTATGTTTATTAATATGCATTACCCCTTTATAAATACATAAATACAAATAGGCCATATTGTTCATGCTTTTTAATTTTTAACAATACAATATGCTAAATTATCATCTCACATAAAACTTGTCAAAACTCTGCTCTGAATGAATGGGGGGGAAAAATACGTCTAATATTCTTCAACGTTTGAAGTTCGAGGCTCCAGCAGAAAGGCCAATTTTCTCATCCAGGGCAAAAGGTCAAGTGCTTGAGCGCCGCCAGAGGTCTGTCTGTGTACGTGCCTCCTCTCCATCCAATCTGACCGAGCTCGAGTCCTTTTTGCAAAGAAGAATGGTAAGAAATGTGAGTCTTTACGTGCAAAGCTGGCGGAGACACACCTCATAAGATCTGCAGCTGCAATGGCAACAAAGTGGGCTCTAGAGAGGAGGCTGAATACAAATATCCACATATTATTTTCCGTCCGCATCACAGTTATGCATTGATTTTTTGTTGATCTATCAGATTAAATTAAATTAGTAGTTGAAATGTGATTAAATGTGGAAAAACGTTCCGGAGACATCAATGCTTTTTGCGCGGCACTGCATTTTTAAAACATGCATTTTTATCCCAATAAATAAAACTCTAAGGGTGTGAAGTAAACTCATTTATTGTGTATCAGGTGAGTGTTTGGTCCTTGATAGGAGTTGGAAGTCGCTCCATAATTATATTCTGTTCAGGACCAACTCAGGCTGTCGGGTGTTCTGAGGTGCTGAAAGGTGCTCTTTCCCGCTCGTTTCATGGACATTGAACGCATCACCAGACTGGCTGGTTTTTCTTTTTTTCTTTACAGGACTTCAGTTCGGCTGGCGAACAGGGGCTGTCCACTGTGGGCTTTGGTTCTTCAGGTAAAACAGCCATCAGACCTCTCGGCGCAGAGTGGACTTTCCCCCCCTAACAGAGTTTTTATTGAGCTTTTTCCACCTCCGTGTTCCTTCTTGATCACAGTGCTGGACGTGTCTCCACCGGAGGGTGAGTACAGTGCTGGTTGAACTCTCGTGTCTGAGAGATCCCTGCTGTTTGCTGTCAGTTTATCTGTCCCACTGTCACGGTGGGTCATCTCCCTGTCCAAACAGTCGGCTTTCTCCGAGAAAGTGTCCGCTTGGTGCGCTCAAAGGAGATGGGGGGGATGGACGTGTCTCCATCAGCCGGGCGTAAAAGCGCGCTGGGTGGAATCCCCGTTACGCAGCCGCGACGCTGCTGTCACGCGTCAAAACCAGCGTGGCGCCTGATCTGGAAAAATAAAAAAAATAAAATTGAGAAATTAATTTAAAAATGATTCACCAGCTAGAGCCGAGACAGTTAAACGGTGATCATTTTCATGTGAACCGACAGCTGTACTAATCGGTTTAATTTGCTTTTATTTAATAAAGCATACAAAATTAACTTTTTTTGTTTTTTGTTTTTACAAATATTAGCACCACAGTGACATTCATAGAAAAAGCAAATTTGATTTAATGAGCTAAAATTGTATAAATAAGCAGATAATATGTGTTTATTTATTTCTTATAGACAGAAAGCCCCGGCCAATGTCGTCTCCTGTTTGAAAACTGCTTTTACTGCCTGTATGTCTTCAGGGTTGTCTTAAAAAAAAGTCTGGAAAAAGTCCTGGAATTAGTTTGGACCGTTTTCCAGGTCTGGATAAGATACGGAAAATAGAAAATAGAGAGGGGGTGTGGGTTACTTATGTTTCCTGAAATTATTCTCTCTACCGTAGTCAGAAATTATATTTATACATATATAAAAAAGTTGCTCCAACGAGTCTGTTTTTACACTGGTTGTTAAACAAAAGGCATCCATCCATCCATCCATCCATCCATCCATCCATCCATCCATCCATCCATCCATCCATCCATCCATCCATCCATCCATCCATCCATCCATCCATCCATCCATCCATCCATCCATCCATCCTTTCTTGAACACTAGTTTTCCTAAAGTACATTTAATCCTAGTTACTGAGGAAATATCTGGTATCCGTAGTGAAATTCCTAACGCTGGTTTGAGTTCTCTGTAGATGTGAGTCTGGGCTAGGATGGACTTTTTTTCTTGGAAAACCCATAGAAACACTGATTTTGGACTATCTGCTGTACTTTAAGCCTGGCAGAAGAGCAGGGGATTACTGGCACGATGCTGCTGCTGCTGCTGCAGCTGCAGCCGCCTCCATTATGCAACCGACTTGTCCTAAAGCTCAGTCTGTCTCCTCTCCTAACGCGACGCTGCACTGTTCCTGACTTGTTGCTCCAGATGAACACCTTGGTGTGCTGCGTGTACTGTGCGGTTATGTTGTCATCAGTTTTAAATGTTCATTCACTCACATACAACACGGGCATCTTCAGCGGAGCTGGAAACTCACACGAACATGTGCACCAGAACCTGGATGTTTCTGCTCTAACGTTCCCACTTGCTGTGACCTTAAACTGAGACTTTTGCAGCAACTGGCTGTTATTTGTTTAGCAGTCTGTAGTTGCTGGACCCTTTAAATTTGGGATTGCATGTTTTTTGTATGTTAATGATATTTCTGTGCATCCAGGTGTCTCCTTTCTTTTCTTTTTGGAGATTTTTTAAATTGTGAGTTGTTTGTCCTGTGCATCTCTGTATTGGCCCTTTGAAGGACCGGGGACCTGTCTGGAGCGCCTGTTGTCCGCTGGAGACAGACACAGGGCTGATGAACCTTTATCAGTGGGATTACAGGAGCAACCTTGCTTCTAATTTAGCCGCTAATCCAGATTAAGGTGCTGCAGTTCCTCCCTGCTTCCTGCTCAGACGCCGCCCTGGCAGGCAAAATCAGCATCCGGCTGGTATTTTACGTCTCTCTCTTTGCTTGCCGGAATGCCACCGTAGCTCCGAGAGCCTATTTACAAGTAAACGGTCCAGATCCTGTGCATTATGTGCATTATATTTCTAAATGCTATCTTGTTGAACGTTTTTTTTATGCTCTCTGAGAAGCGTTGGATGACAAACTACACATCCAGCACATTTATGCACTGGGAAATAAAATCTCAAGTTAAGAATTGGTTTTTAAAATAAAAATCAGTTATGCAGCATTCACTTACTGGCACCTCTAATTATTCAGGTGAAATATTTTTATTTTTGTTTTTTTAACTGATATTTTACTTTAAGATGACAAGAGTCCAGTACTTTCATGACCTCCTGCTTGTAAATGATGTGACGTACAGGCTTATTTCTCCCAAGACACTTTTTAAAATGGTAAAAACAGGACATTTAACAGTCACTTCAGGAAGTTGCAACTGAACTGTAAAAGAAAATTCACTCATTATTTACAAATCTTGCATGGACTTGCAATTGTCTAGCTAGCGTTAGCCTTACTTAGCTTCTTCTCTTACTAATCTCTGCAACTTGGATCAATTTTGACTGATCCCCTTAGCAACGAGGGTAGGCAAATATAAGCCTTAGCTTCAGTCTATTCCTTTTTTGGTAAATGATTGGTTTATAGAATTGTGTTTCATTGTGTTTCCTTTTTTTTTTTTGGTAATGTTATAAATTTACCAAGATAAATAAATCAAATCAATCAAGTTTGTCCCATTTCACTTCCTGACTTCCTGGTTGCACGTCTTTGAAGCTGGACCTGCAAGATCAAAGTACGTGCGACGCTCAACGTCACATTTGCCATTAAATATTACGGCTGAAAAACGTGCAGGTCGCTTTCCAAAAGCATTACGCAAACTTGTTTAAAAGCTGTCTGGCACCACATTCAACATCATGGTGAAAAACATTCGTCATTGCTTGACAAGCACATTTCAACCCCTAAAAATGTGAAGAGAATGGCTGAAAAGCAAAAAAAAACCCCACCCACTTACAATGAAAGATCCATCCCTCCATTAGCAATACCCACTTTTCCATACCGGGTCAAGCGGTCAGTGACTTCAGCGCCCATTGGGCGAGAGGCGAGGTACACCCTAGGCAGGTCGCCGGTCATTCACAACACCAGGAGAAAGCTTGAAAATATTTAATTGCAAGTTTAAACCACTAAAAAAATCTGTCATTTAAGGCCGCAAAAAAAAAAAGACAGCAGGTTCCTGGAGAGACTGATTGAAGGAAGTCGGATGTGTGTTGTTCTTTATAAGCCAAGGAATGGCTAAAAGAAAAAATGCCACCCACCTAAGCTACTCTTATATCTACTGTTAGACCATTAAGTAAAAAGGGTTTAACATGTCTGAAACTGTGACAAGGCTGGTCAAAGACCTAAGTTTATCACATTGAGAAGGATGAGAAGGGGGGTAAAAAAAAAACAACAAACTCATTGTATGAGGACTTCTCCAAGTCTCTATAACCACTATCTACATGCCAGGGAGGCATGTAAAAAAAACCTTTCTGTCCTGCCATAGCAAAGGTAAATGTCCAGAGTTTGCTAAATGATAGTGAGCCTTTAACCAGACCTGGGTGCTCAGGTCAGATGAGACTAAAATTGTGGTTTTTGGCAACACACACTGTGGGTGGGCCTGCCGTGTAGCAAAGCACCAATGTGTGATGCTGCGGGTCTGTTCCTTTTCAAAGGTCTCGTTGAACTTTGTTAGGCTACGTTGCAGCACAATCTCTGCATTTTATATCAAAACCTGGAAAAAAAAGAGAGTATTGACTGGCTCTTTGAGCTTGGACAATGATCCAAAACATGTAGCCTAATCAGGAAACAGGTGTTTCAGACTTCTTCCACGGCCATCTCAGTCCCAAGACCTAAATCCTGTTGGGTCAGGCGAAAATTTACGGCAATAAGAGACATGGTTGTGAAAAGTCTCAGTCGGCTGGGTCATGGCAACCCCAAGAGGCTGAAATTTGAAGTTGACGATAAGAGACGGGGGGGGGGGATTTCTAGGCTTCCCTTCTACGATTACCACAGCGACCTGATGTTGGATAAGTTGAAGATGGTGGATGGTACATGAATAAACGTACCCAAATTAAATGTTGGATTCTACTACTTTTTAGTGTGAGGTTATGCAACTGACTTAATCTTAAAGCACATCGTTTCCAGGGGTGCTAATAAGTGGGGAAGTTTCAATATGTCCTTGAATGTAACATGAGGCAAAATCTTTTTTTTTTTTTTTGTTGTTATTTATTTTCTGGCGTTCTGTGCACTGGAAAAGAATCGTATTTCCTTTCCGACTCTCTGTCTGTTACAGACCTTCTCCTTTTAATGTACTTGGCATCCGCTGTGGAGAATTAGACAGTGAAAGCGAGGGAGAACTATAAATAGACAGTAAGAGAGTGGTTGTGATGATAGCATCGGCACACAGTAATCCCTCAGCAAGGCGGCGTTACTCCGCTGCACTTTGCCAGCCTGTGCAGCAGGCAGGTATCTCCTTCAGCATCTCCTCCACGATGAACAGCTTCTGGCCTTCTGCTCAGTCTTTCCACGTGTAGAAAGGGAAATAAGCTTTCCAATGTAGACCTGTGGGTCAGGGGAACTCGTCCCTTCTGGTCTGAAGGGTTAATCTTTTTTAAACTGCACTGTGGATGGAGCTAACTGGTCTGATAGACGGCAGGTGGAGGTGCTTTAGGCTTCAGCTTGTAGGTTAAATATCATGCTGCTCTGAGTCCCATCGGCTATCAAGCGACAGCATCAACAAAATATTGTCAATTACCACTGCCTGATCAATATATTTAGATAAACTGTAGGGCTGTAAAGTCACTAGCCAGACCTTTGTGGAAAATATCTTCCAACTCTTCTTAAATATAATCTGTTGCCTATAAAACTGCATATGGTCTGTATTTCCTTTTCTGTTGCTGTTTCGTTGCAAAATGTCAATTGCAATAAAGTCCACCCATCCAAAAATAATAATAATAAAAAAACATAATTTCTAAGGACACACGTCACACAACGCAGAAATCAACTGATCCAAGAATGTCAGAGTACATGTTATTCTGTGTTTTTAATTTAAATTCCTTCCTTGGTGGTGTGTAGCAGTGTTTTGTACAAATGCAGCGTAACATCGTCAGGGCGTTTATTTTGAGTACTAGTCAGTCTATTTTTTAATAGTTGTTGTTGAGACAGAAGTCTGATGGCAGTCACATTTAATTAGTACAATGAACAACCAAACACACACAAAAATTAATCAGATTTCAACGAAAAATCGGAGTTAAGCATCGAGACCTGCAGTCAGCCTAATTCAGTCCCTCATACATTGCGTCTCTTTATTTTCCAGAATGAACTAAATGTAAGGATCTTTTTGACCCATCGGATCTTTTACACAAAACATTCTTCATACTTCAAACCTTTCAGCTGTGGTCACCGTGAACTTCTGTCATGCAATGAGTGAATCTTCAGACATTGTGTCGACTCCTTCTTTTACTTGTAATTTGTTTTTTGCACGTTTAAAAGCACATTGGGAACAAAGTATTTTTTTCTTTTTTTGGAAAACAACTTGAGATTGCAAAATATTTTTATGCTCTTAAGACGCTAGTTAGTTGCTCCATTTCCTTCTCAGAGCAAATCTTTTTTTTAGCACTGTTCACCGTCTCCCCAGATCTTGATAGATTGACCTCCTCTCCAATATTCACAAAAGCAGAACCTCGTTTCCACCTTTATCTTTTCAAATTATGTTTTCCCTTACAAGAAAATCCTTAAAATCATAGATTCTCTTTGAAGAACTTATCAAACGCAAGGAAATGTCTGTTTCATTGTCCTTGTTGTTGATAATAATGCTTAAAAGAAATTATTACTTTTTAAACGATTATTTTTCCGTTTCACAGTGTTAACGCTGTGAAATGATGATTCGTTTATTGTTAGAACATCGGGTTTTGATGTCTATCTAGTTTTTTCTTGTTCTTCCCTCCTGTCGCTCAAAAAATGTGAGAGAATGCCGCAGGAACCCTTTTAAAAGCTCCTTTCCAAAGAGTCTGTAGTGTCTTTGTGTAAGATATAAGTTGTAGTGTCTCTGATAGAATAATTAATTATACTGTAGTTTTACTGTGGAAAAATCTCATAAAGAAGGGTTAATGGAAGTTAAAGGAAAAACATTTGTTGAAACACGTGTTTAGTTTTTTTTGGCTTGTGCAAGAGACAACTAACAGTGTTCAAGCAGCCGTATGTTTGGATAAAATCTGGCAGAGATAATCGGGAGCATGGTTATTTAAAGCTCCAAAGGTCAACATGTGTACTTTAAAAATGAATTTTACTAGGAGCCAGTGTAGACTGGATTTAGTGAACAGCTTGAATCAGAGCTGTAAAAATGATGATTTGACCAGACTGGTAAACAGGGCATTACAGTAATCTGAGCACAATTACACAATTACCAGGGCTGCTAGGGCTATTTATCATAATTGACAAATGTTTCTTTAAAAAGGAAACAGAAACTAGATAGAATGTGAATCAAAGCCTTAAGAGGAATCAAATACCATCCTTAGATCTCTTTATTTTTAAAATGCATTTTATTAGGAGCTATGATCAGGATGTCCGTCTTGTAGGCATTTATTGCTAGATGTTTTCAGGAGAGTCACTCATTGCTCAGAATTAAAATTCAGACTGTAGGTCGGCTGGGCTTAAGAGACACAACTGGATGTCATCCATGTAGATAATGACAGTAAACCTAGAATAGAGCCTTGTGGAACGCCACAGGTTAACTAACTGCTGCTTGCTACTTACTGTGTGTATAAAAACACAAGAAACAAGTGGTTTAATTTCTTATGTTCACCGAGAATGCAATCACTAACATTTAGGCTTAAAACATTAGTTTTGCAACAGTGTGGGGATATCCATGAAGCTGTTAGTCAGAGGCTTGGTATGCTGTAGATTGATCAGCTGAACGATGATGCATCTCTCTGACACCGAGGAACGACTTTTGCATTATTTACGCCAACTGTATGTGATTTTTAGGCCAGGAAGTTAGATCGTTCATCTGTTAAAAACAACCAAGAAAAGCTAAATGATGGCCAGAAATTTCCCCTTTCGGACAGACAGGAAACATAAAAAGCCGTCGTGCTTTGTACCCTGCGGCGTATTGTACAGAAGTGTCCAGCGTTGAGGGAGTATTGGGCTGCATTCTGAGATCCAGGCTAGACAAGACAAAACAAGTTCAGGTCTAAGGCTCATTAGTTGAGTGTACAAACATGCTTGCGTGCAGAAATGCACATGGAGAAGTGGGATCGGATGTCGGTTAAAGCAGCGTTAGTCGAAAAAAAGCCCAACGATAGAAGCCGAAGGAAAACCTAAAACAACTAAATAATGGATGATGCATAGATGGATGTGCATAAAGTCGTTCACACGGATGATGAATCTTGAGGAGGCTATCATGTTGCCTCCCTCTGCACAGTGACTCAGTGCTGCACTACCTGTGTAGTAGTCTGTTACATCATGTACTCTGTTGGAATACCCCCTCCCACACACTTCTCCCACAGACACTGAGCATGTGCTCTGCACACGCTAGCACCACGGTGTAGGTTCACTCACATTCGTATCACTATCAGTTCCTGGTGATGAGGAAGCGTTGAGTGTAACGAACACCTAAGATGCTCCACGTTGAAGGAAGGGCAAACATCAAACAGTTAAAGGAGAAGTCCGGTCAAAATCAGAATTCAAACTGCTGAAAGTACTTTAAATATAAAACTACTACATACTGTGCAAAAAATTATACGTTTTTTTAATTAAGAATAATTCTCATTTAATCATGTTTATGTGGAGGAATCCATCTTGGTCAAGAATAGTACTGTCACCTCCCATTTTTTGACGTCACTCGGCGGACCCGCTGTTGAGCAAGTTTCAACGCTCTGTTTGTCACGGCGCACTATTTTCCAAGATGGCGACTGGTGCTCTGTACAAAGCAGAGAGTGATGAAGTACTTAGTGACAGTGATGAGAGTTCCGTGGAGTCATCATCATCTGATAGCGATATGGATGTTTTAGAAGAGTTTCTTGACAGAAACCGGACTTTTGACGGAATCCAGCGTACCTATTTCCATTGCAAACTCAGTCGGGTCCTACAGTATATATATATACACGCGCGTGTGTGTGTGTGTGTGTGTGTGTGTGTGTGTGTGTGTGTGTGTGTGTGTGTGCGCGCGCTCCGCGCAGCACGGCTTTGCCGGCGCTGCAGCGGAGCGCGCGCACACACACACACAGCGGAGGAGAGATCGCGCTGAAGTGACTTAAGTTATATATTTGCCCCCTAGTAAATAGGGCAGGTGGTCATTATTGTATAAATAATAAAATATAAAAGCATTTCAACACATGCTGGGCGGAGCACGGCTTTGCCGGCGCTGCAGCAGAGCGCACGCACACACACACACAGCGGAGGAGAGATCGCGCTGAAGTGACTTAAGTTATATATTTGCCCCCTAGCAAATAGGGCAGGTGGTCATTATTGTATAAGTATTAAAATATAAAAGCATTCCAGCACATGCTGGGGCGGAGGGATACCATGTGGTATCCCTCCGCCCCTCTGGTCGGTAACCATCCCCGTAACTTCTAAATTAAAATTTAAAAATTTAAAAATAACTTACTGAAAATCCTCGCCCTCATGTCATGTTCAAAAAATTCTTCTTCGAGATGGTCACTGCATATGACGTGTTTTCTCTCTGGCCAGAAGTTAGATGGCAAATCCGCTCTTCAAGTTGGCAATCCAGCGCCGAGCCCGGTGGCTCATGAATCGGGAAGTTGAAATAAGCTATGTTTTTTCCACTTTTACCAGTTGTGTTGGAACATCCGATGGCCATGCACGTGGGCATTGTTGCTTCAGCAATAGCTCTTGGGAATGTCAGCGGTGAAGTCCTCTGGAAATCCGAAATAATTATTGATGATCGCAGCTGTGTAGAACGGCTCCTATTGACTTTGCATGGAAAGCGGAGAGAAATGCTGTCGCCGCTTCCGCTTTTCTACGTCGCAGGATGTGATGTCAAACGCCCCTTACTGCCCAAATATGGGCAGTAATGTCAGCCCCCATACACAGTGATTCAGACGACAATTTATGTTTTTATTTTCTTATTGATTAAAGATAAGTTCATTAAATAACCACGAACGTATTAGTTTTAGTTATAGCTAATGATACCCTGATTTTTCCTTGTTGACCGGACTTCCCCTTTAAAGCTATATCTGGTAATCCTGTTCAGAAACACTTTTTGATAGACCGGGTAAAATGGTCTTTCCATCCTGAAACTAGTAAATACATTATGTATTCAGAAAAAGGAGGTTAAAAAAATATTTTTTTTGTGGGAGCTGCATGCCTGTAGAAATCCATGCCCCTCGGTCCAAAGAGCATGGATTTGCTCAGAGCTTTGTTCCTGCTTTCGTTCCCCTCTGTCCTTCAAGTTCTGGAGGTATCGCGTTATCTATTGGTTTTCCCACATGACAATCGCTCACATAACGCTAGTGTGCGTGCTCTTTCCTTCATAGTTTCTGCTTGTTGGCTGCGCACTGCTAGTGTTTATGTATTCGGTTAGCTTAGCGGCTAGCTTAGTGGCTAGCTTAGCGGCTAGCTTAGCGGTTAGCCGTTTGTTGTAGCTCCACTGCTTTCACCGCAGACTTTGAACATGGCTGAGAGTCGCATGAAGTGAACAGCATTCATGTTTATGAGAAGAAGAAGAGGAAGGCCTCAGTAGAAAGAAATGAGACCAGAGTGGATTTGGGAGATTTTTTTCCACGCGATGTAAGATGGTCTTGCGCAGGCTCAGTTATTCAAAAAGGGACTCAGGGAAACTTCTGGAAAAATCGCACACTCTAGCTTTAAGTGGGTTGTTCTGTACTGTAGTCATGTATTCGTTCAATTTATTACTGACTTTCCCTGATCCACACTATGTCAAAACCGTTATTACAGGGTCAAATATATCCACGCTATTTCTTGATTAACTAGGCCTAAGAAGTTTCACCTTCTGGCATAATTCTAGTTGGATATTTGACCCTCCTTTTGGCAGAATTGGTAAAATACATTTAAATCGTCTGGTTTTCCTGCGATAGACCTGGCTTTCACTCACAGCCCACAAGTATTTGAGGTTCAAACCTTGGGAAGGGCAGTCCAGGAATGATGTGTTAGCCTGTTTTATCCACCCCAAAACCAGTTGCCATGTGTGTTTGGGATCATTGACCTGTTTGAAAACCCTATTGATCCCAAGTTGTAACCATCTAGCTGTTGCAGATAGGCCTACTTCTTTTGTACTACATTTACCTGGGAGAAGCAACAGTACCACTGGTAGAGAAACATCCCTTCACCATGATGCTGCCACCATGCTGGACGGTGAACACAGTCTTCTTACTTTGAAAGCCTCACCTTGACTTTTGAAAAACACATTCCTTGTCATTGTAGCCAAACAGCTCAATCTTTGCCTCGTGGGATGATAAAACTTTTCTCCACAAGATCTTTGACTTGTTCATGTGGGCAGCTGCAAACATCAGCCAAGATGACCCTGGTATTGGTATTCTGAATATAAATCTTTAGAGTGAAGGCTTTCTTTGCACATATAACTCTGTACAATGTCCAACTCTCACTTTCTGTTGCTCAGAGCAGTGGACCTTTATCAGCAGTGAATGTTGCTTTGGCAGCTTCAGGTTTCTCACATTAAAAAATAAACTCATCGGAGGATAATTGTTAAATGAGTGAGAGAGAGAGAGCTAACAGGCCAGCACTGATTTGGGGATATTTGGCTTCCAGCTGCTGCCTGATTAAGACGCAATGATTATATACTTTGTTGTACACGGCTGTCTCAGTTTGGCAGGGTTTCAAAAGTACTGATATCTGTGTCTGTGGTGCAAAGCAGCATTTGGTGAGATTATTGTTTGGGTCTCTGACTGAATGATGATGTGTGCAGCACCATAATTGAGGCTGTTTGTGGTGACAAAACATTGTACCCTTAGGGTTGCGAACTGACACGGGCCTAATACATGCAAAAATATGGGAACCACACTGGTGTGCAGGAAATGTGGGAAGGTTTCCTTATTAGTTGAATTAGTGTGGGTTGAGCTGGATTTTGCCTCGAAAAAGTATTCATATCCCTGTTTTTTTTCCGTGGCCCAACCACATCCTTCAATGTATTTTATTACTATTTTATTTGACCCACCAATACAAAGTAGTCATTCTACCAACTAAGTGGAAGGAAAATGATGAACATTTCCTTGTTTTTTTTTTGTTGGAAAAAAGATAAAAATCTGCAAAGTGTGCTGTAAATTTGTATTTGGGACCCTTTACTCTGTCATCCCAGTGCAAAATAATATAAGTAATATCCAACATTTTTTTTCAGATTTGCATTTGGATTTTTTTTTTTTTGAAAACCAGGTGTCTTTTTATTCCCATTTCACAATTATGCACTGCATTGTGTGTGTGTGTCAGAAAAAAATGCTTTAAAATGATGTTAAAACTTGAGCTTGTTAGATAAAAAAAAAATGGTGAAACATTTAATCGGTGTGAATACTTTAGCAGACATTGGATGTAATCACTTGAAATGACGAGTGTGCATTCTTTGAAGCCTTTAAAACATTCGTTAAACAGCAATGAAAGAGGTCTTTTTCACATAACCAATCCTGGAATCTGCCGTCCGCTCGCTGATGATCTGTTGGAGAAAGTCACGAGTTCGCACCAATAATTGATCCCGGTTTCTGCAGCTATAGCTACTTATAAAATTCCTATAATCAAGCTCTGTTTCGCTGCATGGTCGTGCTTTTTCTTGGCACACGAGAATGTGCACGGACAACAAATACAAACTGTGCATTTACGGTGTGCTTTGTTACTTTAGATTTTCTTCTTCTTTTTGCAGACCAACACATGTTCATAAGTCCTTATTGTATGTGCCGGGAGCAGTGCGGACAAAGGGCCGGGTGTCTGGAAAGGGTGCTGGGAGGGGTGAAGGCGGAGGATGGGTTGGGGGACTGATGTAAATTTGGAAGGGCAAAGGTGGGGGGGGGGGGGGGGGGGTACATGGATATGTGCATTTGTGCGTGCACGTTCATCTGCATATCTGTCTGCAAATGACTGAGAGCATGCAGAAACTCCTGCCTGTGTGTGTGTTTACTGCTTCGCTGTTTGTAGCCTTGTGTGTGTGCCCTCTTTTGTTTTGTTGTGAGTTGCTGGGTGATGGGACCAGCTGGGAGGGCTGTGGCCATTCACTTCCCTTCTGCTGCCCCGAAGACAGCCAGCAGGGAGGGAGGGAGGGAGGGAGGAAGGGGGGAGAGAGCGGGACAGAGGGGGCCCGGAGAATCATCCAGAGGAGAAATGCATGGAGTATCTGATGTTGGGGGATGTTTGTCCATCGTCCGAGAGAAAGAGATATAAAAGCAACGAGCTCAGACGGAGGAAGCAGAAAGAGGAGTTTTGAGCACAGTTCAGCGTGAATGAAGAGATTCATGAGGGAAGGCAGGGGGAGGGAAAGTGTGTCAGACTGAATCGTGATAGAGCAGCGGAGCTGACTCAGCCAGTCTGGCCTGGTGTAGGAGGGCAGCAGCAAAAGGAGGAAGTAGCAACGCTGCGTACGGAATAGGTTAGCACTCATAGGAGATTATGACTCTGTGTTTACCCGAAGTAAAAAATAAATAAATAAATAAATACCACAGCTTCAGTGGGGTTTGGTATTAAAACTGAAATATAAAACAAAAGTGTAAAAAATGTACCACAATCAAGGTTTAATTATTTTATTTACAAAAAGCAGTAATTCAATTACTACAGTCCTTGGCAAAACAGATTGGCTGTATAAAACATACTTAAAAGAATTAAAGGACATTGTTGTAATTATAGGCAATTCATTCAGCTCATGAGAACCAGATAAGCCCTAAGTAATTCAATACATTTTATTTATATAGCGCCAATTCACAACACATGTCATCTCAAGGCACTTTCCAAAGTCAAATTCAATCAGATTATACAGATTGGTCAGAAAGTTTCCTCTCTAAGGAAACCCAGCAGGTTGCATCAAGTCTTGACAAGCAGCATTCACTCCTCCTGAAGGAGCGTAGAGCCACAGTGGACAGTCGTCTGCATTGACCATGATTTTGCAGCAATCCCTCATACTGAGCATGCATGAAGTGACAATGGAGAGGAAAACTCCCCTTTAAAGGTGCATAGCCACATTATTTGACATTTTTAAATTCATACCTCAGTATCTTACTCTGGTTGCATTCAAAGTTTTTATTAAAGATTATCACGGTCTGCTGGCGTGTTAGTTGCTATTTGGGTGTTTTTTGCTTTGTTTTTGCTGAATTTGTTAGTAAATAAAGTTGCTGCAGATTGGTTTATTTAATTAATAACGGTTGGTCTTGCTTTCCCGCGAGGCATTGCAGAGGGGTCAGACTCAGTCCGGCATTATTTAGTAGTGATTATTAGTTGCCATCTGGCTTTCTGATAGTTCTGCGATACTGCTGGTTAGATGGCCCCATTTTGGATCAGCTGAAGGCTTTGAACTGCATTTTGTGGACTTTCTGATAGTAAATAATTACAATTTGAGTCATGTATTTGAAGTAACTTAACAAATGCATGACTAGTTTTTCAGTGTCATTCCTGGACAAAATATTTCTAATTTGGCAATATTCAGGAGGTGAAAAAGGGAAAGTCTGGTGACCTGTTTAATATGGGATTTAAAAGACATGTTTTGGTCAAAAATAACACCAAGGATTTTACTTCATTGCCAGAGGCCAATTTAATGCCATCCGTATTTAGTGATTGATTAAGAAGTTTATATTTTAAGGAACCAAAGATGACAACTTATGTCTTGTCAGAATATAAAAGCAGGAAATTTAAAGTCATCCAGGTTTCGATGTCATCAAGACATGCCTGTAGTCTGAGTAATTGGTTGGATTAATCAGAATTTATCGATAAATATAGCTGAGTGTCATCAGCATAACAGTGGAAATGAATCCCATGCTGTCTGATAATTTTGCCAATCAGAAGTATATGTATATATATATATATATATATATATGTATATATATATATATATATATATATATATATATATATATATATATATATATATATATATATATATATATATATATATATATATAAAACCCTAGAGTTTGTAGAAGATTTATTATTAACATGACAAACTGAAGTGTTTGACTGAAATCAGACAAATAATACTTACACAAGCCCAATTCTGTTCCCTTAAGTAGCTAATATTTTAATTACTTTCTGTTTTCTGTCCTTATTGTTTAGCATTTATAATGTAAAATACATTGTAAAAGTACAAAATAGCCCTCTTTTGACTCACAAATCACAGGCCTGAAAAGAGTCTACCTGAGTTGAGAAACCTCAGAAACGCAGGACGGACGAGAGGTTAATCTCCACAGAGGAATTGCTGCCGCTGCTTCCTTGAGCTCCATGACTTCTGAGTTGGCTCACTTTCTGTCAAAGATTAATGACCTTCCTGTTTTGGCCTGCATTGTCTCCCTGCAGAGTTTCAGTGAACTTTGGCTTGACTTGTGCAGTAAAAAGAAAGAAAAAAAAAAAAATCCCAAAAAACGGGAGATTTAATTGAAGAATGTGCATCAAAAATGTGTGTGGGCGAGGAATGCACACACACACACGCACACACACAAAATGATGCTTAAATGAGTCTGCAACAGGCAATAACTCTGAATATATTTACTAACATTACTGCCGTTAATGCTCACTTCTAGTATCACTTGCGTCAGTGGTGTTTTCTTTCAATCATGCCTCCACCATTAAGCTCAGAACTACAGGTCTATGTTGCGTTTTTTTCTGCCTTATAAAGAGGGATCTATTTTTTTATATACTGCACAGCTAATAGTGAGTTGATGGCTGGAATGTGTCTCACCAAGCAGACTTCTACGGATGTCAGCACACACACACACGTGCAGTGAATCTTTCCTCCACATAAGTCAAACCTAAATCCAGTAAAACAAAAGGCAGAACGCCTAACTCTGCCCCTAACTTGGTTGTTGTAGTGTCTTCAACTTAGAAAACCTCTATTTCAAACTAAATCTTTTGTGATCTTAAAACAATCTCTGAAGCATTAGTTCTAGCCTAATTTGACATTTGATAATTGCTAATTAATCTGTTGAGAAAGAAAACAAAACAATCGGACGTGTGAGGTTTATGGGTGAAAAGGACAGAAAAGAAGAGACTGAACAAGGGGGGCAGACAAAGAACGAAAACAACATCTTCTTTCCTGTAAGTCACCTGACACTGTAGGCGTCTAACCCGTCATGAAAAAAAACACACGGCTCCCTCCCTTTCTTTTCCTTTCTGTTTCTATGTCTGTCTGTTTGGCTTTTGCTCTCGCTTTCTTAGGCAAGCTCCAGCCACTAATATTTAAAGGTAAAGGGTTTTGCGCCGAGAAGCCTTGTTCGTTTATATTTAGGGCATGCTGTGTCCTTAAAGTCTTTGAACAGAAAAAAGACATGACAAATATGCAGGCGCCATGTATACAAAGGCATAGAAAAGAGGTAAATAAGTGTATAGGTGGTTAGATCAGACTTTCTTACCTCCTGACATACAAAAACGTTGAGTTATGTTGTTTCAGAAGTTTTCTAAGATGATCTTTCATCTGTTGCTCCGACTGACATTCAAGATTTTTTACCGTCTGGATTAATAACCGCATTAATCGTGGATTATGATGGCACATACTCTGCCAGATTGTATATCAGACTACAGCAGTAGTCACGTTGTTTGCACTAAAGTAAGGCTGAAGGCTCCTATAAGGCCCAGCCTAATTGGGTCCTTTTTGTGTAGAATTTGCATCTTAGTCTCATGCATGCATGTGTTTTCTCTGGGTACTCCTCCTACAGTCCATGCATCGATTCCTAAATTGCTCTTAGGTAGGGTTAGGGCTGATTCACACGGCAGGCCTTTAAAATAGTCGGCTGATTTTCAAAGCCTGAGAGGCACCACGTGCGACGACAGAAAAACGTAGATAAAACAGGTTTGCTCGTACAGTGGTCAGACGGCAAGCACAACACACCAACAGATTTCCCTCAGGATCATTCAAATGTCTGACGGGAAATCTTGCGAATCCTCTCAAGACCAAACGTGAGTTCAGAGTAAATAAACATGGAACAATGGTGATAGTTTCTGGACTGATTATAACGGAGAAAAAACATTTTCTGATTTAAGATCAGAGCGACCTGATCCCTCTTAACACGCCACACACGGCAGGAATATCTCTTAAGATTATCTTAAGAGCCACCCTGGTAGTCGGTGCTTTTCGGAGGGGGAAGATCGGGGAAAATTCCACGGTCGCTACCGTTTGTGAATTTCCCGGGTTGGGTCGCAGTTCCAACAGCTCCTCTATCCTGTATTGTATTAGACCTTGGAGTGGTGATAACACGAGTAAAAGACACAAAGACAAACAAAAGAAACCGAAGCGCCTCGGCCGCTGCAGAAACCTGCGCCGCCATCTTCCGGAAGCCTAAATAAGAAATTGTTTGATAGCAAAAAGTGTTTTATTTCCCTGCCTTCCAAGCCAAAGCTTCATCTGTGCCTGGCTACCACCTAACCGTACCTTTGGGATTCCCTAAATTTCTTCATCAACATATCACGGTCCATTTTCTTCCTTTTGGATACGAGGGGAAGGTGTATTCATTCATCCGACTATCCATTTATCTTTAGACTCATTTGTCCATTCTTCTCCATAAGATCAATTTAGGGGGACCGATTTATCAAACGTGTTTGTTTCAGGAAACCAAAAACACTCAGAAGTTTCCTAGCAGAGATTTTTACGCAGAAATGTATTGCTGTGAAGCAGCCATGCTGACCTGCTTCATTGATGACGTAACGGGTTATATTAGGGTAACTGAAGTCGGGCAGCTTCCTGCTGCCACATTTGTTTTTACCAGTTTCTGCTCCACAGTGAAAATAAAAAATGTTAAACCACAACCAACATGTTGCATGGCATCACTGTCTAGTGCCTGGTAGTAATCTGATTTGAAGTCTTGTGTAAGACTGAACACATAATTTAGTCTTACATGAGAAAGAGGACCTTGTTGAGCGGATTTGCGATTACCAAGATAAAGATGTAAATAGAGAAACCGGAGGTTATGACCTTATGTGCAAAGTTTCTAAACAAAGTGAAATCACAAACTATATCACATGTATAATAGTTAATTGACATCAAGTCACTGATCGACTCTGTGTCTTCAGGCGAGTTGCATGTATTTTTAAAATCCCACCAAAGTTTAGCGTATGAAACAATGAAAGCCGTCACGTAATGGAGCTGAGGTACCTGCGCACAGCATAAAAACAAAACACTGAACCGTTTTAGTCTTACACTGTGAAGTGATGAGTTTCAGCAGCTAATTATGACCATTTGGTTCAGGACTAGAACTAGGAAGCCTGCCGTTGCTTTGATTGCCAGTCTATCAGGTTTGCACCACAGCCTTGAAGCAGCTCTCTGGAGCCACTTATCTCAAGTCTGTGAGATATGTTGTAACTTTAGGTCATGCTGCCTTTTTGGATCAAATTCTAATCTTCTGTATGTTTTTAGATAACAAACATTTAGGGGTGGATCACTGCAGACACAAATGTGTCACAGAGATATCTATTGAACTGCGATGTTGAGTTTGTATCTTTTTCTAAGCAAGAGATAAAAAGATTTTTTTATATTAGCAGTATGCATAAAATACACCTCTGTTCTTCCCCCAATTTGTATATGTAATTTCTAGACCTTTTATTTCCCCTCCTTGTTGTATCATAGTCCATATTAACCCCAAATCCTAGTTAGTAAATGGAGTCCACCTGTCTCCACTGTGTAAATCCAGCTGTTTTGTGAAGGTTTCAGAGGCTAGTTGGAGAACGTTAGTGAACAAACAGCATAATGACGACTCAGGAACACAACAGACAGGTCGGTGATCAAGTTGTGAAGGAGTTTAACAAGCATGGCAGACCTGCAAACCCACGGAGAGATGGCGGTCTCCCTAAATCGACAGGTGAAGGAGGACATTGTTGTGAGAAACAGCCAACAGGCCCACAGGTTGTTCAATTTCTCAGCTGTTA
Organism: Fundulus diaphanus; assembly: GCA_037039145.1. Taxonomy (NCBI): domain Eukaryota; kingdom Metazoa; phylum Chordata; class Actinopteri; order Cyprinodontiformes; family Fundulidae; genus Fundulus; species Fundulus diaphanus. The sequence goes on along the minus strand of CM073121.1, from coordinate 46,140,813 downwards.
GTCCTGCACTCCTCAAATCTAACCTAAAAGATTAAAACTGAACTTTCTGGCCACTTAACACCAACCACGCATGTCATCCTGGACCCAACATCCCTGCTGTGAAACGGGGCGATGGCAACATTTAGGTCAAAGTATATTCATGTGTTGGAATGGCCTAGTCAAAGCCCAGAACTAAATCAAGGACCCGGGCTAAGAATTCAAAGTTGATGCTCACAGATCTTCTCAATCTAATCTGACAGAGCTTCAGCAATTCTGCAAAGAGGAATAAGTTAAAATTCAGGTGATCAGACGTGTAAAAAGTGGGTAGAGGCATACTGCAAGAGACTTGCAGATGTATTTAAAGCGAAAGGTGTTTTTATAACGTATTGAATCAGGAGGGGCATGTTTGCAATGCACTATACTTCACCTTTTTGCATTTGTCTTATAGTAATTGTTTGAAGTTTAACCATAAAGGGAACAATGGAAGATGGTGCCTGCTGTAGGGATGGGTGTGTGCACAGGGTGTGTGGAGTAGACACCAGTAGCCCATGTGTAGCATTGTTTTTGCCTTTTCTGCACATTTCTATGAGAAATATTTGCTGTAGTTGAAAAATAGGAGCTGATCATGGATATTTTATATTATTCATTAACCATCCAGTGGGGGAGAATGTGACTGAGGCAACAGCTGCGCCAGGGGCAGACGGGGAAAAGATGGACACCAATGAGCAGACTGGTGAAGAGACAAAGAGACAGAATAGGAGGAGGTAGAGACAAAGGGAGAGAGAATGGGAAAGACAGCAGCTGTTTTTTTTTTCTTGCTTGAGCCTTTCCCCTCCCTGGCTCTGCTCCCTGCTCCCCCACCCCATAGACCCCCCCTACACACACACACACACACACACACACTCCCACTCCCCTTCTTCCTTTCCATGTGTGCCACGCCCAAGTCCAATAGTGTTAATAATCGTCACGCACATCCCTCAAATCTTCCAGCGCATGTGGATGTCTCTTTGTGTTTTAACTTTAATGCTTTACCAAAGGAAACCAGATCAAGTACTTCTCCGTTTACGTAGAATCCAGTTTGGTCCAGATTCAATTCAAATCAGTCCAATCCACTCCTTTCTAATCCAATCATATAATCTGATTCAGATCAAATCATATACAGTTGTTAAATGTCAGGTGGTGAAAATATACGTATTTAGGAAAGCCCTGCCGATCACAAGTCGGCTTTGCAGCAATCCTTCTTCCTTTGCAAGCACTGGGTAACAGTGGAGAGGAACAGCTCAATTTTAACAGGTAGAAACCCCCTTAGCTTCTTGCTGTTTGAGCAGCCATCTGTTGCCGCTAGGTGATAGGTAAGACATGAAGGAGTCACATAAAAAACACAAAAAAAGCCCTGGTACTTTCTATTGAAAAGGAAAGTAGAAAACAACTCCAAAGCAAACCCCAAAGGCACCATGGGTGTACATTTGCACACATCCAAGTGATGAGCCAGGCGTACCTTCTATTGACAGCCCTTAAATACATTTTGTTGTGTACTTGGAGTCTCTAGGAATACAGAAAATTTCAGTGTAGTCTGTCCAGTTGCTGCTTAGATATCTTTATATTCTGTTGGGGTCATATTTTTCAAGCCGTTTAGTTTTCTGTTTTCCCTATTACACTTTTTGAGTAATTACATCACAGTATTTGCTGCAAAACTGTTAAACATGGTCATAGATTCCCAACTCACCAGTCTCACAAATCCACCATTTTTTTTATTTATTGGACTACAAAATCTAAGGGATTTCCCCCTGCGTACTACAAAAATTGGGCGAACGGGATAGAGTGGAACACTCTGAGACATGGAGGGGTTGGGGTGTGAGGCACCTCCCTTAGATTTAAAGAGACGGCACCAAAATGGGTTGCACTCAGATGCACTTCAGAACAGGGGCAATAAAGGGCGAATGTGGGGATAATTTAGTGAGGAATTCAGACCAAAACATTGCAGTTCCATGTTATATACACCCCAATTGAATGATTTAAATGTGAAACGGAAGAGCTGAAAAGCATGGTATGTCCCCTTTAAGGCATTTAACATAAAGTTATCTTCAAGAACAGTCATGTGTGGTCTGTAAAATGCATAAAGATGTTTACAGTCAGTCAAGTTTGAATCCAGAGGAAAACATGCAGGTACTTTATGCACATTCTCAGGTGATGCATGAGATAAGGGATTTATATGAACTTAGAGCGTTGACTAAACTGGAGAGGATAGTGGCACAAAAGTGGCATGTGAGGTAAGCCATTACTTTTTTTTTTTTTTTTTTTACAAAGAAAGAGCAAATGTTTCAAATAGTAATAAAACTACAGAAAAGTTTTCTATGTCCCAACAGTTCTCTGCTATTACAAGATGTCCGTCCTGAATCCATTCTGTAACTGTTAGTAACCTGCAGAAACTCAGGATGTGCAGTTGTCTTTGCACTGTTAGACCCACCTTACACTGAACCCAGACCCACACGACATGGCAGTTCTCTATAAATCAACCTTTTAGCACTTTATTGGCGGTGCCACGCATGGACCTCGTTGAGTTCCAGGCCACAGCTTCTTTGGTTCTGCAAAGCTGGCTTTATTTATAGAAGCTCCCATCTTCACAGGATAGGCAATCTTTCTGGTCATATCACACAATTGCTGGGGGAAAACGAGCAACTGCGCCATGGCTTCTGCTCGTTTGGTGATCTGCACCCGTACTGGCTGAGAACGCTCTGATCAGACCTGGTGCTTAACCAGTTTTTGTCAGTGAGTTCATGCACTGGAGGACTTAAGACAAACTCAGAAGCCTAATTAGGAAACAGCTGGACTGGGTGGTGACAGATTTGCCCGGTCTCTCTTTGTGCATTAATAGATCCTGGTTATAATTTTAAAAGCCCAGCTTGTTGCCATTGTGAGCGTAAATGGAACAAGAATAGTTGATCTAATTCAAACGACAGTCATCTACTCCAGTCCAGCACATGGATGGAAGCAGCGTGTAGCTTCATGCTCTGAACGATGAGTGAGAGCGACTGTGGGGTAAAGCTTAGCTGCTGCTCAGAGCAGGAAGTAAAAGAAGAGCAAGGAACAAATAAAGATAGATAGAGGGAGAGAGAGGGCTAGAAGGAGGGAGGGAATGTGTCGGCGCTGCTCTCCAGTTGGTGTTGCTATGGCCCTGCCCTCCCTGCTCACTGAGCCATTTCCTGTTTTTGACCTGAAATCTTTATTTAGAGCCATCCCTCCTCGCCGCTCGGCATTCACGAGTCAACTCGGAGTCCAGAGAGATGAAGACGGGCCTAAAATCAGATCTCCATTCTCTCCCAGAAACATGTGCATGCAACGCGAGCTAGCCTGGCTCTGCGCTGCAGCCGAGGTTTCACTGAGGCTGAGCCGTTTGCTTGATGCGGATTCTAATCTATCCGCAGCTCTGCTGTTTAAAATAACAGCCTAATCTTGTCTGCTGCCGTCTGTCCAGCGGTGGTCATAAACTCTACAATCTGATTGGACTTGAGAAGGAAGCACAAAAATGAAAGTACACGTTTTATCACCCCTTACTGGAAAGCACTGAAAAAAAACAACAAGCGCATAAACGTTCTGAACTCTAATACAAAGCTTTGAGGTGTCTTTGCTTTTTACTTCAGTACGACTAAAGATATCATCAAATAAATGAAATAAACAATGCTAAAACTCTAAGTTTTTACAGTTGTAATTTTGTGCTTTTGCAATTTTTTTTTTTTTTTTTTTGCTGGTCATATTATTTTAGATCATTATGCAAAGTGACCATTTGCATAGAAATTTATTTAAAAAAAGCTTAAAAGGTTTAGTTTATAAGAGTTAATGAAACATGTTCACTGGTTTTTTGTTGTTGTTGCTGCACAAATTAGCTAACTCCATTCCAGTATCATCAGCACAGGTGAAGCTGTGAAAAGAGTCTAGCTCAAGTCCGTCTGCTTATTAGCAGACTGGTTGCATGAAAACGCGACCATGTGACTTTCTATAAACTACAGTCGCCTCTAAAGACACGCATTTGGCTCTGCATCAGAATGGCCTCATGTAGAAGAAATGACTGCTAATCCTGCAGCTGAAAGAATCATTTTATAGATCTGATCATTCATCACTTCAGTGTGGCAGGATTGGCCGCAGAGAGGACGTCCAATAGTGTCCAGCAATCTCCAGGACTTAAATCAAAACGCCACCCCGTGCAGAGCTTGCTTAACATTTGCAGCAGGTGGGTGTAAGTGTGTATGCACCATGGAAAGGGGATAAGAAGAGCAGCAAATAAGCTACTTATGTGGAATATGGACATCAAGAACAGATTGAAGTTCTGCTGGAAAGTACAAATGAGGAGAGCAGAAGACAAAGTTAAAGTTACTTTCTCTGTTAAGCCCTTCCTCTCATTGCTTGGAATATCCGGAAAATCATTTGTACCGAGAAGAAGGTGAAGCTACCATGAGCCAAATATGAACCAAAAACAGTGTCATGAAAGAAGTAGGATCAAAATGTCTTGCCGTTTAATATATAATTTTATTTATACACTATTTCTCATGTATCCTTGTGGAATTTAACGATTATCATTCCTCAATAAAACACAGGATTGTAAATAATTCAGTACTGAAAATCTTATATATCCCTTTATCATATAAGACATGAAAATGTTTATTGTTTCCTTGTTTAATTGTGTGTTTAAAATGTTTTAAACATGCAAACACTAATGGATAAATGTATTGTATACATTTTAAACTTTATTTGAAATGATCACTAATATTAATTGTTAAAGAATTAAGACCGCAGAACCTTTGACACCTGGAGACCATAAAATAATCAAGTAAATATCACTAAGATTATGATTTATTCAGTTTAAAAGTATGAATTATTATATTTCATGGATTAGGGGCTTCCTCCCACAATCCAGTAACATGACTGTTAGGTTAATTGGTTGCTCTAAAGTGCCCTTAGGTGTGGTTGTGTGTGTGTGTGTGTGTGTGTGTGTGTGTGTGTGTGTGTGTGTGTGTGTGTGTGTGTGTGTGTGTGTGTGTGTGTGTGTGTGTGGTTCTGTGTGTCTCTATGTTGTCCTTTCATGGACTGGCAACCTGTCCAGGGTGTTCCCCCCCTCTTGCCCAAAGACCACTGGAGATAGGATTCAGCCACCCAACCACCCCTCACAGATAAGTGGCTACAGATAAAGGATGGATGAAGGGATTAGGAGAGTGGTGGACTAGTGGTTAGAGGAGGGTGCTTGCGTCATCGGAAGGCTGTGAGTTCCCTGGTTCAAATCCCACAGCCTGCCACTCTGGGTCCCTGGGGAAGATGCCTAGCCCCAGGATGCTCCTAAACATTGGCAGCCCGCTGCTCCCAAGGGACGGGTTCAATGCAGAGGACACATTTCATTGGAATGCCCCTCAAAAAAGTTTAAATGACAATTAAAGATGATGAGGATAATTAATCGATGGTGTTTGTTACAACTTAATGATACGTTCAGTAATTATTAATATATATATTTTTTATTATTATTATTATTATTATTGATGGTAGCTTGGCACTCTCAAACCTCCATACTATTACGATCAAGCTGCAACAGAAACAATGAGTAAGAAAGAAGAGTTACGGAGATTGCGTGAGCGTGCGGGTCCGCACAGACGCCGTCAGGGGTGGGCGGGGCCAAACGCCGCTCTCGGGGGCAGTTGCTCGGTTTCAGCTTCTCCTGCCGCCTTCATGGGATCCTCGTAAACGGGCCTGGGCTTACCTAATTAGACCCTAGCAGGATTTAAACAAACCAAAGTCGTTCAAAAACACCATAGCTTTTGTTCGGGTCAAACTGTGCAATATATTGTTAAACTAACCGCAGATTAACCGACGCCCGTTCGTCTTCTTTCGCCGTATCGAAGACGGCAACTGTCAACTGTCAAAACAAAAGCCTTTAAACATATCACGTCTTCTTTAATATCTATGTTTTTAAGGGTTAAACGTTGTGACGTTCATACGTCTTAATGATAATAATAATCGTCGCATTATTGATAGATAATGAAGGCGGAAGCGTTTAAACGAAAAATAGCGTCTCGGTGTAGTGGGGGGAATCCGACAGACCGTGAAGGCAGCAGAGTTCCAGCGAGCGGAGGCTGCTCTCTCCTCCTATCAGCGCCATTGTGTGGCGAAGGCTCCGCCAGCGAGGACCGGTTGTTTTTCTGTTGCCGACGGGACTGTTTAAACACCACCCCCCCTCATGTTTCTCAGCGGACCCCCGGCGGACCTGGATCTGGTAAGACTCCTGTTTTACGCTTAACCCTTTAAGAGGAGCCAAGTTGATCTGGACCCTCCGAGCGGAGTAGAAGGAGGAGGAGGAGGTGGGGAAGGAAACACACACACACACACACACACCGGCAGGAGAACGTTAACCTATTTCTACCGAGTAACAGACGGCGGTTGGCGGTGTTTCGGTGTCGGTACCGTGAGGTTGGCGGAGAAGTTTTGCTCCCTGCGCTGTGTGTGTGTGTGTGTGTGTGTGTTACTGACGCTGTTTCTTTACTTTAGGAGTGCGGAGGAAAATGTGTTTTGATAAACTTTCCGCAGGCATAAAAAAAAAAAAAGATGGTTTTGTCTGTTCGGACAGTCACAGTCGCTGACTTGGACCTCAACTTTTATGGCGCCGCACAATAAACAAAACGTCATAAAAAAACAAACAAACAAAAAAAAACAAGTTTAGGTAGAAATGTGCATAAAAGCGTGAATGGGTTGACTTTGGATTCGCTTTTCACAGTTTTTCCCCGTCAGGAAGCTGTACTCTGAGCCCTACGTGAAGCGGTGGAAACGGGCATTTCTAAAGGGCTTCTCGGTCTCCAGTGTGTTGCTCTTCCACAGCCACGCCACGGTGAGTGGCTGTTGTAGTGGAAGGGGGGTGGGTGGGGGGGGGGGGGGGTTCTCCGTTTCGTAATCAGCGCCACAACACAGCAGCCGGCCACCTCCTGCTTGACAGCACCTCCTCTCCGCGTCCTGTTCCTGCTGCCGTGACCCATGAGCAGCACGCAGGTCACGCTGGAGGTTTCTTCTGCTTCTTCTTCTGACCTGCTGGATGGGAACCGAGGTGCACAAACACGCCGTGGGCCCTTAAACGCGTGCATCGCAATAATAATAGTTAGAATATTATTAAAAAGTCAGACACATTATATATCCAGACGCTACACATTAATACAGAAGACTGCAGAGTCGAACCGGTGCCTCCCCCCCCCCCCCAAAGACGTAAGCTACCAAGGGGCTAAAGCTAAAGGGAAATCTTAGTCGTATCTGGTAACGTTTAAAGGAAAATTGAGTGGAAGGAAAAAGTGCACTGGCGGCCTGAAGAGGAAGCGTTTTTTTTTTTTTTTTTTTTTTTCAGGGAGATTCACAAGTTGGAGGCAGTGATGCACAAACGGTCTGAGCAGATTTTCATGGATGCCCTGCGCAGACATTATAGCCATAAAAAAGGCTTGTAGTGAAGAAGCAGGCTGTGCTAAACACCTTTTGGGGGGAATGTGGCTCACAAGCGACAGGTGCGTAAGAAGTGGAGGGAGGTGGGAATTGTTGGAAAGGTTTTGAGGATGCACAAAGCTTCCTTAGCCAGGTTTCGGTGTGTTTTTGTTGTCGTCGCGACAGCTTACATAACAATCTTAGTCTATTAGGATGTTATTAACCGATGCACACATAAAAGTGAGATATTTAGCTGTGAGGATCAACTTTCTGGTCAACGGAGGCTTCCAGGTTTTGGTGACTTTACCGGTCAGCCACACGAAGCCGCAGGGTTGCCGGTGCAGTAATAAGCCGGACGCCGCTGTGTCACCGGTGACCAGACGTGGCGGCGGCGGCAGACAGTCCCGTCGCTCCCGAGGCACGCCGGCGAGAACAGGGCGGCTGCCTTCTCCCCCGGCCGGTCCGATGACCTAAATCTGCTCTCTTCTCCTGCCTTTTTATTTATAGGCTTAAGGGTGAGCGCGCACGCGGAGGGGAGCAAAGACACTCTGGGCCAGGAAATTTGGGACGTGGCACAAAGCGCACTTTGGTCGGCCGCGCAGGTTTGACCTTTGGAGTTGCTGCGCGGTGACATGAACTAGTGACAAATCCCTGTCGCCGTCTTAAGCGTACAGGAGACGGCTGATTGTGTCCGTCTTGTCCTCGTTTGTCTGGAAATCGGCGCAGAGTGAACCTGCGAACGGAAAAAAAATGGCTCACACCGGTGTTTTTTTTTCTTTATTTTGGCCTTGTCCTCTGACCTTTGCCCTCCTTCCTTGTTGTAGCGGCTGCAGAGCGCGCTGTCTGACACTGAGTCTCCTGAGGCACGTCAGGCGGTGCGGTGCGTTCAGGCCCGTAGGCGCTGCAGCTTCAGCGAGGAGAAGTTTGACTCTTTAAGGCGCTGAGATGTTTGGCCAGCTTAAAGCGGCGGGGCCTGCTGTTGTTGTTTTTTACGTAGGTGCTGCGTATTGCACTGCAGTGTCTTGCCAGCAGGTCCGCCGTCGTGTCAGAGCAGGGGGGGTGAATTCCCTGATAACCGGCTGACCTCTGTCACGTGAGCGTTTAGGGTCATTTTGAGAGAATTTATTTTGGTTGTGACTTCTCTCTATCGCCCTTTTATCTCTTTTTTTTTTTTTTTCTTCTGTTTCACAGGAACACACGTTTTTGCCGTGAAGCAAACGTAATGTTTTATTACTTCTTAGAGTGCCGGCAGACTTCGTTTCAGGCAACCAGTGGCTTCTAACATGACATTACATGTAATCATAGAGTTTATTTAAAAAAAAAAAAGCTGACAGTTTTGTCTAGAGGCGGCATCTAAAGACTTAAAAAGCTGCGATACGTCGGCTGTGTACGTGTGCACCCCCCTTAAACTAACACCTAGTTCAAGCCCCTTTTCCACTGAATTTCAGCTTTCAGTCTTTGGGAGGCGTCTCCCCTCACGCTGCCTCTGGACTTTCTCAGTATTTCTCCACGCTCAGCATCGCTGCCTGGCTGAGAAATGAAACGGCGATTCGGCTTCAGGTTTTGGGTCAGGACCGACGCCGTTTGGAACGTTTCGACCACCATCTGGGGACGCATAACCTCCGCAGCACGATGCTGCCACCACCACCACCACCGCGTTTCAGGGGGTTCACCCTGGCTGTGTGCAGCGTGTCCTCCTGGTTTCATCGGCGCGTAATGCTTCCCTCTCACAGGGTTTTACGGCGATTTAGTCAGGCCTGGATGTTCCCCTTTGAAGAAAGAGCCTCTGTCTGATAAACCCAGTTCTGGGGAACACTAGACAGGAGGTAGAAATTTTAAAAGCCCTCAACTTTTACGTAAAATGATACAATAAAATAATGTGCTGCATGTCTCTCATAGAGAGGTCATATTAAGACATGTCATAAAAACATATTATGACTTAGTTTTAGTTATTTACTGAAGTTGTTTAAAAGGAACTATTTATATCGAGGAGCGTTTTAACTAAATCTGCCAGATTTAGTCAAAAAGGTGCTTTACATCTTAGTCCCTGGAAAGTTGGATAAAAAAAACACAATAAAGTAAACACACCATCAAACGTGCTACAATCAACAGACAATGCACGATGCAAATAAGAAAAAATGCTGTTTTTTTTTTAACATCTATTCTTAACTCAACAGTGACTTAAATTAGACATAAAGTCTTATTCCACGGGTTATGAAGCCAGTTGGCAGGACAGCACACAACCTGCAGGACGACATTTAACGCTTTGGCTTCAAGTTTAGTCATTTTCAACTTCTAAGCTAATTCAGCAGTTTGAAGTCAGCTATTAGTTTATTTAAATTAGGACTTTTTATTTTTTATTTTTATCGTTTTTCAGCGTTTTTGTTGGGTCAAAAGATGACCTCACTGATGCATGCTGCTGTGTTGTGTAATTCTTATTTATTGATTTGTTTGTTTAAGTGTTCCCTCTAACTGCGCATCAGTTTTTTGAGAAAACCTTTAGGATCAAATACTTTAGTTCCCCAAATTTAATTTTAACCCCATGTCGCGTTTAAAGGTGACGGCCGTTTTCACAGCTGAGGCGTTTAGTCCATGTAAAGTCAGGCGCCTGAGCCAAACGCCCTCCTCTAGGCAGGTTTGCGGTGCATTGTGGGATGCGGTTGGGTCAAACGAACCAATAAGCGACGGCCGTGCACCTTTAAAGCGTAAAGCCCTTCGTCAGCTTTACAAGACATCTCCTCGGAATCGTTCGTTTTCGATCCTTCTCGGATATGTTTGCACGAAATGGTACCGAGAAGCAAACTAACGATGTGATTCGATTCTCCCGTGTTTCCTGCTTCCTCAGAGCACGCCGTCTGCGTCCTGTTTTCAGGTTTGGTTCTGCCGCCCCGGACACGTCTGACCAACGAACGGGCCAAGCGCTCTCATGCGGTCTGCAGCGCCAGCTTCTGGTTGGCGTAGAGTTCTCGCAGAGAAAGAAAAAAAAAAACAGTTAACTCGCTCGTCAGCCGATTCAGACCAAAGCAAACGATCTGTAGGATGCGAAAACGCCCCAAGTTGGCGTCGGGAAAAGGATGAACATCTCAACTACTTGTTCGTAAGTCTGACAACGTCCCGTCGCCACATCTAGCTCTCCCTCCTGATATTATTTTATCTCACTCTGGATGCACCGTCGCCCCTGAGACAAAAGAAGACAAAACAAACACATTTCAGTGCGTAACTCACTATCTCCTCCGCCTTTTTATTTTTATTTTATCTGAAGCAGGAGAGCCTTGATTTGCTGAGCGGGACGCGTTGAACTGGGTCACGGTGTCGCTTTGTCGTCTGCGGGTTTCTGAGCACATTGGGGCATTTGCCCCGTCGTATCGAAGGCATTCGCAAAAGAAGAAGAAGAAGAAAAAACAAAAACAAAACATCGCTAACAAAAAAAAAAGTTGACGATCAGGTCTGATGTTTGCATACACACACCTGCGCCTGCTCTCAGGAATGTCACTAAACCCGTTTCAGCGAGTCGGCGCGCGGGAGCTGAGCTGGAAACATCTGCAGCTCCAGCAGCAGCGAGGGGAGACGGGCCGTAGCCGCGCTGACGGTGTAACGGCATCTTAGGCTGCCGCCGAGCTCGGACGGGTCCGGCCGTAGCGCACCACCTCTTCCTCCGGGTCGGGTCTGGAATGTGTTAACTAGTACGACATTGTGTTGTTGTTTTTATTTGTGTGTGCGTAAGAGCGAGGCAGAGCGAGAGACGCACGCAGTACACAGAGGCGAGTCGGGGAGAGAGTCGTCCTCGTGGAGCGCCGGACGCATTACAGCGACAGACAGCAGCACGAACGCAGTCCTGGCCCTAACCGTTCGGCCCGGGACGCAAATGTCGAGATGGATACACGCGGCAGAGAGCTCCTGTCAGCTACCCGCAGCTGTGTAGCGCCTGTGCGTGCGTGTGTGCGTGCGTGTATACATACGTGTGCTTGTGGGTCTGTGTTAGTCACTTCGTGCATCCACAGAACCTGAAAATAGCCCAACGTGGAGGTGAGGGGGAGGGGTGGATGTGCAGCTCAGGCATGGAAACCTGCATATCCGGTTACAGGATCATAATATCGCTGCAGAGGCCGTCCACTACCGTCGCACCACTGCACTACGCACACACACACACACACACACACACACAGCCAGCCCTGAGGCACAATATCGTCGGCCCGCATGTCTAATACGCTTGGCAAGCGAACGCTCGGCACGCACCAGGCCTTACCTCCTGGTTTCTAACAATTCTTACAGTTTTATTGCTTTCCTGCTAATCGCAGCCGACCCTTGTTCTGCTGCAGGAAGAGGAAACACAGGATTAATTGTCGGTTGTGATGCCATGGTGACATTCTGGGGGAAAATGACTAAAATATTACGGCATTAAAACAAACATTTAAATCAAAGCATGCATCACACGATCTGCTTCCGTTTATCTTCACACAAAAGGCCACGGTGACCATTGTGGCTGCTGTTAAAGTGACATTTTCTTCATTTATTATTTATTTATCTTTCATTTCATGCCCCTTCGCCGTTACGCGCCTTTGCTATTTTAGGCACCAAGTAGTGCCGCCTGCCTTTGGACATTTTATACCCGCCACGCGTCAATTTGTACCCACCAGGGGGGACGCTTTGTGCCCACGTTGACAACGGAGCATTCAGTCTTTTTCTGCGTTCAGGAAATGGGCTTCTCTGACTCCAATAAGCAATATTCTACCAGAGGAAGGTCATTGTGGTTTGCTGAGAGCCAGGGCTGGATTGTGTAAGATTAAAAACTGAAGGATCTGCCTAAACAGATTGTTTACGTGGTGATTTCTGCGCATTTATTGCTCTGTGCTCTTGGACAGACGCATCAGTTTCCTCCTTTACCTCCAGTGTCATAAGCTAGCTGGTCTGTAGCAGTGAGGAAACCCTTTGGGGACTAAGTAATTCAAATATTTTTTTATTTGTTACATATTTTACATTCATTTCTCTATATTTATGACAAGACCAATGCGTTGCATATCAACATTTACAGGAAAATCTCAACTTTATGTTAACATTGTTTTTTTATTTTATTTATTTTATTATTAAATGAGTGTCGACCAACGTGCACATCTTTAGTCGTTTGGATTAATTGTAATTGGTATTTTTTTAAATGGGTTGGCCAGATTCTTGGTTCCACAAAAGTAATAAACAACGTTACCAATAAATGTAACAGATGTACTTGAAATGACGTGTCGTCATGTTTTTGATTTTTAGCAGTGCGTTACTTCTTGTTTTTTCCAAACCAAACATTTATAGGAAAACAAAAGTAAAAAAAAAAAAAAAGATTTATATTTGATAAATTTGTTATTTTTAATTATCTGCGCCTTTTACGGCTCTTCTGCGGGGGGGGGGGGGGATCGGTCCGAGCCAGATCGGTGCTTCTCTAATCGTGAGCCGTCGTTCGTCTCGTGGCGTTTTATCTCTTTAAAAGTTTAAAACGCAACAAGTCTTAAAGCATTCAGACAAGTTTAACAATTAAAGCAGATTTAAGCTTGCTGGCTGACTTTTTGTTTTACTGAATTTCTCTAAAGGGAATTTCTTGCAGAAAGTTTTAGGACCCTCCTCACTCCGTGACGCGGTAAGATTTAAAGTCACAATGACCTCGGTGGACAGTCCTTTATCACTTTGACTCGCTTTTCTGTTTTTTTCCACAGAGTTACTGTTTAGAGATTAAAGCTCAGTCTGGAGGATGTTAAAGACTTTAAATGGGAGGGTAAAACGAAGGGATGAAAGGAAGGGTGAAAGAAAGTGGCGAGAAGGAAAGGACGGTGATAGTCGGAGGCGAGAGGAGGATAATGAAGAGGAATGTAAGGGTGGGGCACCTCTGGTATGTCAGCCCTGCACTGTGTGTCTCTGGTGTGTAAGAGAGCCTGAACAGCCTGCCGTGACTCAGTGAGTCAGACATGCGCAGCTGCTTCGGCTCTCAGTCACACAGCGGCGTTCTGCTTTCAAAGTACCTTTTTGATTCCTCGCGTCTTCGAATCTCCATTTTCTTCTCAGACCCTGAAGCAGCAGCAGCAGTCAGTCAGTCACAGCGTTGGAAGGGAAGAGGAGAGACGAGAGAACGTCTCAGAACGTGTCTGTGCCAGAAATGATCCAGTCTGGCGAACTCTGTCTTCTCCTGTAATGCATTTATTCACCATGCAACTTATTTTGGAGATGTAAATCATTGTGGCGATGTCTGGAGAATGGGTATTTGTTAGACTTGGCAGCCCGATTGCACTTAGATACCGGATGCAAATCCTCCCAGGACGAGCTAAGGACCGCTTTATTTAGACTGCATGTAGAGGGTGGCTATTAGAAATGTGAAACTTATTAGAATATGGATTTATATATGAAAGAAAAGTCTTAGCAATGTAAGACGCAGAGACAGAAAAAAACTGCTGAATCACTGGTTTCTATGGCTTTTCTCTTGAGCGGGGCAAAGCCCACAGGACTACTCTTTTCAGTAGACAACCAGATAGAAGCAGATTCTGGTCATTTTGCTACAGTCCTTCTTTTTTGTCACCGTTTTCTGTGGTCCGTTATTTTTAATCAACATCTACATTCTGGTCATACTCTACTTTTCTACCTTGCTATGTGTGCTGCCATTTTGAGAAGCACTCATTGCTGAATATAAGAAAGGCTCAATCCGGATACCCTTATAGAGAAAGGACTCTTTAGCCAAAGTGGAAGTGTGTCAGCAGAGTCCGAAATTAACGCCAAATGCGAGAAAATTTTGCGCTTAGCGAGGGCTAGCTGCCACATGGCGAGTAAATGTTTGCACCAAATAAGTCGTCTTCTTCAGTCTTCATTTCGGGTGGATGCTTCTTTATGTTCCTCTGCTTTCAGTTTGTATGACGACATACATCGTTCATGAGATGCGAGAAGGACAGCAACTACGTCATCTCCGTTTGCTAGCAACTAGCGTTTAGCTCAGGCTGATTTCGTAGCGGGATTATGTGGATATATTTAGCAGGGCTCAGTCAGAATTTATATTTTTGGCCGGTAAAAAGCATGTTTGGTCGGTTGATTCTTACGTCTACCGGTCAACTTGGCCGGCGAATCAGGAAGTTAATTACGGACACTGTGTGTCAGCGGTCGCCATGATAAGTGCTGTCCGAATAGTGCAGTCAGTAAGTAAGGAGGTAGGAAAAGTAGCCTGCATGCCCCCTTCAAAGAGTTCAGAGAGCATGCGTTCTTTTTCATTTTTCAAATAATTGCAGTTTTGGTAAAAAGTTGGTTGAATAAAGGGTTGAGTTTTGAATTCAGTGTTTGTGTGTTCTGTATCTAAAAATAGGTCGCTAAGCAACGATATAAAATGGCCAGGGCTGCACTTAAAGTATATGCTTAGAATTTGTTGCTATTTATCGGCATCGATACAATATGATTCCTATTTTATCAATGTGCTTTTTTTCTATATCGTATATCCTAAGCGCTGTATTAGCCATATTCTGCACCTTACCGCCTCCTGCTGCCCCAACATGTTGCAGCGTTTGTTTGTTTTTTCCTTTACTGGAATCCCAGAGACAGCGTGGTTGCAAATTTATTTGAAGAAAAATTATCTTTTTTTTTTAATCACAATTTTCTGGAGCCAGTGCCTAAGTATGTTATTAATAAATCTGTGCTGCAAACAAAGCGGTAAGTTGCAGTGATGCTTCTGGTGCCTATGTGCACGCTGGTGGAGCTGAGAAAATCCATGGCAGCCTGGATTATGATTGAATTCATATACATTTAACACAGTTAACTCTACATGAATTTAACATAAGAGCATTGTTATACCAGCGTGGCTTCTGACGCCCCTGAAACGAGAAGGCGGTTTTGCAGTAATGCAGCAGGGATATAAGGATATGAGTCCGATAAATGGTATCTGCAAGGAGGTTATTTTGTCATGTTTTATACATCAATTGGCACAAACGGTGATCAAAATCAAATTAAATAGGAACAAAATATAGTACAAAGGTGGCAGATGGTAATATGTAATTGAAAGGAGTTATATTCGCAAGCTCAGCATGTTTTTGACTATTTATCACCGTAATTTACCTACATGGGAACAAATGTGTACGTCGAAAATGGGTTTACAAATATAAAAGAATTAAATAAGACTGTGTAGGGGTCCACATGGCACGCTTTTCTTACTTGTAAGTAAATAAGCATGCCTGCTTATTTATTAGGGGTGCAACAATACATCAATCCACACTGATATATCAATTAAACCATTCAACCAATCAACGATTGATGCATTTTTAAGATACTCCTTTTTTTTAATTCAGGCACGAGACTATAGGAAAAATGTGATTAATTATTATTATTATTATTTAAAAATTAGGAGAATGCTGTTTTTTATTTAATCAAATGATAACTGTAAGAGCTTACAAATAAAATGGTCAAATAATATTTGTTTTTTTTTTTGAGAGTTGCTATTATTGTAAATCTATTAATGCTAGATGGGCAGCAAGATGTCGCATCACATCGATCAGACAGCGTAACACTTTGATTATTGGCAAATAAATTGTATTATCCCTTCAAAGAAACAGGTATAACATGATATTGTGATAAAGTTGGTGATATTTCTGTATAACCTGCATCACTGGAGATGAAAGTATGAGCGTGAGAGCAGTTCAGATCTAAAGGTTCCCCAACATCTCACGGGAACGTTGCTCTCTAAGCTCAACAGTCTTTGGCCAAATCTGTTACATTTCTGAAACTCAAAACGTTATTGGGTAAAAACCAGGAAGTCTACCAAAATGCTAATTAATTCAGGTAACGTCCTACTTCCTGTGACCGGTTTAAACCTTGACCTGAGTTTTTACTCTGAAGTGTGTCTGATGTATCAGCTTATCTGATTACAGTCCAGGGTGGTGTTCTGCAACCTGTGGCTCTTTAGACCCTCCACTGTGGCCCTTGATAATTCAATTAAATTTTATTTATATAGTGCCAATTCATGAAACATGTCAAATTCAATCAGATTATACAGATTAGTCAAAAAGTTTCCTATCTAAGGAAACCCAGCAGGTTGCATCAAGTCTTGACAAGCAGCATTCACTCCTCCTGAAGGAGCGTAGAGCCACAGTGGACAGTCGTCTGCTTTGTTGATGGCTTTGCAGCAATCCCTCATACTGAGCATGCATGAAGCAACAGTGAAGAGGAAAATTCCCCTTTAACAGGAAGGAAAAACCTCCAGCAGAACCAGAACCAGGCTCAGTATGAACGGTCATCTGCCTCGACCCACTGGGGGTTAGAGAAGACAGAGCAGAGACACAACAAGAGAGACAACAAAAGCACTTTGGCCAAAAATGATAATGCCTTAAGCAATGTTTCCAACTGCTAGCCGTTTCAGACGTTTTTGATTTACCATCGGTGTTATTCTTGGGTGAAGTGTTGCACATATAGTGTAAAATATGTTGCTGACCCCGGGTGTAGGCCTAAAAACACCATACGAGTATCGCTGCCTAAACTTGTAGCACTATTTCCGGTCACGTTTTCTAGGGTTTGGACGATAAATATGGAGGAATAACCCTGAAGAAACGTGAGGCGTAGCGGTGTGTGTTTTATGGCGCTAAAATGGTTGACTCTGGAAGAAGCCGCGTATTTTAGGGGGCACCTCTGAGCCGGTAGACCGATGGAGGAGGTGATGCATTGCTGATGGTAGAGCCTCCTCGTTTCCCTCCTACCCTCCTAGGTCAGGCTCTTACCCACCCCTCTCCTTCCGCTCTTCCTCCACCCGCTCCTCGTCTTCCTCCTCTGCTCTTCTGCCTCCCTCCGCCGCCCGCCCCGTCCCGCTCATTGTCATTTCTTTGGGCGAATTCCCAGCTGACTGTGTTTGTCATGGCAACCAACCAGTCGCGGTGGCTGGGCCTGCAGCTCACACTTCCTGTGTGTGTGTGTGTGTGTGTGTGTGTGTGTGTGTGTGTGAGTAGACGCATGCGCCGTGATTCAAAGGGTAGACGGCGACTGGCTGCATGAGCCTGTCAGCCTGGATTAAAGTCAAACACACTGCAGCAGCTCCTTTCTTTCTTTTCCACTTTCTTCCTGCTCTTTCTTTTCTGAGTTTTATAAAAAAAAAATAAAAAAAAACTCCCAGATTAATGGAGGATGTGCTCTCCCCGTCAAACTGTACCCTGCTCACCAAGTCCGCGGGCTCGTCTAATATCGTGCAGAGGGGAGTAGAGGAAGGCTGGACTTTAAATCTGGCCTCTGATCCTGTGCTACTGCACGGAGCGCTGCTATTGCGTAACTCGGCGTCTGCGTTGGTAGGGGTGGAACGTTCGTGTGCAGCTGCTCACATTGTCACTATATTTTATCTGTTTTTTTGTTTGTTTTTTAATCCCCGAATGCAATATACTGATGAAAATCAACAAGAGGGATCATATTTCTCCAATTTTAGCTTTCCTTCATTGACTTCCTGTTAAATGAAAAATAGAATTTAAAATTCTCCTTATAACGTATAAAGCCCTTAATAACCAAGCTCCATCATATATCAGAGCTCTGATTACCCCGTATGTTCCTAACAGAGCACTTCGCTCTCAGACTGCAGGTCTGCTGGTGGTTCCTAGAGTCTCTAAAAGTAGAATGGGAGGCAGATCCTTTAGCTATCAGGCTCCTCTCCTGTGGAACCAACTCCCAGTTTTGGTCCGTGAGGCAGACACCCTGTCTACTTTTAAGACTAATCTTAAAACTTTCCTTTTTGACAAAGCTTATAGTTAGAGTGGCTCATGTTACCCTGAGCTACCTCTATAGTTTTGCTGCTATAGGCTTAGGCTACTGGAGGACATCAGGGCCTATTTCTCTCACTCTGCTGAGTTCTCCTACTGTTCTCCAGTTTACATTGTTTGTTGTCAGTTCAGCTTTTAACTTTTTGTTCTCTGTCATTTTTTTTCCTTCATAATAGGTACATCTGGTCTGCCGTTCTGTTAGCTGTGACATCATCCAGGGAAGATAGATCATCCGCTATTACCATATAACGTAGAACAGATTACTGGATCAATGTTTGCTTCTGTGCTTTTTTGTCTGTCTTGTTGTGTCTCTGCTCTGTCTTCTCTAACCCCCAGTCGGTCTAGGCAGATGACTGTTCATACTGAGCCCGGTTCTGCTGGAGGTTTTTCCTTCCCGTTAATGGGGGGTTTTTCTCTCCACTGTCGCTTCATGCATGCTCAGCATGAGGGATTGCTGCAAAGCCATGTACAATGCAGACGACTGTCACTGTGGCTCTACGCTCCTTCAGGAGGAGTGAATGCTGCTTGTCAAGACTTGATGCAATCTGCTGGGTTTCCTTAGAGAGGACATTTTCTGACCAATCTGGATGATTTGATTGAATTTGACTTTGTAAAGTGCCTTTAAATGACCTGTGTTGTGCTGTATAAACAAAATTGGATTGAAAATTGAATAGATCATTGTGCTTTATAGCTCATGTAAAGTTGGTCCAAACATTATTAAGAATTGTAACTAAATAAGTGTTAAACATCCATCCATTTCTATCACGTCTATCCCTACTTGGGTGCTGGTGCCTATCTCCAGCTGTCAATGGGCGAGAGGCGGGGTACATTCTGGACAGGTCGTCAGTCTATCGCAGGGCAACACAGAGACAAACAACCATTCACTCACACACTCACACCTAAGGAGAATTTAGAGAGACCAATTAACCTATGTTTACGAACTGTGGGAGGAAGCCGGGGGACCCGGGGAGAACCCACGCATGCACAGAGAGAACATGCAAACTCCATGCAGAAAGATGGACTCAAACTCAGGACCTTCTTGCTGCAAGGCAGCAGTGCTACCCATTGCCCACTGTGCAATCCAAGTATTAAACAATGAAGGTCAAATCAGGATTATAACTTGGTGTTGTACAGCCATAACTTTGATTATTTCACAGCAGTAACATTGAAAGTCAGAGGAAACGTCGAACCTTTACAGATGATTATAATTTGGATAATTAAATCCTATGTGACCTCGTTTAAAAGGAGCATTAACCACATGCAATTAGCCAAGGTTAGCATATCTTACTTGTTTTAATGTAGACACTGTAACACTGTGATATTCACCCGGTTTCACACCGTAAAAAAAAAAGAGAAACACTTATTAACTCCTTGATAATTTAAAATAAACCAAAAAAAACAACAAACGAACACTGTAGAGGGGTGTAGACAAAATCCTGGGAATATTCAGCCATGAGGAAAAGTTTAGCATCACGCCACCATGAACCCATCGAGCCAATCGTTTTGTGTTTGGTGGATGTTTAACATTTCTTTCTTGTTTTTCTGGAATAAGGTTTCAGTCTCTCCAGGTTAAACTGGGACGTTATTACCTGTTCATTTTAAGATCACAACATGTTGTATTTAGGTCTCCATACATCAGATTTTAACTCACTCACATTGTTTTTGTGATCTTTACATTCAAATCCAAGAACAGAGTCGACTGACCTTATTATTCAGACTGGTTAAGAAGGGCGTGGCACTCGGCTTTTAGCATCTGTTGAGGCAGAGTTGGGTTTAAATGTTCTGAGAAACGAATGAAAACGACCACATAGGGCCTGGCGATCAATATCGCGACATATTGACCAGCTAACCTCGTTTTGATTTAAATTTGATTCAGAGTTTTAACTTTTGTCAAATGTTTGTTAGGTCATGGCTCCATTTTAAAGCATTTTCAGAGGTGTGACTAGAAAAGTACAATTTAGAATAATTAAATTTACCGACAGCTTTAAATAAAAGGTTGTTGGTTAATTTTGACGTTCTTGTAGGCTTGTACCTCAGTGATTTGTGACCCGCTCACCGGATTAACGGCTTTCCTCTCTCTCCCTTTGCTGTCTCTGTCTTCTAGATATATGTTCTGTAAAGGTGCGAAGCGGAAGCTGGAAGAGGATGAAGAGGGCCTGGAAGGCAAAACGCTGGAGGCGTCGGTGGCGGGAGGGGGGGTAGGCTACGCCGTGGAGGGTCTTTCCAAGGTGTCCTACACCCTGCAGAGACAGACCATCTTCAACATCTCCCTGATGAAGCTCTACAGCCAGCGGCCCCTCGGCGAACCCAGCCTGGAGCGCCGCGTCCTCATCAACAACATGCTGCGCCGCATCCAGGACGAGCTCAAGCAGGAGGGCTCTCTGCGGCCGCTGTTCCTCCCGCCTTCGCCGCCGCCCGACGATCCCATGGACGAGGGCTTCCGAGAGGCGCCGCCGTCCTTCGGCATCCTGTCTGCGGCCGCGCAGGCGTCCCAGCCGTCCACGCTGTTGATGCCGGCGATCCCTCCGCCGCCCTCGCCCCACCCGATGGTGCCTCCCGGCTGCCAGGCGCCCCAGCGGGCGGAGGCCAGCTCCGCCCCTCCGGAAGCCTGCCTCACTCCGGCCTCCCTGCTGGAGGAGGACGTCGCCGATTCAGCGTTTTGCGCCACGTCCCCACCCACCCCGCCTCTGTCTCCGCCCCCGTTGCCCCCATCTTCAGCACTAATGAGCCAGGCGTCCTCTGGTGTCGCCGTCTCATCAAACGACAGTTTCTCATCCACGCCCAGTGACATGGAGCTGGGTCCTCCCACGGCCATGACGCGGACGGCAGCAGCTAATACTCTGACCATAACTACCTCCCCCGGTCCCGCTCCAGCCACGCAGCCTCCTTTCTCGGCTCCCCCTGCCTCAACCAGAGACTGCAGGACGACGGGCGCTAAACCAGAGGCAGCTGCTGTCTTCCTGCTCGAGAGCCGCTGCGCCGAGCTCCGACAGACGGACGCTCCGCCCACACATTCCCCCGGCAGCCTGGAAGACGCCTCCCCCTCGTCCCCGCCTCCTCCTTCCTCCCCCTCGGGGTTCCTCTCGGACTTGTCGCTGGACGACGTCCTGTTCGCCGACATCGACACGTCCATGTACGACTTTGACCCCTGCACCACGGCGGGGGCCGTGGGCGCGGCGGCGGCAGCGGCAGCAGCCGGTGGCGGCGGCGGCAGCCTCGCCAAGCTTTCGCCGGTGGTGAACGCAGACGACCTCCTCAAAACGCTGGCGTCGCCGTACAGCGGCTCCGCCCCCCAGGTTTCAGCCAATCAGCCTTTTAAAATCGACCTGACAGAACTGGACCACATCATGGAGGTGTTGGTGGGGTCGTGATTCGGCGGGCGCCCCCCCCCACCGCCACCGCCGCCTTGGGAAACTTTTCTCCCTCCAGAGAACAGACTGGACGGGGAACATTTGGGATCGCTTCTGTTTTTCCTCCCTTTTTATCTTTTTTCAAAGACTTTCTTCTAAGGTCGGTAATTGTAAACATCGAAGGTGATGTCAATTAGTACTACTATGACAACTACTACTTCTACACAACACTGTTCATGCACTGTGCTCGCCTTTCTAGGTGTGGAAGGGAAGGAACGGAGAAACAAAGCAGACACGGACTTTTGTATATCTATACTTGTGAGGAACTCCACCAACTCCCTCATCTCCTCTTTCTAATCCTAAGCCTTAACCCTGAAGAGTAACTGTAAATACTTTTATTTTCAATCCTCGTGGGGATATGCACTCCTCACAGGTGCAGAAATACAAAACATATTCACAAAACACACACTGTAATTATGGCTTTTAGCAGCTGAGTGCCTTTCAAATGACCACTTATTTTAGTTCTTGTTTTTCCAGTATTTTTTATCAGCTCTTCTCACTTTAACAGCCCACAGAGGTCACTCGATGTTCGTCTTTAATTTATTATAATGTATTAAAAAAAAAAACTTTTGTTGAGGTAATTATACATGATCAAATGATGATTATTTAATCCTTAGCTTATTACAGATACAATGTTTTAATTGTAAAAGCAAGCATTTAAAAAGGAAGACCTTGTTTCAGTGGTGTCCATGGGGGGGCCAAACGTGACGCGATGTAACAAATGAATAATCTGGTGGTTATTCATGTGTCAAAATACAAATACATTAATGGGTAATTAAATGTGACCACAGTCATTGAAAAGGGTTTATTTCAGTATTTTTCTTCGGAATAAATAACTGTGCCTTGCCAGCCTGCGGAGCAAGAGCACTTCAGACAAATCTAGACCAAAAGGTGCCGTCAGCCACCTGATTTCACATTGATGGGTAAAGGATTATATGTTTGTTTTGTCTTTGTTTATTTATTACATTTTTGGCACATTTGGACCCCCATAGTTTTCCACATTAGCCTGGCTCTGCAATAATGCTTTAGAAGTAGCTCTAAAACACATAAACCAGGTTGTTGTTTAATGTCTTCTACTAGAAGAGAGCGTATGTTTTATGTACAAATGATGTCTACAAACTCAATGCAAGACTTTCTCTGTTCGTTTTTTTTTTTTTTTTTTTTTTTTTTTTGTTCCCCACCTTACTGGCAGTGGCATGTAACTGCTGGTTGTTGTTTTTACACGAGAGCTCTGTCACAGGAGCCAGTTATGGCGATCCAGTTGCAGAGGTATTCAAATGAGCTGCACCCACTGCTGAGTGTGTTTACATTGGAGGCAAAAGCGGCCGGCTGCCCCGTCCCAGTTGGACGTGGACGGCGTGGAAAGAACCCGAGAAGAGCTCAGATCTCCACAAAAGCTCCGGTACAAAACGGCTGAATGCGCCGAATTCCTGGCAGGAAACAAATAATTGTGATTTGGTTAAAAAAAACAAACTCCTGACAGGGCTTCCAGTATTCCTCACACTGCCTGTTTCTACGGGGTATGTTTACACGTGTTGGTAATAGTGTTGGTAACAGTTGCCCTTACCATGCCCCCCCTCTTTACCCGTAATCACTACAGACAAGCGCGTATTTCAGCGTTTGTGTTAGGATTCAACGTTTTCCGCTTGTTCTCGCTGTTCAGGTTTCAGAGTGCGACACGCTTCTGGCACAGAACGGTACAGTTTTACTCCAGGTAGCGCCACCTTCACTCAGCCCGCAGACTCTGGCTATTCATCCAAAAGCCTCGCCAGAAAAAACAACTGATCAATGCACCCCGGGCATTTTCTCTGTGTCAGTTTAAGTAGTCTGTAAGCTTAAAGCGTTGACGGGCATGACGATCGGTGCCAGAGGCAGCTTAGAAAGTGGCCATTTCGCAGGGACACGGCTGGACGGGCTGTTGGTCGGTGCGTTTCTGCCCTGTGTGACGTGAAAGAGCGTCTTTCATGGACGTCGCAGTCAAAGCTGTCCACTAATGTCTCCCAGGTAAGATCAAGCAGTTGAAGCTTCTAGGAGCACCTTGGTGGCGCTCCAGCCTGGGGCGTAGGGCTGGACGATATGTAGGAAAAAAAACACATAAAAATAGAAATCATATTGGATCGATATTGATAATTATCAACAAATTCAAAACATGTATTTTAAGTGCAGCCCTGGCCATTTTATGCTGTTGCTTAGCAACCTATTTTTAGATACAGAACACACAAACACTGAATTCAAACTCAACCCTTTATTCAACCAGCTTTTTACCAAAAGTGCAAGTTTTTAAAAAAGAAAAAATGAACGCGTGCTCTCTGAACTCTTTGAAGGGGGCGGAGCTTAGTTCCTGCGTTGTGATTGGTTGGGAGGATGTAATGGTTATAATATTAACTACATGATTTGCTAGAATGCAAAAGGAAGGAAAACTGTTATTTTATTGAAGTTTTTTCTGACCCTTCATCGTCTATCATCGACTATCGATCGATATATATCGTTATTGAATTATCGTCCAGCCCTAGTGGGACGGCTTTATTCACGGTCCGTGTAGGTGCAGCCAGTAGGTGGCACCATTTCCCTCTCAGAGCCTCTCTCCAGGGAGGGTTTGCAATTTTTTGCATGCGCCCCCCCCAAAGGCAAATCTTCCGCATTACAACAATAATAAAAATGTACATTTATCACCAGGCCTTCGCATCACCCTTTGAGATAATGAAGAAAATACACTGCTGACAAAAGAGTCTGGGGATCCGCCAGAAATAGCCGCAGCCAAAGTGACCTCGGCTCGTGCAGAGCGCTGACAGAATAACCCGTGGGCTACAGAACTAGCTGTGCACTCAAAACATGAACTGAACAGGAAGTGTCGCATTGTAGATGATCTAAAACTATCAACCGTGTGAAGCTACCTGCAGCTGAGAACTGCAGCGTCAGCACTGCACCATGTAAGGGAAACCTTACCAGTCCAGAGCTGTGTTGTGGAAACGTTTTAATAGTTAAAAAGTAACCTTTACGTCTGCCGCAAGGGTTACTTGCGGCAGACGTAGCTCAGCGACGCTGCTCTTCGCGCGCGCGTCACCCGGCAGAGTATTTGCTCAAAGCAGATGGTGAGTCCAGCTCCACAGATACTGTTTGCAGACGACTGCATCTTGTTTCCTTTCGGTGTGTTTTAATTTTTTTTGGAGTGATTTTTGTTTTTGTTTTTTTGTTTAATTTCCATTGAAGTTATTTATTCATCTTGGTTTTTGTTTTGTCTTTTCTGTGTAAATATATTTATTCATGATGTGAAGTGGACACATGGATTGTAAATGTGTGTACAGAATGTGTGCTAGGAATGTACCTTAGATAGGAATGTATCAGAGCGTGAAATCCTGGGTGGAAGCCATTTTTTTTATATACATAGGTTCGTTTATTATCTTGTTTATCTGTTGGTTTGTTGCGTTGTCCTGGATTTTATTTTATTTTTTTTCTCCTGCGTGGTGGCCACGACTTTTTATATCTTTTGTACTTTTTTTTTTCTGTTTTGTTTCATTTTCGGGCTGAAGGCAAACGGTTCACATTCATGCAGCAATATTTGAAAGAACTCGGACTCAAACCTACAGATGTCAAGACTCCAAAGCCTGTCGTGGATGCTTTCATGCCAAAAGTAATGTACATAGAACGACCAACATTCAGTCTCCTGAGACTTCTCAATCAGTGTTTGTCACCAAATCGGTTTTATTGCGTCCAAGCGCGCGGCGGCGCACAAGGACCGGCCGCTTCCCTCAACACGGGCTGTTTCTTACAGACCTCAGAGCTGTGCCTTTTTCTATGCAACAAAACAAACAGAGAGAGAGAGAGAGAACCTATCAGCTGACCACTGGATCGGTGGATCTGTAGAAAATAAAATGCTCAGCTTGACAGCTGTTTATGAACTGAAAACGGTCTTACTTTTGTAGTTTTATATATATAAATATATATATAAATATACAATAAAGTGTAAAAAGTAATCTGGTATTGTTTTTGCTCTGTTCACATATCACACACCTTAAAGTCGTGTATAAATGTCATATTTAAGTTATGTTTGCTAAAGTCAATAATACTGGAGAACGTTTTTCAGCAACTCTGTTCCCTAAATGAAGCACTTTATATAAATCACACACTTAAGATAAGATAAGATGGCAACCAGTCACTTTTCCCAGACAGAAGATCAGCAGTTTCTTGTTATAATAATATTTAACTGATTTCGTTTATTTTTATTTTTATGTATGTTTTAAAAAAAATTATGTAATTGGACAGACAAAAATGTGAAGATATGTGCAAATTAAGATAAGACAAGACAAGACAAGATAAGATAGACTTTATTGATCTCACAGTAGAAAAATTCACTTGTCACATCGGCTCAATAATCAAAAGAAGGTGCCAAAAGGAGGAAAAGGTGCATAAGGTATATACAGTATTGTCCACATATATATAGTGGATCGAAAAAAAAAAGGAAATAAAGCAGAGATTTAAGATGACTTATGTACATTCAAGGTGATTTATATACATATGGATTTGACATTGTACATTAAAGTGGTACCAGGTAAGGAACAACAGTGAGGTAGTGAGATAACTATAACAGCTGAAGTCTCTTATTTAACAGGATTATTGCGCAGGTTATTTCACAGGGTATTAAATAGTAAATGCACATTAGTTATTGCACAAGTTATTGCAGTTATAATGCAGCATTGTAAAGTCTGATGGCAGCAGGGATGAATGACCTGTGGTAGCGCTCCTTTTTACAAACAGGGTGTCTAAGTCTGCCACTAAAGCAGCTGCTCAGCTCCTCTACAGTGTTTTCCAGCTTTTACTTAGTTTATCGTGATGTTCCACTTGCAGCTAATGAAAACGCAACATTTACGATTAGAATATTACTTCTTAACAATAAAAAAAAAGCATTTTCAACACGGAAATACAGTAGAAATGTCCTTTATTGTCCCTCAAGGAGGAAATAGATATACCAGCAGCAGAGTGACAGACAAGTGGAAGCATGTAAGGATGTAATATGTAAGACAGGGATGCAGCGGTGTGTCACTGAGGAAGGTCTTCAGCTCTCAAACAGCTTCCTGTCCCACCACCATTACCGGGTCCAGAGTGGGACAGAACCGGCCCTCCTGATCAGCAGATCTACTGTCTTACAGCTTCTTCTGCTGCTCCAACAAAGGCCAGGCAGCTTTATTTCTGTTTCTAGAGCACTATTCAGTAGCAAGACGGTACAGACTTAGGAAAAACAAAGGAATAAGTAAATCCTTGACTAGACTTCTTCCACACATTAACAAACATAAAGAAAGACGTTAATTGTTTATAATAATAATAAGAAACAAGCTAAGTATATTGTTGGGGATTTCTGATCTAAAGTAATTTTGTCCAACCTTTCCAAAGCTGCAAATAGAACAACTTCTTTTGTTTCATAGTTCATCAACAAACCACCATAGAAGAAGGCTGATGCCACCAGAGGGTCAAGAAAGGTCTCCAGGAGCTCCACCCAACCCAAACTGCTCTGACTTTTACTGTGAATAGCATAGTTGTTGTCCAGGTGCTTATAAGGGTCCAGTGTCTCAGTGTCACCCCCCTGGATGATCACCGGTGTCAGGGTGGTGGATGTGTGTCTGCAGAAATCCACCTGTTTTTTTCCCCCAGCTGACCCAGAAACGGTCCCACTGGCAGAGTCATGGGTCCACTGTCTTTACCCCGAGTCGTCCTCCCCTTTGGGGAGACCAACCATGGCACAGTCGTCAGTGGACTTCTGTGGATGCCATCCTGGGGGCGCCCACTGAGGTGGTCCGGTGTCCACGGAGGCCACCCCCGACAGCTGCAGCAGCCCCGTCCGGACCCATATGGTAATTTATGAATATGACTGTCCGCATCCATGCTTATACTATACATGTAAATCATGACTCCGTCAATCTAATCACCGCAGGCTCAGCATCTGGATGTGGAAGAAAGGCGATTTAAGCGACCTTAAACAGGGCGTGTTGTTGGTGCCTTGGTCCGATCTGAGTAGTTTAGAAACCTCTGATGTTCTGGGACTTTATTTACCACAAATAATGGTAAAAATATGCTTTTAGCAAATCAGTGCTACCAAAAATTTAATATTACACAAAACAGAACAGGAAGCTGTATAAATCAGGACAACATTCTCAAAATTTCAATCTATCCTTATTTTCCCAATTCTATATCTTTATTCATGCGTGAACTGAAACCTTTTGACAATCAACAAGTCTGTGTAGTGTCTTTTTTTCCCTTCTTCTTTGCAGCGGATTATGTGTTTTTCTTTCTTTCTTTAATGAGTCCCCAGTCATCCACTCCGCGGCGCCACAACGCCAACGTCAGCCACCGTTAAACATCCGTGGCTCCTGCTCCGCAGGCCCGCAGCTATTTCCAGCGTTCGGGCCACACAGCTGCGAGGGGACGGGGACAGGCTGTCTCTGTCTGTGGACGGAGGCAAAGTTTAACTCAACTTAGCAACGACACAGCTAAGGTCATTGAGGACAACACAGACAACAGTCACTAACGGAGGCAGAGAGACAGCAGGCTGCTTCTCTCTGCTGCTCTGATCAGGATCCTGCTGGCAACTAATGGCAACAACCATGACACAAAAGGCCTCTTTCAGTTTTTTTTACCATTTACATTTTTGTTGTTGTTGTTTGTCAAAATTAAAAGTAGATTTCTTTCTCTCTTTTTTTTTTTTTTTTTTTTGCTGTTGTTCGTCCCTGTTTGTTTTGATTCATTTTAGAGACCCACGACTTGCCGGATGCAGCTTTGTTGGACGAATGTCCTGAAACCGACACCAAACTAGAACTAAAGCCCACGCTCCTTCACTTCTAGGGTTTTACAGAGAAGTGCCAGCACGCTTCTTAGACACTTTGATGGTCTGGAGCCTGCAGGTGGGTTTTAGCACACCGCCAGGGCGGAAAGAGATCAGCAATATGGAGCCAAAACAACTCTCCACACACATTTGCAAATGTTAAAACTACTATTTTGGCCCCATACAGCAATGACCTCAGAGAAGCGATTCTTGGCTCCCCCCGCTAATCTGAGCATGTGTGTTCTGATGTGTTCGCTCCATTACAGATTGTCTCCTCTTTCCAGTGGCTCACAAAGTACATGAGATTTCCTTTGATCGGGACATGATGTGTTGGTTAATCAGGTCGTTTTGGGCAACTTCATATTGTTGTCAGACAGGTTTTTTCTGAAGGACTTCTGGGTTCTATGATTCAGGTAGTAAATCAGTCCTGGGTGCGGTTAAGGAGAGTAAATGTGATTTAAAAAAAATGTGATTACTCACAGTTACTTTACGACTTCTCAAGAACCCATCCCACCTCAAATACTTTGGCTTTTTATATTTACTCGAGTTATCTTTGTCTGATGTTAAATGACATATATCAAAGACAAAAAAAAAAAAGCAAAAATAGTAGTAAGGGGGAACAAATTCTTTTCACAGCTCTGATCAGTTTCCAAGGAGCGGACATCCCATTGATTTCACCACGCACTGCTCAGAGAAATGACAAAAAAAAAAGTTTCATCTCCGACTCTATAGAAAAAAAATGACACCATATCTTAGGTTTACAAAGTTTCATCTGAATGAACCACAACACCGAAAGAGATGCTACAACAAATTGTAGCATCTCTCCCCCCAGGACCACATGTGGTGCCTACAAGCCAATTAAATAAAAATAGCACAACCCTCTAGTGAGCTGCATTTAAAATGCTATTTTATTCAGTTGCTCTTCATTTTTATTTAATACTTGTATTTTATATAGATTTTAAAATGACAAAAGCATTAAAAACGTATTTATATTACGTAAAGTTAAGGTGAGCTTGGACTCTTGTAGTTCAAAGGTCAGTACTGGAAGCCCTTTGTATAACAGCACTGATGAAGTAGCTCTCAGTTTCAAAGATTGGTGACCCCTGGTCCAACTATTCTACTTTGGCGCCATCTGGCGTTCAAATACGTACATTACATCAACGTGTTTATCCACAGCTAGCATCCAGTCACCTTTCCCAGACAGAAGATCAGCAGTTTCTTGTTATAATAATATTTAACTGATTACGTTTATTTTTATTTTTATGTATGTTTAAAAAAATGTAATTGGACAGACAAAAATGTGAAGATATGTGCAAATTAAGATAAGATAAGATAAGACAAGACAAGATAAGATAGACTTTATTGATCTCACAGTGGAGAAATTCTACATTAAAGTGGTACCAGGTAAAGAACAACAGTGAGGTAGTGAGATAACTATAACAGCTGAAGTCACTTATTTAACAGGATTATTGCGCAGGTTATTTCACAGGGTATTAAATAGTAATTGCACATTAGTTATTGCACAAGTTATTACAGTTATAGTGCAGCATTGTAAAGTCTGATGGCAGCAGGAATGAATGACCTGCGGTAGCGCTCCTTTTTACTAACAGGGTGTCTAAGTCTGCCACTAAAGGAGCTGCTCAGATCCTCTATTTTCTATTTTCCTCCTAAATTCAGCATTTTAAAGACTAAAGACACACTACAGACAAAATAAACACTTTCCTGGATCATTTTTTTCAACATTAAACTTAAAACCAATACTTACAGCAATGAACGTATATATAGTATGTTAGAGCAATGCAAAGTATTTCCATTGACAACATCTACTGTTTACGGTACGTTCATTTGTCCTCAAAATGGCTCAATGAGCTCAGCAGATAGAAAATAACATTAAAATAACAAAGCTTGTGTATAAATAAGAAATCTCACTAACATAAACTCTAGGTTTTTGTCCCTCTGGTGCATTTTTTGGTTACAAGTCTGTTCTTTATTCATGAAGTTACTCACAGCAGGTAGAGTAGCCAGAAACTTTACTCAAGTAAGAGTAGCGATATTTGAGTAATATGACTCAAATAAAAGTAAAAAGCACAGTGCAGTAATACTACTCCTAAAAGTACATTTTGCTGAAAAGGTTAGTCTAGTAAATGTAACTGAGTACATGTAACTAGTTACTACCCACCTCTGGTGGTAAGTTGCATGGACATCCCCTTGCAAACGTATCCATGTTTGTGATTTATCCCACTACAACCACAAACCTTAATGCATTTTATTGGGGTTTCATGTGATAGGCCAACACCTAATAATCAAGTATAAAATATAGACATCTAAATTGCATGTTTGTTAAGCCCCCATAAACTCTAATACCCCCAAATTAATTCCAGGGCCACCCAATGTGCTCTAAAGTCAGCTAATTAGCAATGTTAAGAGAACATTAATGAACAAACAGCAGCATAAAGACGAAGGAAAACAGACGGCTGGTCAACTTACTGAGCTTTGGACACCTTACAGAGAACTGTTCAAGCCTCCTTATGGAAAATATGAAGAGAATCTCCAAGGCACGGCTTTTGACCTAAACAGAGAGGCTGAACATTAATCAGAGGAGCAGGTTTCTCTGGAGGAGCTGCAGACATTTAAGGCTCAGGTTGGTGAGTCAGCTGGTAGGACAATTATTAATGGTAGAGTAAAGCAGTAAGAGGTCCCCATTCAACAAAAAAGCAAATTGAAGTTCTTGGCCAACATGCAAAATTGTGCAGGATGTGTCAAGGGAAAACTAACTGTGCCATCACCTTGAACACACCACCTCCACGGTGAGACGTGGTGGTGGGAGCGCCGTGGTGTGGAGCCGCTTCAGCGGGGACAGGGAAGCTGGTCAGAGCAAATGGATGGAGCTCAATATGTCAGAGGTTACAAAAGACCTGAGACTGGGTTAGAGGTCCACCGTCCTGCAGGAGAGCAGCCATAAACACGCAGCCAAGATGCAACGGAGGGTTTATACTTAAAGCACAGGAGATGAGACTGTAACCGAAGGTTACAGAAAACACTCTAACGTTTTGGTTGATGTCAGGAATTTGAGTGACTAGTCGAACTTCTGCGCCTACAAGTTGGACAAAGGTGCCAGTAGCGTGAAAAACGTACATTTATTCAAAAGGTTTGACGCTGATGCAGTGAAATACTAAATAGGTGCAAGCATGTGGTATCAAAATAGCAGAGGAGGGGCCAAGTCATCTCTCCCCAGGTCTGAAGTACGTCTCAAGTCTTTGTAGTCAAGTTTCAAGTCGAGTCACAAATCTAAGTCCTGCGGTTTAAATTTCAAGTCGTTAACAGGTCATAATCAGCTGCCCATGAAACGTCAATTTTTGAGATTATTTTGCGTGGCACATTTTTAGCTTTAATGACAGCAGTGAAGACACAATGAGTAGAGACAATCAAGTCAAATCCAAGCAACAAGTCATTAGTTTACTAGTCAAAGTCGAGTAACAAGGCTTTTCTAATATAACCAAGTATGGGCGGTTCTAGACGGGGACCAAAAGGGGCCAACAGGGGCCACCGGGGGCCACTGGGGGCCGGTGCCTCTGCAGAACTGGTCCTGGCCCCTGTACTGAACACACAATACTAAATCACTTTCTTAATGAAATGTTCTGCCACAGAAACAGTTACTGGTTGGTTATTTGGACCAATTATATATATTTTTTTTACCTTTACAGTTTTATTTTTACTAGGTGTTTCACTTTTTATTAGGTTTTCACTAAAAGATTAAATATTGGCCTGTTTTTTGTTTCATTCTTTTGTTCAATGACCTGGCCTCCTGGAGCACAAACTAAGTCCAAATCCGGTAGACGGCATCCCTCTGTTCCGTGTTCTGTTTTCACCACCCGTGCTGAGTCCTTCCTCTCCTGCACTGTGCAGCTCCCATACCACGCAGTTATGCTGAGACATAAAACGCTTTCCATGGCAGCAATGTAAAAGTTTGGCTGGGAGGTGTTCACAGACCGGGGAAGGACAGAGGAGATGTGAATGCCCAGGAGCCTGATGCTGTCCACCACCTTCCCCTGTATGCAGAGTGGAACGTGTTCAGTCTTCCTGGACCTCCTGTAGTCCATTATTACACTGCAAAAAACGGATCTAAAAATAAGTAAAATGTTCTTAAAATGTGTGTATTTGTCCTAGATTTGAGCAGGTAAATAATATTATCTGCCAATAGAATGAGTATTTTGACCCCTAAAATGAGATAATTAGACATACTGCACTTGAAATAAGATGCTGGAGATGAGTTGTTCCTATTTTAAGTGCAAAAATTCTTATTCCATAAGCAGATCATCTTATTTACCTGCTCAAACCAAGGACAGATACACATATTGTAAGAAAATTTGGCATATTTTAGTTCCATCTTTGCAGTGTACCTCCTTGGTCTTGCTGGTGTTCAGGATGAGGTTGTTTCTGGAGCGCCAATGTGTCCGATTGTGAACGCCCTCTCTGTGGTGGGTCTATTATTGGAAATGGAACTCACCACAGTGGTGTCGTTCACAAACTTCTCCACCGTGTTTGTGGGGTGGATAGAAGAACAGTCATGGATGAAGAGGGTGAAGAGAGCAGGAGTGAGGACACAACCCTGCAGTGTTCCTGTGTTGAGGATCAGTGGAACAGATGTGTTTCCCTATCCTCACCACCTGGGGTCTGTTGGTGAGGAAGTCACTGATCCAGGAGCAGAACGGTGGAGATAATTCCAGGTTGTAGAGCTTCAGAGCCAGCATGTCAGGTAGCATGGTGTTAAAAGAGGAGCTAAAGTCCACAAATAGCATCCTAACAAAGGTGTTGGGATGCTGCAGATGAGTTAGAGACGTATGAAGTGCCAGCAAGTGACTCTCCCTGTAGATGAACTGCAGGCTGTCCAGGCCAGCAGGGATGGTGTCCTTGTTGTGTGGCAGGAGGATCCTCTCCAAGCACTTCATGATGATGGGGTCAGAGAAACAGGACGCCGATCATGGTAGGCAGAACCCATGGCTGAAATCAAGGGGGTTGGACATTTTCATTAACAGTTTGCCATAATCCTGAAACATGGTGTCATCTGAGCTCAGAACACATGGCCAGGAGTCTTTTTGTTCATCTGAGACAACAAGGGGCGGTTGTGCACAGATTAGATGTTTGTCTTCAGAGGCAGGAAACACTTGGAGGTCACAAGTTTTGAAGCAAATTGCAATTTTTTTTAGAGCCTTCTTGGAACCAATTGCGTTGATCATTCATCCTGATAGACCTCAGAAGGTGTCCCGGTCTTCATGAGACCCTGGCAATCTCCTCTGCTCTTGCATCATTTGCTGCCGACGTAAAGAATGGGGGGTTTGCGCGCATGCTCCGTTGGTCCGTCGCGTCGTCGCTGCCTCTCCATTGGCTGACCGCGCCCCCTCCGCGCTCAGACCTTAACAACCCACCACTCGGCGAGTGGGACATTCTGCCCCACGCTGCCCTGCGCTTCCCTCACCCACGCTGCCAAGATGGAGAAAAAGAGCGAGATCAACGGGCACTCCATGCCCAGCTCGGCGTCCACCGCTCGGATGCTGGAGAACAGCGAGCAGGAACCCGGCGTGGAGGAGGAGGCGCAGCAGCAGGAGAGGAGGACCAAGAAGGAGAGGGGCTTCAGGGAGAGGCTGAGAGGGTTCCTGTGCAGGAACCTGCTGGTGATCCTCACCGTGTCCGGCGTCCTGGTGGGCGTCGGGCTCGGCATGCTGGTGCGCAGCATGGGCCTGAGCAGGGCGCAGATGAGCCACTTCGCCTTCCCCGGAGAGATGCTGCTGCGGATGCTGAAGATGATCATCCTGCCGCTGGTGGTCTGCAGCCTGGTGTCCGGCGCCGCCAGCCTGGACACCCGCTCCCTGGGCAAGCTGGGCGGCATCGCGGTCTCCTACTTCCTGGTGACCACGCTGATCGCCTCGGGCATCGGCGTGGCCCTGGCCTTCATCATCAAACCGGGGGTGGGCGCCGGGGCCCTGAACACCAACAGCCTGGGGTTGGAGAGCGTCAGCAGCAACAAGGAGACCGCCGACTCCTTCCTGGATCTGGCCAGGTACCACCTCCTCCTCCTCCTCCTCCTCTTCCTCCACACACGGAGGGGCTGGGAAGGGCTTTTTTCTGGTTTTAAGGAGCAACATCAGCTGCAGGTGGGGTCAAACCTGGAGGAAATCCGTCTTAGATAATAAAGATAAAATAAAGTCTACTTATTTAAGTAGATTGTATTTTTATGATTGTTTTTTTTTGAGCTGGACCTCCCCAATTCAAGTCCAGTTCTTTGGAAAAAACAAAAGCCACGGATCAGTGTAAAGTTTATAAAAAATGCGCAGCTTAAAATCTGTGTATAAAGTGGCTTCATTAAAAAAATCACCTCAAATCGAAGTCCCTACTTAACAATTAATAATATTTATTCCTAACAAAAAAAGGATGCACAGTTAACATAACAAAATGAGTTTAGGGACAAAGATAAAATTACCTTTATCTTTAGAAATACTGCGACATAAAGTAAATGATTAATTATTAAGTAATACAGGACAAAGTAGTGAGAGCAACTTTTTCTAAACATGCTAATCATGATAATAATAATGATGATGATGATGATGATGATGATGAGATCAAGAGCAATACTCATACTTGTTGAGTCTTACGGATCAGTCTGCACCGACTAACTACAAATACAGGCTGCTGGGATTTGTGAAACTTCTATTCACATATTATATATGTAAGATTTTAAGGATTTTGTTTAATTTTTTCTCATTTATTCCACCTTTAAAAATATCCAACATTAAAAGAAAATACATACAGGTATTTTTCTTTCTCCCCATTGTGGAACAATAAAGGTATTTCTTCTCTTAAATTACATGCCTTTTTTTTAATCACCTTGAATAATATTTTCTTTGCTGGATATTTTCAGCAAAAATGTAATGTTTGCACTTCTTTACCCGTTCATCGTTGTGTTGATATTATCGCTTTATTTCCACGTTGCATGCCCGTTTACATCAGGGCACGTGAAGCATCACTGAAATCTAGGCCCTAAAGCTTACCTGGGTACCTAACAGCATGTTTACTCGCGTGTCGTTGTGCACCACCAATGAAAAAATAAACTGAAGGGGGGGAAAATAAGGTAAAATTTGGAGAGGATCAATCGACAGATCCAATCCAGTCTTTGTTGGAATGTGTTGTCAAAAACATGATTGAAGGTTTATTTAGCGTAGAATTATCCGGTCCACCTCTGACCCCTTTAAGTGTTGCACTTTTAAAAACTGACCTCTTCTGTCATGGTCTAAGGCAGGGGTGTCCAAACTTTTCGGTACATGGGCCAAAATTGTCAGCTCAGAGGAACTTGAGGGCCAGAAAATGAATACAATTAAAATAAATTATGTTAAAAATCTAAAAATATGATCATTTAAAATAAATTAGTCTGATTTTCTGTAGGCAATGAATGTGTAAATCACAGTAGATCCAAAGGACTTGTTCCTTTTCTTGTATTAAAAGATGGTCATCCAGTTTGCAAAATATTGTGAATAATTTAATTTCACTCTTTAACAATAATAAACTGAACTCTTTTTGGTCTAGCGATATAAGAACAGTATTTGGGTAATTTTGTTCTTTGCAAACACTTAATAATTGAATTCAAAGCAGATTTTAATGCACCAAAGTCTGCATTTGAATAATCAAATGTCATTGAATAGATGTGGTCCTATTTACTATGAATTTATTGACAATGTCAAAAGTATGTTTATTAAAAGATGAATACTTTGTGTTGTACTTAACATTTTCAGTTGTAAGAGTTTAACTTTTCTTTAATAGTTTTGACCTAATTAAAAACTAAAAGCTTCCATATGCTTCAGCCACCTGTGCTGGTGGACCAAATCTTTCTTGAAATACAGTTGGGGGGCCACCCAAAATCAGCACAGGGGCCACAAATGGCCCCCGGGCCGCACTTTGGACATGCCTGGTCTAAGGTTTGCATGAAGGTTGCACAGATCATAAAGTCTCCATCTGATGGCTGCAGCCCCGTCCATTCTAACTTTTTGTACCTTTTTTTTTTAAAAGTGGACCCATTTTAAAATAATCCGATATAAGAACACATTTTTCAGCGTGTTCTTGGACAGCTAATGATTAATGTTGTGATAATTACCAACAGGTCTTCAGTTTTGAACAGGTTTTTAAGTCTTATGCTGTCAGACATTACATGGCTCTTAAAGAATCTTGGATTAATTTATAAGAACCCAGTCTGGGGGTTTGAATTAAAGCGGGTCCACAAAAAAAGGGGTTGGGGAAGATGATGCTGTTTTAAGGTGACTTAAATGCCAAAAAAAAAAAGACTAAAAACCTCCTATTTTATAAAGCAACATGCTCCTCCCTTAACTGTCTTCACCGTTGAACAATCCAGTCCAGCTCTGAACAGTTTTTCAGTGTTTTACATTTTTTTCGTTAAAAACAGTGAAACGGCCCTTTTATTCCTCAAATCGGACGTTAGCGTCAGGTTTGTCTCTGTGAGAAGCAGGAAAGGGGTTTTTAATCTGCATTTCTGTTTGTGTCGCAAGGAAAGACCGGGAAGCAACGGTCTAAAGGTTGCGATTGAAGCCCCTGACGGTTGTGTCCGAGGGTTAATAGCCTAAACGGGGCCCCTGCTCTTTACCTCTATACAGAAAAGCGCATTTCTTTTCTGTTTTTAACAACCCCATGCATCAGATACTGTGGATCATTGTGCTGCACAGTTTCCGCAGAAAAAGGGAGGAACAAGGGTCTTACTGAGCTCCTAAAGCCACCCAACTGACCCTGGATATGCTGGTCATGGTACCCTGAAGTTTTACATGTCAGCAGCGCTGGTCACAGTTTCCACTCTCCGTCTCCACACAGGATTCAGGGGGAAGGGTCGTTCTATCTAATCTCCCCCTTTCACCAATGGAGCCGTCCGTGTTGTGCAACTACTGCTCTGATTTGCAATTCAAATCACGAAGGGGCTCTCTGCCCCGCGCACCCGTCACATGTCGTCCCATGAAACTCGACTGCGCCCGCTCTAAGTGGCTGAGAGGGTTAAACTGCAGATGGTGACACCTGTCAGCGTCGCCCGGTTTCCTTTTCTAGTGTTTTCCACGTGTGGATCATCAGCCCGGCCATAGGGGAAACAGAACGTGGACATACAGACTTATTCGCAAATTCAAGTTCTTAGGAATAAAATCAAAATGGTGAAACATGTAAGAAACAACTAGGATAAGTAGATATAGTCTAAAATCTTTTCAGTGGATCTGGATCGGTGCAAAAGTTACCTTTTATAGTCGAGTTCAAGGAGACAAACTTTCTTGCGGTCTTTTTCTATCCTGGTTTTGATTTTTCTTATTTTTTATGTACCCCTCTACATCCAGATTTCAGTGTGCTGAACAAAAAGACGCCGTCATTCTGTAGGAATCCTATCTTCTGCCTAATGAACTGTGTTACCTACAGCGTTTTCCATCAGTACGTTTAAAGAAACAGGAATACGTTGTGTTGTGACAGACTGCTGACGAAGAGCCTAAGGATCCTATTTAAAATCAGTTTTTTGCAAATATTACCTGTTAATGTGTCGCCTTAACACCAGTTCATCCTTCAGGCTGGAGACTTGTTTATGCCTGGAAGATTCATTGTTCAGGGTTACGAGGCGTAACAAAGCTATGTCTGAAAATTGGGAAGGATTAGTTAAAAAGATATAAAAATCAAAACTTTAAAAAACATATCTGCAGAAAAAAATCTCCTGCTTGGCGAAAAAAGTGTAAAAGAAATTATGGTTGAAATGAAAGTAGCGCTCAGGCTTATGTACGGCAGGTGTGGTTGAGGAAAACGCTGTGAAATCCTGCATTAAAAAGGCAGAATATTTACAAAGTTGAACATATAAGACCCTCCACGATTAAGATTTAAATACATAAGATAAAAATTGTAGCACCTTAATATCTCACAAGAAAGATTTTTAATAATCCAACTTTTAGTTTGAGTCCTTTTATTCTGTAGGAACACACTAAGAAATAATCCAGAAAGAATCACTTATTGGCTAACCCAACCTACAGTATTCCTATGATAATAATAAATAGAACTGAAGCATTTTACACTTACACTTTTATACTATATCTATCTATCTATCTATCTATCTATCTATCTATCTATCTATCTATATATATATATATATATATATATATATATATATATACTTCATGCAGATTATGCACACATTAACAAAATGTCCTTGCAAATTGCTCAGATAGCAACACCTAAGGCACAGCACTTAAAATTAAATACGTTTGAAATCAGACAGTGAAAAAGAAAACATTTGTAATGTTATAAATAATTTCATATTTTAAGTAAGGGAGATCTTCATAAGTAAGAAATGGTCTTACTTAGTAGTTGGTGGCTTAACTTTGCCCATATCTATATTTGAGGCAATAAACGAATAAACGATAAATACGCCTGGACCTGAGTTTGTCTGACCCTCCCACAGAGTCAGGAGGATGGTGGTAAAACAAGCCGGAACATTTCCAAAACTCACTTTTTGAGAACCGCAGCAAAGACTGGCATCCCGGTGTCCCCAACTTTCTAAAAACAACCATTAGACACAACCTACAAGCTATCTGCTTATTTAACCAGGAAATAAACCTCGTCCATCCTACCACCACAAACATAAACATGTTGTTTCTCTAAACTGCACCGCGACTTTAACTGGAACGGCGCGTTTCGATCAGATGAGACCAAGATCGAGCTTTTCAGCAGCAAACACTCCAGGTGGAAAGGGACCACAGAGTCGCTGTTTAGCACGCTGGAGGATGTGTGATGCTGTGGGCCCATTTTTGTTGTTGTTGTTCCTGAAGGACCTGGGAGCTTTAAAATGCCAGGAGGACGTTTTAGATGAAAATCTGGTGAACTCAGCCAGAGAACTGCTAATGGGTCGTGGCTGGGTCCTTCAAAACGCAAAACATTAAACCAGATCCACACAGTTTTGGTGGATCGTCCTGGAAATGCGCAGCAGTCCACACAGTGTCCGAACTGTCCAGTTGTCCGGTAGACGTAAAACTCAACCGGCCAAGCATATTTTTTACCGGTCAAAGTAAGTCTGACTGACTCCGGCTAAATATCTCCACATAATCCCGCTTACATAATTAGCCTGAGCTAAACGCTAGCTGTTAGCAAACGGACATGACGTAGCTGCTGTCGTTCTTGCGTACACATGTGCGAGTATTTATGTACGTGAAACATAAAGAATCCACCATAATGATGACTGAAAAAAAAGATGATTTATTTGGTGCAAACATTTACTCGCCATGTGGAAGCTAGCCCTGTGAAATTTACTCGCTAAACGGAAAATTTACTCGCATTTGGCGTCTGGCGTCTGTTAATTTCGGACCCTGAGTCAACACAGGCAGAAGAAGCCAGCTATACTTGAAATCTACAGTGAAAACCATACATGTAGGTGTCTTTAGTTTTTTATTTGATATTTGGGGCATTTTTCCAACGAAGCCTGATTGTTAAAGTAAAAGTTTAAACGTTGACCCAGTCGGTTTAGTCCTGTGGCGGTCGCCTCGGGTTATTAATACGAGCCTGCTCAGGCCTAATAATAAGTTCCCACACAGGGAGGGAAGGCTGACAGCTGTTGTGGCAGGAAAGTGTATTTTAGCTCCCTGCAGAACAAACCGAGCACTGCTGCTCTCAGCACTTCTCCCTTATCATCACAGCAGATGGATTGTCTGCGTCCAGTTCCCAGCTGGGCCCTTCGGGCAGGTCGTACCGGCCCTAAACGCACTCAGAGAAGGACGGGACCGAGTACCCACAAGCCGGATCTCTCTGAAGTAACACGCGTACTTTCTTAGGAGTTCTTCCCCACCAGAACCACTGCTCACAAAAAGGGTTCTGGTAAAATTAGCAGAAAACCATTTGCTCCCTTCACACCTGGCTTCTTCCCAGAGGGTGAATCCTGACTACTCCGGTGACCCCTGACCTCTTCTGGAGAAAGCATCCGGTTTCACTCTGAAAGCAGGTCTTGTAGTGTAGAAAGGCGCGGGTCTAGAACGAGGAAAAAATAAGGTTTAGAAACCCTTCTCTTGAAGGACATCAGGCAAAATGATCCCTTAATTTGATCATTTTGATTTGATCTTAATTAGATCAAATCTGCTGAACATTCTGGTTTGGTTAAAGACCTTAACTACTTTAAATGCCATTGGTATAATTACTACTGTATTTTCCGGACCATAAGGCGCACCATCAATTTTTGAGAAGATTTAAGGATTTTAAGTGCGCTTTATAGTCCGAAAAATACGGTAGTGTATCTTTATGTCAGATCAAGTAGAAGGAAAAAAGAAGTGTGGATGTCCAGGAATTGATCTGTGTTCGTTGACGAGAAGTTTGGATGCGCTTTGCTGGGCTGGACCAACGCATTATCGTCCAAAAAAGAGCCGTCATCTTCAGCAGACCTTCTTTGGGTTGATGGGGGGAGAAAATGTCCACCTGTGGAGCTGCTCTGCTAACTTCACCCGACGTGCAGCTGCATGTCATCCCTGGCTGTGGAAACGTGCTGGTTTTCTCCAGCCAGACATCAAACAAACCTCCCAGCTTTGTCTCCTTTGGCCGGTGGAGATTCAGGATTCCTCGCTGAATCCCACTTTCCTGCAATCAGCCACAGGACAGGCCTGTTTTGGGTGTCAGTGGCGGTCCTGGTTTGCTGATATCTTACACGGTGACGCAGTCGTTAGCCTGATTGTCTTGCATCCTTGGTTCAGACCCGTTCCGCATGAAGCTTGCATGCTGTTCCCCTGCATAGGTGGGGTTGTTTTGTTAATTAGTCGATCTAAATGGCTCTTAGGTTTGAGGGTGTTGCACCCCGCCCCTCGCTCGCTGACTGCTGGAGATGTCCACCAGCTCCCCCTGCAACCACGCACGGATAAGCTTGTGAGGACAATAGATGAATGGATGAATGAGTTTGATTCTCATTTCTTTTGTTGTACATTTTCTATGTTCAGGCCCAGGTGGCTGGTCACAGAGGTCAGCCTTGGTACAAGGTTCTCACTGCGTGATAAACCTGAGTAAAAATCCCAGATTTGTGATTTAAAGCGACCAACTTTTTTGGTTTAGCGCTGGTTATTACAGTTATAATCATATTTATTTAAAAAAATATTATATATAAACACTTTCACTATGGAGGAGTATTTGTTCTTAAGTACTTTTTGCAGAGTATTACTGTTTTTTTCGCTGCTGTGTCAAAGTGTAGTTTTAAGACAGCGCTAACATAAT
Source organism: Fundulus diaphanus (assembly GCA_037039145.1). Taxonomy (NCBI): domain Eukaryota; kingdom Metazoa; phylum Chordata; class Actinopteri; order Cyprinodontiformes; family Fundulidae; genus Fundulus; species Fundulus diaphanus. The sequence goes on along the minus strand of CM073121.1, from coordinate 46,099,177 downwards.
AAGATCTTAATTAGATCAAATCTGCTGTTCTTTTAGTTTTCCTGCCTTGACTATCCGTTTTCTTCAATGATGGGAAGTATTTCTAAGCGGATGAAATACACTGCTAAAAGGGTACTAGAAGTAAGTAAAATTTTCTTGAAATTAGTGTATTTGTCCTTGATTTGAGCAGCTAAATAAGGTGATCTGCCAGTGGAATGAGTATGTTTAGCCCTAAAGTAGGATAATTGGATATAATGCACTTGGAATAAGCAGATGGAGATGCGTTGTTCCTATTTTAAGTGCACAAATCTTACTCCACTGGCAGATAATTTAACTTGCCTGCTAAAATCAAGGACAAATACATTAATTTCCAGAAGATTTTACTTACTTTTAGTTTGCTTTTTGCAGTGTAGTCTTTCCTGTTAGCATAGTCATCCTCTTTCAGGTCACTGATCAGCAGTGTGCAGCAACATGTGGGGGAGGGGAAAAGCTGTGTCCAGTGAAAAGCTGCGTTGGTGTTTCAAATTACCAAGAAAAACAAAAAAACTCCAACATTTTCACCGGAATCTCATTAAAGTGACTTTAAACCACAGGAACAGAATGATGGAAAATTATCGCTTAACTTTTCAAATGCTATAACTTGATGCAGAAACTGGATCAAGTAAGGCTGATTCCTTTGAGTTTTCCCTCCTGTTGCTTTAATACCTTCCTGGGTCCCGTTGGATATTCTCCTTTTACAACCTGGACACTTTCTATGGACATGCTTCAAACTTTAGACCCAGCTGAATCGGATCACTCCATCTTGATTTGGTTTTGTAATCCCTCTGACCATCTCAGCTGCCGTCTCTCTTGTTGAGACCATGTTTGCTGTCATTCAGCCAGCTGTGACGGCTCCATAAGGCGTGAAAACACCCTGGTGGCTGCTTAGCTATGTACAGAGTTAAACTTGTGTAGGTATTAGTTTATAAAACTGCAAATTCAAGGATATTTGCATATTCTGTTTCCTCTACTTGACTGAACACAAAGTCACTGAATATTTTATTAGGCATCTTCTACAAATCCAGAATGAACATTCTCTAAAAGCTGTGATTGCATTTTTGTCAGATCTTACCACGTTTTATCAGATATTAATCAAATAAGGTCATTTAAAATCACAAGCCTTCATTGTTTTTTTTTCTTTGTACGGTGAATGAATCTAAATCCTGCAAACCTTAGCTGTGGGTGAAAGAGGAGGCAGAAAAGCCAGATTCATTTCAGCTGAAGTTAGTGTAACCTTTGATTCTGCTGACTTGAAATTAAATGATGTTCGGCTTTGGCTAATCAGGGCGCCGACATGTGACGGCTTTAATAAAAAAAAGAAAGGAAAGTCTCTCCATGGAGCTCACTGCACTGTGAGAAAAACATGCCGCCTCTCAGCTTTGGAAATCCAAACACCCACCTCAGTCATGTGATGAGGGGGAACCCGACCTTAAGCTGCAGGAATTCTACATTTACCCTCCGCTGTGTTAGGCAAAAGGGAGCGAGAGCGTTTCAGATTTGAATGACCAGCTGAGGACACGTATCGACTGGATCAACATTCGGCGCAGGACTGAGGGCAAAGTTTACAGGGCTCGTTCGCCGACCTGAGTCACCTGGCCGTGGGAACAAGCATGAGCTGGGAGTCTGTTTACTCGCACGATAAGGTGCGATCCCAGCAGCTACAGTTACAAAAACCACAGACAAATGGAAAAAGGTTTCCAGATTTTCCCAGTGTGTTTATCTCACAGCGCTGATGATAAAAGCAGCAAACTGCTCCTGGCAAAGACTGCAAAACAGCTGGCTGACACGATGACAGAGGTGGAGGAGAAAACGACTCTCATCGTTGTTCTTTAGGGTTTTAACAACATAAACCTCTCTAATGAACCGTCCTCCAGTACACAGACAGCATATCGGGTGTCCCACCAGGATAATAACGCCCCGGATCACGTCTACAAAGCTTTAAAAGATGCGTATCGCGCTGCTCACAGGCCGCTCCAGGACTCTCTGATCGCTGTCCGCTTCATCTCATCCCAACTTGCACGCAAACCCTGAAAACCTTCAGGACTGTTAGGAAGTGGGCTGGTGAGTCAAAGCGGATGTTACAGGCCTGCTTTGACTGCAAAGATGACCATCTTTGAAGCTTCCTCCACTGACCTGAGTGAGCTTGCTGAAACTGTCACGCCATACAAGGTTGTGTGCGCAGGCTGAGGCCTTTTGCACATTTAACAACAAAGAAAACCCCATAAACCGACTAGTTTCTACACTGAGCCACTTTGGCATCATGTAGTCATTAAAGGCATACTATGCAACATTTTTCAGTTAGTTAATGTGTTCCATACCGTTTTGGATGATTAAATGAGTCATTTCAGGTTGAACAAAGGTTTTCTTGGCCGCCCTGGTGGTCTGTGGGGGAAATACCGCACTTGCAACTGCAGGAGCCCTCGGCCCGCACCCACAGGCTCAGAATCTTGTGCAAGATCGCGAGAGTCGGTCTTGCTTTACGGCGAGAACATGTTTGTTGCTAGCGCAGTGGCGATATCTGTGCAGTTATCATGGCGGAACCAGCGATAAAACAGCGAAAGCCCATGTCGGAGCAGGCAAGAAAGAGGAAAAGGGCTCTGGACAGAAAGACGAGTCGTACACGGGTGAACATCGGGCAAGCTTTTTCCGAATGGCGAGAGCTAAAAGAAAAAGAAGGCTGCAAGGCTGACGCGGACCTCGCGTTTCTGCTGATGCGATTGTAAGTAACATTGTAGGGTTTCCCTCACGCTACCGCCTCCCAACATTCCAAAAAAAAAAAATTAACTCGTTATGCGCGCAAAGCTTGTCTCCCCCGCTCCGCCTCCACCGGTCGCTCCGCCGGTCGCGCAAAGCTTGTCTCTTTCCCCCGCCCGCTCGCCCGCTCCGCCGGTCGCTCGCTCCGCCGGTCGCGCAAAGCTTGTCTCTTTCCCCCGCCCGCCCGCCCGCCCGCCCGCTCCGCCGGTCGCTCGCTCCGCCGGTCGTGCAAAGCTTGTGTCTTTCCCCCACCCGCCCGCTCCGCCGGTAAGCAAATTCTTAGGGGAAACACTGCATTGGAATGGTTTTTCTCTCTCTGTGTGCATGTTCATACTTTCACTGTGTTAGTCATTGTTTGTACTGCCGTTTTTTCGACTTTTATATTCGTTGCGTTCGCCTGTCTGCTAAGCTCAAAACAACCGCGCCTGGCTTGACGGAGAAACCAGAAGAACAGCTGAGCATATTTACGACAGTTCACTTTTACTTTCGCCCTCTGGGGGGCGCCTCGCTGGAAAATCAATCCCAGTTGCATAGTATACCTTTAAAAGGGCCGGTTGCACGTATACAGATGATACTTTGGATTTCAGAATTTCATTTCAGTTCACACAGAAATATTAAAAAAATGCACAGTAAAAAAAGTAGCACCCTTAGGTCCAGTTTATACAGTTTATCTGTAAAAAAAAAAAGTTGATATCGGGGTGAGTTACACTTTAAACTCATCATTCTGCATCACTTTTTCTCTTTTTGGACATTTCTGGATTGTTTTAATGTCAGTGAAAACTGTCATCTAGTGGCAGGATGCTGTTACTACACAGTAAATAAAAATCAACATTAGCTATAGGAGGCACAGTTTTAGCCACTTTATACAATTTAAAGCTTTACGATATGATGCGCCTTTTTTGGCTCTTGTTAGAGGACATCAGCAAAGACTAAGATGAAAATGCCATCCAAATGGGAGAACACGGTGGTGGCAGCATCATGCTGTGGGGATGTGTTTCTTCTGTAGGTAGAAGGAAAATGGTCAGAGTTGATGAGAAGATTTTACAAAACCTGTTAGACTGTGAAAGACTACAGGGTGGAGGTTCAACATGCAGCCAGAGCTTCAGTGAGCTGGATTAGATCAGGGTGTTCTAAGTTTGGTCTGTGGATCGTTTGTAGTCGCTGGAACGGTTCTGTGCAGCCGGTTACCACAGTGCAAGAGGCAGAGATGGACACTTAAAAAAAAAAATTAAGATGACATTTTCTCTGATTTAAAAAAAAAAGTATGCAGACAAATTAAAGTCTAATGGAAATGTTTAGTACAACACAAAATATTGGTGTTTTATTACCAATGATTTACGTTTTCACTTTAATTTCATAGTAATTAGGACCATTAATGTCTAGCTACCTTCACTGAAAACCAAACTGGGCACACCAATTTATTAAGATTGGCTAAAACCTTGACTAGGGCTGGGCGATGTGGCCTAAAATCAATGTGGCGATATATTGTTCGCCTCGATAACGATAAATGGGCAATAAAACTACTGATAACAATGTAGAGTCAGACTAACGTACGGGACAATCGTGCGCCTGAACCAGACATCAGATCTGGCCGCAGCGTGTTTAACAGCTGCTCCTCTTCCTCCTAGAGCCGCTCTACAGCCGCCGTCGCTTCAGCATTTGAAATTTCCTCCATTTCCCCAACCTCTCGGTCTCTTTGGCTCCTTGTTTCAGACTGGATGGGGTGGAGTCATGTGACTATAGAGCGTACACGTAGCACAGCGTCTCAAAGGGACAGCAGCATAGCTTACCTTCACCTTTTAAAAACGACTTTTTCTTAATTATTTTTAATCACCAACAGTGCCGACATGGGCAAAATGTCGGTTCACCGCCCGGGCCTAACCGTGACCCATACCCCGACCTTGTCGCTGACAATAGATGTAAATATTTTTTTAGAGCAATAAAAAAAGAAAATAATAGAATAGGAAGTTGTTTGCCCCTTTTTACCCAATAAGCTAAATGTGCAAGACAGCTCTAAAATGATTTATAAATTCCCCTTTTCTGCAAAACATCACACTAAATTGTTAAAATTTTGCATGCTTAGTTTGCTGTTGAGCAGTTTTTTTATCTCTAGATAAAAAAATGTCTCCCACGACTACTTTTAGCTGGACAGTTTTGAGCTCTGCAACATGATGTTTGGACAGCACTCGGTCAGATCAGAGTGGCCCAGTCAAAGTCCTGAACATTGAACAAGAGTGAACATTGGTAGCAGATCCTTTTTATCCAATCTGAGCTGTTCTGCAAAGAATAATGGACAAAAACGTTGGTCTCTAGATAAAGCAAAGCTGGTAGAAACAGACCCCAGAACACCTGCCGCTTTGTGTTGGTCTGTTCCATCACATTCCAGTTAAACAACAATAAAAGATCAGGGGAATTAAGACTGAATGGAAATAAAGCCTAAAACTGAAGCAAATAAAGTTCATTAGGACAGCGCTGTCCCGACTTTGATTCCTGACCTCGGGCCATTTGCTGCATGTTTTTCCCTTCCTGTCGAGCTACTGATGAATAAAAAAACCCCGGTGCCACGAAATCTACAAACAACAAAAGAAAACAGGATCTAAATTCACAACACAGTTTGCTTTTAAATGTGCAGGTTGCTCTAAAGTTCAGGTGGTGTCACACTGAATGCCTGGCCTCTCCTTTGCTTTAACCTGTCCTCAGTGCACTCTGAGGATTTATGGCATCTTTAGTCCCTCCTGTGGGTTCTGGGACTGATCCCAGTGTGACGTGGCTGGGAAACCTCCTCAGCTGATTGCTAACAACGCGGAGTCAGCTTTAAGGCGTTCAAAGACGTCCTGCTAATCAAATAATACAAAAACTACATCAACATAAATGCAGAGAAAGGGTTTTTGAGGGCAAAACTAATGTTGGGAGCCATCTATTCAGACTCAGTTTGGACCCATTGCCACGGGAGCAACTGCATCACCACGGCTGGGATTTTATCCACGTCTAATTTGTTTTTCTCGTCCTTCCTCAGGAATTTGTTTCCATCGAACTTGGTGGCGGCTGCTTTTCGCTCTGTAAGTGCAACACAACCCTCCTCTCACTCCCCCCCCCCTTAAAACAAGACAAACCAATCCTTTGCTCTTTGTCGGTTTTCTCTTTATTGCTTGTGTTGGATTGTCCATCCTAATTTATTTCACCAACCACGTAGATGCCACTCCAAGTTCATTTACTGCGGCAGTGCAGCACTCAAAGACCCCGCTGCTTGCTCCTGCTTGTGCAAACCGCTTCTTTTTTTTTTTGACCCCCCTCCCTAGTTCCCCACCAACAACCGTTCCCATGGCAAAACCATTCTGCTCTGGATAGCCTAGCAACCCACTCTTAAACGGCGCCTGCTTCCTTTCCTAGAATTATGTTTGCTGTTTGCTAAAGCTAAACAAAACAAGGAAAATTCAATATTTAAGGATGCACGGTGTAAAATGGCTGCACAAACACTCTCGGGCCAAAGTGCATCCAATTTACTGCTATTAAAGCATTTACACCTTTTGCATTCAAGTCGGCCTTGAAATCCATGTCTGTGAATTATAAACTCACAAGCTGGTCAGTGGCAGGACCAGAGAGTTCACAGAGTTCATTAAATCCCACCACAAAACAGTCCAGGGGTGGCTGGTCAATAGGGGGCGCCAGGGCACAGGCCATGTGACTTCATGCTGGCTTCATGATGCTCAGGGGTGTAGCTCCCTGCGTCTGTGGCCAATCAGCGCTCTTTGTGTCGTTCTTCCTCCAATCAGATTAAGTCCTGATGCATGTCACTCAAAGCCACACCCCTGTCATATTAGATCTTGTACATTAAGTGAAAATTACATATTATACATACATCTCTAGGTAACACAATGTGTTTTTTTATGTTTTAGTATGCCACGGACTACAAAATGGTTGCTGTGGGTAATGACACCAATGGGACAATCCTCTATCAAAAGGTAAGCACATAAACCAGACCTGTTTCTGTTCTGAAAGGAAAGAGGCTGTCATCGGTCCCTACATTTAGAACAGTTATCTCTGGTTGCTCTTGACAATTATTGAGTATTATGGCCACCCTAGATGTTTTGGATTGTCAGATTATTATAATGTAGTTGTTGGATCTCCACTTTGATTGTAGAAATTGTTCCTCTCACCTCCTCAATAACAGTTTCAGAGCCATAGCTACACTAAAACTGAACTTCTAAGAACAAAAACCCAACAGATTTTGTCCACTTGTGAAGCTTTTTTAAACTAAAACAAGGTGAACAGTTTGATGGTCTCAAGCATACAGGTAATTGTTAATGAAAGGCCATGCTAGAAAGACCGCAGCATAGGCCACAGAGGACCAAACAATTCTGGTCATTAATCTGGGAAGAGTTAAAAGGTAATTTCGAAACGATTTGAAGAAAATATTACACCGACAGAAATGTTATTTACAAGTTTAAAACATTAAAGACAGTTGCCAATTTTGTGGAAGTCACGACAAATTCATCCCAAAGTCAAACCATATATTGCTAAAAAAAAGCAAAAACAACTAAGGCTGCATTCCAGTTGGAGTCAGAACTCGGAAATCCTGAAATCCGATCAAGAAGTATAAACTGGAATTGCCGCTAACGTCGGTTTTTGACCATGGAAAGGATGAAATTTTTTAAGGCCGATCGTCGGATCCAATTTGGCAACATCTCGCATCAACAACAGTAGGCTGTTATGAAAACATGTTTATTTTCCACGTTGTAAGAGATCAATGTTACATGTAGCGGCTGCAACTCTTAACCGAACAGATTAAAAGTGGTGTTAGGAAGTGGAGAGTACAGCTTTAAACAGTGTTCGTAAGAGGTACTGCTAACAAGGTAACAGCTATTGGAACGCTAACCTTTTGAGACTTAGTAATGTTTGTATGTATGCACATTGTTGAGTTTCAAAGAGGATACTGCCTCCTAGTGGTGTGGCAGGGAAATTACACAGGTTTTAAGGCTTCTGCTAGTGTTGCGTGCACGCAGATCGTTATTAGAAAGTTGTCTTGTAGATGTGTTAATTAGACACTGAAAAACAATCTAGTTTTTATTGACTCATTATCACGTAAACGGGGCCAGAGTCTTGCTTGTTTGAAAGGGTTGCCAGGAGAAGGCCTCTTCTCACTGAAAACAATATTTTTCAGGTTTGCCGTGTTACTTTTGAATGAACCACAAGACTTCTGGAACAATGTCATTTGGGCAAATTAGAACAAAGTAGAGATGTTTCAACTTAATTTAGAGTACCATATTTTGCACAAATGGCTCACACTGGCTATGAAGCAAGGTGGTGGAAGGGTTATAGACTGGACTTGGTTTTTACATTCGAGAATCATATGTGAGATCATCTGAAAGGGTCGTCAATAGAATAATGATCCAAAACGCAGATGCAGATCCATAACACAATGTCCAAAAAGTCAATGTCCACAATGAGTCAATATGCTGCATTGGTCCAAGCAGAGTCCAAACGTCACCCTTATTAAAATGCCCTAAGAAAAATGTGCAGAAACAACCTGCAAACCTGCAACATTGTAAAAAAAGGCAAAAGGTCCTCCATGAAGAATTGAGCGACAGATAAAGTCAAACATTGAACAACTCATGCTGCTACAGGCGATTCTGTGAGCTGTTGTTATAACGCAGCATTTAGTGTGACTGCACCTTTATTGGTAGCATGAGTCTGTCCTAGAGTTGCCAGTTGGACAGGCCATCTTGATTTTGCAGGGATTAATGTTGGTTATCCTACTGATTTTGTTTTATCGCAAACAGGGAACAAAAGTTACACCTTGCCTTAGCCCTAATTTATACATAATAAAAAAAAAAGAAAAGCATTTATCAGTGTTAAACTTAATTGCTAATGTTGGAACAAAATGTTCAGAATCCCTCCGTTCTGTCTCCTTTGCAGTCCTGGCCTGCCCTTGCCGGGGGGTGGTGGGGTGGTGGGGAGACTTGCCTTGGCATTGGTCTGTGAGTTTTGTCTTATAAAGTCATGGGGGATTGTCCTGCTCAGTGGCACTGGACAGAGCTGGTCAGACTGTGGGAGAGCTCAGCACACCATGAAGGGATTGAGCTCAGGATTTGTCGCTGTCCTTATTCGTTATCCATCACCCAGTTCGCTGAATCCTGCCGCTGCCCCAGACCCGTGCACCCGTGCACGTTCCCTCTTTAGTAAGAGGTGTTGTAAAAACCAGAGCTGACTGTATAAGCTGTCCTGTTCAACAAGTCTTCTTTATAAATAAATGAGAGGCACACATGCTGTGCTTGGCTAGGCTCAGACTGACCAAGCAACTGCTGTTGTGGAAACATGTTTAAAGGACTAAAAAAGCAGTCCTAGTCGCCTTTGGAAAGACATGCACCTTTCCGCCACGCTTGGCGAGTGTGTTCAAACACTTTGGTCCCGCTTGAACTATATACTGAGATTCAAAATAAATCTAGATATAAAATTGGAAAAAAGTGAACACATAATACTTCTGAAATTCCCACTTGCCTTAATAAATTGTTAGTTGATATTATTTAAATAGGGTCCTGCTGAGATGTAATGCGTAGTTAGCATCTTACCTGCATTCAGTTTTTGATATGGGTGATGGCTCCACAACCTGGCGCCCTTATGTGAGGGGTTGGCGGTACAAGCATTCAGACTAAAACCAAATTCCTTGGTAGTTGCACTCGGAAATACTTTTAGCCATCTTGTTTGCTTGTCCAGACAATGTGGAGTGGGTTTTCCCTCTGCTGTGTACAGCGTCAGACCTGTAAGAAGGTACGGCTTTGCTCTGTGGCTTTGTCTTCTGTGCTGAAGAAGGCACCTGGTTCACAGCGACTAACTTGTTTCACTCGGTTTTAAGCTGTTTGGATTTCATCACATCATCTCTGGTTTACAATTGAATACTTGGACTTGTTTAACCTGGACTGCATTATTGGATTCTGACCAGATATTTTTTTAAACATATTTTGGGATTCGTGGAACCCTTTTTTAGTTATGAAAAAACACAAAAAGAGCATTTTTAAAGTTTTTTTTAAGCATTGGAAAGCTCTTCAGATTGAGAGAAGTGTAAACAGTGCAATATACAGAGGGTGGCAAACCTTTACTGACTCCAGCCTACTCTGCATACCCAGAACCAGAACCAAACAAGGAGAAGCAGCATTTAGTTCCTATGATCCACTTATCTGGAACAAACTTCCAGAAAACTGTAAAAGTGCTGAAAGCCCGAGTTCCTTTAAATCAAGATTAAAAACACATTTGTTTAGGACTGCCTTCGACTGTTTCTAGTTAAACTGTTTTACTGAAACATCATTGGTTCAAGTTTGTAGTCCAACTGGTTTTCATATTTGCTTTTAGTTTCTATTCTCCCATGTTCTATTTTGTTTCTACATTTTATTCCAACTTGCTTTTATTGTTTTATTTTCCTATATTTTAAACATGTAAAGCAATTTGCATTGTCTTTGTACTGAAATGTATATTTATTTATACCTTGCCTATAAATAAATGTATATTTACAACATCTAGGGTAAGGAGCGGAAAATATTAGGATCTTAGATTATGAGAAGACAGAAGGGTTTTAATAGTAGCCATGTTGCAATTGAAAAAAAATCTCAATAGCCAAAACTGTTTGTGCTTTCATTATTGGATTATATTGAAATATTTTGCAACTTTATAAAAGAAAGCCCTTTGTAGCTCTTCCTTTTTAAACATGTACGCAACATTAAGTGTGTTGTCTGTTCACAGCGATTAGTTATGACTTAAACTAGTTGAATCTATAGACTTGGTTGGTCCTTTTGGATTCGCTCAGGGGTTCTTGATTGCAATGAAGGTGTTGCAATGATCCAGTCAAAGATTAAAACATAGCTTGCCTGAAAAATTGTGATGGGGCCTTAAGTGTCAAAATAAACCTGGTTTGCTGAAGCAACGTCGGGAAGAAGAGACCAGAAATCCTCCACAGTGATGTGAGAAATTAATATTACCACTGAGATTGAGTGCTGCCGAAGGTGTTCTACAATATTTTGGATCATGCTTGCTTGGTTCTTCTAGTGGGTACAGATGATTATCATCTTTAGGATTCGCAAACAACCTCTATGGCCATCTGGTGTGACTTATATCCCAAACTGCTCGGGTTTAAAGGCTTTTCAAAGATATATATTTGTCCAAGCATCTCCAAAATGAGCAGATATGAAGCACTCTGAAGTGTCTTTACAGTTTGGCATGTCAACATCTGCTGCGTTTCTACCTTTCTGGACGTTTTAGGTGCCGATTGGGACTGAAACCGATGGCATGAACATCCTTGGTCTGGTGCTCTTTGCTATGATGTTCGGCGTGGCCCTGCGGATACTTGGAGAGGAGGGAGAGGAGCTCATTCGTTTCTTCAACGCCTTCAACGAGGCCACCATGGTGCTGGTGTCCTGGATCATGTGGTAAACATGGATGGAGGCCATCAGACTGCTTTAAGGCTTGATTTAAAGTGACCGTGACCTTCTTTCATGGTGATTTCTCATCTCTTCCTCAGGTACATTCCCTTTGGCATCATGTTTCTTGTGGGGAGTAAGATCGTAGAGATGGAAGATGTAGTTCTCCTGGTGACAAGCTTGGGGAAATACATATTCGCTTCCGTCCTGGGCCACGTCATCCATGGAGGCATCGTTCTTCCCCTCATCTACTTTGCCTTCACGCGAAAGAACCCCTTCACATTCCTCTCGGGCCTCATCACGCCCCTCACCACCGCCTTCGCCACCTGCTCCAGGTATTCTCACAGAGCAGCGGATAAGTTTAGTCTCTGCAGCAACATTAAGAATGGAGGCATTAATTGGACTCTTGTTTCTTCCACCCCCCTCATCAGTTCAGCGACTCTTCCCTCGATGATCAAGTGTGTGGAAGAAAACAACGGTGTGGACAAACGCATTAGCCGCTTCATCCTCCCCATCGGAGCTACAGTGAACATGGATGGAGCTGCCATTTTCCAGTGCATTGCTGCCGTCTTCATCGCACAACTCAACAATATTGAGCTCAATGCTGGACAGATCTTCACCATCTTGTAAGTTGTTGTTTTTTTTGTTGTTGTCAAGAAATAACAATGCAGTGTTTTGCATAATAAAGGGTTGAAATCTCCTTTTTTCACCCGTTGCCACGCTAAAACCACGCAGATGTTCATAACTGGAAGGAAAATGAAGATTTAAAAAAAAAAATTAAATAAATTAGAGAATGTTGGCTTGCATGTTTATTCAGCCCCACTCGAGTCCATACTTAGTATGACTATTGTGTGCAGCAATAAAAGCTGCAAGTCTTTCAGGGGTACCAGCTTTGTTCATCTAGTGCAGGCGTGTCCAAAGTGCAGCCCCCCCCCCCCCCATTGCGTTTCAAGAAAGATTTGGCTAACCAACACTTTATTATTTATAATTATTACAGACAAGTTAAAATCTTACAATTTAATGTTGGGTACAACACAAAAAGCATCTATCCAGTGACTTCAACTCAAATGCAGACTTTGGGGCACTAAAGTCTGATTGGAGTGTATTTATTCAAATTGGCTAAATACAGATAATCTAATTTGTTTATTTAAAATGATCATATTTTGTAGAGCAGGTAAAGTTTTTTTTTGCAATTGTTTGGTTATGTTATTTTTTTATTCATCTTTTGGCCCTTGAGTGCTTTTCACTTCATAATTTCGGCCCACGAGCCAAAAAGTTTGGGCACCCCTGATCTAGTGACTGTGAGTTGTGCCCATTCTTCTTTAGATAAATACCCCATTCTCAGTCAGAGTGGATGGAGAGCATCTCTCCTTGAATCCAGTTCTTAGGGCTGGATTTTGACTGGGTCAGTTTAACACTATATATGCATTGATTTAAACTGCAGCACGTGTCCTGCTAGAAGTCTTTTTCAGCCTTTTTCAGAGTTTCTCCCAGGATTTCCCGCTATTTAGGTTCATCCATCCCTGAACAACTATCCTTTCCCTGCTTCAAAAAAAAAAAAAAAAGTAAATAAAACCCTCCCCTGCATCATGCTTCCACCACCATGTGTTACTCTGGGGATGGTGTTTTCAGGGTTACGTGCTGTTTTGGTTTTCCTCAGCATGGAAATTTTGCGGCTAGCCTGAAAAGTCGTCTCACCAGAGCGCCTTTCTTCCACCTGTTTGCCGTGTTCTTTATATGGCTTGCTGAGAACTGACTTTCTTTCAACGATGGCTTTCTTCTTAACATTATTTCACAAAGTTCATGACTAGTAGCTTTCCTGTCGACAGATTCTCTCACCTGAGTTGCAGATCTTTGCAGCTCCTCCAGAGTTCCTGTTAGCCTCTTGGCTGCTTTTCTGATTCATTTTAATGTTCCTTGGTGTAGGTAAACAGTCATATCTTGGCAGGTCTGTAGTTGTCCCATTTTCATTCCCTTTTCAGATGATGGATTCAAATTTACCCTTCTTTAAACTTCTCCACAACTTGACCTAACCGCTGTGATCCTTGGTTTTTATGATGCTGTTTGTTCACTAATGTTCTCTGACAAACCTCTGAGGCCTTTACAGACGTCTGAATTTACCCTGAGATTAAATTACCCAGGGCTGTCAAAGTAAAGGGGTCAGAATACAAAAGCCAGCACAGTTATATTTTTGTAAAAAAAAAAAAAAAGTTAACCATAAAATGAGAATAAATTAAAAGGGTGTCGATACTGTAGTTGTTAACATCTGTATTCTGCCGTGAAACGGTTTCATATGTTGCGATCCCTTGCAGGGTAACAGCCACAGCCTCCAGCGTCGGTGCCGCTGGCATCCCCGCCGGCGGCATCATCACCATCGCCATCATCCTGGAGGCCATCGGCCTGCCGACCAACGATCTGTCCCTCATGCTGGCCGTCGACTGGATTGTGTGAGTAAAGTTAGCCCGCGCTGGAAAACATACACCCAACATTATAACAGTGAGGTAAACTAGAAAACTGCTTCCGGTGTTTTCTCAGAGGAAAAGCAACTCTTTTATGCAGAAATTCAAACACAAAGTTCACCTCTTGAAAGAGGAATTTGAGTTGAAAAAGCCCTGATTATTAGCAAGGACGTTAAGAAGTTTTTCAAGATAATATAATAAACAAAAGGGCACATTTCCTTTACTCCTATCTTCTCTTTGTTCCCAGGGATCGTACTACCACAGTGGTGAACGTGGAAGGCGATGCTCTGGGGGCAGGAATCCTCCACCACATCAACCAGCTGGAAACGAAGAAGCACCAACAGGAGGCGGAGGAACTGGGGGAGGTCAGGGTTGAATCCGTGGCCAACGTTAGGGCGGAGGAGGAGACGTCGCCGCTCGTCATGCATCAAACCAAAATCTTGGAGGGCATGCCCGAAGCCATCGAGTCTGTCCTGTGACCTCAGGCAGACTTTTCCTTCTTGGCCGTCTGACCGTTTGCTCTGAGATTTGGGACGTTGCTGCTGACCGGGCTTCAGTGCGACCCGATGTCCTTGAAAAAAATAAAAACAACCAAAAAAAAAGAAAAAAAAAAGAGGAAAGTTTGCAACTTTGAAGGTAAAAAGAAAAACTCTGTGAAATCGGCAGTGTGTCCAGGATTCTAATTCAGGATAGAACATAATGCAATTCAGAAATATTTTTGTAATAAAACATTTAACATTAACTGATAGTGATTTAATTTGTTTATTATTTTTGCTTATAAGTACAAAATAAATTTAAAACAGGCCCAAAACATTCCGATTAAATCTAAAAGGTCAGTTTGTTTCACTTACAGTGGCTTTTATAAATCTGTTAAAATGGCGGGTTTGTTTATGTAAAAATGAGAAATCATTTAAAAACCTTTCCCACATAAACTGTAACATATCCTGTGCAATATATATATATATATATATATATATATATATATATATATATATATATATATATATATATATATATATATGTATATCACTGTACTAAGGTATCAGTCAGAGGCAGAGTACAAAAAATTACAGTAATAAATATTTGTACACCATGGCACAGTAGAGGCAGTTGGCAGTAACTGGCAAAATAAAAATGGGACAAGGATGCTCAAATATGTTTTGGAAGAGCATATGATGGTTTAATATAACAATCTTTAACTTTTGGACAACAGTTCATCAGGACATGTTTAGCACAGAAAATGGGCCGTGCATTACTAGAAGAACACACCTAGAGTCAAACGTAGTAGTGGCAGCATAATGCTCTGGGATTACTGTCCCTCAGATGTAACTGAGTTTTTTTTTCTTTATATTAAAAAAGAACAAAACGTTAGGATAAGTTAAAAAATAGCATTACAACGATATGCTGTTGTTTCCCAGACCAAGAAACACAACGAACAAAGACAAAAATAATATTAAAGTAAATATAAGTCATAAACAAGTACAAAATAACAATAAAGAAGTTTAAGAGTCATTGAACAGTCTGCATCTATATGGTATGAACCCTTAGAAACAAGTTGTAGGTGAGAAAATGAACTGTAGAGGAAGTTATGAGCAGTAACAAAAGAGGGTAAACAGGATACTGCATGCATAATTAATAAACGTGGGAGAGACATCAGTATTAAGAGTCAAACATGAGTAATAAACAATTAATAAAAAAGATTTGAACATATCCTCATCATGTATGGTATAATATACTTACAAGCAGGGGGTATGTATGTACATTTGGTTGAGAGATGGTGTGTGTGTGTAGCATCACTGTCCATTTAACAGTTTCACAGCTGTTGGGGGTGGGAAGCTATATTTCAGTCTGCTGTCATTAATATTTCCAACTATATGACCGTTTTAGCCCAGCAACTTCAGATGTTGCTAGGAGATGAAGATGGATTTTACTTTTCAGTATCACAATGAGTCCGAGCATACATCCAAAACAACAAAAGTGCTGAAATCGGTTCAACAAACAATTAGTTTGAGGGTGTGAAGAGACTAATGTAACATGATTATTGTCCCGTTTATAATTGTTTTCCTTTTCACAGATTTATTTGGTTTACAGTGAATTTTACAGTGTATGTGTCACGTTTTTTGTGGAAAGATGTTTAATGATTTATCCGGTCTCATTTTTCAGCATCACAAAAACTTGGTAATTTAACAGGGGTGTGTACTGCACTTTGAAAGGCCACTGTAGTGTGAACTGTTAACAGTCTATAGTGTTCTGTTTTCTGAACATTACTGGGTACTTTTCTTTGTATTTATCATCTAAAAACGAAAAGGAAAACAGGACCATGATTGACCTTATAGGAATAGTAATCAATTTCTTGAAATTGTTTGGACTAAATTAAACATTCCATCACTCAATCACATCTGATGGAAATGGGGTTGATAGTTATTTTATTTCAGATGAAAATAACAGATTTTGTGTTTTTGTAATTAGGTAGAGCTAAATTTGAAGCAGTGTTTTTCCTACAATGTTTAAAAGATATTTGGGCTTGTGTTGGTAGACTAAGTCAAATGTTAACTCTAGGGGGTAAAAAATGGTTAGTTATTGGGCCTGTATTTTTGTTATGTCTCATGCTACGTTATCAGGTGAAACAATGGTTTGGTAAAACATTTGTGTCATCATGTGGAGAAGACCACTGAAATTCCCCTGAGTGCTCATTCTTAAGTAAACAGAAGATGTCAGTATTTATACAGCTGCTGAAACCATGGAAAAAAGTCGCCTGCCTATTTCCTAGTAGAAATCCCACTTTGTCAGCACTTAGTGGGTTTAAAAACCCCTCTGGCTAAACTAACACTTCACTGGCTCTGCTAGCTTGGTATTGCAACAACCTGCCGTTGGCTGTTTTTTTAACAAGTTATCACGATAATTTTCTGCTCAAACTGAAATTAATAACCAAATCTATTCATAAAAATAACTGGTAGCTTTATTGCTAAAAGCTTTTGAGAGTATGTTGTCAAATAATTTGAAAATGAGTTGTCTGTATGCTAGCTAATTAGCTAGCAAAAGCAGTGCTAACATGCAGCTAACAGTTAGCACAGGATAAGGTTTTTATTTTAGCAGAAGCTTGTTTACTTAGACTGACATAGTTAGTGGACTTTGGTCTAATAAATTGTAAGCATAACTAACTAAACATGTGGTTTGATTTACAATATTTGATGCTTAATGGTTATTACTGTAGTGGCTAAAGCAAGGGGGTTTTACTGTAATTGTTCACTTTTTGCTGAAAACGTAAAACTTGACTTGTGAAGACTAGCCTCTATATGACACAAAAAAATGCCAAAATGGCCCCTCTTATGGCTGCCATGTTGGATTTAAATGTAGCTGCCATTTCACCAGCTACACAGAGAACTATCAATAACACTATTAAAAACATACACGTGAAAGACATTTTTTCACGTGCCATAAATATCAAATAAAATGTCAATGTCAATTAAATGTTTGGCAACTATAAGTGACAACGTGTATATTTAAATTCAATATGGCTGCTACAAGGATATCTACAGCCAAAAGTGCCAAAACTCAGTACATAAGTTGTTGAATGCGTAGGATATAAAAAAACAAAACAAAACATGCATACATAAAATTGTTAATCCAATTGAAATGTTTAATTGATTTGTTATATACACAATTATATGTTGAACAAATTAATTAAAATGCGTTTATTACATGTTAATTTATTTAAATATTTGCAGATTTGCTTATTGGCTATTCCTATTTGGTAAAAGATTCCACAACTTGGTACACAGATAGGCTGTTAAATAAATATTATATATATGAGATAATTCAAATAAGAGATAATTCAAATAATGGAAATAAATACATAAATAAATACATTTGTAAGCCTACGTATGTAACAAAAAGTTACAATTTAAATTATAATGTGTGATTTTAATGGTTTTGCCCTTTTTATTATTTGGTTTTTAATAATTTATTGACAAATTTAAATAATTTTATATATATATATATATATATATATATATATATATATATATATATAATTTTATATATTTATTATGGGTGTATTTAAATTATCAATTATATTAAAAATATTTGGCAAATTGTTTTTGGATTATGGCACTTTTGGCAAAAAAGGACATGTTTTGGGCATCGTTGTTGATGTAAAATGTAGTTTGCTGCTTAAAGTGAACAATTTTGATTCTTAGAAAGTTCTACTTCATCAGAGTCAAATAATAAACCAGAATTATACTAATGATTAAAAAGACGTAAGTGCAACCCTTAACTGATGCCCTTAAGAATTACAACTGGTTTCTTTAAAGGCATCTTGTAGATCTGTTTATGCTTTCCAAGAAATACTGACAGGAACTCTAATGTCAATCAAAGAGGTTTTAGGAGCACCCTCTTACGTTTGGCATCACAAAAGCACTCCACTCTAAAGTTCAAACATTTCACTTGTGTTCTCAGATAAATTTCATCGTGCCTGGTTTAGAAAATATCACACTGAAATGAAGGTTCGTGCTCTGTTTACACTCAAACACTGGACCAAAATGCATGATTCACATTATTCTGTCAACCCTTTTTTTGTTTTGGTTTTGTTTTTTTCACCAAGAGGTGTTTCAGAAGCTTGTGTCATGTTAATAGGCGATATTGCAAGTTATAGGAATGCTAGCTAATATCTGTATGTTTATAAAACTGCGTGATGGCTTAAAGGGTTCGGTGCATTTCTCACCCTCAGTTAATTTTGATTGAAAACTCAGCTAGTCTACTGATTTTTCTGCATATTTCTATCTGTGGTTGATTGATCCTTCCTTCTTTAACTGAACATTGGTCCCTGTTGTTGTCACTACTGCTCTTTTTCCTTTCTTTTTTAAGGTTTAGCCTTTGGCGAGCTCCATATTTCTGCAAGGGGCTCTCTTTTGATTTTGTAAAAGGGTAAACTGGTGCTGTTGTTGTGGGACCTTGTGCCAAATCTACAGTCTCTCTTTATGAAAGCTGCAAAACCTAACCGACCAATAAGCTCCTGCTTTCTTCTAGTGGCTGTAATGTGAAACTGCTAAAAAAAGACTTTGGTACAAGGCAAATTGGAGGTAACATTTGCTATTTATTCATGTGATTTAAGCTAGGTAGCTGGGGATGATATGGTATGTATTTTGTGAAGGCCACTACAATAGGAGGGAATTTTCTTCTGGACTCCTGGTGATGTGGTGGGGATGCTTCAGTGATGAGGATGTGACAAATGTCTGATTTAATGAAAAAAATGAAGTAATGTTGGAAAACTTTCTGTCATCAGACATTTCAGTTTAATTAACCTCACAATGAGTTTTAATACTGTATCTGCTACGATCACATGTGTCTACAGTTGATGTAGTACATGGAGTTTATATCCAATTACATATATATATATATTATATATTTGATAATTTATTGTGATTGGTTTTACATTTATAAATAATTTGTACTTTGTTTCTAAACACTACACACCTTTTCCCACAGTTTTGAATGTTTCTGCTGTTAAAACACACTTTTTAGCCTGAATCCTTTTAAAACTTTTCCTGTAAAACATTATTAGAATGTATGTAATTTTTTGCTCTTATGTTTAGTATTTAAAATAACCACTATGTTTACCCGTGCCATGTCGCTGTGTAACATTGTACATCTGTTTGCTGTTAGTCCTGCTGGATGTTTTCATTAAATATGCTCTTTTTTCAGAGACCCTAATGAGTTGAGTGTTCATTAACCATTTATTTTGAGCTCATCCTGCAAGTGCATCTCAGTACATTAAAATATCACTGAAAAGTTTATTAATTTCAGTAATTCAATTCAAAAACAGAAATTTATACAGAATAATAACACACATAGTTCAAATGTTGGATTATGGCATCAAGCTAATGAAATCCCAAAATCCTGTTTCTCAGAAAATTTGAATATTAGGTAAACTACTCTGAAAAACTGGATTTTTAGTAAAGAAATTTTTACACCCACCAAATCGTAAGAAAGAAAGCTGTGATGAATGCTGTCCATCAGACAATAATTGACAAAAGGGGGATAAAGGATCCTTTCTCAACACAGACTGTATCTAAGAATAATAATAGAGTTGAGTGACCTCTGAACCAGCGACATCAGAAGCGTTCTACCTGTAGGGGCGTGGCAGTGGCACGGGGTCAGAAAAATTCAACCCATGGCTCCATCTAAATACCCTTAATAATAGCTTCTAGCTCCTGTTCCTTGACCTTTCATGGGGTCAACAGTAAGAACACTATCGTGAGGAGGAAAGGAGCTTCGGACTGCTGTCCGATTTCAGACAGCCTTTAACTCCGACGTCATTACGAGGCGGAAACACACATGGATTGTGAGCCTACAGCCTTCTGCAAATGGATTACAAAGCTTCTTTCCGGACATTTTCTTTGATTTCTGTTGAGGGGCTGTGCTGATGCATCATGTTACGCAAAGGATTGTGGGATACATTAAGACTTCTTAGTTCATAGGAAAAACTAGCCGTGAGAGGAAGAATACAGGTTACTTCTATGTCCTTCCTTACTGACTGCACTATTCAGTTAGCAACTATGGCGACCGCTGACGCACTTCTGCTTTGGCTAAAGAGCCCTTGCTCTATAAGAGTATTTGGATTGAGCCCATGTATGTGGATTTAGTCCTCAACGCAGTTGTCATGGGTTCAAATCCTGACCTGGTAACCTTTGTCCCGTCTCATTCCCCTTCACTCGTTTGCTGCTTGTCAAGACTCCACACAATCTGCTGGGTTTCCTTAGATAGGAAACGTTTTGACCAATACGTCTGTGTGATTTGATTGCATTTGACTTTGTAAAGTGCCTTGGGATGACGTATTATGAATTGGCGCTATATAAATAAAATTGAATTGAATACCCTGTCTAGCAACTGCCTAATAAATAAAATAACTGTCAAATAAAGGCCTCTAAACGTCACAGCAATATGTACTATCAAGAGGAAGATGAGAGACACCAGACCAAACAACAGCCCGCTTCCTTTTTTGACAAAGCTTCTAGTTGTCTGCAAAGCCATCAACAATGCAGACGACTGTCCACTGTGGCTCTACGCTCCTTCAGGAGGAGTGAATGCTGCTTGTCAAGATTTCACGCAATCAACTGGGTTTCCTTAGAGAGGAAAGTTTTCGACCAATCTGTATGATTTGATTGAATTTGTAAAGTGCCTTCAGATGACATACGTTGTGAATTGGCGCTATATTAATAAAATTTAACCGAAATGAATCCTTTAGCAAAACCTTTCCGTGACTTACACCCTTTAGGGAAGATGTATCTGTGTCTAATAAACTGACTGTAAAGCCAGAATCGTGAACATTTCCTGAAATAAATTACATTAGTCTTGAGCAGGGGTCTGCAACCTGTGGCTCCAGAGCCGCATGTGGCTCTTTACACCTTCAGCTTTGACTCTTAAAAAGTTAGACCAAAAATGCAGGTGGAAAAAAATTGGTCAATGTAAAGGTAATTTAAAATTGCTGGCTTTAGGATGCATTTAGTTCTGCAATATATGCATAACATTTCCAGAAAGAAAGAAACTAATGCTATATAGAATATTTTACTATAGCTAAATTAAGTACCTTTTCGTCAATAGGCTGCAAACAACTTGCTTTTTCATCATTTTGATACCATTTGCTATAAAAATCAAATGTCCAATTGAAGAAAATGCATTAAACCTAAATATAAAAATATTGTTGGTTTAAATAATAAAATTTGATCTTTAAAAAAATGTAAACAACTTTCCTATAGTACACTATAAAAACAACCTCTTGTTTCAAAGAGATGCGTAACTTTTTTGTGGCTCTAAACAAAATTTGTTTAGCTGGACTGAGGGCAAAAAATGGCTCTGCGGGTTGTAAAGGTTGCAGACCCCTGGTTTATTGTGTAATATTTCACTTTTTGAATCAAACTACTGAATCAGCGTATTCCATGGAGACGAGATGCACCACTGGCTCAAAAGCCATCCAGAAAAGAAACAAACAAACAAACAAATAAACAAACAAACAAACACACATAAATAAAACTGAAGCGAGATTCCATTCCTGTCCAATCTGAATCTCTCGTTTGTGAAAAAGGCGTTGCACTGGAAATTCCCACGGCCCTGAACGCAACAGGGATGATGCTCCCACATCCATGTAACCTGCTGCTACTAGCGGGCTGACAGCTAACCCGGAGAGAGCGGCTCCAGCTGCAGGATGTCCCTCCCTTGTTAACCCGCACCGAGGACCAGGCGGCCCCCTTCACGCACCAGGACACGAACCCCCACGCCCGGAGAGCGAGATGACGACCCGGTCCGAGAGAGAAAAAGCCCAGAAACTGAACGAGCAGCACCAGGCCATTCTGACCAAACTGCTGAGAGAGGAGGACAACAAGTACTGTGCAGACTGCGAGGCTAAAGGTAAGCAGGACGCAGCTGAGAGCGTGAAATAAGAGGACGCCGTGAAAATGCTGTGACATTGTCCACCGTGGACAGCATTGCTCCCACGCGTGCCTCCGTTCATTTTACGCGGAGCCTCTAGTCTTCCTTAACATATTTATTTCAGCAGCTCAGGTCTGAATTTTGCAACATTAAAAGGACTAACCTGTTTTTTTTTTTTTATTATTTTTATTATTATCCAGGTAGGATTAAATTCAAATGAATAGTATTGCCAAACTTCCGCTGGGTACTTTTCAAAATAAAATACTCCGTGCTTATTCTATGTCTGATTAAAAATCATTAAAAATGTTTATTCTCCTTTTTTTTATAATTATTATTCAAATTTTACGACGGATTTGATTTCCTCCATTTAAAATCACGCCAATTGTTTTTCGATAGTCTTTATATACAAGCAAATGATTTGCAGCTTCCCAAAAGACAGAGGAAGGTTGAGCGTCGTTCTTTTATTGTGTACCTGAACGCGTCTTCGTTCCGGTTGTGAATGGGTTCACCGTGGGGAACTTGAGGCTGTGGCATCGGTGTCATGTCCTTGAGTGGGTTATTAATGAGTGGAAAACGTGCAGCGGCGTGGACTCTGAAGTGACTCTCTGATGGTGACCTGTTGGAGGAAAAAACAAAAAACTAAAAAACACATCAGCCCTGCAGCTGCAGCGTCCCTGACTCAGCCAGACTCCATTACAAAAAGCCAAACGTAATCACAAAATACAGCTTCATCACATAGATGTGATGAAATCATAAAGGTGCCCCCTTAATTCGGCAGTCCTCACATGAAGTAATAGTAGTAGTAGTAGTGTGCAGGCTGTGCACAAATTTGTACGCATTTACTAAATCACTGGATGTCAGCCAAACAAAATAGTTCTGAATGAAAACTTGCTAGATAACCTGATGCATAACAGCGTGAAAGGATGAAATTCTCAGATCCAATAGAGGAAAAGGTTATGGCATAATCTCAGTGTTGAGGGGAAAAATGGATTCACCCCTTTTAATTTGAATTTTCAAACCAAAACAAGCACAGGCAGTGGTGGTTCTACACCAAATTTAGCAGGGGGGCAAGGTGGGGCCAGTGTTTATTCATAGGGGCACAGAAGAAAAGATAAGGGAAAAAAACTAAACAGGTCAATATTTAATTGTTTAATTTATTAAGTGAGCCAAAGAGCCAATTGTGGCTCTGGAACTGCAGGTTGCAGACCCCTCATCCTATTTCAATACGGCTGGATCTGAACGTGAAACGGCTTGACTTTTAAATTATTGTTAGCGTAAAACTGTAAAGGCAAAAAATAGTCAGCATATATTATCGTACGAATCATGTCAGGGGCCATAACAAGGGCCAGGACCAGTTCTGCAGGGGCACTGGCCCCCGTTTAGGAACGCCCCTGAGCACGGGTCTTATTCTACCACCGTTATGAGAGAGTGCCTGCATGAAGCTGCTAGCAGGAAATAATAGACGGGTGTATTAGAATCCTTGAGAAGGTAAAACAACAGTGTAGGAAAATATGTTGATTGGTCTCAGTTTAGTGGTTTTAACATTTGATGCATGTCAAAGCAAAATGGGAAGGTTGGACAAGCATCCAGCATCTGTGCACAGATAAAAATGAATGAAATGGTAAACAAAGTCAATTAACCAGCATGATCTAATAAACTTTAGGCTTTGTGTGTTATCGTGTTATTGGGATTTACATAATCCAGCGGGTATTCATGTGATTAAAATTTGATTCCCTCGAATACGTGGGGGTGTCGGGCCCGGGTCCTCAAGGGCCAAATGGGTTATCGGATTGTTTCCTGCAGGCAAATTATTTACTCCATTTAAGCCAAGAAAGATTCTCCTGCTGTACGGCTTCGTCTCCACTTCTCCAGCAGGTGATGGTTAAAATGAGGCCAGAATTTTCAGGAAATGCACAAAATCGACTGAAGGAGGGGAAGACACTTTTAATCAGGGCGAGGACAGATGTCAATCAGGCTTAGGGTACATTACACAGCGGCTGGTTTCAGCAGCGACTGAAAGACCGGGGCTAACTCATTACCTGATATCGTCCAGGTTCTGCTCAGAGGATTTATTTTAGACTTTGGTGCCGACTGGCCTCATCTACCGTAGGCTGGTGCAGGCGTTGCTCCGGTTGGGAACCGTGGGGGAAATCGTGGGCCGAAAAACGTTGTGCGCTGTGCTCAGCTCTACATCTAAACGGAAGGAAAAAAAAAAAAAGGTTCCTGTGGCCTAAAGGGAAGCAGCCGTGTGCCGAAGGTGTTTGGATCGAGGTGCGGCGTCAGTGACGTGTCCCGAGTCTTCATCTAGATTAGGGTTCCTAAAGTGGGGGTCGAGAGACGATCCAAAACTTCTGACAGAGATATACGTGTTTGAATTTAGCAATTTTATGCCTATTTTGGTGGAAAAAGATAAAAAGAAAATTGCAACTTTTTTAATCAGAAAACTTTTTCTCAGAAACATGTGAAATCATTCTCAAACTTTGAGTTTTTTTTTTTTTTTTTTTTGTGGAAATGAACTTTTCCGGGACCCACAATTTGTTTTCTTCAATCTTCAATGTCCTTAATAGAACTTTTTGTTTTTTTGGGAATTTGCAAGAATAAAATCATAATATTGTACAAGAATAAAGAACATTAGGAGAATCGAGTCAAATACGAGGATAAAGTGTTAATATTACCAGAATAAAGTCACTCAGTCGTTTGCATCATCGTTTCAAAGTCCTGACACTAAAAGTAATTTGATGCTGACTTGCTAAAGAAGATTTAGTATTTCCCTGTTTGTGAAACCGATACCAAAGTATAACTTTACCAGATGCTCAACATTCCTCACTTTAACACGGGCGGGAAATCGTTTTCATAAAATTACTACTTTATTCTCACAATTTTATGACTGTATATTCTCATAATTTTCAAAAAGGGGAAAAAGGGTCTCTGGTGCTGTTATTTTGGGTGTCACAGGAAGTTTAGGAACCCCTGATCTAGAATCTGGTGCCATCCCAATAAAACCCCCCCCCCCCGCATGAACAAAACGAGACTTAAAAGGAAACTTAACAGGCAAATTCTGAGCAGACGCTTTGCATAACATTAAGAATGTATTTAAATACTCCCAGGTATGTATTCACTGTGCACGTCCCACTAACGTTTATTTACACAAGTTTATGATGCCTACATGTTATGTAATTAATACCAAATATGTTTTATGAATCCACATGCTGTGCTGTTTTAATTGTTATATTGCTGGCAATGTTAATTGGCATCTCAGTTAAAGGTTTAAATTGAACTATCTCAGATTTTCTATTCGATTCAGTTTTATGTATATAACGCAAATTCACAACACATGTCATCTCAAGGCCCTTTACATAGTCAATTCAATCAATTCGTACAAATTGGTCAAAAAGTTTCCAATCTAACAAAACCCAGTAGATTGCATCAAGTCTCTCCAAGCAGCATTCACTCCTCCTAAAAGAGCCATAGTGGACGGTCATCTGCATTGTTGATGGCTTTGCAGCAATCCCTCATACTGAGCATGCATGCTCTTAATCTGTAAAAAGATGAGCCCATGATTGCAACAGTGACTTTTCCGGGGAGTGGTGGCCTGGTGGTTAGAACAAGCTGTTTGCGTCCCTGAGCAGGACGCTTAGCCCCCAGGATGCTGCCCAGGCGCTGTACACAGGCAGCCCACTGCTCCCTGAGGGATGGCCGCATCCCACTGCACTGTATGCCGCAATGATAAATAAAGATTATTATCACTATTATTAAGAATTCGCATCTTTATTTCTCTTTCGACGAATGTTCTTTGAGGCCAGAATGTTTCAACCGTTAAATAAAACAGTTTTTTTAGATAAGTGACGGTAATATAGCTTATAGGAAAAGCCGTTTAAATGACACTTTTAGCGTCGTCGTTGTCGTGTTTATAAATTCTCTCTCTGGAGTGACAGTTTTCCTTTTGCCTTGTCAGCTCAGCCCAGCCTCGCTGTCTCCGCTGAAGGACAGCATCGCCACACCATGATGCTGCCACCACCATGTGCAACTCTTGTTTTCACGCACATACATGAGCCCTCTTCCACATCCTGTGTCCTCCTGCAAGGCTTGTGGCAGATCACTGACATCTTGTGGCTTTCTTTAAACAAAGCCTTTCTTCCTCCAGAAAGTCCAAACTTATGAGGTGAATAACTAATAGTTATTCTTGTAACAGATCGGCCACCCGGAGTAAAGATTTCTGCTTTATTAACGGTACTTTTTATACCCACTGGTTCCAGATATACCCACCATGACCTCTGAAAGCCTGCATGCTAAAAAAAGAGCCGATAAAACCAGCAGACGTCGTGGAGAATTGAGCTTTCACCGCTGTTCAACTCCATCAGTTTCTAGTAATGCTGTTAGATGCAGCTTCTGAAGCATCGCCTGTGTCCGCTGACCTTCACTCACTGTTGGTGAAAACTTGCTCTTCACCAACCCATACCTATAGCTAATCTGCATACATTCATAACTAATGTCCGAATCGGTCCACACACTGTGCTCAGCCGAGCGGAAAGCCCTCGGTACTTCCTGGAGCTGCTTGTCTTACTCTGTGTGTCATAATTTAGCTATTAGTATTTTCTATTTCACACCTCTATCAGTCAGTCGCCACCGGTTCAACAGTCTGCTTCTTGTCTACTTTGTAATCATTCCAGATT
Source organism: Fundulus diaphanus (assembly GCA_037039145.1). NCBI lineage: Eukaryota > Metazoa > Chordata > Actinopteri > Cyprinodontiformes > Fundulidae > Fundulus > Fundulus diaphanus. The sequence continues at coordinate 46,072,438 of CM073121.1, read as the reverse complement.
GGAGAAATATGAGGCTAATATAGTAAATGTTCAAACCTAACAGTAAACTTTAAGGTACGCAAACCTGGGTTTGAGTGTTATTTTAGATAAAATGTTGTGTGTTTTATCACACCTTGTCCTCATCTAGAGTAGCAATGAGCCCCTAAAGTAAATCCTCTAAATTGCTGAACGTATTTGCTCAGCTGCTGTGACTCACACAGGAACGTAAGTGACATCCCGTTCTTCCTCCGTAGGGTTTAATATAACGTTGGTCCGCTCTTTGCACCTATAGTGGCTTCAGCTCTTCTGGGAAGGCTGTCCACAAGGTTCTGGAGTGTTTATGGGAATTGTTCCAAAAGCGCATTCGTGAGGTCAGACACTGATGTTGGACACAAATAAAAAGCCTGGCTCTCAGTGTCCGTTCCAATTCATCCCGAAGGTGTTCTGTCGGGTTGAGGTCAGGACTCTGTGCAGTCCAGTCATCCATCCATGTCTCTCATCCATGTCTTTATGGATCTTGTTTTTTGTTCTGGTGCATGGTCCTGTTGGAAGAAGAAGGGGCCATCTGAAAACTGTTCCCTCAAAGTTTGGAGCGTTGACCTGTCCACAATCTTTTCTCTTGCCGACCGTCAAACCCAGCCTCGTCCATCAGATTGCCAGATGGAGAAGGGTGGTATGTCACTCCAGCGAACGCGCCTCAGAGTCCGGTGTGCTTTACACCAGGGGCCTCTTAGCAGCGGTAACATTATTCCAACGTATGTACGTATTTTTCAAACAGCCTTTTGTACTTTTAAATGCATTAGGAATTATGTATGTTTTTAAAAATATATATTAGGGCTGGACGATAATTCAATAACGATATATATCGATCGATTGACGTATATCGATGATAGAAATAAGTTCAATAGAATAACAGTTTTCCTTCCTTTTGCATTCTAGCCTATCATGTAGGTTAATATTACAATCATTACATCCTCCCAACCAATCACAAACGCAGACCCAGGAATGCTTCGTCACCAAGCTCCACCCCCTTCCAAGAGTTCAGAGAGCACACGTTCTTTTTCATTTTTTAAATCCTTGCAGTTTTGATAAAAAGTTGGTTGAATAAAGGGTTGAGTTTGAATTCAGTGCTTGTCTGTTCTTTATCTAAAAATAGGTCATTAAGCAACAGCATTAAAATGGCCACAGCTGCACTTAATATATATGTATGTTTTGAATTTGTTGATAATTGTCGATATCGATTAATATGATTTATATTTTATCGATATGCTTTTTTTGTATACATCGTCCAGCATATATATATATATATATATATATATATATATATATATATATATATATATATCTCTCTCTCTCTCTCTCTCTCTCTCTCTCTCTCTCTCTCTCTCTCTCTCTCTCTCTCTCTCTCTCTCTCTCTCTCTCTCTCTCTCTCTCTCTCTCTCTCTCTCTCTCTCTCTCTCTCTCTCTCTCTCTCTCTCTCTCTCTCTCTCTCTCTCTCTCTCTCTCTCTCTCTCTCTCTATACACCTAATATTAGAGATTTGGTGGAGATTAGATCCTTGTTTTTGATAAAGCCAAACTCGATGTTGTCATACTTCCTAATTTTTGCTCATTTGGCTTTTACCTTACTTGATAAAGTAGACGGAGCAAAATATTTGTCCGTTGTGTTACTCGGCTCAACCCCGGTGCATCCTCAGCAGGGCCTCCTCAGGCCCGACAACATATTTCACGGACCCCCAACCCATGGTTCGTGGACCCCCGTTTGAGGGCTGCTGCTTTACACCACTGCATCTGACGCTTTGCTCTTGGTGATGCATGACTTGGATGCTGCTGCTCGGCCATGGAAGGCCACAGGAAGTTTGGAGGTCTGTAGCGATTGACTGGAGAAAGGTGGCGACCTCTGTGCATCCGCTGTCCCCGCTCTGTCAGCTGACATGGCCTACCACTTCGTGGCTGAGTTGCTGTCGTATCCGGTCGCTTCCACTTGGTTATAAAACTACACACAGTTGATCGTGGCCTATATAGTACTGAGGATATTTCCCGACTGGACTTGTTGCACGGGTGGCGTCCGATCCCAGAACCACTGAGAGAGTCCCGTTCTTTCATTGGTGTTTGTAGGAACAGTCGGCATTACGTCAGAGGGAGAACGGTGCTGCAGGGTTGCTTTTATGCCATTGTTTAAGACATCCAACAAATGACATTCGTTGCACAGACTCCTACAAAAATGCTTCGGCTTTAAACCCGTTTCGTCGGGATGTTTTATCCTCCACAGCAATAGTCCGTCTTTCTAAAAATAGCTGCAACAGTCCGTATGAGTCAGAGAGGACGGCAGGATGCTGCCGCTCTGAACAGAAGGAAACACGCTTCAAGCTGCTGAATCACTGGCCGACACAGAAGACACGAGGAAGCGAACCCAACCCTAACGCGTTAAAGAATGCATTATATCCACAAGTATTCACTTAAATAATCAAAACCAGATGTTCCAATCACCTTAAGGCCGCAGGTGTATGAAAATCAAGCACCTAGACGGTCAAACAAATGGGGGGGGGGAGAAAAGGCCTAAAATTCTGTGATTAATTTTTGCAAACGTGAGCACAGCTGCCATGTCCCGTTAGAAGGAAAAGGTTTTCCTCTGGCGTTTACCATGGTGACAGAGAGGAGCCTGGGCTGGAGCTCCTTTAATTTTTACTGGGAAACTTGGATGTTGTTCCAGAAGCCGCGTGGTTCGTTCGCTTTTTGCTGCTATATTCTCTCCAGAGAGAAGAGGCTTCGTCTCTCCAGCCCTCCAAACAAGCCATATTATGTTTCAGATCCAACAACAAATCCTAATATTAGACAAAAGCAACGTCAGTAAAATACAAAAAAGCTGTTTTTGACATGCCTTTCAGCACTTTAGTGTTTCCCATACTGAGCCTTTTCCGTCATTGTGGAGTAATTTTGACACTCGGAGGGTTTTCCAGCTGGAACGGCCTGTTTAAAGTCATGCCAGAGCAGCCCGACTTTAAACAGGCTGCTCCAAGCCTTCCTTTGTTTTATTTTTTATTTGAGCAGTCCCGTGGTGGACTGGATGTTGGACCCTGCAGTGTTGTCTTTCGGTACAGCCAAGTTCACTTGGGCTTAAGATCACAAAGGATGTCTTTTCAGCTAGAGAGGAGAGTTCATGGTTCAATCAGTAACGATAAGAGGTCCAAGTCCTGAAGCAGCAAAGCAGCCCCAACCATCACACTACCACCACCATGTCTGACTGTCAGTAGGATGTAGGGCTGCGCGATAAATCAATGTAATCAATTGATTCAAATTCAAACTCCTGAAGATTTAATTTTGGATAATCTATTTTTTTTCCCACTCGCCTGGGCTTCCAAGAAAGCGGAAATAGTTTTGGTAATAGTTGAATAGATGTTTAGAAAAATATATTATCAAAATACTCCAAGGAGGAAACCTTTTTAAGATGGGGCACTTTAACTTATTCATTGATGTATTTCTTTAAGTAGGTGTGAAGTTACACAAGTGAAGTGAGGCCTGTTCTTAGATGTGTAATACAACTAGCAGCAAACATTTTGTGTTATGTTTTCATAATTTACTATGGCGGGGCCTACCATCTTTTTTTATAAGCATGTTTTTAAGCCCGTAATAAGTTTGCACTTTGAATTCAGGTCAACTTCCAGATGAGATTATTGAAAGAAAATGAAGTTAAAAATAATTTCAGCAATTTGTTTGTATGAAACAAAAGGGAAGAATATTGATTAATCGGATTCAGTTTTAAAAAGAGATTTTATTTTTAAGCCATATCGACCAGTCCTAGTAGGATGTTTGTTTTCTGATATGCTGTGATAGTTTTATAGAAAAGCTTTTACTCTTGTCTCATCAGACAGCAGAATATTTCCCCAAACGTTTTGGGGATCCTCAAGATGTTTTTTTTTTTTTTTTTTTATTGGGTAAATGCCCGACAGATCTTTGGGCTGTTTGGTCAGCAGTGGTTTTGGTCCAAGTTGTTTTTTACGAATGTGATTCCCCCCCCCCCCCCCCCCCATGGTTTCTTTCCTATCGCTGAATAACAAGCACTGACACGGAGGCAGGTTAGGCCTGCGGCGCTTTAGATGTTGATGTTTTGTGACGAGTCGCCACTGTCTCACACTTTCTCCTTTTGTAGATAACGGAGACAATCACTGTGGTTCTCTGGAGTCCAAAATCTTAGTAACCCTTCCTGGACTGATAGACGTCGTAGTTTTTTTTCTTTTTTTCCAAGACATTTTAGCCCACTTCATGTTTCTGTGATGAAGTGTACCTTACATGTACATGTGGCGTTCCCTGCCTGCGTGCTGGGGTTGTGGCTGCGCTGCTACCTGATGACCTCTGCGGCGTGCTGACTGGCCCGATGCTCTGAGGTGTAATTTCACCCTCTGTCCCGCTTCTCGTCACACACTGCCCTACATTTTGTTTCCCCCTCAGCGTGGATCTGTGACAGAGACGAAATCCTCCCCAATATCCCTTTCCCTTCTCCTGTTCTCTGCTCTTTGCGTTTGTCCACCGCATACAGAGCAGGCTTGATGGGAATCAAGCGAGACGCTCTCTCAGCCTCAGCTCCTGGGCTCGACGTCAGCATCACTACGGTTAGAAACGATGAATTCTCCCAGCTGGCACGTTCTCTCCTCCGCGCCAGCTCAGCACATCTTAGCACGTACCTTCAGCCCCGACGACTTGTCAAAGCAGCGGTGAGAGGGCTCGTTTTCTGTCAAACGAGTGAAGGACAAAGACACTGAAGCCTAATCTCACACTGACATTGTTTGGGCGAAAATTCAAATAAATTTGGGGGCAAAAGGATGTTTCTTTTTTTTCCATCAAAAAGCCTTGCTCCAGTTACAAATATGCTCAGTTTTATGCGTTTAAAGGAACATTTTCACAGATGTTGTTCAACCGGTGCTATGAAGGTTAAATGAGATGCAACCTGTCGTTGGATACTAAACTTGACGGCTTGTCGGCAACCTCTGACTTCCCAGGTGGGAATTCCAACTTCAGGGCACGTTCTTGTACTCCTGACCCAGAAATGCTGATTGTCGAGTACAAGAATGAACCTCTATTTTACCCCCAGAGCGTTCTGTTGTCTGCCTCGCACTCTCCTTCCAGAAAATCTCCAACGCCCCTAAGAAACGCTCAAAGGGACGTGTCCAAAAGGTATCCTGATCAGACGCCTGAGCCGCCTCAGCGTGACTTCTTACAACTCGCAGAGCGTCTGCTCTAATCTCCGTGCTGTTTGAGCTCATCCCATCTCTAGGACAGGGCCTGGCCACCATACAGAGGAACTTACTTGTACCTGGTATCTTGTTCTTTCATTCTTCGTCCATGTCTCACGATTAAGGCTCATTTGGGAGCTTTGCATTTTGGCCAAGCCCCCGCAGGCTCACCAATGTAACGTTAAGTACTCCTGTGACCCTGGTGGCCTTTGTCGACCCCCAGGTAGGGTTTTCACCCCCTGGTTCTGTCGTGGAAAACCGGGAGATTCACGGATCTCGATGAAGCAAGACCACAGCGGGTAAATCTTGCCCGGACAGAATGTATTATCTTCTGGGAGGTGCCGGTCTCATATCCAGCCCAACTTCTTGTTTAAAAGTAAAATAATCTAAATCTGTCAGTGGGTTGGATAAATTCAGTTTGAACTTTAATTTTGCTGCATAATCTAGGTCCTCCCTGCAGTTCCCTATGTCACCAGTAGGTGGAGCTCTGTCTTCACTTTCTCATTCGTTGCCTTTTTAGCTGGCCTTCAGCAGACTAAGGACCAAATGCTGCACCTAAATGTCTGGTCTACTTGCATCTCTATGCAATACAACATCAATTTTTAAAGATGAACAACAAGTCATGAGATATTCATTATTTTGTAGTTGTTTCCCCCTCGTCCTATTTGCCTCTGATCATTGCTCATTTCTGAACACTGATGTTGTTGTTGATGAGGCCGATTTTTCTCTCTCCTCTTCATCCCTCTGGACTCTGAATCCCCCGAGGGAAGCAGCAGGGGGCAGCACAGAGCTGCTGTGTTTTTGCCACATCAGCGCCTCGTTCCCTCTCTACCCTTCTGCTGTTCTCCAGCACTCAAGTTTGCAGGCTACAGTTCTGTAATTTACAGTGAGGGAATCTGTATTAATCAGCAAATGGAGGTTGTTAACCTTCAGCAAAGGAGAATACAGCTGAATTTCAGCGCAGAGATGGTTCATTTTCATGCTTGCAGCGGCACTCAGCCTCTATGACCCAAAATTAACGGGTCCTTTCTTACGGATGAAATAAAAAATCTTGCCCAGGTGTATGTGGAGTATTTTGAGATTTTAAAGTTGTTTTATTGCAGAAATGATGTGAAAGTTCAGACTAATAAAGAGATGAAAGGGATGCTTTCAACAGACGGCAGTATTAAATGCTTTATGAGAGCTGTCTGCTCATGTTTACTGGTTTCTGTGGTGCACACCGCAAGCGAAGGATGCAGTAGTTATTAAGAATTTGGCCCACATACACCAGGGTAATATGAACTTCAAAATCATATCTTGATATTTTGTAGTATTTATTTTGATAATAAAATTGACAATAAAACGGTGTTTATGACTGCTTCATGGTCTTTTTAGGTAAAATGTATGCCTCTGACAGCATGTCGCAGCAGTCAAAGCCCCACAAACATAAATGCTGCTCTTAATAAACATCCCAGTGTTGAAATAGGGTTCCTCAGGACTACAGAGGCATAAGAAAAGTATAATTCCCATCACTAAAACACAGTAACTGCATTTAATCATATTTTTGAATTTATTTATAATATAATTAAAAGCGTGCTAACTGAAGCCAGTTGAGTTTGAAATTCAGTTTCATAACCCTAACCTTAAAGCTAGGGACGGCGATTTTTCCAGAAGTTTCCCCAAGTCCCTTTTTGAATAAGACCATCTTACCTTGCTCTTGCGATCCTCCGGGGGATTGCGTCAAAAATGTCCCAAATCCACTCTGGTCTTATTTCTTTCTACTGAAGCCTTCCTCTTCTTCTAATAAACTTGCACGAGGTTTGCTTCTTGCGACTCTCAGCCATTTTCAAAGTATACGGTGTGCTAAGCGGAGCTACAATGAAGGAAGCTAACCCCGAAGCTAACCGCTAAGCTAAGCTAACTGGATACATAAACACTAGAAGTGCGTGTCCGCTGCCAGCAAGCGCACACTGCCGTTACGTGAGCGTGTCAGGATGATTGACATGTGGGCAGTGTTGGGGAGAATACTTTCTAAATGTATTTAGTTGCAGAATACTGAAAATCTGCTTTAAAATGTATTTTGTAACGTATTCCATTACATTGCTTAATAACGGTACTGTATTCTAAATACTTGGAACACTTACCCTTAAAACTGCATTTAAGCCTATTAAATGTCACATTATGCATTGGGAGCTATTCCCTCAGAAAAAAGGTTATTAATGCTAAACATTTTTGACTAGGAAAAAATATTGAAACAATTACCAATTAATTCAAAATAAGTTTTCTTTATTAGTGTTAACAGATTATATTTCTGTTTCTGTAATAATGTGACAAAGTACTTGAACATAGCAGAGACTGTAACATTGCATCTCTTAAGCATTTTTGCTTACCCATTTTAATTAATAAAATTAAATAAATGCAATCTATGCCAGAAAATATGGTACAAAAATATAAACCAAAAATACTGCAAGCAAAACAGTTTAACAAAGGTTGTATCTTCATGCTTGTTAAAACCTCTTTCGTAAGAATAACATTGCAAATATTTGCAGAATGCTAAAAGTGCTGATTTATATGAATAAAAAGCACTGAGTAAACAGAATGAAGTTTTATTTCAAGGCAAACCTATTAGTGAGTAGCCACGGATCAAACTATATATGATTAATCAACAGTACAGTAAAGATGGTTGTAGCGCAGAAAGATGGACATTTCAAAGTGCTTATCTGTCATTCGGTTGCGATGAGGAGTGAAAATGAGTCCTCTCTATCTGAAGAATCGCTCTAACTTGGTATATTGGCCAAGTTTATGGGTACAAACAAGGATTTTGATTTCTGTTTCCATCTCTTGCAGTCTGAATCAAGTCTAAAACAACAACCCACAGTATGTAAAGCATCAGATTTTATTTATTAAAGTGTTTTTTTAAACATTTTATTTAAAACAGAGCTCCCCATGGGCTTTACAGACAATCTGTATTCCCTATCTTCATGTCTTTTTGTATGCAACGGGTGAACATACAATCTTCTGCTATGCCTTGAATCCTTAGTTTATCTCTGTTTAGCTGTCATGAACACACTAACTATTGTTTTCTATACCACGCACAGCCATTTTGGAAGTGACATCAACCGTTTCTTCTCTTTTTACTGCATTTCCACTAGTTATGTTGAGTAATGCCCCCCCCCCCCCCCCCCCCCCCTGTGTTTTTGGCGAATACTGCAACTACGTCCGTGTCAAGTATAAACGTCTACAGTGCCTCTGGGCTCTCGCACCAGTCCGCACAGATGCGGATACCCAACGCGGGAGTATAACTCAGCTTTTAGGCGGCGGCATGTGATTTACAAGGGACAAGTATTCAAATGGTATTACAAATGTAACTGTATTCTAAACACCCAGGTTTAAAACAGTAACTGTATTGGAATACACACTTCTCAGTGTGGATGGCAGTGATTGGTCAGAGTTTTTACAGGCCTGCAGCTCCCATGGGGATCAATTTTTATTTATTTATTTATTTTTTTAAACCTACTTTTTCTGAATACATTGTATATTGACCACGTGCAGGGTGGGAGGACCATTTCACCCAGTATAAGAAAAAGTGTTTGTGAACAGGATTACCAACTATGGCTTTAACTCCTGGTAAGATCTGCAGCTGATATTTTTCCACTAGTGAACAATCTTTTTTTAAAATAGTTTACAAACTGCTTCCTTTAAAACAGACCCACACCATTACCCTTCCACCTCTGTGCCTTGCGGTTGGTATGAAGCATTTGGGCTCGTATGTCGTTTCTCTTGCCGCAGGGCGCGTTTCAGTATCTAGAAACCTCTCTTCCAATCAACAGAGCGACAACGTTGAACATTATGCAACTTTTTCCTTGAAGCCGTTCAGCTCTGAGCTCAGCCAGTTGTCTCAGCTTTGGCTGTGAAAGAGTGCAGCAGCCATCTCCTCCTCTCTGCCACTGTCACACACTTCCGAACACGCCCGCCCTCCAGTTGTTCTGCTGACTGTCCTCAGGTTGATAGTTGGGGCTTTAATTTCATGCTCGGCTAGCTGCCCCCCCCCACTGTCGTCTTGTCACTTCGAAAGCTCAGCTGTCACTCATCAAGGCTCCAGGGTGTTTCTCTGTCTGCGTCTCTCTGTGCTGGGATGACTTGCTTTGTCTGTCTCCGTCCGTGTTTCTCTTTGCATGCATGTGGCGTCGGTTAACATGTCGGCGTGTATCAATTTCGTTTGAATATTTACATTCGCTATGCCAGAGGAGTCATGTTTATGGCTATCTATCTATAAGTCTCCATGAGAGTGCGCCTGTCTGCCCATAGGGTGCATACAGGGAGTGTTTAACTACATGAACGAGGTTGAAATCGTGTTTCAGATAGACAAAAAAAACGTATTTCATGTCTAATCGGGTTGGAAGTCCAAAAATGGGTCCCGGGGTGTGCGTGGTGACTGCAGGGCTTGAATCTAGAAAGAGAGCAGTTCAGCTTCCTCTGTGTTGAAATGGGAACTTTAAAAACAGAAACACAAACTACCTAAACTGGTGCCGTTCATAGCGAGCACAGATGGACATGCATGATTTCCAGAGCTGGAGGCAAGGACTGCTGCAATATTCATGTTGTGTGATACCTTTAACAAAAATATCTGCTGGTTGACCGGATTGCAGTACTGCTCTGAAATTTTCACTCTGAACTATCTGGATTTAAGAGATATTAGATTCAACAGGAAAATTATCCAAAGTACACAAACTTCATTGCTGTTTTGGAATAGATATTAGGTTAACTTTAGGTTTCAAGTCACCCCCAAAGGCCCAAACTCACCTCAAATCAAGGGTTTAATGGTTGAAACCTGATCAACACGGAGTGTTTCAACAGGACCATGATCCCTAAATCACAGCTACATGTGGAATGGTGTTCCCCAAATCTGACTTCAACCCTATTAAAAGTGTGATTGCTATGCTTAAGAGCTGGGTCCATTCCAGGAAACCCACTAATTTAAAGGAGCTATGAGTAAGATGTTTACTGTAAAATCAACCTAAATCATTCTCATTTGTCTCCTGGGATGGAAGTAACGTTCCCTATAAACAATCGGTCCTCTCCATCAACAATGTCTGTCACGTTTTTCTCCTTTCAAACCCAGAGGTACGGTTGGAACTACTTCAGCGCAGTGTGTAGCCCGTGTTTACTTCCTGGTTCCTCAGCCAATCATATCAAAGTTCCCAGAGCGCAGCATTTGGTATTTTATCTTGGCAAAAGAGCAGGAAGCCAGTAAGGAAAGCAGACCAGAAATGGAACAGAATACAAAAGCATAGACCTATCCTGTGTAAGTAAAAATTCACAACAGAAACACACCGTTCAAAAACGCATTATTAGATTGTTGTAATTGGCAAACTGTTGTACCGATAAGAGCCAGTCAGTATTGCTTATAGTGCCTTTAAATAAACGCTACTAATTCAAGAGTAGTCAAATATATACAGCCAGAATTGCGGCAAAAGTTTGTTGCTGGCTTCAAAGATACGGGAACAAGGTGCAACTTTGTAAGTGAAATTCTATTAAATGTTAATGGAGGTGTATATATTGAGCATGTATTTATATTTTGAACCGTCGTTTATCGGTGAAACGCACAATCACATACAATCCAGTTCAATCTTAGTTATAATCCGATGCCATTTAGGGCTGAAATGATTCCTCGAATGATTTGAGTACTTCAATTACAAAAGTTCTGGCGAGCAAATTATCTGCCTTGAGGCCTCAGTAAATTGTCTCACTATTTAGCACACTGTCCAGTTGGTTATTAGTGTTACACAACGCTCTAACTTCCGCTAATGATAGCCCATGCTGCTGATGCCAAGTGTGACTATCAGCTATGGAGGGAGTTGACAAGGGGCAGAAAGAAGTGCAGAGATAATGACAAAGTGGGATCACTTTAAAAGTGGGATCACTTTAAAAGTGGGATCACTTTAAAAGTGGGATCACTTTAAAAGTGGGATCACTTTAAAAGTGGGATCACTTTAAAAGTGGGATCACTTTAAAAGTGGGATCACTTTAAAAGTGCGATCTGAAAAGAAAAATTTCCTTGATAGCATGTCCTGAATGCTACAACACCTTGAGCAGGAAACATCCTTTGCAGCGGTGGACCGCTTGCATTTTCTTATTGTGTATTCCTGTTGGTCATAAAATAAGCTTAAGTATAGTTGAATAAAATATCTGCAGAATTTGCCAATTATGGGGAAAACTAGTTATTTTTCTATTGATCTTTTTTTTTTTCGTTTGGATAATTTGTCAGAGCCTTTTTTCTCCTCTTGAACCTTTTTTAAGATTGGTACCTTTCCCAATGTGGTTCCGATAAGCTGGTATAGGCTTTTTTCGCATGTAAAATAGGTTAATGCTATGTTATTTTAGCTTGGTTGTCTCCACATTTACATAATTCCTATTGATTTTTGTTCCTGCCATTTGGACCTGTAAAGTTTGTAAATATGATTACATTTTTAATAGGACTCTGCTTTTCTATGTCTTTGGAAAGAGGCGCTTTCAGAGCAGACCCAAACGAAGTCTGACAGATATTGATAGATTTCCAATAGATAGAGTCCAGCTTACAATGACTGAGCTGCTTGATTTTAGGCTTAACACTCATTCAGCTGCCTTAATGCCCCCTCAGGCTATCCAACGCATTAGTGCCACTGCATTAGCACACTGATGCTCTTAGTCAAACCCAGCAAGCCCACTAGGCTTCCTGCACCATCGTTACATAGCCGGGATCCATAAAACTAAAACCGTAGCACTTTATGTGTTTAAAGTCACAAGTAAGCTCCGTGCTCTGGACAGGGATAGAGCACGAGTGCTGCAGTGGGATTCTAGCCACCAGGCCATTAGAATAATTTTCTGTGCCATCTCCAATTCATCCCCGTAGAGATTTGGCCGAGCCTGGGTAATTTTCTGTCACTTTCTACATGGTGCTTGTTTCACTTCAGTGACAGATTCCCCTGGAAACCGTTTAAACCCATTTCACTAAAACAAGCATTTGGAAAAGATTTCAAAAATCCAAGTCAACACTTAGAGGTTCTGTATGTTGTTCTTTTTTTTTTTTTTTTAAATAAATCACTTTAAATTCCTGCCATGGCATTCATTCGGATTCAACTCTTTCACTTTGGAAGAATGTGTTTAAGCTCGGCGTTATAGCACATTACTGACTAATGCGGCAGTTTTCTGTCTTTTTTTTTTTGTTTTTTAAATAAATTCATAACCTTTGGCAGCTTTTAACAAACTCGAAGCACTTTTCTTTGGTCTTTAATCGCAGCAGTGTTCAATTACAGCTCTTATTCATCAGGTAAAAATGAGAATGCGTGCAGCCTAAAGTTAAAAAAGGAAACCTTTTAATGTCTTCGATGGAAATCTTCCAAACAGTCTGAAATTAAAAAAATATTCCGTTCACATGGCCTCTTTATTTTATGTAAGGAAACGGAGAGGGATCGCGCTTTCTCTTTGGTTGTACTTCTACTGTAATCTACAAACAGCACGAACAGTCCATACTTCATTGTAAAATCTCTCTTAGTGTAATTTATTGGATGGATTAAACCCCTTCTCGCAGGATTTAGGCGGTGTTGTAAAAAGTCTGCCAGGATGGGCAGTGTGTTTGCAGGGTTTAAGCATGGGAGGCATTTTAAGAACGCAGCGGACCAACATATTGTCCAGCCTTCACAAGACTTCTGCGGAGGTCTGCAGTGGCTTCGTATGCAGGACATGGAGTCCACTTTGGTCTCATAGCCACCACAGAAAGGATGTCACCATCTGGCTGCAGCATTCCTTTTATCTAGCTTTTTGTGACCTGATAAACTCCCATTCTGCTCTGAATAAACTGAAGGTTATATTATTCATTTGGATAGCTCACGCTGCTAGAAGACATTGCATTCAAACTCTAACCAGGGAAGCTAATAAAGGGGAAATATTCTCTGTTTAAGGTCCTCGGTGGGCATCATGGAACCTAGGGGTGTTCATGTGTATCCGCTGCGCCGGCATCCATCGCAACCTGGGCGTCCACATCTCCAGAGTCAAATCTGTCAACCTGGACCAGTGGACAACTGAGCAGATCCAGGTATTTAGACCCGCCGACCCTCTTCAAACTCTCACCCATACCTGACACAGTTAACCCATATTATGTTCCATGAATAACGCCGCTACTGCTCACATTGTACTCCAGCGTAGCACAGTGTGTTCTCTGCTTCAGTTGGACACACTTTTGCTGTTTTTATTCACTCATTTGTCAAGTTAGAAGTGCAGAGTATTTATTTCTGAAAGGGGAGCAGATGAAATGGGGATTTAATGAAAGAAGTTGGGAGAAGAAAAAAAAGATTTCTGTCCTTTGAAAATGACTCGACAAGTTTGCCTTTAAGCCATAAAGAAAGGCTTTTATTGAAGCAGCACAGCTTAATGATATCTAAAATGAAAGGAGCAATTATTACCGACTGTAAGGAAGTTCCTCTGTGATTTAATTTTTGTGATGTAAGGATGAGCCCTACGCAATATGAAGACAATTTTTTTTCAGTTCTGGATAAGTATGGACATTCCACACAGCTATTCCCTACTACTTTGCCTAAAACATCCGTCTCTCTCTCCACCTTTTATATCGTTTTTAAATGATTAATATGTAGGAATCCAGTCAGTCCATAAATGCGTTCATTTCTCTGTCCATCCATCCATCTATAATTTAGAGATAAAAACTATTTAGGTACCCACTATGACCAATTGCCATTCATCCACACATCCACCCATTTTTATGCATCTGTCGGTCCGTCCGTCCATAAATGGAATCATATTCAGTAAAGTAGAGTACTCCTAAGAAAGGTAATTTATCTTAGAAACTCATTTCACTAAATGAAACACTATGGATTATATACATATTTAATACTGAACTGTGGCGTTAAAGATGCAGTAGGTAGCTTTTGTATAAATGTGTTTTTCTTACATATTTGTTATAACTGTCACTTTGTCCTGATAGTAAAATTTGAGACAATCTGTGCGGGGGAAAAAAAAAAAAAAAAAAAAAAATCAAGCTCCTCTGGCTCCTCCCAGTGGTCCTATTGCCATCTGCAGAAATACACCGCTCCCGGTCAGAAACAACCAATCGGAGCCAGGAGGAATGTCTGGATCTGATTGGTTGTTAGCAGTGTCAATCAGTGTTGTGCACACGCTGCTAACACCCTCTCCCCCGCACATTGCAATCGTTATTTCACTCAAGATTTCCCGTGGGTTGCAGTTTTGTGAAAAAATAGTGGCGAAACAGCCTGCAAGAAAACTGCTTAGAAAATAAAGACAGGTAAACATTGGAGCAGCATGGCAGTCTCCGCTGATGCATATGGAGGGAGGAGCTGTGGAGGCAGGGCTGTAGTACAGCAGATAGCAAGGCGAGGGACCTGGAAGGTGTGCTTGAACTTTTCAACTGAACATGAAACGTTAAAAAAACAATAGGTTGGGATCCTTCATTGCTGGTTTAGCCACTACGGCTACTGTTGTTAAAACAATAATAATGACAATAACGCTGTTCTAGGCGGTATTTTATGCTAATAAGCATACTACCTGTATGATTGACTAAATGTTACATAAATAATCGTGAACTGCTAGAAACAGTCAAGGTACGAGGTTTTATTCAATGGTGCTGCGAGCAGCAGCCATCATGAATGCCGAAGTCGGGGACCACCAACTTTACGACTCGTTATAACGACTTTAGGGACCGTTCCAGTTGAAATTTCCAACTTGGATGTCAGGAACTCCAAGGACAAATAAGTCCATGGTTTTCTTAAAACACCCTACTGCAACTTTAAAGAAAAGAATGTTCAATACCTGCTTAAAGGTTGTTTTCAAAAAGTACTTTGTCTGATATATACTTCCAGTTATGTATGTTTGTAAAACAAAAAAAGACCTTCTTGTATCTACATGCTGCCCCTGTTCTTAACTATTCCTTTAAATATTTATCTATTTTTTGTTATAGATTGTAGTTTTTGCTGTTCTGCTTGTTCAGATTTCTTGTTTGTTTCCACAAACTTTTCAAATAAAGCTGATTCTGATCGTGACAACACTAGTATGTTCCCAAGCTGTCCTAAGGTGGTGTCTTTAGTGTAAATTAGTGTCCTTTAACACACCAGACAACAGCCATGTAAACACACTGGGATGCTGAATGTTGCCCGCCTCACATAGTTGTGCTTTGTGTTCGCCACGTCACGTTGATTACGTTCCACACAATATACCCTGTGTGCGCATCTGTCATACTGAGACGAGCGTGCCAGTACTTTTCCAAATCATTCAGTCGCTAATAGATTTAACTGTCTGGTGTGAGTGTGCTGCCTCTCGGTCAGCTGTGTGTGAGTGGAAGAGGGTCTCACTTCGAATGTTAATCACTGCATTCAGCGACTAATTAATTCTGGATGCCTGATTATTCCGACTCCGTCTCCTCCGTTTCTCCTATCATCACCCCATCCATCACCCTCCTCTTAATTTAGCCTTGCTGCATACAGCCAGTGTGTCCTTTGCTGTGTGCGTGCATGCATGCAAAGGAGTCGTCGGCAGAAAGAATCGGTTGAATGCAAATTTTGCACATGTAAGAACCTGCTGTGCGCTGGCCTGATTCTTTTACCAGTTGCCTTCCTTCCTGTCATGTCTGTTTTTTTTTTTTCTATTTATTGTCATTTTCTTTGTGTAATTTGTTTTCACTGTTTTTGCAGAGTATGGTGGACATGGGCAACACCCGGGCTCGCCAGCTCTACGAAGCCCACCTACCAGAGAACTTCAGGAGGCCACAGACAGACCAGTATCCTCCCACAGCTTTCGCATGCAGTGTTCACTCACAGATCCCGTCTCCTGACGGAAATTACATTTTCCTTTAATAAAACCGTCCACACACAGTCATGGTGAAAGGAAAGCACACCTTGTTTCTGTTGCAGGATCTTTTGTGTCAGGCCATGACAGAAATATGATTTGATCACACACATTCCACACTAACATTGTTTATTAAAAAATTTATTATATAGAAAAACCAATCACACCCCATGAACACCTTTAGATGCACTATCGCAGCAAAAAGTCTGATTATCCTATCTTAAACACATCTGTTTGTTTTCTGAATGACTTCATTAGTTTTGGTCTACCCTGCTTTACCACGTTGCTTCAGTTCATTCAAGGTTACAGATTATTTTATGCACAGGTCTCTTAGGGTGACACAATATTTCGATTGGTTTAAAGGTAGAGTCAGCGATTTTTTTAAATTTCTTTTATTTTTAATTTTTTTCCCTGAAGTTTCCTCAAGTCCCTTTCTGAATAACTGCACATGCGCAAGGCCGTCTTACCTGCTCTTTCGCTCCTTTAGGGGGATTGTGTGAAAACAATCTCCCAACTCCACTCTGGTCTTATTACTTTCTACTGAGGCCTTCCTCTTCTTCTTATAAACATAAGCTTTGCTTCTTGCGAGATTCAGTCATTTTAAAAGTATACCGTGAGAGCATCGGAGTTACAATGAACGGCTAACACCAAAGCTAACTGCTAAGCTAACTGTTAAGCTAACCAGATACATAAACACTAGAAGTGCAGAGCCAACAAGCAGAAACTAACAAGGAACGTGAGCGCGTCATAATGATTGGCATGTGAGAAAACCAATAGTTAAGGTGATTCCCCCAAAACTTTTGGGACAGAGGGGGTGTGAGAGCAGGACCAAAACTCTGACCAATCTCCGCCATTCGGTGCGAAGGGCAGTGATTGAGTTTTTACAAGCCTGCTGCCTTCACAGAGATCACATTTTTTAACTTCCTTTTTCTGAATACATAATGTATTTACTACTTTCAGGATGGAAGGACCATTTCACCCAATAAAACAAAAAGTGTTTCTGAACAGGATTACCAAATAGCTTTAAGGTCTGAACATACTAGGCCATTGCAGCACACTGATTCTTTTGTATATTTGATGCTGTGCTTGGGGTCATTGCTTTACATGTCTGCAGTTCAGCTATTTTTATTGCAGTTATGCCAAGCCATCCACTAGGGGGAGCACATGCTCTGGACGTTAAATTTGATAATGATGTGTTGTGGTACTATTGTGATATCAATAAGTCATGATAAAAGACAAATCCCAGCTTCTTGTCATCTTCTTTAGGTAACCGTGTGGCTGTGACTGCATGCCCGTTATAGCCTAATAAACCTAAATACTGCCCTTCAAAAGCATATTTATTAATGTGCTTTATTAATATGCTTCATCATCAGTACACTAGTTACATAAATGAGTGTGATCACCAAACTGCACACAGTAACTACACTAGTTGTTAAAAACATGTGGATTTTTTGCCAGTTTAAAGTCATATTCTGAAATAACAGAATCCCATGTTACGTATTTTACTTTTAGCTAAGTTTCAATTACTAAATAACAGACTTGCCACTTCAGCTTCAGTATGTTTTTTTGTTTTTTTTGTTTTGTCCTCCAGACCCCTCCAGCTGTGTCTGTCTACAGCGATATATTACATCCGCTTTCAGTTTCCCCCCCTTTTCTGTGATAGAAGACACAGCAGCAGCATGTGTTCATATTTACACCAGCAGACTGAAATAAAGAATCTCTGCGTGCAAAATGTGGCTCTAATACAGTATCTCGGGTCTGGCGGGGCCCATTTGTGCGGGTGGTCATCGTTCTTGATTCTTCTAAAGTCCATTAGCTGTCCTGACAGCAGCCGCGCTGGTAGAGAACTGCAGATAACAGGCCTAGGCTTAGCAGAGCCATCGTCTCAGTGTGTGTGTGTGTGTGTGTGTGTGTGTGTGTGTGTGTGTGTGCGCGTTTCTGTTCTTCAACTCTGGACTTGAAGACAATGAATGAAAGTCCTGAAGTGAAATTCCTGCCATATTTTTTTTTTTTTTTTTTTTTTACATCCAGCACCAGGATACACAGTGCCATAGTTGCTAGCACTGTTGCCTTGCAATAATATGGTCCTGGGTTCAGATCCCAGCCTGGGGTCTTTCTGCATGGGGTTTTCCTGTTCTCCCTGTGCATTGCGCCCTGCTCTCACCCGTAGAGCACCGCTCCCCCAGCAGCGCTGCAAACATGGGCTTTAATCAACTTCTCAAGCAAGTATCAACTTTAATGTGTCCCCTTAGGGAAATTCTCCTTACAGCAAGGTGGGACATGAAAACGTAGACAATACCCACGCCACAGAAAAAATCACAGTAAGCATCCATGTACCAGTATCAATTAAAACAGGCTGAACAACAAATCAAGCCTGATAACCTTTAAGATTTATCTGAATGATGGCCTGGCTAGTAAAAAAGTCTTTCCATCTGTTTGTTCTTGATTTAGGATCTCTGAATCTCCTCCCTGATGGTAGCATCTGGATTTCACTATGAAGTGGGTGATCTGAAGAATGAGTTATGTGTTTGGCCTTCTGTAGGACTCTTTTTTTTAAAGTTTCTTCTAAACTGGATAATCTCACTCCAATAATTTTGCCAGCAATTCTTACAATTTGCTCAATCCTGTTCTTGTCTCCAGCTGACAGACTGCCAAACCAGATGATAAAAGTGGAAGTGAGGACATATTCAGTCAGAGTTATAGAAAATGGTCCTCAGCTTTTTACACACTCCAAACTTATTTAATTTATGTGGGAAGTGGAGTCTTTGGTGAGCTTTTTTACTAACCTTATCCGTGTTATCACTGAATGTTGTTGTCTATGACAACTCCCACATATTTGCAGGACAGAACTCCACAGTTTAATTTTTAATGAGAATTTAAGATACTGGACTGAACTTGTTTCTAAAATCTATATACACGTCTTTAGTTTTAGAGACATTTAATGTGAAATAGGAATTATCACACCACAAAATGAAATCCTCCACTACCTGACTAATTGAGTTATCTTCTCCCTCTAACAGACTGATGATAACTGTATCATCTGCAAATTTCAGGATGTGTCTATCTATGTACTTACTCCTGCAATCATTAGTGTACAGGATATACAGCAGGGGAGAAAGAACGCAGCCCTGAGGAGAACCAGGAGAAGAAAACGCCTCAAATGACACAAAACCATTTACCCTGACACGCTGTGATCCGTCACCAAGAAAGTAAGACCCATCCAACAACAGTAGGACACAATTTAAAATCAGTCAATCATTTTAGAGCAGAAATACGAGGCTGTATTGTATTAAAAGCAGAGAAAAGGCCACAAGCATACGTTCCGCTGGAAACTGCGACTTTAATCTGAGCTTTATGCTGTGCATTGCTCTCCATTCATTATATCATGGCCGATAGTAAGGCGCTGCCCAAAGTAGTTTCAACACTTACATGGAGATTATGTTTTTAGTTTGAAGAACTGAGATTTTTAAAAATGCTTTTTTTTTCTCTAAGTGGTTAAAACTAATTCCACAACAAGGAAAAAGCATATTTTTCTACTTAAATACAGAGTTAAGACTGCATACTAGTTACAATACATTTGAAATGAAAATAATTACAGACCAAAAGATCCCTTTCTCCTTCCCATTCTTCCTCTCTACCCATAAAGTAGTAATTCATATTTAAAAGCACCAATTAATTTCATTTGATTACTTAATTAAGCTGCTTTCTGTTTCGAGTTACTCTCCTAATCCCTACAAAAAACAGAGATGCTTGACTTCCTCCTCCCTCACAACTTTGGGATTTTATCTTAAAATTTAGAATGGGGGGGGACATTAAATTGGTCATATCATGCAAAACCCCTTTTTTAGCTCTTTAATACATCTTGTGGTGTACTTGAGTCTTCAGGAGTGCTGAAACGTTTAATGTAGTCTGTCCTGATGCTGCATAGATATCTTTATATTCTGTTAGGGTCATAGTTTTCAAGCCATTCAGTTTTCTCTATTCTATTAAGTTTTTTGCACAATAACGTCACAGTATTAGCTGTGGAGCTGCTAAACAAGGTCATGAATCCACCATTTTTATTTCTCACTGCTATTTTGTAGTCCTAGCTGAAGGATGCCGAAACTACAAGTGGATAAGCGAAAATGTTCAGTTGTTGGATGGATTAACCCACACAATTCAGAACACCGTTCTACAGCATACTACAAAAATGGCCGATTTTCTGGAGGCGGGGCGGGCTGTGAAGTGTCTCCTCTAGATTTAAAGAGACGGCGCCAAAACAAGTTGCTATCAGGCGCATCTCAGAACGGGCCAAAAAAAGGTTAACGTGGGGGGGGAAATTAACGAGGTATTCAGACCAAAGCGTTGCAGTTCCACTTTATATAGACCATAACTAATTGATTTAAATGTGAAAATGAGAAACTTAAAATGATATGTCCCCTTAAAGGAGACATGTCTTTTGATTTCTTGGTTCAGGTATTTCTGTAGACGTGCACCAATGAGTGTAACTCGATAACAGGTTGTTTCCGTCACGTGAATCAGATTTTTTTTTTTTATAAATTAGGCCCTTAATCTGGATTTGGATGTTTTGGTGCAGCATCCGCCCTAATCGGGCACTTCCCCGTTGACATGCGTCTCACATAACGGCCCCGTCGCGTAGCTCACAGTATCCCACTATCATCCTGAGAAGCAGGGCCAGTCACATCCTATCGATGCTGCCATTTCCGCCCGACTGCGATAAATAAAGGCCGCGTTTGAGATGCATCTCCAGCACACTGCCTCTTCCATCCTATCTCTTGGCTCCACCCGTGTGGGTGGTCATCGCCCCTGAATCCTTTGAGGTCTATTACTTGATCTGACAGAGGCATTGCTGCTGAAATGGGGAGATAAGAGGTGTGGGATTAATGCTTGTGTTGTGATGCCGTCAGGTGGAAGAGTGCGAGTTTAAGAGTTTGTTCATTTGTTTACAGTGGTAGCTGTCCAGATTTAAACTATAAACAGTCCCATAACCAAATATATTTAAAGTCTTTACTGATTGATTGCTATAACATCCTGTCTTTTAAACTGTGTGCTTTTTAAAGAGGGTTTTCATTAAAAAAACGATGAAAACTCTCCATAAAATAAACCTCATGAGCTTCATAGCTGGAGAAACAAAACATCAGCCTTTCTATTTTTATCAACACGTTTAGTTTCTTTTTCACTGTTTCCTGTGGAGATGCACCAGTGAGACATTTCCTAGCTCAAACCCATTTTCTGTTTTCTTTCAAGGTCGGACCAGCTTGATTTTTTTTTTTTTTTTTTTTTTTTTTAAAGTTTAAAACATTTTATGCATTGTCTAAGGTGGGCTACAGAAAAAATAGCATATATTTCAAAGCATTTATTGCATCAAATACTTGTATTTGTAAAGGTCATCACATCTGTTTTCTATTTAACTCCTGTAATTTTCTCTGTGAGACTGGATATCACACTGCAAAAAGAGAACTAAAAATAAGTAACATTTTCTTGAAATGTATATATTTGCCCTCAATTTGAGCAGGTAAATAAGATTATCTGCCAATGGAATGAGTATTTTTACCCCTAAAATAAGATAATTAGATCTACTGCACTTGAAATAAGATGATGGAGATTAGTTGTTCCTATTTTAAGTGCAAAAATCTTATTCCACTGGCAAATGATGTTATTTAAATGCTCAAAACAAGGAAAAATACTCTAATTTTAAGAAGAATTTTCAAATTTTTTGTTGTATTTTTGCAGTGCAACTTCTGGTCAAAATCCTGGCAGGTGGGCCGGGGGGGTTGGACTGGGACAGAATAATTCAGGCCAGGTATTTCCTACCATACAAGGCCACGCCACCACCAGCACAACCTTATCACCTGCAGGTGTCTTTTGTGCTCTTATATTGTCCAGGAAGGTTCCTGCTTTGACTCCTTGTTGTTGCCACGTTTCACCACCTCCACGCCAGCAGGAGCTCTTGCTGCACTACTGCTGCTCACTGAAGGGTGCACTAAATCTGAATTCCTGGATATTTTACTATTAACAATATTCTCCCCATTTGCTCTTTGTTAACCATATTTTAAAAATGTTCAATATCTTAAAACCTTTTGTTTTATTGAGTCAGTTTCGACCCCCTTGTTTGCTCAAAGTGAGCTTAACCTGCTTATTTAACTGTTTGTGCAGGATAGGCTGTTAGCATTGTCACTGTTCGCCACTTTATATTTTACCTGCTCCCTTATGAAAAAACATCAATTTAGTGCACTTTTCTGCATCAGTGGCCAGTGCCTTTTCTTCATTAGTCTCTCTCACTGCTCTTTCTTTCCTGTTCTTTCTCGGCCCATTTTACATAGTCTACAAGGGGTCTGACTCTGGCATGCAACTTACTTTGTATCTCTGCTGCTTTTGATACATTTGCAAAGTGCAAAGTACGGCTGGGCAATAAGTCAATATCAATATCTATCGCGATAGACACCTGATTAATATCAATATAAAATCTGTCTGATAAAATGTTCAATAATTCCAATGAACTCCGATCCAGAACCACACGGTATTCTGGGGGGATCTAGGCAGAGGAAAGGATTTAGGCTCTCAACCTCTCACGATCAAACTAAGCAAGGTTGGTAGTAGGGCGGACATCTTTTAAAGCTTAAAGGTTACATTTAAATAGGGTTATGGTTATAGTTTAAATTTTGGCTTTCCCCCCCTGGTCTTTATTTCAAATAGGTAAACAAAACACTTCCCAATAATTATCGATATCGAATGATAGGAAATCTTATGTTTAAGTCATATCGCACCGTTCTAGTGCAAAGGGAGTGGAGTGGATAGCTGTCCTCTCTGCTCTCTTTTCTCCGACTGCAGGCGGGGTTCGCAGGACAAGGCAGCTGGAGCTGTCTGTGAAACTGACTAGAGCGCCCGGGCAAGGGGCTCACAGGTTGGAGATCTCACATGACGTCGCCAATAACACAGAAAAAAGAACGCAAATCCATTTTTTGGAAAATAAATGATTCGCCAGAGCAGCGGTCAGAAAAGTTGGCGCAGTCCTGCTGTGAGAGCGGGCGCAACTGCAATCTGGTGGAGATACTCGAGTGAGCCGCCGGAATGGCATAGATTGTTTTTTTTTGTTTTATGAAGAGCGACCCAAACCTTTGCGATCACTGAATGGGCTGGGCCAGCGGGCGAGGCCATTGTCCTGGCCACCGAGAAAACTCCCGGTGCTTCTGATGTTCCAGATGGCCACTCCAGCCCTGCAGGCGGGGACCCTTTTTTTCTCTCATTTAGTGCTCTGAGATGATTGCAGGTTGTTGGTCTATGTTTTTCCACCTGCTGTTTAGAATTTAGGGAGTTTCCTAACCATGCGTCCAAACGTTTTGATCTTTGAGCCACTTTAGGTCTTTTGCCCGGCGACTTGGCCTCTCCAACGTGATGGAAGATGCTCAGATCAAAGCCCAGTTGTGCCTGGATTGATTAAAACAAGTTGCTCTGCTGCACCATTCTTCTGCTGTCCGTCCTTCCAGATTTTGGTCTGTTCGTCATAATGTTCTTAGACCGAAATGGCTGCTTTGCTGCCATTCTTGTCACAGAGGCTCTCGTCTAAAAGTCTCCACCTCACCAAACAAACGGAGTCATCGCCACCTGCTGCCATTTTTCAGCAAGCTCTCCACTGGTGGCGGCATGCTTCTGCAGTACCTACCTTAGTAGGATAGTTTTGGAGCTCGTTTCACCCTCTTGTATGTCTTGAAGCCTTTTTCACTATAGCTATAGTGTTTTCCTTGAATTTCCTAATAATCCAGACAATTTTGCAATGTTTTCCCGCAGTTTGATGCGAGTGCAGCGTTTTTGATACTAACTCATAATGGCTTATCGCGTGCTTTTGCGCCTAACTAAAGCTAAAACGGGTGGACTACAATTTCAAGCATGACCGGCTCTCTTTTTTTAACTAAAGTTAGCTCTTTAAACTTTTGTACGATTTTTGTGTGACCACTTTACTGCACAGGTGTGAAACTGCAGACTTTATGGTCTGATTTCCTGCAAGTTTGACATCTTTCTTTCTCTATCTATCTTTTTTAACTTTTTGCTCTCTCTCTTTTCTCTTCATAGTAGGTACACCTGGTCTGGCGTTCTGTTAGCTGTGACATCATCCAGGGAAGACAGATCACCCGCTATTACCATCTAATGTAGAACAGATTACTGGATCAATGTGAGCTTCTGTGCTTTTTTTCTCTCTGCTCTGTCTTCTCTAACCCCCAGTTGGTCGAGGCAGATGACCGTTCATACTGAGCCTGGTTCTGCCGGAGGTTTTCCTTCCCGTTAATGGGGAGTTTTTCTTCCCACTGTCGCTTCATGCTTGCTCAGTATGAGGGATTGCAGCAAAGCCATGGACAATGCAGACGACTCTCCCTGTGGCTCTACGCTTCTCCAGGAGTGAATGCTGCTTGTCGGGACTTTGATGCAATCAACTGGTTCCCTTATATAGGAAACTTTTTGACCAACCTGTATAATATGACCCAATCTGATTGAATTTGACATTGGAAAGTGCCTTGAGATATATAAATAAAATTGAATTTAATTGAATCTTTCTGCTTCCTCCACTCCTGAACAACCATTTAGGTTGTTGGCAGGACTCTGTAGAACTTGATTTCTTGATCAGAAAGCAGTTCAGTCTCATGCCCCCGTTTTACGTCAATCAAGTCGAAGCTCTTTGCATTAAAACTAAAGCTGCAAAGTAAAAAACAATAACCTAGGTCTGGAATGATCCAAACTGGCATCTTTCGTTCTGCCTGCAGGGGTTGGTTCCCCAGCATTTGAAGACCAAGGCATAGCCCCGCCCTTTCCTCCCCGATTGTACCCTAAGCTTTCCTTTTCAGCTCAGTGAAACGAAGACTTTCAAACCTAAGAGCACTTTAGCAACTGTGAAGCACGGTGGTGGCAGCATCTTTGATACTCTACACAAAATAGATGGAATAATAAACAAGGACTACCAAATTACAAATTGTGATGGACAATGCATAAAAGCCGGGTCTGTGCCAGGAAGCCAACAGATGTACAGTTGTGTTCGAAATAATAGCAGTGCCTTTAGAAAAATGAGTAAATGTCAAAATTCTTCAAAGAAATTGTACTTTAATGAACACAGATACATTGGGGACACAGTACATTCTATTCCAAAGCAAAACAATTGCGCAAAGTCATCAAAACTTAAATAATAATAATAATATTTCAAATAAAGTAAGAAATGGCATGTTCAAAAGAATAGCAGTGTTGCCATCTTTCCTTGGAAACTCAAAAATGTACTGTACAAACAAAGAAATTCTTGATAAGTGAACCTAGCTGAGTATCCTAAACTAATATTTTGTTGCAAAACCACGGTTTCTGATGACTGCTTCACATCTGTGGTGCATGGAGTCAACCAACTTCTGGCATCGTTCCACAGGTATTGCAGCCCAGGATAATTGCACTGTATTCCACAATTCCTCAGCGTTTCTTGGTTTTGCCTCATGCACTGCACTTTTTATGTCAGCCCACAAGTTTTCAATGGGATTAAGGTCCGGGGATTGTGCTGGCCACTCCATCAGTTGAATCTTGTTCATCTGGAACCATGCTTTTGCTCGCTTGCTGGTGTGTTTGGGGTCATTATCCTGTTGAAAGGTCCACCTCAAAGGCATTTCCTCCTCAGCATATGGCAGCATGACCTCTTCCAGGATCCTGATGTACTGGAACTGATCCATGATCCCTTGTATGCGGTGAATCGGACCAACACCATAGTATGAAAAACATCCCCATATCATGATGCTTGCACCACCATGCTTAATGGTCTTCAGTGAGTACTGTGGCTTGAATTCTGTGTTTGCAGGGCGTCTGACATACTGCCTGTGACCCTTAGACCCAAAAAGAACAATCTTGCTTTCATCTGTCCACAAGATATTATGCCATTTCTTTTCAGGCCAGTCAATGTGCTCTTTGGCAAATTGTAAACGCTTCTGCACATGTCTTTTTCTCAGCAGTGGGACTTTGCGGGGGCTTCTTGCTGGAAGGTTAACCTCAGTAAGACTTCTTCTGATTGTCACAGTACTCACTGTCAACTGAAGGTCTTGCTTGATCCTCTTGGATCCCATCATTGGCTGAGTCTTCGCCAGTTTGGCTATTCTTCTGTCCATTCGAGGGGTTGTCTTTCTTTTTCTTCCTCGTTTTTCAGTTTTTTGCTCCCATTTCAGGGCATTTGAGATCATTTTAGCTGAACAGCCAATGATTTTCTGCACCTCTTTGTATGTTTTCCCTTCTTTAATCAATTTTTTTATTAGGAAACGCTCATCTTCAGAACAGTGTTTTGAACGACCCATTTTCCTTGTTTTTTCAGGACAAATGCACAGCCAGCATGCCAGTTGTCTTGATCCTTAAATACGGATCACCTGTTAACACCCTTTTTTCCCAGAATACCCTCCCTAATTGATGCCCTCTCTAATTGAACTCACCACTGCTATTTTTTTGAACACACCCTTTTCAGTTAATCATTCAATTTCACAGAATCCACAGTATGCATGGCTGTCCTGTTGGGTTTGTTGGTTTTCTATACCTTTATTTTACCCCCCAGAAACTTATCTGGGGTATAGAGTTTGAAATGTTAATAACACCAGTGATTTTCTTGCTGCTGTTGAGGCACTGCTATTATTTCGAACACAACTGTATATATATAAATTATGCTAAGGGGACTGAGGAAAGCGTAAATAGCCACTCCTTCCTGAAAGAATATGCTCAAGTTAATCATTGAATGCCCATTAATGTTACATTCATGCCTGCGTTGACTGGTGTACTGACCACAGCTGTGTGTGACTGGCATCAGAAAGTTCGAAATTCTTGTTATCAGCCATTATGAACTCAGTTTGGCACCAAAGTCTCAGTGAAAAGACGCAAAATCTGAGATAAAATCATATTGTTAACACGTTTCTGAAGCCTGTACCTACACCTAGCTCTTCCAGAGCTGCAAGAACAAGAAGACCCCATCAGGTCTGGCAGCGTGTCTGGGTCTGCCCTTTTTTCTTGTATGATGTCTGGCAGCTTTTACAGAACAATTGGTAACTTTTGTGAACACTGGATGACGTGTGTGGAGGTTCAGTCCTTAACTCCAACCCTCAGAGCCGTGGAAGTGTTCATCCGGGACAAATACGAGAGGAAGAAGTACTACAACCAGGAGGCCTTGGCCGCAGCTTCAGTGAGTACCACCAGCACATGTTGTGTTTCTCGTTTTCAGTCAGTGCGTGTTGTTGGTACGGCTGCTGTGGTTGGAGGCTGTTTTATGTAACCTGCGCTGCGCTGGTAGCTACGGGGCTCTCTGAGGCCGGAATATGCAGAGGACAGAAATTATCCTTATTCCAAATGACAACTTTTTCCTTCCGTTTAGCTTTTATGTCTCCTTTGTTGAAAACCTTCCACCCTACTTAGCAGAAATTGACTTCCAAATATGAATAATAATAATAAAAAAAGCTACGAAAACCAAGCCACATATTTTGATTATAACTTATAACTTATAAAAGACTAAAATGGGATAGTTAATGGCTGAAACGTTGCTTTCCTCAGACTTGATGTTACTTGATGTAACAAACTCTGTTGCTTTTGTTTTTAGATCCATTACAGTAATGACATTTTCTGGGCTTAAATCCATTTAGAGGCAGTGAAAGGCCTTTCAGCCCTGTTTACAGCACAAACAGCACCAGAACTTAAGCCAAGACTTTGCAAACACAATTAAAGATAAGCTTTAAAAACAATATTTTTGGCCTTTTTGGAGAGTGCATACTCTCTATTTCCTTGTGTTTTTCATACTGAACGTCTGTCTGTGCATGATGATTCATTGTCACCTTTAATTTAACACGTTGTGAACAATTCAACTAAAAGCAAACAAACTGGTCAGGAAGAAAAATACAAAAAATAACAATTACCAAGTTGCAAAAGTTTGTAAACTGTTAATTTAGTACTTTGTTGAAGCAACTTCTGGTTCGGTTTGGGCATTGTGTGTTTTATAGTTCACAGCTGCCATCAGCTTTACAAAATATAATTAACTGGGAATAAAGTTTAGCTGTCCCTGTAGGATTTTCCTGACATTTGATCATTAGCATCCTTTAGTCAGAGCCTTAGTTTGCAGAAATGTCACAAAGGAGCTTCTGTCCACAAAGACATCAGTCAGGAGAAGAATGCAATCCACAGATCCAAATTATTTAAAAACCACAAGATAATGTTCGTAATCATTGTTTAAAATATCCTTTTATTAAAGTCGACCTTAATTAATTTTCAGAAACTGAATTTTGGGTTTTTCGTTATCCGTAAGCCCTAACTGTCAAAGTTACAAGAAATTTAGGCTTGAAATATTTTATTGTGTAATGATTCTACTCTAGCTGTCAAAAGTTTGTACTCACCTCTACCATTCAATTGTTTCTCCTTATTTCTATTACTTTCTACGTTGTAGATCGACAGCAAAGACATCAAAACTATGAAGGAAAGTATATATAATTTTCTAGCAAAGAACAAATTTTGAAATAACTAAAAATCCATTTTATTAGATTCTTCAAAGTAGTCCCTCTTTGCCTTGAGTGCTGCATTGCAAACTGTTGGTATTCCCACCCCGAGTCTCAGGAGATCCTCACCTGAAATGATTTCCCAATAATCTTGAAGTAATGACCGAGAGTAAATATAATATGAGTTGATCTAAATGATATCTATTTTTTTTTTTGGAGCGTTACTTGTATTTGTTGCCAATTAACAATACTAACCATCAACAAAAGAACACCATACCCACAGTAAAACACAGTGGTGGCTGCATCATTCTGTTGGGTAACTTTCCTAAATGGAACTGGATTTTTAGTGGAGATGTATAAAATTACAGTTTTGATCAGTTTTAGATGTTTGCCAAACATCTAAAACTGATCATATAACATTTTTTTTGCATTAAAAGTGAGTCTGTCCAAATCAACCAAAATAGGACTTCATGCAAGAAAAATTAAACTTTAGGAAAGGCAGAACCAGAACCCAGATCTCAGTTTGAGGTGGAGGTTGAGAAACGTCGCCTGAACAGGAGAGGTCCTCTCAATCTGACAGATTTGGGTTTTTCCTGTTTTTTAATTCAGAGTGGGTCAATATTAGGCAGTAAAGATGTGGGGTGCTTATTTATCATGGTCTGACATTTTAACATTGGTGTCCAACCCCTGTAAAATGATTTTTTACTACATTGTATAAACGTTTTACAGAAGCTATTACCCTGCAACGAAATCACACAAATCCAAACATATTATAATTTTTTTCTCCTGCTGCCAGATTCTCAGTCATCTTCTGCAAGGACCCAGAAAACAAAACAAAACACTTCAGATCGAACTCACCAAAGGCTGTGGTACTGATGCGCACCATCAGAGCAATCTCTCTCCCTTTTCTGTTTCCCCTCCTCTTCCTCTCTTGTTTCTGTGTTTCTCTGAGGCGTCGCCAGCAGCCAGACTGTGATCCGGGATCTGGTTCTGTTGCCCACGCACGCGGCTCCGCTTTTATATGCAAATTAATTATTAAAAAAAACAACTCATTATCACTTTAAGTAGTTTCCCACAGATGGTGAAGGGAGAGGAGAGGGCGGACTACGCTAACTCTGTTTATGTGGGAAATTTTGTTGAGCACAGAAAAGAAGTTGCTCGCTTCATCTAAACTCGACAGCTTATTTTACTTAGTTTTTTGGTTGAATCAAAACAAAAACTACAAGCTGGCCATAAATTGTCCCGAAGACCCGCTGATTAAAATATTTCTTATGCATCAGTTTTTATTTATTGGCCGGGTTTCTGATCAGTCGGTAAAGTAATACTTTTTGCCTGTGCAATGAAGTTAATTAATTTCTGTAAATAGAAATACATTTATCACACTCTGGATTTGTAGTATTTTGATAATTATGGCTTAAAAATTTTGAAATCCCACATCTCAGTTTCTAAAAGAATTGGAATATTAACATAAAAATCATCTTCATGGTTTAAATAACTTGATTTATGAATTTTTGGTTTAAAAAGTGTACCTACCTATTAAATGTTAACACGGCTTGCTATATAATTGTGTGAATGCCTCTTCCCTGAACGGTCAGGGAAACTTTCTCTGGATTTTTGTTAAAGGTGCTTTAATCTGTGAGAAATTCTACTGGTTTTGAAGGTGTAACTTTTTTTTAAGGTTCTGGTGTAACACCAGACTGTTGACCCAACCAAGCCTGCGTATCTGTGCTGTGCAATTGACCAAATTTATCGTTGAATGTAAATTTGGGCTCCAAACAATTGCAAAAAACCACATTGGTGCTTTTTGGCAAATTTGTTTACCAAGTATGCTCTCATTTTAACTTCTGGGCCACATTTCCCAGTGTAGCAACAGTGTTGCTAAATTTAGCAACTTTGCAGGTCTCACTAACAACAGTTTTTTTCTTTTTACGAGACCAACAAGATTTTCTGGTTTTAGGCTTGAAAACTTAAAAAACGCATATTGTCCTTTCCTTTAACGAGCAGCAGGTTCTGCCGTGGGTTCCTCCCACATCCCACAGCTCTCACATGTGGCCTAGTCCTGGTGCTGCAGAGCCTTAGACCAGCACCCTCAGAGTCCAAACGGCTAATTAATTGCCCAGCTATAAAGCTACCATTAGCTGAGCTCCTTGCAGTCAGAGCGGGAAGTAAATGTGTTGTTTCTTTATATAGAGGAAATCACTGCCTTTCTATTGCCTGTTTTTAGTCTATTCAGATTGAAAATATTGATTGTAGGCAAATTTTTTTTACATTTTTTAAAAAATTGTAACTTTGTAACCAAACCAAGAAGATATATGGTAAATCTTCATGTTTAAGGCAGTTTACTGGATTTCAGGGAAATACATTTTCTTATCTTAGCAAATAATAATTTTAAACATTAGTCAAATATTGACCAAAATAATTGGATTACAGTTTTTATTTGATTGAGAAGTCCAACGCGGTGCACATCTAGTTCTGTCCCAGTGCATCCACGAAAGGAGACCATGCAGAGACAGAAATGACATATAAAGATTTATAACATAAAGACATTTAGTTGTTTGGTAAAAGGACAGACCTGTTTTATGTAACAATATAACTGAAGTGGGGATTTTAATGCCAGTTATGAACCGACGTTCTTATTGGATCTCCAGGACACACAATGATACCAAATATTTAAATCCTCGAAAAAATAAATCTAAATTTCTTTACATTTGATTTTCAATACATTTGTGCAACTGAAGTCGCTCTTGCTTGGTGTTGAATGTTGGGGCTGTATTACTACAGATATTTTTATGCTTCACGCTTCAACGCATCAGTGTTCAGATAAGTCGCGGTAAAGCAGATAATAGAAGCGGGGAGTGCTTTGTTCATGCTGAAGTTCATGAGTGCCTGCTCTCCATTTCTTCTGCTCCTGTAGCGTCAGCTCATTGTTCTGTCACGGCCGAATTCGTGGGTGTGTATCTGTGCGTGTTGTGGCTCTTATTTCCGTGTAAGTCGAATCAACGATACATCAGAGGGCATCTTGCAAACGCTTCTGCGATGACTCCACTGATTGGCCTAAAACTGTCACTAGGGAGCACCAGAGTGGCCTCAGGGAGGGAGTCTTTGCTTATTCTCCACCTTATTTGTCTGTGTTAGTCATTGGACTGTCCTGCCTGCTGTGTCCACAGCCCTGTTAGCTGCCATCCACTACCATCAGTGGACAGGCCAGCTGACAGGCTTGCCGGGGCCCGAGGCAAGATGATCTTAGATGGGCCCCTGCCCGCGCTATTCTATAACTAGTAGAAAATTGATATTTACTATTTAAGGATCTGATTAATACTGTGTTCTGTCTTCTTTCTCCTGCTATCTTCTCCTTTGCTCTCTTCTTCCCCCTCATGGGTAAACAAAATAATAATTAACTCCCTGTTGCTTCTCCAGGAATAAAAGAGAAAGTCGCAGCTAATGCCCAGAGCTTCATTTGGGACTCAGCAGGCCTCCGTTAGAATGCTATATTGGAAAGTTTACCACATAGACAACGACCAATATGGCAGTTTAACCGAAACTGCAGCATGGGCTTTTGGTTTGCAAAGTCGCATCTGAATGAGCCACGCTTCTGGGACAAGGCCCAGTGGACAGATGAGATCAGCGTAGAGACGTCTGGCCATGAATGCGCGGCGTCGTGTTTGGAGAGGACCACGCAGAGGACATTAGCGTGAGCTGCTCATAGCCACGGCATGCAAAGCACGGTAGTGGCAGGCTGGTGATTTGGGCTCATTTGGAAATGTACGGCAGTCTGTTACAGCTGAACCGTGGCTCCTCAACAGAGCATAGCCATAGATCAGCCTCTCAGTCGCTCAAAACCATGTGTTAAATGGACCCAGTCCAAGTCCAAACCTCCACCTTGGTTAAAATGCTGTGGCGGGTCCTCCACAATGGCTTGAGAGCCCGACAGGAAACGGCTAGAGTAGGTGTGTGTCTGTGTGCGTTGTGGCTCATTGCTACTAAACGTGGTTTTATTACCTGATGTGTAATGGGTGTACTTTATTTCCCCCTTAATTGTAGCTATAAACTAAATATTCAGACGTGTACGTGCTGGTTTGTAAAGCACAACTTCCTTTTGGTCTTAGTTGTCACTAGCCAATGTTGAGTTGGTGGATATATAGTCATTAAATAGAAACTACCATCTGTCGCTACATGCTTGCTCAGTATGACAGATTGCTGCTTGTTGATGATTGGTGCTGTTAGCTGGGCTTCTTTAAATAGACTTAACAATAACTTAAGAAACTGAATGAGACCGATGAACTGTGTGGGGTTAAGTTAACACCTTCTATATGATTGGATCGTATTGTGACGAACTGTATTTATTGTGCATTTCTTTGTAATTTGGAAATCAATCAAACTCATTTTTCTCGCAGAGTGCCTTGAGATGGCATTTGTCGCAAGTTGGCGGCGTATAAACGGACTCAACTGAATTTCAAATGATGCAGATATATCTGGTTTATGCTTGATGCCAATGAAAAGTAAAGCATAGCATCCACTGTGGTTTTATGGCCCTAAACCCACTTTCTTTTTTTTTTTTTTTTTTTTTACTTACGCCGGTCTAAGTCCTAATATCCATTCAGCCTCTGTTCATCTTCTGTCACCCAACTCACAACAGCCCTCTTGTTCTCTACGCTCTTCTCATTCCCCTGCAGTCTCCATCCCCTTCGCTCACCCCTCTTTACCCCCCAGCTTCTTTCTCTTCATCGTCCTCGGCGGCTTCTCTTTGCATGTTTGAAGCTGGGCTCACGTCTCCTGCGGCGCCGAAGTCCGAAGAGGAGGAGGAGGCTTTAATGGGGAAGGGGGAAAACCCTAAAAGACCTCAACAAAATCAGTGAAGAGAGTAGAAAATGGTCTGAATGCACCACCACAGGCAACAAGAGCGAGCCGTCGTTTGATGCCTTAACAGCTGATAAGGGAGACTGATGTAAATGGAGAAAGATGAAAACATTTCTCTGTCCTGCCCTCAGTAGTCCGCATTAGTTTTCTGCCTGAGGTGGTTTAGAGAGGAGAGGAGGAGGGGAGGACGGCTGTAAGGAAGGAAAGGAGGTGGGCGATGTTTGTTGGATCACCTATTTTTGGAAATGCGTTTCCCTTTGTCTGGTTTTAGAGAGAAGTCAAAAGGTGTTTTTTTTTTTTTTTATCTGCAGCAGTAGAGTTAGACTTATTCTCAGTTTGGCTTCAGTTTGGCTTCAGTCATTTGTCTGAACTTCTAACACATTCAGTTGCTAAACCTTTAAATATTGTCTATCATACACAGATCCTTCATAATCTACAGTGAAAGTATTGTTAGTATAATAAATTCAGAAGCTAGCATAAAATTTTTTACTTGTTTGAAGGGAATTAATTAGAAATGCAAAGAGTTTGCAATACTTTCTTGCCCCCCTTGGCTTTTGTTTTTTGGCTTTTTAATTTGATTCAAACAAGAACTACCTGCTGATGGCTCGTAATCATTGAGGCAGCGTGGGATAATCTATGAAAAGCACAGAGCAAAAACCAACTATTCAAAACACTTTAAAAAGTAATTTGAAAAATCACAATTTTATATTAAATAATCAGAAATGACTAAGTATGACTATATCATTTCCAAGGACTAAAATATAAAGCTCGTTCAACCATTTCATGGCTATTGGTTTGTGGGACAAGTTTCTATCTTTTCATCCATCAAAATTATGCCATGAATTATTTTTTTTTTTCACATCCAGTTTCTTCGGCCCTGCTGTTAACGTAAGTGTGAGTTTTATGTTTCTGCTCCTGCCGTTTCTGCACAGGGCTCCGAAATTCAAGCACAAAGACCAAATACTCTCACTTTCCTGCACATTTCACTCTCTGCCAATAGGGGGCGACAGACGACAGATTTATCCGCATAGCTTGGAAAAGCAACCGTCATAAAGTTATGTATTGAATTAAAAAATTAAGCCTCATTGGCTACTTTTGCTACTTGTTATTCATTCCCACACAACTAAAATTTGATTGTACCAAGCTTTCGTTTTCTACTTTGTACTACTTTATGTAAAGATCAATACGTTTTTGTTTTTTTTATGGTTTTTGTTGTTCCAAATTAGTTTTATTGTTTAAATCTGGGGTTAAAGGTAATCGACAAACTAAGATAACTGTCTTGCTGTCATGGTACTAACCTACGTGTAGTAGTACAACAAAATTGATCCCCTGACCTTTGTAAGGTGCACAGAGAAACGAGAACAAAACTACGTACAGAATAAAATGCAGAGCAAAAATGGCGCATTCATAAATCAGAAAGGAATTTAACACTACGCTTGTTGTACTGTGGTGTTTCAGGGTCGGGTGCTCGTGTGTTGTTTCGCTGCTTCAGTATGTATTCATGCAGCGGAGCGTTGCAAGGTGCATCTTTAAGGGGGAGAGCCCAAACAGAACCCCATCACTGGGCTGTTCCTCAAGCTAGCGTTAGCTTATGTTGTCCGGGAGGTTTACAACTTCGCTGATGCAGGTTCAAGAGCTTTACTGACCTTTGAGCGCGTATTATGGTCTAAGTTCAGCGTAATTTTGACAACTGAAAAGCACTGATTGATTAGAGTTACGGCACTATTATAAATACTCTGTTACTCCAAATGCTGCTTGCCCTCTAGAGGCAGCAGGTTCTGGTCGATGTTGCTGACCCTCTGTAGTGCCTTCTTGTGCGCCATGGTGCAGCTTGTGAACCACAGAGTCGTACAGTAAGTCAGAACGCACTCAGTGGAGCAGTGGTAGAAGACATTCAGAAGTTCCCACCTCAAGTTGAGCCTCCTGAGGATCCTCAGAAAGGGGAGGCGTTGCTGGGCCTCTTTTTTGTCACAATCGCCTTGGTGTTTAAACTCAATTCAATTCAATTTTATTTATATAGCGCCAATTCATGAAACATGTCATCTCAAGGCACTTTACAAAGTTAAGTTCAATCATATTATACAGATTGGGTCAGATTATACAGATTGGTCAAAAATGTTCCTATATAAGGAAACCAGTTGATTGCATCAAAGTCCCGACAAGCAGCATTCACTCCTGGAGAAGCGTAGAGCTACAGGGAGAGTCGTCTGCATTGTACATGGCTTTGCTGCAATCCCTCATACTGAGCAAGCATGAAGCGACAGTGGGAAGAAAAACTCCCCATTAACGGGAAGGAAAACCTCCGGCAGAACCAGGCTCAGTATGAACGGTCATCTGCCTCGACCGACTGGGGGTTAGAGAAGACAGAGCAGAGACACAACAAGAGAGACAAACAAGCACAGAAGCACATATTGATCCAGTGATCTGTTCTACATTAGATGGTAATAGCGGGTCATCTGTCTTCTTTGGAAGATTGAAGGTAACAAACACCTCTTTGGACTTTGAGGAGTTAAAGCCCAAGTTTGTATCGGTACGCCACGCTACCAGCCTGGTAACCTTGCTCCTGGATGCCGTCTCGTCACCACCAGAGATCCTCCCAACCACGATGGCGTCATCAGCGAACTTGATGATGGCGTTGTCAGGGTGGTTTCAGACACTTCATAGGTGTTCACCGTGTGCAACAGGGGGCCAAGTACACAACCCTGTGGAGGCCTTTCAGTAAGATTACCATTGTTGGCAATACAAACCATCTTTCAGTTAAAACTGAATAAACGATGTAGCAATGAGAACAACAAATATCAAAATATTCGAGCAAACTAAATGAACGATCTCTCCCAGTCTAGAGAAAACAATGAAATGCTTTGCTTTTTGCATGGGTGTGTTCTGTTTTTCTACTCCTCGTCCTTTTGACCTCACAATTCTCAGCACATTTTGAAATCACCAGTTCAGCAGTTGAGAGGAGAAGCTTAGGCCAGACGAGGCAAAAGTCTCCAGGGAAGCTGTGATGCATGGAAAAAGGGCGCAAAATCCAGACGGTAAAGCATAAATAAGAGTGAGATGCAGACAAGAGCGCGGTTGCATCAGAAGGTCTGTGGGAAGTTTTACGCCGAAGGGGCTGATGGGAGTGGATGAGTACGGGTTGTGTGGCCACAGACTGAGAATGGCTGTAATGATAGTAATACTTTCATTTCTTGTTGCTCGCCTGCTTTTATGATGGGTTTTGTGGGCACTAGGCTGTTGAAAGCATTAGCAGAGCTTTTCACTTACTTGGATTGAAGTCTCCTGAGTGTCCTGAACATGAAAGTACTGTGCATGCAAATGGAGAAATGATAATGAACCTTTCCTTACTTTGTTCTTTCTGTCGCTCCCTAAAGTCTTTAGCTATTCCTCCTTATCCTTTATTCATCTGCCTCACTGTTCAGAGCCAAATACTGAGTTTTGCTGGCTGACTTTGGATAGGAAGGAAGCATCTTTGCACAATAACTCTTTGCTGGGTGCTCTGATCAATATTATCAAGGTTCAAATATGTTTTTTTAGTACGTTTGTACTTTTTAAAGATGCTTGATGCCAGTTTTCAGCCTCTCTATGTTTCTCTGAGCTCTGACCTGCCAATTAGGATTTTCCTGCTGAGGATGTAAAAACGTCTTTCTGCACATTTGTTTACAACATCCTTTCAGCCGACTGATGTTTGAACAGCTTTCTATCAGGTCCAGGTATGAACTTTGACTGGGACGTGGCGATACTTCGATTCGTTTTAGTTTAAGCCCAGTTTTGGGCTTCCGTGAATCACTATATTATACTGTATATATTTTAAGAATTTTTAGTAACTAATATTTATATTAACCAATCTGAATGAATAATTCTCCAAAATAAAAAAATACATCTATGTATAGATTGAATACCATAAAAAAATGAATGTGTATTTTAAAGTATGAATTATGTGCATCTCTAGCATGAAAAAAACAAAACCATAGTACACACTTTATTATTACTTATATTGTTACATATAAAAAAAAAAATGAATGCCAGAATATTCAGATGTCCAATATGAGACCGAGCTGGAAATAAAGACATGAGTCTGAGTTCAGTCATGAGTGAAACTTCAATGGAGAAAATAATCAGTTTTGAATCAGATACTTTACCTAAGATGTAATAATGGAGACTGTAACTCACAAATGGCTTTCATGTATTACCTACGGTTTATTGGTGTTGTATTGGAGTTTATATTTTATTCATGTTAGTTTGTTCTCACTGATCAGGAAAACAGCTAAGCAGACAGATAACTCTTTCACTGGTGACAGGTGTATTGCCCTCTTTATTGAGGGCAATACACCTTCAACATGCCAATAGAGTAAACCTGAAAGATAATAACAGTGTTTTCGGATATAGTAGAATTGCTATGTAAACAACAAGTATAATACAAATGTTACACTGTATAAAAATAAGCTACTAAATCACAATGCCCCTAATTCCCTAAAAGTGGGGCAAGTTATACAATATATAACAGAATTACCGGTATACAATTTTTACTGCCACAATAGTCAGATGATGAAAATTTACATAAAACACAAAGTAAAAGCATACATGGAACATTATAAACATTATAGTTGGCTTATTTTATTTTTTTGTTTTTACAAGCCCAGCTGCTCCAATATGTTGGTTGATGTGTAAAGGAGAAAAAGCGCTTGAAGGTCCGCTGTTTTACGCAGACAAAATACTGTTTAACACCGCTTTTATTTTGAAGGACTCTGGCCGACTGGCTGGCTGGCTGTCCCTTATGCATCGGGGATGTTTAAACGGATTTGTGTGGATGATAACTTTTCTAAAAACGATCCTGTGTGTATGGCGTTATACTTAAAAACGATGTGGGGGAGATGTTTGTTTTTATAAATACCCAGCTACGTGTGTAGTTTTTTTTCGGAGGGGGGGGGGGTTACTTTCTGGTGAGTTTTCTAGGATCTCCACTCCCAGGGTCAAATGTTCTTCATTTGTGAAGAGTCTCTCTGTCTGTAGAATGATGGACTTCAGGCTGTTTGGGAATGGCCTTATGACGCTGCCCAGATTAATGGGAAAACTTCCCTACTTTGGTAACACGCTCCTGTTTGCTCCAGAGCAGCAAACTAACAAAAGTTAGTTTTGTTAGTTTCCTCCCTTTAAACCCGATGGAAACAGAAAAGTAGTTTTTCCCATGACTGCAGGTGCTGAAGGAAGGCATGGTTCTGGGAGTACCTCATACGTGACTCAATGATGAATAACTGCTTAAGATACTTATTATTATTTACTTCCAACAAATATTCCTCCTCTTAACTTGTAAACCAATTAGGGCTGCACAATTAATCGCATTTGCAACATAATCGCAATTCTAAAAAAACGCAATTTCCAAATCGTAGAGGTCTGCAATTTTTGGCTATGTAACAATTAATGGATCAGACGCGTCCTTTATGTGTTGATATGTTTAAAGTGGGTTTGCTCCACATGGAAGGGAAGAGATTCGCAGCAGTGAGATAATCTAATTTTATTACTTGTTTTAGAGTTTATATAATCATACTTTTTTTACCAGAAATTTTCAGGAATCTCACCATAGCATTAAGTATCGTTTCACTTTATGTTCAACAAGGATTGATGTCCAACTCAATTAAAAGCTATTTTCTTGAATAGGAATATTCTGATTAATAAAAAAAAGTTATTTCTTATTTTAAATAGTCCTTGTTTACGAACATCTTCATCTACGGGGCTTTTTTGTTGCCTGTGCTTAATGCAGAGAAAAGTCAAAATGAAATCGCAATTATGGTTGGGATATATTGCAATTTAGATTTTTTTTGCCAAAGTCGTACAGCCCTAAAACCAAGTATAACTGAGTAAATTGTTAAATTTACCTGATTCCTTGAGGATTTCCTGTGTTGTTCGCTTCGGTTGGTCTTTCCCGCCCTGAAACACATTCTTAAACACAGAAATCCTTCGCTTGGTGAAACAACCAGTCATGGCAGAATAAAGGTCTGGCCACGCTCAAAGTCTTTCTCAGGGGTCAACAACAGGCTAATGAAGGCTGGCCATACTCTCTGTGACTTTTAGGTTTCGCACTACCTTGTGTGAGACCTGTTCTGCTGCAGCAGAGCAAAAATCCTCCATTGCTAATTAACTTTGGGCTCTCACTGCTCCACTTTTCTCTTCCCACTCTACTTCTTTCCATGCTCGTCTGTATGTCTCTGCATGTCTAACAGCCAGTTCTTCCAACAGAAAGCTGAAGCGGCAGCTCCTTCCGCCTCGCCGTCCTCCCAGGCTGACAAGACCAGAGCAGAGGTGCGGGTTTCTTCTTTATTATGTGCTGCGTCCGTGCAAAGGTGTCTTCAACTTCTGTAGACTTGCTGTGTTGCAGAGATATGCCAAAGGGGATCAGAGTTCAGCCCCTGCTCTCTCACACTTACCCCTAGTCTTACTTTTTGCATCTTCATGCAAATAACTAGCTTTTTTTTATGTGGACTAAGGACAAACTAGTAGGATTACTTGGCTCTACAAAAATATGTGATTTAAGGTGCAAAATTAACGATTGTGCTAGAACTGTTAAGCCTAAGTTACGTCGTAAGGAAGGCTAAAGCTATCCTTGCTGACCTGAAAAACCCTCTTTCCTGTAATTACATGGCTATGAAATGCAGTCCCTGTTGCTGTCACCATCTATAATAATATGACCCAATAACCAATGTTTGTATCCTAGCTGTATAATGAATGTTGCGGTTATTCTTGTATTTCTGTCAGTTGTATTTACATTTTTCTTTGTGTTCTCTGCCAGCTGCAAAACAAATTGCCCCTTTGACATGAAGTTTATCTTTATCTTAAAGCTAGCTAAAATAATTGTACATAAAATAAAACTTGCGTCTATGAGGGATGTCTGACTTGTACAGTAATTTTTTTTCGATGTTGATTCTTTTGAATGAATATAAACCCTGAGAGCAGCCACCGTTAACTCAAGGTGAAGGTGTAATTAATTCAATTTAAAGCATTAAAGTGAATTAATTAGTTATGATACTGATTTAATTTGACAACCAGTGACACCAGTTTGTTTATAAGTAAAAGCATTATAAAAGCCGATCGTTGCTACATGCACAACCAGCTGCAACTCTTCCTCCTTTTCTGTTTCGCGTTTAATTCAGTTTTTCTCTCTTTCTGTGAGGGACGTCATGTTCACACAGCAGATTAAGGCAGTCAGTCAAAAGCCGTCGCATCTGTGCACATCTCCAGGTTTCGTGTGATTTCTTCTGGCTAAATAGACAGGAACTGATTAAAAAACTCAACGCTGAGGTGCTGGTCAACATTATTTGTGAAGGGGTGAACACGTTGCAATTTTCCTTGTTTTGTTAGTGACGATCAGATAGGAGTATAATGGCCTTCTAATGCTGCACACACAAATTGGGTAATGCTAGCATCATTAGCTCCCAGTTAATGGAGTCAGAGACCTGGAGCAGAGCAGAGAGCCTTGGAAAAAATACGCTCAAGCTCTCTAATAGATGTTCTGGCTACAGTGCTGCCAAACCATGTGGATCTCAATATGTTTTTTTGTTACATTTTAATGTTTCAAATCATCAAACAAAGCAAATACACAATGGAGTCTTTAAATGATCATTTTCCAACCAACCTGCTCCTATGTAAAAAGTTACC
Source organism: Fundulus diaphanus (assembly GCA_037039145.1). Classification (NCBI taxonomy): domain Eukaryota; kingdom Metazoa; phylum Chordata; class Actinopteri; order Cyprinodontiformes; family Fundulidae; genus Fundulus; species Fundulus diaphanus. The sequence goes on along the minus strand of CM073121.1, from coordinate 46,031,417 downwards.
CCTCCCCCTCATAGAAAGGCTGCTAGACTTATATAAAACAGTTAAATGGAACATGTCTGGCAGCACGAAGTAGGCTAAGAGAGCTAAGAATTCTGCTCAGTGAAATTAATTGGGCATAGTTTTAAGTCCATATTTCAATTCAATAAAATTTTATTTATATAGCGCCAATTCATGAAACATGTCATCTTAAGGCACTTTCCAAAGTCAAATTGAATCAGATTATACAGATTGGGTAAATTATATAAATACATAAACACAGGAGTCCAGATGGGGCCGAATTTATCGCTAAATCCTCTGAGTGGATGTGTGACCTTTTCTAGTTGCATCAATTGCATCAGGTCACTTTAGCCATGAAGACGCTTTAGGAGGATCCTTGGATTTCCAGAGAAATATTCTTCTGTGTGCGAGCAAGGTAGTAAAAGCAATGGTTTGTTATTTTTTTCCATATTGTAAAGTAGTTCCCATCTGTGACACCAGATATAGCCATATCAGCACTGGGTTGTAGACTGATATTCAACCACTATGACTGTGTTTTAAAGATCACCGACCAATAGGTTGACATGGAGGGACATGACCAAAACATACGAGTTAAGTTGTTAGAGCCATTTTTAAAGGCTTCGAGCTTTCAGCCAACCACAGTGAGAACGTAGAAACACACAACAGTAGGGAACGTTACCAGGATTTGTCAGGCTACCAAGGTTACAAGGAGAGCAAATTGAAGAATGATGCAGGAGGTCACAGACCGCCTCAGTTCAGGTCAGTGTTCGTGATTCAACGATAAAAAAGGGAGACTGAGCAGTAATGGCTTCCATGTGAGGATCCCAAAGCCAATGCTGACTATGAATAATGCAGCTCACGTCTGCCAACAACCATTCTGACGATCTCCAAGGCCTTTGTCAGAATGATCTGTGGACTGACTAGACAAAAGTAAAACGTTTTGGAAGGTGTACGCGTTATTTCAGCAAAAGAGCATCATGCTGGCGGTTAAACGTTGAGGTAGTCTGGTGATCTGGGCTGTTTGCTGCTTCAGGACCTGTCTGGCCGTTCGTTTTTAACTTTAAACTTGGGTTTTGCAGCAGGATAATGATGGGAATCACACCAGCAGGACAACAACAAAGCAATAACAGAAGACATCCCTCAGGGGACCAAAGACATTTTTTTTTTTTTTTTTTACTGCACATTAGCTGCCATTGGAACACCTTAAAATAGGTATTTTTTCTGCTTCTTTCTTAATTCTTGAGAGAAATTGTCAGCATTTAAAGATGAAGCACCAGAGAGTTTCTCATTGTGAGAGATTTAATAATTCCCCATTTACTTTTTATCATTTCATCCTTTATTCTTAAAAGATGGAAAAATGATAGCGGCTGATGCAAACAAAGCCGATTCCCTTGATATCTGATTTAATTTCCCCCCCTCTTACATATTGATCGTTGCATACCTCTGTTTATCGGGATCCCAGGAGAAATATCTTGTCTCCACGTAAATAAATACCAACAACTAAGCAGCAAATGGAGAGGAGAGGCATCTGAGAGTTATTGTCGCCATAATGGCAAGATTATAGGCTACGCTCGCTAAACTGCAGCCTTTCACTTTGGCTTGCTTACAATCATTAGCTAAAGCCTGTTGGCAATCGGCACAGCCTCATTTGCACATAACGTAGCATGCAGAAGTATTAACCTGCAAACACTACATCAGCTTTCTCCTCCCGGATGATGTGCGCACATTAAATCTGCACAGTGAGTGCACTAAAGTCACATTAAGGAAAAGCATCTAGTTCTGGCTATGATATACAGCGAAACCTTTATGATGGAGACTGCAGCTTCCTCCTACACAGTGTCATAATGGACATTAAATGGGTTGGTGATGAAGAAAAGTGCCTTCGTTCTGCTTCCTTATGAAACATCGAACATCAATTATGGTCCAAGTGGAATGGAGGGTGTCATTTTTATCATTAGTGTGATAATGGAAATTTTTTCTTCTAAGATGGCATCTTAAAAAATGATTTAATTGAATATTAAATAATCTGAAATCTTTTAAGATTGACTGAAGCTTGTTACGTAAAATTTCTTTTGTGGGAATTTTGTGTGATAGACCCACATAAAGTAGGGCATAATTGTGAATTGGATTTAAATTATACCTTTTTTCCCCCCAAATGGAAATCTGGAAAGGGTGGCACGCATTTAGCTGTATCCCTCTGATTTATTCCTTTGTAGAAGCACCTTTTCACTGCCTTTACAGCTGCAAGTCTTTTGCCACTGTCTCTGCCAGTTTAGTCAATTTAATTCAATTTTATTTATATAGCACCAATTCACAACATCATCCCAAGGCCCCTTACTAAGTCAAATTCAATCCAGACAAATTGGTCAAAAGAATTTCCTCTCTAAGGAAACCCAGCAGGTAGCATCAAGTCTCTCCAAGCAGCATTCACTCCTCCTGAAAGAGCGTTGAGCCACAGTGGACAGTCGTCTGCATGTTGATGGCTTTGCAGCAATCTCTCATACTGAGCAAGCATGAAGCGACTGTGGAGAGGAAAACTCCCCTTTAATAGGGAGGAAAACCTCCAGCAGAACCAGAACCAGGCTCAGTATGAACGGTCATCTGCCTCGACCCACTGGGGGTTAGAGAAGACAGAGAGAGATACAAAAAAAGCACAGAAGCTCACATTGATCCAGGAATCCTTTCTATGTTATATGGTAATATCAGATGATCTGTCTCCCCTGGATGATGTCACAGCTAACAGAACACCAGACCAGGTATAACTTCTATGAAAAGAAAAAAGACAGAGAACAAAAAGTTGAAATAACAAATAATGCAGCTTGGAGAACAGTAGGAGAACTCAGCAGAGTGAGATAGACCCTGATGTCCTCCAGCAGCCTAAGCCTATAGCAGCATAACTATAGAGGTAGCTCAGGGTAACATGAGCCACTCTAACTATAAGCTTTGTCAAAAACCAAAATTATCTGCCTCCCATTCTACTTTTGGAGACTCTAGGAACCACCAGTACACCTGCAGTCTGAGAGTGAAGTGCTTATGCTAGTATTTGCAAAATAGCTCAAGCGCAGTCAGGTAAGATGCAGAGTGTCTGTAACATTGCCTCTTGTAACAGGGTTTCTTTGAAAACAGCTCTGCATTTAGCTTTATCCACTTTACCATCAAATCTGACCAGCTTCCCCTGCCTGCTGTGGATAAGCATCTCCGCACCATGGCCACTAGCATGTTTCACAGTAGGGAAGGTGTCTTCAGGGTCATGTGCGCTGTAAGTTTTCCAATTTGTAGTTCGGTAAATTCATTCTCATCTCACCAGAGCCCCTTCTTCCACATGTTTGCTGTGCCCCTGTATGATTTGTAGCAAACTGAAAATGAGACCTTGTGGCTTTCTTTCAGCTGTAGCTTTTTTATAGCCATTCTTTACATCCAATAGTGGTCCTGCAGGACAGATTATCCTACGTTTTTAGTAGGTTTTTACACTTGTTTGGGCATTATGGTTCCACGTCAATGCCATTTCCAGCTTAGATTTGACTTTTTTTCTACCTCATACGAGTGAATTCAGAAGTGTGTGTTATCTCTTATGGGCACATATTTTCATGGAGTCTAGAGGGACTTTTATGATGCTATATAGTGTAACCACAGTAAAAAAATTCCCAGTTTTAGTTTCATGTTGTAGGAATTCTTTTTTCTTCTGGATTTTGATTTCTGTCGGTCCTCTTAAGATAAGCATAATTGTTAGCAAACATTTTTTATTTGTAATATAAAATGATAATTTTCAGCTATTTTATATAAATAATTTTATATTCATGATGTATTTTCCCAAAATGAAATGGCTGAACATCCTCCAAGAGTAGTGATTCTGTATTTTGAAGATTTACTTCCCGCAATGAAATGGAAGTTTAAAGTAGTAAACATGAAACTTTAAGTTTTCCCTACTACACTTTTAAGATTTGTGATCTAAAATCTGATATTTTTTTCTTCCTGAGCTCTCCTAACCTTTCCTAACTTTTTCTTGCCTGCAGAAGGAGCGTGACAAGAAGAAAGAGGTGAAGAAGAAAGAAAAAGATGCTGACAAAGCGGAAAAACACAGTAACACTAAGGTACAGACAGCACAAAGTCTCCACAGTCAAACTGAACAAGAAGTCGGAGTCTAAATAATCCAAAGGTGTGTCACTTTGTAGAGCTTTGATTGTCAAAGAGCTGTGAAAACACCAGCAGCTGATATATACAAAGATAAAATTGGAGAGCTAAACATACAGTTTTAATTTACATTCTGATTTACCGTGCTCACGACAGAACGTTTTTGGTGCTTGTTGTACCGCATGGCTGCAGCCACATTTTAGTTTTATGAGACATGACCCGGCTGCTTGATATCATGGGTTTCCATCAAATCAACAATCATGAAACAGCCCGACTCAGATATTATACCTTCATAAAGCTGCAAGAGAGAAATAACAAAGACTGTGGCTGTGTGCTCCTACTGTCAATATCAAATAAAAATGATTTATTTATGTTTTTGTCTTATTCCTGCAGTTACAACACTGACTCATAACCACGATAGCTATTATGTTAAAAAAGGCAAAGATGAACATTTTTACAAATTCCCCAATCTCAACAAACATTGTACTAGAAATAAACCACACTGGGGAAAAAAAAAATCAGTTTTGTACCAACTATTGTGTGTCTGGATACCGTCCATCACTATTTTGACCATTGGATGCTCTGGCGACTGTCTGATAACACATCATTCCACTTGGGATGCCAGCATTTATAGTCATTAAAAGCTACATTTGTAAGGTTTTTAAAAGACTTCATTAGAAAAGTCCTCTAAGCCTATATCAGTGGGATTTAGGAGGGAAAGTAGCAGCCAGGTGATGTTAATCAGATTAACTTCTTTAACTGATAATTGGCAAAAGCGATCACCTCTATGTAAACAGGAGTTTGGGCAGTTTACTCATACAGGTGAGTTTTAACATGATGCCAAGGTAGAAAGACATCAGTAGCAACCTTAATTTATACAATCTGGGAAGGTTGATGAGGTGATTTCCATTGAACTAGAAGAAAGATTGTTTTTTTTTGTGTCCTGTCTGGCAATGTAGCCATAAGAATTGTTGTCTTAATACCAAAAAGAGCCCAACATATTTTACTTTAACAAGTGGAGCATTACTGCTTTCGCCATAGTGCTCCGCTTGATTTATATATGCAAGAAGATTTATTAGAGTTTATGCTGGGAATATTTCTTGTTAAATGGACACTGAAACAGGAAGGTAGAAGAAGAAAGCAAAAGGAGAGAAACAGATGAGACAAAATGCCAAAAGGGAGAAAAGGTGAAAGAGAAAGAGAGAGAGAAAAGGGAGAGAGCAATACAGAAGAAAGATTAGCTTAAAGTGGATAACTTTTTGGACATCCCTGAAAATTCTCCCAAAGATCGGGTTGCAAAAAACACCTAAGATGTCCTTCTTTTCAGTTATCTTGTTTGCAAATGTTAAAGTTTGTGGCAATACAGTTAGGAAAACAATCTACAAAAGTATGGAAGCAGGGAAGGAAAAAAATGAATAAATTAGTATGACTTGTGTAGCAATATAGTAACATTAGCTAACCTCAACAGTTCTGTGGACAAGGTCCTGTGGACAGATGAGACCAAAGTAGAGATGTTTGGCTTTAATGACTAGAACCTCATATGAACAGTCAAGCACGGTAGTGGTGATGGGAGAATCTGGGCTTTATTAGCAGCCGAGGGAACCGGGCATCATTAGTTGTGTTTCCATTTATGTTTTTTTAATGTGCATTATGAAGTATCGCATTAGAAAAGATTGATGGAAATGGAAACATTCCAGTCAGCCTACTAACTTTCGCACAAATGTTTTTACTCTCGCTTGAGGTGGATTTTGACTTGAAAAAACAGTAAATGCCCTAAACAGGAGATGGAAACACATTTGTCGAATAAGTTCTGACGTATCGAACGTTTTACGTCACATGACTGATCAGTCGTTTCTTCCCGGATGCTCCCATAATGCTCAAAAACAGGGCTGGGAGCAACATCAGTTACGCGTGGACCGACGAAGAGACTCGAGCATTTCTCGGTCTCATCCGTGAAATAAGGAAATGGTCACACATCCATTAAAACCTCGCTCCATTACTGAACTGTGGTCCGCGCTAGTCATCAACCTCTACTTTCTGTTTGGCGACGTTACGCCTCGCGTCGCCTCGCGTTGCCTGGTTAATCCGATGCAAACCAGGAGATGGAAACGCGTCTGATTCGCATTTTCTTTTTTGCAACATTTTAAAAGTTTGCTCAAACTTTGCACGAGGATTGGATGGAAACACGGCTACTGAGTCGACGAGGAACTCCTCATTTTACCAAAAGTATTTCAGTGTGTTAGTTTTCCCGTGACTTTTCCCCATCTGCACCCTCTCCTGCTCATTCCAACCATTTCAGCTCTTTGCAAATCAGTTGATGAACCAACCCAAAGCTTTTTTTATCTTTATCTTTTGCTTTCTAGTCCAATGTAAATTGGCTTTGGAGGATGGGCATTATAAGCTTAATGCTTCTGCCAAATACACCATTTTTCAGACTGTTTTAATTTATGTTACATGGACATATACTGTCATTTATTATATACTTGTGTGTCTGAAATAAATACCTATCACTGTTGAAGCTGATCTGTCTGTTCACCAAATTACGTCCTGATCGAAGAACCTCCGGGTATTTTCCTAATTTTTAGTCGACCTGCTAAACTCAACCCTCCATCCAGGTCCTGACGGGTTTAATGCATTATGGATGGCAGGATGCAGAACCGACTCACTGAGAGACTCTGCTTATACCTTGACCGTTGTAAGGTTTCACTCTTGCTCTTTCATGAGAATCCTCTGTGTCCTCTCAACAGACCCAGGTATTTCGCAGTAAAAACCTCAAACTCGGCGTTCATTATGGAATCTGGCCTCTAAGCGACATAGAGTACACTTTCTGTCGGCATTAATTTTGCTTCATAAATATTGTAGCAGTAAGCTGGAGTGAAGCAAAAAGAACCGCTGCCATTGATGCATTATGAATGGATGATGTGTGACAATGGGAAGGCCTAGCTCTTTTACCTGCTGCGCAACCTGAACCCTCATGGGAAAGTCCTCATAAACATTCATGCTGCTCACAGATGCCGTCGCGTTTTGATGCATGACTGATGCACAGTGGTGTAAAAAACTAAATCCCATAGCATTGGCCTCAGTTTGCTTTAAACGGGTATCTGACGTGTTAAATATATTTTTTTGCCTGTCAGCTTCACAAGTACAGACATTGCTGCTGCTGCTGTGACTAGCTAAATTTAGCTTGACTCTGAAAAGGGATGCTCTGTTAATGCATCAGACCACCGCTGTTAAAATGGGCGGAAAGGTAAGTGAAAGTCAACCGCTGTCAGCTATCAAAGTCGCTGGGTGGAAATGACTAATGTGGGTTTGAGGAGTGCGTTAAAGGGACATCAGGAGGAGCTGCAGTTTCTGATGTGAGGTCACTGATGGTGAAAACAAAATATGGGTTTGCTTTTGATTTACTTCTCATTATCACCCGTCAAAGCTGGGGTATGTGAAGCGATTGTATGCGTGTAGATTCTTATCATTAGAGTGAGAGGAGGGCGTTGAGGGTAGGCGTTTTGGGGTCTTGGTGGGTTAATTCAGAGTATTTCTAATACCTGTGAAGCAAAAGAAGGATTAGTTCAGCTTTCTGTGTGTGTGCATTACCTTGTTCTGTAGGGAGGTGGAATATGGGTTATACGCAAGGTGTGGCGGAAATATATTGGGAAGCAAAACTGTCAGGCCTCCCGATGTAACCGTTCTATTCAAAACGTTAAAAGAGCTTAAAATGATTATTTATTCAGTAACGACTTAACCGTTATTAGAAGCTGGTGCGAGTCCAGCCTTGGGGCTCAGAAGTCAGACAAACTCGTGTAATACTGCTTTGTTTGCCATGTTTTGTTATTCAGCAAAACAAACAAGTTCTTCTTCTGTTTTTAGGTAGATTTGATAACTGCGCACGTCAGAGTGGTTGTATTCTGAATAAAACCAGAAGCATATAAATGCATAATCATGATCGGATTAATTGACTGTGTACCTATGTAAACAGTACAATCCGATTACATTTTGTTTTTTAATTGGAATACACGTTGGCACAAATTTCCCCTCTGAGGGACAGAAGGGGACATATTCTTTGTTGAATCATGAAGACTAACCTTAACTGAGACAAGTGAGAGGTTTAGATGTTGTTCTGGGTTATTCTGTGACCTCCTGGATGGCTCATCAGGGTTCTTGTAGGCCCGGAAAGTCCTGGGAACGTTCACTGATGTTTCAAGTTTTCTCCATGTGTGGGTAATGGCTCTTATTGTGGTTTGCTGGAGTCCCAAAGCCTTAAACATGGCCTTACAGACAGGCGTCAGTGACTTTCTCCTGTGTTCTTGAATTTCTTTAGATTCAAAGACAACACGAAGTAGACCAAAAGACATCGTCTTTTGGTCTACTTCGTGTTGTCAAACAGGTTCTATTTAAGTGATTTCCTGATTCTGAATGGCAGAAAATATTCAGATTCTTGTTGATTCGTCTAGTGAAATTGAACCAAATATTGTTAATCACAGTTAAATTGTGATTTGACAAGGGTAGAAGGATCATCTTTTCACATGAGGTCAGTTTAGTCAGGATAAATAAAACCTGCTTCACGTGTTTACTCAGGTTGTCTTTGTCTGATATTAAAACAAGTGTCATGATCCGAAACATTCAAGTGTGACAAAACCAGAAGAACTGTAAGAAGACACTGTATGCGTGCTTGGGGAGATTTGCGTCCTTGTTGATCTTCCCTTCATCCCTCCCCTTATCAGCTGTTCTCCCTCCTTTGAAGAGCCCCAGTGTCAAGGAGATATTTGAGGACGTTCCTTGTGTGTGTGGCTGTGTGTGTCAGTGCTAGGGGGAGATGGAGAAGGAGAGACTTGTTAGTCCAAGTGCATGCTGGCGTGCTGAAAGCTGTTTAATCTTTGGTGCAGTGGGGAACATGCTGACAGCCAGGCTTTTCTCTTTCCCTTTTTTTTTTTATTGTTCTTCAAGCGTGCCATTTATTTTCTTCCTGTCCCTTAAGCAGAGACCTACTGTAACTGTACTGTCACGACACAAGACGATCTTGCATCAGACCACGTGGACAAGACGGAGCACACACAAAACGATAGTGTCTATATGTTCATGGGGACAAACAAGAGTAAGAGTAAAGAGCGGGATTCTGCTTTTGACAGCTGGTATGATGTGCTTTTTGCTGATATGCTATGTTTGTTTTTCTCCAAACATGGAGCTGTGCCATCCATCCATTTTTGTCATTTAACTTTGGCCCAGTGGGTTTGGTCTATCTCCAGACACAGGATAAACAATCATGCTTGCACACAGCCCTACCTAAGGGCAACTTGGTGTGGTCAACTAACATGGTTGTTTACACCGTAACCCCTGACTTATCCCTAAACATTGCATTTTAATCAGTAAACCTGCCTTTTACCTACATCTCAAAAGCAAAGTCATAACATCCAGCGTCGTTGACTCCATAATTTTTTTTTTATAATCAGATAAATGTTCAATTGACCAAATTAATGAAATCATCTTCCATTAATTTGAGCAAATAAAGAATAGCACACTGTAAAGACGAAGTAAACAAATTCCCTGTGTGAAAAATACAACTAGAAACCTCCATATATCTGAATCACACACACACAAACATTTTTTTTATCTCACCCATCCAAATAATCGAAAAGGTGTTCCAATTACTTGCATGACCACAGGTGTATCAAATCAAGCACCTCTGCATGCAGACTTCCTACAAACATCTGTGAAAGAACGTGTCACTCTCAGAAGCTCAGTGAACCCCAGCGTGGTTCTGTGATAGGTCCAGTTGACACACTCCTCACTCCTAAATATTCCCACGTCGACTTTACGTGGTGTAACAGGGGAAGGGATTGGGAACAACAACAACTCATCCTTTCTGCAGAGTCAATCGCTACAAACCTCCAAACTTCCTGTGGCCTTCAGATTAAATCAAGAACTGTACGTAGAGAGCTTAATGGAATGGATTTTCATGGCGGCTGCATCCAAGCCATCCATCACCAAGTATAATGCAACGCGTCGCATGCAGTGCACTGCAAAAAGAATAGTTTCTTGAAATTATTATATTTTTCCTTGATTTGAGCAGCTAAATAAGACTATTTGCCAATGGGATGAGTATTTTTACCCCTAAAGTAAGATAATTAGATATCCTGTACTTGAAATACGATGATGGAGATGAATTGTTCTCATTTTAAGTGCAACAATCTTATTCCATTGGCAAATAGTCTTATTTAGCTGCTCAAATCAAGGTAAAATACACTAATTTCAACAAAAATTTACTTGAGAAATGAGACCTGGTTCTCCAGGCCTTTGGGCTTTTTGTAAGTGTCCTGGCATGAAATAAGATAAGATAGGGCTTTATTGATCTCACAGTGGAGAAATTCACTTGTCACACATCGGCTTAATAAACAAAAGAAGGTGCCAAAAGGAGGAAAAGGTGCATATGGTATATAGTGTGTCCACATATATACAGTGTAGAAAAAAATAAAATAAAAGTACAAAGGAAATAAAGATATTTAGGATGACCTATGTACATTCAGGTGACTAATATACAAATGGATTGACGTTGTACATTAAGTGGTACCAGGTAAGGAACAACAGTGAGGTAGTGAGATAACTATAACAGCTGAAGTCGCTTATTTAACAGGATTATTTAACAGTATTATTGCACAGGGTATTGCACAGTGTATTTGAATTGCACATTAGTTATTGAACATTAGTTATTACAGTTATAGTGCAGCATTGTAAAGTCTGATAGCAGCAGGAATGAATGACCTGCGGTAGCGCTCCTTTTTACAGACAGGATGTATAAGTCTATCACTAAAGGAGCTGCTCAGCTCCTCTACAGTCTGGTGCAGGGGGTGAAAGGTGTTGTCCATGATGGATGTAAGCTTGGACAACACCCTCCTCTCGGCCACTTCCTCCACCGAGTCCAGAGTGCAGCCCAGGACAGAAGTGGCCTTCCTCACCAGCTTATTCAGCCTCTTTCTGTGCCGCTCTGCGCTGCCAGGGGCCCAGCAGGCCACCACGAACCTTAACGTTTACCATGCTAACTGAGGTCCCTACAGTCTAAGATTTATTTATTTTTTTGTTGTTGTTTTAGAATTCCTGCAAGCATTTCACACTCTGATCTTTAGATAAATTTGCTTGGGCTTTAACATCCTGGGCCGATTGGCAGCTGTTTTAAATGTTCTCCCACTAATGAACATATCTTTCTCACAATAGCATGAAAACTTAGAAATTGTTCAATAATGCTCTTATAACCACTGTAAATAGATTAACCTGTTAAGTTCTAATATATGAATGTTTCGTTTCTTTACTCTTGTCACTACAGGATTTGGTTTATTTGGAAGGAACTGTACATGGTGTTCAGTTCAGTAGAAACGTATCCAGCAAAGGTTTAAATGGGTGTTTAGACAAATGCGAGACATGGTCTTTCCGCCTCATCATACTAGTACGATTGTGCGCGTCCATTGCCTCAGTTCAGCACCTTGCCAGAAGCTTCACCCTATAAAGATGCTCTTTATTTTCCTGTTATAGCAACGGTGTCTCCTTTGCCTTTATCTCTAAGGGGAGCTCATCAGTCTTCACTTGATAAGATGGTAGAACCGAAGGTGAGCCAACAGATCAAGCAAGATGAAGCAAGACACGCATTATATGACGCAGAGTTAGTCTCACAGTAATAGTGAATGATACTGCAGGCTCTTTATTCATATTACATTTTCATTATAATTGATTTTCCTTAACACAGGGTTTCATAGGGTTCAGCTTTATAGAAAATTACATTAGTATTGATCCGTTCACACTTTTGGGTTTTTGTTTGGTTTCTGGTTTGCAGAGCTGCTGTTATATAGAAAATGACAAATGCTTAATATTCTTAACATTGGAAATATAAATGTTCCACTTAATCAAAAACTAAAAGTAAAATGTAGTCATTATGTTTGGTTTGAGTGATGTCCTTTACTAGTCTTTACTCCGGATAATGAAAACGTTAATTGAAGACTCTCAACGCGTTTATCAGTATATTGCACAGGTGGGGAATTCGAGTCCTCAAGAGCTGCTATCCTTCATGTTTTTAATGTGTTTCTGCTCCAGACCGCTGATTTCAGTGGTTGAATTAGCTACTCAGTATTTCACCGAGTCCAGCAGTGGCATGCCAATGAGCTATTCGTTTAACATCAGATGTGCAGGGTAACATCTAAAATATACACAACATTGGCCCCCGAGGACCAGAACTGCCCAGCCCTAGTGAAAGGGGTGTGTGATGTTATCTAATAGATCGAGCAGCTTGTGCAGCATTCTTCAATTCTTCTGTTCTTTTTAATCTCTACAAGCTACAGATCAGTTCCCTGCACGTAGATCAGTGCGTTCATTCCTTGACGGTGTTCAGACAGGGCATTAATATGCATACTGCTGATTCAGACGCACGTTTGCAGCTTGGAGCATTTCTGTTCACACCAGACATTAAGATTTGACCTCATGCATTCTCTTTTGGATGGTCTATGGGTTAAAATGCGAATAGATGCAAATATCAAACAATTTAATGATCAAAAACAAACTGATAAACTAAGCTTAACAGGGTAGCAATATAACTGTCAACAGTTTCAGCTCATCGTACTTCTTCAGGCAGGTGATAATTACTCTCCTTGTCTATTTCTGTGCCTGGGACCGCTCAGTAACCAGGTTTCTGATGAACTCTATATGGTTTGATAAGTAACTTTGACTTGTATTAAGTTTTGCTTTGTGGTTTTTAGCTTCCTTCAGTCTAGTTGAGAACTCTCTAGCCTAGCATTTTGGGACCAAAACAGTGTCTACTTTCTTTTCTACATTAATAACCATTTTCTGCATTCTGCGTATGATATGCTTTTCTTAGTGACCACAAGGAACTGTGGTGACCAAAATGTAAAATTTTGTTTAAATATAGGCATGAATTAGAGATATAATGACACTGTGTCATCTAGCGTGGCCAAGCCTTGAGGAAACCCTAATGTAATTTGTATTCTCTCAGGTATGCTGGTGAAGGGGGTGAGGAATTCTCTCTTGGAATTCTCTCAGGTACAAAATGGTCCCAGTCTGCCAAGCAAGATTTGAACCAATTTACTACAATACCAGAACAACAATGTTGTGGTTATGGTACAAAGTGTGCTGTCAGCTGGACAACAAAAAGAGATCAGCCTGGTCTATTAACTAACACTTTGGTTAAAAAAAAAACAAAAAACAGAATAGAAGACCAACACTTGCTGTAACCTGAACCACATTACAATTTCAATAAGTCCCTTTTTCAGATTCCGCTGAGTTGCATTTTTTGAAATGAGTCACATTTGCAATGACGTCAAGCTAAAGCGATCAACTACCCCTTCTTTAGGGTTGTTGCGCAAGCGGTGTTTACCAAAACAGAAAATGCAGCATTAAACCAGAGAAGGTTATCATTTCGTAATGTTAGATAAGCTTCAAACAGAACTGCATGAAAGTAAAGCTTACAAGGTGAATTATTATTATTATTTTTTGGTTGGATAAGGACCATAAACTTCATCTACAACTCTTCTGCTACAACTGAATAAAAGAAGGCAGATTTTTCTAGAGCATACTACTACATACTAGAGCATTACTGTGCAGTTAGACTAGCCTCCATTGACTCATCACCTGCAGGAGGCGCTGTAAGAGACGAATAAAATGCGGATTGGGCCACAGTCAGAAGCAGAAGCCTTCTGCTCTGGATTCCCTTTAGGGAAACTAATAGTTTATTTTCACCCTGTTGTAATTCATGTAGTATTTTTACTTTGTGGCTTTTGCTCCATATGGGCTTCTTGAACATTGATCTACGCCTTTCATTCAAACATCGTTTATAGGTAAACACTTTCTCCTTTCTATTTGCATCTCAATAACATGTAGACGGGTAAATGTATATCAATACATTTATTCACGTACATAGGCGTATGAACTCAGGGATATGCCACATATAGGTGGAAACTAACCAGTACTGCTGATTTTTCAACTCAGTCTTTTTCATTAGATAAGAATAACCCTAATAGCTGCAGATATGAAGTAAACTCTTTATTCAGTCCTATATGCAACGGTAACAAAATAAACTCATATACTGACATTTAGAATAGTAGTCCTTGATAGTAAAATATCCATTGGCTCTATTTCTTCTTTCTCTCCAATTCTGTGAACTATTTATATTCAGTTAGATTGGGACTGGCCCAGCTCACCTTTTTTGTCCTTCTCCTTACTTCCAATCCATTGCCTGTAGGCGATAATTAAACTGCAGCACTGATTGGAAGCTGGCATCTTGAAGGATGTGTTTGCACTCGAGTGGTGAAAAGGATGGGAAGCTAAAGGAATGCATATATTCAGCTGTGCTGGGTTTTCGGGGTGATGTTGTTTTTAAGGATAAGGCTTGAACGTGTAGAAGCTTATTTGTTTGTCTCGAATAAGATTTTATTTATATGTGAAAACATATGATAAAAGGACTGATTTTCTCTTTTTCTAAATGTTACAACCTAATTTGCCAAGTTTTTTTTTTTCAGCCTGCAATAAACAAAATGGTGCATCAGTGGCGAAGTATTGTGCGCACTCGATCAATAAGCTGTTAACCCTCCTTGCTTGTTTGAAATTGTAGTAATTATAGCTGAAAGCCCAACATCGGAGCCATACATCAGTCAGCGCTTTCTGACTGCCCACCTGATATTGACTTGGCCCCTTTGTTACTATTACGGTTGCGACCACTTCACAGGACATTCAAGAGAACATTAAGAGCTGCTGGGAGCTGCCAGCCCAGATGTTGGCCTGTAGCAACATCTGTGGTCGGATGGTAATCAGGATGTGGATACAGCCTCCGATTGGCAGAATGAGATGGAGAAAGACGTCTATAGAGATATCAGCTGCAGTTGTATTTGTTGTACGTTGCTGCTGATTAATGCACACTGCATCCTCCACAGTTATTGACAACACTGGCACAGGTACTGTTTGTAAAGAGCGCTACAATAAATTGACCATTTAGTGAGATCGTATTATTTCACTCTGACAGATGCAGAAAAATCCAGCGTTTAGTTCTGCAAACATTTATCCAGTGGGGAAAAAACATGAGGTGGATATGCACCATGGTTATTGATACCCCCGCTGTTTATACTTTGCATAACCCCTCTTTTGCCAATAGGACAGCATTCTCATAGTATGTCACAAAGTTGGAGCATAGAAAGATTTGGATCTTTGACTTTTGCTCTTTGGACAATCTCTATAGATTGTCTCTAGGTCAATTGTCCTCTCCTCTGCCCTCTTCTTTTTAATTCACGTCACAGGGTTCAGTAGGATTTAGGTATTGGGACTTCGTTGGCAATGAAGAAGGTTGATTTTGCAACTGTTGAGCTAATTCTGTGTTGGTCTGGCAATACCTTTATTTTCATATTAATATAATACTTAAAAAAAACAATGGCAACCCATTTACAGTTCGGCTGTAGGTTCCCAGGCCTGTGGAAGAGAAAAAAGCCCACAGCATCACTGAGCCGTCATCATACTTTAAGTATAGAGCATACCAGTGTTGTAGTCAAGTCACTATGCCTCGAGTCCGAGTCCAGGTTCGAGTCTCCAGTGTTCAAGTCCGAGTCAAGTCCAAGTCATAAAAAAAAAATCTGAGTCCGAGTCAAGTCCACTACTCATCCGAGTCAAGTCCGAGTCGAGTCACTACTGATCCAAGTCGAGTCCTTATTGATCAAGTCGAGTCCAAGTTCCGCACTCAAGTAAGCATAGCCTACATGTTTTTAAACTAAAAAAAATCCACATAGCTGTGAAGTCGCAGCTATAATTTAGATATTAAAATCATACACCAAATAATATTCTAATGACATATTAAAATTATAGCCTAATGATATAAAAAAAAGTCGAGTCTTTTTCTCAATTTCCGAGTCAGAATGATCTGAATGTAGGAGTCTGAGTCCAAGTTTGAGTCATCAGTGCTCAAGTCCAAGTCAAGTCACGAGTCTCTAAATTTAGCTAATCACTCGGACTCGAGTACTACAACACTGGAGCATACGATACTTTTCTACATATTCGTTCTTTGTTACATACCATATGGAGTGTGGAATATGGTACATGCTTCTTAATATATATATAACATAGATGTCACTATAGTCTCATGCCTTGTATTTCGAAATAAAGGTGTATCTTAAAGATGACAGTACGGGTCAATGTTTTCTTTTTTTCTTTTTTTTGGATCGAGGTATTCATTTTGCATCAATTAAATCATTAATCATTTAATAGATAGTTTAACCTTTTAGATAATAGATAGGGGTATTCCATGCACTGTGTGATGGTGGTTTTACGCTGTAAGCGCGCCACTGAAGGATGATCAGCGTTATATTTTCTGCTTGTTATTTTACAAAACTCCAGCTCTTTGGTGCTGTAGTCCATTAATCTGATCCTTTTGGTCTGATTTCCAGATTTCACCAAGTGACCCAAGCTCACGGTTCCAGTAATCTTGAGCAAACTCCACTTCTATGTTTGTGATGGTAAAAATGTTTTCCTCACATTGGTTGGCATACAGATAGCAGCTAAATTTGATAGCGCTGTACTTTCTTCTGACACATGAATATTGCCGCTAGAGATCAACGGATACAGGTTTTTTTAAGGCTGATGCTGCTACCATTTGTCAGTCAAACCGATACCCGATAGGTGTTGCCCTTTGTTTTTTTGTTTTTCTTACAGTCAATGTTGCTTTATCTTCCTCCACTTATGTGATAAAAGTGACATAATGTTAACAAATCCATTTAAACCAGCTAATATTAAGAGCAAGCTTCAGACCGCAGTTTGAAAGCCGTGTCACGACTCTTACGGCAGCACTTAATGAACGTCTCACAGCGAGAACAGGGCTTCTTTAGCTCATTTGGGAGACGGAGAAAAAAAACACTGACCACCACCGCAGTGTATAGACCTTATTTTATCTAAAATTAGGTGCTGTACGCATAGTGATTGGTAATTGTTTTCATGTGCATACACTTCCTCCCGCTCACAATGAGACAGACACAGACTTTCAAAGGCCAGATACAGCTAAATTAGACACTTAAAACTACATTTAAAGTTGAAAACTTACACTTGTTGCTGTCTTACATTACCAGTTGCTCTTTCCCAGGGAGGGAACGACAATGTGTGGCGCTTCATATGATCTCACGGCATGGCTGCTGAAAGCGCGAATAGATCGGTGAACACATGCACGTATCGTCTGATGCCAATACAGGAAAAGAACGCAAATATCAACCCAAAATATCGATATATCAGCCGACCTATAATTGCCGCACATCTATTCTACTGGAATCACATGTTTTCCTATCTTCCCCATTTTGAAGAGTGTTTAAGAGAAACCGACCTGTGTTTGATGTCTTATTTATCCTCCATGGAGGCAGGAAGTCAGGCAGATTTATTTCAGCCTTTTTTAGACCCGATTTCAGATTTATTTAATGGAGTGAAATAACCTTGACAGCGATGGGAAGTCTGCGCTGAGATGCTGAGTATTCCACCCTTGTACTTCTACAAAAAACACTCAGTGATTTTCAAGGAGGGACTCTTATTATCTCTCCAGTTGTTTTTACTCTCTCCTCACCTCAATTCATCTCCATATCTCCTTCATTTGTCCCCACCGCTGTCTCCCTCCGCTTCCCTTGTTTTAACTCGCTGTGCGTCTGTGGCAAACACTGAATTATTGTCACCCAGTTAGACTGCTGCTGCATGTTGTCTCTGTCTACCAACCCATGAATAAATCAACAAAAACAACAAGCGGCTGCTTTCCTGCACGGACAACAGTGCCACTCGCGGCGGCTGCCGATGGAAGTGGAAGGGAGAGAGCGTGCGCTTCTGTGCTCATGTGTGTTGCACGTTTGGGGAGTGTGTGTCGTCTGTACATTTGGAGTCGTGGGGTTGGGTGTGAATTAAGAACACACACGGATACGGCAGCAGCAGGAGGAGTCGCTGAAGCTGAAGAAACATCTCCGGTCGATTGGAGTCAGTTTGAGCGGATGGTGTGAAGGACAGCCAAAGGAGCAGGGCTGAGCCACTAACAAAGCGGCACACCTACATTCACACGTTCATGCGCCACACATGTGCAGTCAAGGGATCAATAGTGCAGCCAAAAGGAAGCTGATGCGTGTGGTGGATTTGCTCTGGCAATGGAGGATGAGTCGGGTCTCCAGTAGTTCCCAGGAAAACACACATTCACCCAAGATGGAGGCGATGATAAAAGCACACATTGACCCTGCCCCAAATTGAACTCAGATATGCATAAACACACCAGCAACTGTACTGTGAGTACTAGATGAGCACATTACCTTTGCCGAGGCACAGCACAGGTTTTCTTTTCTTTTGGACATTGTAATTTTTAATGGTTCTGACTAGCACTTTCTCTTCTCCAAACAGCAGTGTCATTCAAACAGCGCTCTCCTTCATTTGCCTCAGGCACTAAGGAAAAACACCTAGTTGTGGCTGAATCTTCGTGGGAAAACACAGACGGGGGATGTTTAGAGACAATTATTGATGGAAGGCAATGGGCGGACATCAGTGGACATCTTTTACTGACCGAGGACACACCTAGTAAAAAGCCGATCACAAACACCAGCAGTCGCCTCATTAGCTGCTGACATACCGTGTTGTGTCCTGATTCCTCTGTTTTGGGGGTTTTCCTTTTCAAGACTTCAATTGCTAAAAAAATCCAAGGAGGAGAAAGTTGCCCTTCCCCCTCAATTAGCGGCTGCACATCCATTCGATGTGTTCTAGAAAGGTCTGTTTTGTCGAAAGCACTGCTCTGTTCACAGCAATACACAGTGATAGACTTCTAGACAGCATGGTTACCGACCACATTGACTGTAAAACTCAAGACGATTTAGTTTGCGTCAAAAACAAACGTGCGTTGAAAAATTGCTTAACTGCTTTGAAAAAAGTGAAAAGGCTGTTCATGACTTGTTCATGTTTAATGCTTTCAATATTATTTGGTATTTTTCTGCTTTTGATCAATAGTTTTATGAGGGGATAGGTGGCCTAGTGGTTAGAGCAGGAAAGGCTGCACGTTCCCTGCCTCCCTTCACTCCTCCAAGGCGGCTCCATATTAAACATCTTTTGTCCAATCCACCTCAGCATTGCCTCTCTAAATTAGTTTCCAAACCTCCTCTTTTGTTGTTATACTCAGCATGGGCTATGCACAAGCACCAACCCACACACCAGCATGCCACCACCACCACCATGCTTGACAACTGAAGTTCTCTTAGGCATGAAAGCCTCACTTTGAGTTCCTCAGTCAAATTTATTGGAATTGAGGCCAAGCAGTTCAGTCTTTTCTGCAGAAGGCATTTGAATTGTCTGTGTAGTCTATCGCCCAGACCCAAGGGTCGGGTGTGGCCCATGGTTCTATGGGTCACACCTGGCCATTCACATGAAAATTGGAAGTCAAACATGAATAAAGTGTGTGTGCAAATCTGTATATGATCTTGCAGATTTAAATGTCCACACATTTCCTAGGTAAGCACTATAGTACTGTCCTCCATGCTGTAGGCAGGCTCTCTACACCGGTGGTCTCAAACTCCAGTCCTCGGGACCAGTGTCCCGCAACTTTTAAATGCTTTACAATAGAGCCACATTCACCCAGTCGCACTCACAAAAGAGCACTCATTCAATCATCGAAACTGAGATCGGTTGACAACCTGGAGTTAAGTGCCTTGCTCAGGGGCACATCCGCATTTGGTGGGAGAAAGCTATAAACGCACAACTTGCGCATTACGAGAAAACTACCCTTCCCATTGGATCCAAGTCGCCCCGAACTGATCTGGCCTTCAACAACAGTCACAGTAAAGTTTACCCACCCTGCTCTGGTGGCACATAGTGCAACCCCTTTCTGACCTTCCTGGTACATCTGTCATCTCTGTCTTGCGTCTGTACAGTTCTTTCTCAGGATGAAACTAACCGCTGCTCTCACTGATCATCGTATCTTTTTTTTTTTTTATCTAGCATCGACAACCTTTTCCCATATTTACTGTAATGCCATGTCTGAAGTCCCTAATACTACAGTTTTTCTTCCTTGCTCATTCTCTTACACCTGAGAAGCAGTCAGGTGGAAAAACCTATTCAATTACAATCCACTTAATGATTTCTAATCTATCCAATCCTTTCTTTACATTACTTTGATGTTCCGTATTTTCATTGCTTGGATGAAATGTTTTTTAATCAAATAAATTGAACGCATCATCTGCTGACTTTGCATTTTCTTCTCACATTAAGCTGATAAAAGATTATGGAATTTATCGACTAAATTTGCTTTTAAAGTAGTTTCCAGCCAGCAGTGTGCAAGACATTGAGTTGTCAAGAGAACACAATCCTACAGATTGTAGAGAACAGTGTCAAAAAAGCTTAACAGCAGGCAATTACCTGAGAAAATGCACTTGCACCTCTGTCTTTGGCTTCAGATGGTTAATTGTTCTAGACTGATATCCGAAGGGCTTTGTTCCTGTTCTCTGCCTACTCTCTTCTTTCTGAAAAGACACACGAGAGTTGTGTTTGCGATTGCTGTTCAAGTCACTCACACAGTGAAACCGGTAAAGCGTTTACAAAGAACCATAAATCCAATTACTTTATCCAAAACAAATTGTTATTTTGAGCTTTGTGGCAACAATGTGAGCATCAATCCGGCTCCTTCACGGTTCAAATCAGCTTAGACTGGGAGTGATCGCAGCGTAGTCCGGAACACGTCACAGATGCACAAATGCTCACACAGCTTTGATTTCTTTCAGTTAAAAACTCGAGGGATTGGGGTTTGACTGAAAGCCTGGAGCATCAAACCCAGCTGTGTGTGTGCTCCCCGCATCTGAAAATATTCTTTTTTTGGATTTTCAGCCCCGACCCAGGTGGGCGTTAAATCTAACCAGATAATCCTGAACTTGAGGCTGGCTGTCAGTCACAGAGCCGCAGCCTAAACAAGATTGGAAACACTCAGAATGCTCTCCTGCTTGGTTACAAATAAGATTCACCTTTAAAAACACCTGGTTAAATTGGAGCGTGTGTGAGTCTTTGTGTTTGTTGACTGTGTTTTATTTGATTAGGTACTCTTTCCCTGAACACCGCCGTCACGCTTCAGCCGTCAGACCACAGCGTGACCTTCCGCAATCACCCGAGTGTGTGTGTTCGAGGTGTTTGTGTCCCGGTGGATGCTTGCCTTTTAAGTCTCTGCGTGTGTTTAGGTGCTAGTTTTCATTGGCGAGCATTACTGGAATATGTTTGTTGTCTTTAAAAGAAGAAGGCTGATTTATTTGTAGACTTATGTTTTGACGTGAAGGGATTCAAGAAAAATAGTGGAACCAAGGTAAAGAAAATTACATTATAAACAAGAAATATATAAAAACATACACAATCAAATCTTTATAAGATAAGGAAATAGTCCCCCTTTTTAACATATAGCTAAGATGTGTAAAACGTAAACTGATAAGAAAATCTTTGACCTGAACTCTGCAGTAAATTTTTTTTTTTACTTCTGCTTTAAAGAAGCCAACAATTTCTGCACACCTCAGGTTGTCGGTGTGTTTGCTAGGACTCTCGCAGCAGCATTTCTGATAACCTGCAGTTTCTGGTTGATTTTTCTTCCTGTGTCCTGTTTTTTTCCTTCCTTTCTAGGAAACCCTTTCATTTTGGGTATGTTTAAAAAAAAAAAAAAAGTAGTAGCCTGATTAATTAATCAACTTTAGCTGGTTGTTAACATTTGTGAATAGATATGCATGTTCTCTCTGTGCATGTGAGGATTCTCTCTGGGTGCTCTGGCTTCCCACCACAGTCCTAAAACATGACCATCAGGTTAATTGGTGTCTCTTAGGTATGGCTGTGTATGTGCACGTTCTGTCCAGTGTGTTTCTGTCTTGCCCTGTGATAGACTGGCAACCGGCCCAGGGTGTACTCCAGTTGTCGCCCAAAGACCGCTGGAGATAGACCACCCTGCGACCCTTCAAGGATAACCTGGTATCGATAATGGATGGATGGAGTTTAGTTGAGTGCTGATCTGTAACTTTGTATGTCTAGGACAAAGAATAATGTAAATGTAATAAGTTAGAGAAAATTTTGACCCATCTTTAAATATTATGGACTCAGTGACTTAAGAGGAGTGAGGATGTCTAACAGTGTGTGTTGTCAGCATATATGGTAATTTGTAATATTCCATACTTGGAGCAAGGGGGCATACAGAGCAAAATTTTTTATTTATGATGACATGATTTCTGCCGTTTGGAGCTGGTGGTTACCTGGAGTATAGAGAAATTCCGAAAACGTCGGCGGCTGTTTCAGCCCATGTCAAGGCTGCCAAAACTATATGAGGGATATGTCGTGCTATCAACACTCAGACTGAAACGCTGCGTGAGCAGAACTGCGGGCCAGCTGCAGTTCCTGAACTCGCTGGCAGGATGAAATAGGTCTTGGAGAAGTTAGAAGCTCGGCTTTGTCTCAGATTTGGCTGTTCAGATTCACCATTTGAGAAATACCAGTGAAACTTTAAGGCAGACAGAAAAAGAAGAGTCTGCCTGCCCCAAAACAAATAGTTATCTGAACTGGCTGCCCTGTTTTAACCTTGAAAGGCTGACAATGTTAAGTAAACAAGACGCTGTGTGACATCTGTGACCTGGAACAGAGCGCTACTGAACTGCCTGATAATGTTCCATCACTATCATTAGCTATGTTTACATGCACAAAATTTCACGGTCGGATTAAAATGTATCCGGATTAAATAATCAGATTGTACCGTTTATATGGGCACACAATCAATTAATCCGATCACAATGTGCGTGTATATGAACCTGGCTTTATTCAGAATAGAACCACTCTAACAAAAAAACAGCACAGAAGTAGTACTTCCGTCTTTGCTAAACAACAAAATATAACAAGAAACCAGTGTTATGAGTTTGTTTGTCTTCTGAGAGCCCAGGCTGGATTAGCACAATGTTTTAATTATGGTTGAAACATTACTGAGTAAGCAACTATTTTGACCTTTTATTTTTTCGGACAGAAAGGAGCCCTGACAGTTTTGCTTCCCGATATATTTCAGCCACTCACCAACGTGGAAATATGTCACGTTTACGTCGAGCGTACATGCGCACTCGGGATCAGTTTGCCACAGTTGGAATCACTTGAGCCTGACAAGTGTTTATATGCATGTTGATTGGATTATCAATCGGCTTAAACCACCAGTGTTGTATAAAGTACTGAAATCTCGGAGTCAAGTAAAAGTATAAGTACCTCTCCAAAATATGACTTTGTTAAAAGTCCAAGTCACTGACTGAAATGTTACTTGAGTAAAAGTCTTAAAGTATCTTAAATGTCTTGTACTTAAGTATGAAAATTACTATAAAAATAGATGTACTCAAGTAATGTAATAAAAAGTATAAGTAAAAAGTAAATCAAAACAAATGCAGTTTGAATTACATTTTTTGGATGTTGGTAAACCTTGAAAGTCAAATTCCCTTAAAATAATATAAACAACCAAGTGCAGGAGAAATTTAGACCAAGTTTAGACAGAAAATACAACCTTTTTGTAAGCTTTCAGTTTTCCTTCTTCAAGTAAGGTCAGTGCTATGTGCTTTAAAATTGTACACAACCAAGTGCAGGCACTTCTGTTCATGAACAGCACTTTGAATCGTCTTGTTCCTGAAAAGTGCTATTTAAATAAACTTGCCTTGCCTTAAAGCAATCAGGCAGCTATCAGACTGTCCCATCTATGTTTTTTCAGTCCATCAATCAGTATGTTATGATCCGCTGTGTCAAACGTAGGCCTCATATGCATGTGTATCCTCTTTACCAGCATATGTTGGTGTGTTAGCAGTCTACTGACGTCTCAATGACTGTCAGATAAATGTAAAAAGAAGAATGACTTGCTTTTATGTGTTGCGGTGTAAGATCTGTCCTATTTGACAAAACCTTTCAGATTGTGCAAACTTGTGTGTGTGTGTGTGTGTCACCAACTGAGTGACAGATCTTGTTGAGTGATGGAGAAAGGCAACAATGCAGCACACTTTAGAGCCACTGACTGTGGTGTATGAAGATGGCGGTCTCCTTCAGTCTGCGTTGATAATGAATCTTTAGCACACTTATCCTCTCTCCATTCATGCCCTCCTGCCTTCCATCTCCTCTTTTCGGTCCTATTGTCTTTCCTGTCGTTCTTCATCATCAGTCTTTCGGTCAGCTGTCTTCGCCCTGCCTGTGCTTTTGCCTGTTGTTCTCCCCTCCTGTCGTGTTTTCTCTCCTCCATGTTTTTCTTTCCTGGTTGCTCCACTCTTTATCTGCCCATCTACGTCGATACACTTTTATCTTCTCTTCAATGTTTTTTTTTTTACTCCTCACTCTTTTCTCCCCGCTGATTTACCTTTTACTTCTCCTATGCTTGCTAACAGATATAGGGAAAACAAGCCCAAATGTGCTCTGATAATAGGATTGAATAGGGAAAGACTCAGATAGGTCCTTCTAATCAAGCTAATCAAATGTATTTGATTAACTGATCATCGGCGGCGTGACCGCCCAAAGTATTGTCTGTTCGAACCTTTGGAGCACGGAGGTTTATGCTGACCCAATACTAAGGTGGATAGACATCAGCAATGTCCGTAGAGAAGCAACCGTTGCTGGCAATCAATATGGGAAGTGTTAGAAGGCCATTTCCAAACAAATGAAAGTTCCTTGTTTTACATTGACAGGTGGGAAACGTTTAGGCACTACCAATCCTCCAAGGAATGAATGTGGCAGCAAAATCAAGGTCAGATTCTGATAAAACGCAAAAACCTCAGACTCTACAGTCTTTAGTTTAAGACAGAACAGTAGAAATATCCAACAAATATGGCTTGTTTTGAAGGAAATAGGGAATGTAACCACATAACTTAGATTTGTAGGCTTTGAACATAGTAGAGATGTTTGGCCATAATACATAAGACCATGTTGCTAGAAAATTAAATAAAGCGTATAAACATAATTGCCTCAAACCAATTACAAAACACAGTAGCTGACAATTGTGGCTTGTTTTGCAGTCAATGGAGCAACGTACCTTGTAGTCATTTAGTTGACCACGAAACTAATCTGTAGATCAAACGTTGTCATGAGTTAAACAGATAGAGCTTAACAGAGCTGCTGTGAAACAAAGTCTGAAAAACTCAGTGAACTGAGGAAACAGTCGAAAAATAAGAGGACAAAAATTTCTCCACAATAATGTGAAAGAGTGATAAAGTCTGACAAAAAATGACAAGTGAGAGTTATCGCTGCTAAATGGGTCTTTACTATAAACTACGGGATCGTATGGGTGTATTTTTTTTTTTTACATGTCCATATTTACAATCATTGAGGGTAATAACTTTTAGCATGAATGCATGAAATAACTCCTAAGGACAACTTGGATTTTCTTGCTCTTATTTTAGTTATGGAGCATTTGCTAGGCCTTATCATTAACTATCCGAGTTGATCACAGTTCGCAGCATTTGCTGGGAAGTCCAACACAAACAAGACAAGTAATAGAAGGGTCTCATTGTTATAACATGTACCTATAGTTTGGTAAAATCACTAATTTGGATTGGTAAATTGTGTAGTTCGACATTTTTAATGAGAAACCATTGTCACCAAGAAATAATCAAGATAATGCTGGATATGAATATGCATTGGGTCCAAAAACCCAAGCCCAGTATCCCACATGGCAGCCGTCTCGTCCGGGCTGCATAAAGACAAGAAAGGATGCTCCTATGAAATGAGCAGGGCGAGATAAAAAAAAAAGCAGCAGGTTGTGAATTTGGCATTTATCTTTTGCATGCAAAATTTATCAGGTGAACAAAACAGGCTGACATCTGGGCAACAAAACTACACAGAGGGCACGCTCACAGAGGTCTGAGATTTAGCCTTTATACATTTCTCACAGCTGATCAGCACGGTGAAGAAATAACACTGTAGCAGATGCTGCTTAAATTGGTTTTCCCGTTTATTTTCCAGTGTTTCAACCTTTTCCTACGATCACAAGATTAAGAGAACAAAATCCTGCATGCTTGCAAACAACCTTCCTCCACAGACTGGCCACGCTTAGCATTAGAGATACAGCGACCTGAGTTATCCGTTTTGTGTGGAGCTTCTGCTGCGAAAGGACCCAGCTTAGGTGGTCTGGGCATCAAATGAACAAATTGGAGATTTTTAAGCCATATTTCCCAGCCCTAGAAACTATGCTCATCAGCCACTTTAATAGTGCACCTTGCTTTTTAACATAAGGGGTAAATCAGCCACTCAGCAACTCGGTGCATTTAGGCATCTAGACGTGATGAAGATGATTTAAGGAAGTTCAAACCAAGTATCTAAATGCTCAGTGCTCCACTTCCCCATGAAGGATCTTTAAAGGAGAAGTCCGGTCAAAATCAGAATTCAAACTGCTGAAAGTACTTTAAATATAAAACTACTACATACTGTGCAAAAAATTATAAGTTTTTTTAATTAATAATAATTCTCATTTAATCATGTTTATGTGGAGGAATCCATCTTGGTCAAGAATAGTACTGTCACCTCCCATTTTTTGACGTCACTCGGCGGACCCGCTGTTGAGCAAGTTTCAACGTTTGTCACGGCGCACTATTTTCCAAGATCAAACTCAGTCGGGTCCTACAGTATATATCTATACACGCGTGTGTGTGTGTGTGTGTGTGTGTGTGTGTGTGTGTGCGCTCCGCGCAGCACGGCTTTGCATCTAACAGACGGGGTTTCAGTTTCAGTTTGCAGCAGAGCGCGCGCACACACACACAGACACACAGCGGAGGAGAGATCGCTGAAGTGACTTAAGTTAGCTGATTATTATAGTATAAGTATTAAAATATAAGAGCATTCCAGCACATGCTGGGCTGATCACGGCTTTGCACCGGCGCTGCAGCTGAGCGCGCACACACACACACACACACACACACACACACACACACACACACACACACACACACACAGCGGAGGAGAGATCGTTGAAGTGACTGTGTTGAAATAAGCAATGTTTTTTCCTCTTTTACCAGTTGTGTTGGAACATCCGATGGCCATGCACGTGGGCATTGTTGCTTCAGCAATAGCTCTTGGGAATGTCAGCGGTGAAGTCCTCTGGAAATCCGAAATAATTATTGATGATCGCAGCTGTGTAGAACGGCTCCTATTGACTTTGCATGGAAAGCGGAGAGAAATACTGTCGCCGCTTCCGCTCTTCCACGTCGCAGGATGTGATGTCAAACGCCCCTTACTGCCCATATTTGGGCAGTCATGTCAGCCCCCATACACAGTGATTCAGACGACAATTTATGTTTTTATTTTCTTATTGATTAAAGATAAGTTCATTAAATAACCACAAATGTATTAGTTTTAGTTATAGCTAATGATACCCTGATTTTTCCTTGTTGACT
This sequence comes from Fundulus diaphanus, assembly GCA_037039145.1. Lineage (NCBI taxonomy): Eukaryota > Metazoa > Chordata > Actinopteri > Cyprinodontiformes > Fundulidae > Fundulus > Fundulus diaphanus. The sequence continues at coordinate 46,003,917 of CM073121.1, read as the reverse complement.
GGACTTCCCCTTTAAAGTTTTCTGGTCCTTCCTTCCATCCAGGAAGTTCTGGTTCTGCATCGGTGCATCTTGTCACCAGGAATTGTCCACAAAACCTCCACAGTGAGACGTCCAGAAGCATCTCGATAAGTTGGCTCCTCTTTTTAGGATCATTGTCTTGTTGCTGTTTCCACTTTGAGCCAAGCTCAATTGGCATCACATTTGACTCTAGGGTACTTCGGTAAACAGACTTTTTGGTTGATGAACTCACTGCAAAAATAGAAATAAAAGTAAGTCAAATTTTCTTGAAATTAGTGTATTTGTCGTTGATTTCAAATTTAAATGATCTGCCAGTGATTTTTGCACTTAAAATAGGAACAACTCATCTCCATCTTATTTCAAGTGCAGTATATGTAATTATCTTATTTTAGGGGTCAAAATACTTATTCCATTGGCAGATAATCTTATTTACCTTCTCAAATCAAGGACAAATACACTCATTTCAAGAAAATATTACTTACTTTTAGTTCCCTTTTTGCAGTTAACATGCCGAGGTTCTGCAGCAGCAAAAACAATCTCAAATCATCTCCTTTCCTCCACCTCTGGTTTTCTCCTAAGATCTTGTGTATCCATCCAGTTGTTGCAGAAGTCCAGCAGTTTATCCAGATGCAACTTCATGAACCTAAATTTTGCTGCCATTTTGTTTTGAAAGCGAAAAAGCTTTCTGTTAGAAACCCCTGTTCAGTCTTTCTCTATTTTTTCCTGTATAAACTTCAAAATGCTAACTGCAGCCTGTAGAGTCTGAGATGGATGTGTGCTTTGTGCAGTGTCTTGTATTTTATCATAAATGTATAATTATTCTAACCCTTCCCAGATTGTTCTGCAACAGTAATTGGTATTTTTGTTATTGCTGATATCTTTCCATTTTGGCATGGCATTGTGTGCTTCAATCCGACAACCTGCCAAAACTCCAGCTTGTATAGAAAGTCATAGAAGTGGATTCACTTAGGAACATCTTGATGCTACTTTCTCCCATAAATGTTGTGAAAGCCACTAGCATGCATTTAGCCCCCCCCCCCCGACTTTAAATGGCGCAACACATCTGTCTACATCGTTTTTCGATCAAGAGCATTCGAACTTTTCAACAAAATTGTAATTCAGGATTTTCTCAAATGAATTTTCTCCTTTTCACAGCGGCTGTGTGGGATGTCGCACTGAAAGACTTTCTGATGGCATTTTATGTAAACCTTAAATCAAATCGACAGGCGTGCCAGAGCCTATGTTTTTCTTTCAGCCGTCAGTATTACCAACCTCCATCGGCTTTGCTTACTGGGATCTCCAGCGATGATGCTAAAGTGGACCCTGAACTTTGAGCTCTTTCAGTCGACGCACAATCAGTCCCGACATTTTTGATCGGTCAATGCCAAGGATTCATTTTCAACAAGGAAATATCTTGCAAGTCTAAAATTACAACTTAACATTTTCTATTCAGAGTCCGTAGCCTATAGAGTATAATACAAAGTTACTGTGAAACTTTCTGATTAATAGAAACTATTTTTTACATCTTCACCTGTGTAACTCTTTCAACTACCCTTAGTTCAGCACCTGCTTTTTCCTGTATATTTTCCATCTCTAAAGGCGCTTTATCCATTTGTGTGACGCAGCGCACAACCAAAAATCGCTGCTGAAAGCAAATGACCTTTCTGCTGCAGTTCTTGCTGTTGTTTAAGCTGCAGCTCCAACACATCAAATTTACAACCTCTGCATTCTTGATTAGGCGTGGACACGGTAATTGTTTTCATTGCCTTGGATGGAAACGACATTAAACCTAATGTGGTCCATCGATCTCTTTGCTTGGAGGGAAATTGGGTTTGTTACCAGTGTTGTAGACCCCTTATGGACCAAGTGTTAACCTCCCCATTTTCTTTTTTTCGGAACTGCTGTTTCTCTTCATTTTTTTTCTTTTTCTGTTTTCTTAACTCTCTTTTGCGGTTTGTCTTTCAGTTGCCCTTTCACTTTGGCTCCCCACTAGTTTTCAGTGTGTTAGGTGTTTATAAACACAAATAAACATTATAGAAAATGGCATCCTATTTTTACAAGACGATAGAAGTGATATTTATTTAAAAAGCTGAAGGAGCTGAAACGTATGTTTTAATTGATGTTTTTGTAAAAAAAAAAAAAAAAGTTCCCCCTCTTGATATTCAAAGTGATTTTAGTCGAAAACGTAAAAAACTTTATTTCCCAGGACCTGCTATTTTACCTTGGTGGTTAGTACTGTGTATTTCATCTCATGCTTTTTATGTAAATTTAATCTGGATTAAATCTCTTTATGCAATGGGCTTCATGGATTTGTAACTGAAGTCAATTTTAAGTCAGTTGCTCCAATCCTGTTTCCTGAACTTGTGCAGGAGGGAGGGGAAGGATTGCTAGTCTTAGGCAGAATGGCATTCTAGACATCTAAAAAGTTCATTTTTTACCAGAAATAATTTATTTATGGGTATTTGGTCCTCCTTTGCTATTAAATGTTTAAATACGTTGCCATAGTTTAATTAAAAGGACAAAGTATAGTCCTGTTTTATGGGAAAGCTAACGTTAAATAACTTTTGCCGCTGGAAACAAAATAAAATGAACTTGACCTTGAGGGGTGGGTGTGGCATCACTATAGTACAACAGCAGGGGAAACACTGCAGTCTACATAATTGGAATAGCACCAGATTTATGATTAATATCCCAGCAAAGTGTGTTTGTAAAACTAAATAGCACTGATTTGTGTCTTTGTTGTGTTTTTGCCTTCCTCAGCAGTCAGAGAGCAGAGCCAGCCCCAAGAAAAGCCCAGAGCCGGCTGTAGACCTCCTAGGCCTTGGTAAGACACGATATTTAAGTGCTACAACTGTTTTAAAGTTTATCCACAATGTTGCAGATATGCAGATTAAACCAGCAGTGCTGGAGAGTGTAATAACATTTTCATAATATAACATAAAGTTTAAGGAAAGAGTTCAAATCTTTCAGCTGTTTATCCAAAACTTTTTATAGGCAGAAAGTTGTTGACTCTGAGTTAAAAACTGCGAAAGTTACAGGATTGTTTTTTAGGAAATGGAGGCAAACTTTTGTTTTTTAGCTGTGAAACGTTTCATGGGAAATAAAGAGACAGAAGAGGTTGATAAATGTTTCTGATTCAGCAAAGAGCAGGAGTGTGTACTCCTGTCACAACGTTAATTTAGCAGCTCTCAGAAGCATCAGTTGAATGCGAATAAACCGTCTCCTGTTGAGCCTTCAAACGGCTACAAGACGACTTGACAAGTGGAGCTGCCTCATAAGTCAGATTCAGTACATTTGCTCTGATCGCTGCACAGCCAGGCATGGTGGGATGTTGTTCTCACCGGGGAATTTTCACTTATTATAGATAATTGGACCTCTCCTCATGCTGCAGTAAGACTGAAATTTGCTCCTCCTCCTCCTCCTCACTGGTTGCAAACGAATTCATTTCGCTTTGCTTCAGAGCCCCGAGTCGAGCTTTTTAAAATGCGTTCCGATTTTTATTTTTATTTTTTTTACAAACCAAAACACGTTTCTCATTCACAAAAGGGTCTGAAAGAAAGAGCGCGGCCTCTTGACAGAACTCTGTGTTCTGCTAAAACGCAGGGCATAAAAAAAGATGTGGTTGACCTGAAGTTTGAAAAAAAAAAATCTGAAGGGTTGCTAAAGGCAGAGAGAAAAGTGCGCTCAACATTCATTGATGCCGCTGGTAAAGTTAGACAAAAAAAAGCTTGAAAATGAACACATTTCTTATTGCAGAAGCATAACTTAAACTGGAAAAAAAATCTATTTTGGTCCTTTTGAAGCACTCCTTGACTTATGCTTTCTGTTTTTACATTGATCAGAGCTTCTAGGAAGTTTCAAGTACTAATCCATATCCTCTTTCACAAACATTTCTGTCATAAAGCCATTGAAAACGAGCTCTGAGCCCCTGAGCTCTGAGCTCAATCTGGCCATTAATAAATCCCTTGTGAAGTTGGCCATATCTTGCAAAGATTATGTTTTTTTTTAAACAGCCCAGTAGCCCGGGACGACAGGAGATGTTATGCAACAACAATGTCAGCGTTATACATAAAATCTGCACCATAAGTCTGTTTTCAAAACCGTAATGGCAAACAAACTCAGTGTAGTGATGCTGCTGTTGGCCAAGCAAACACTTTAGATATAAATTGTATATCTCCCTTTCTTACGTTTCTCTTCGGATATGATTTCTGGGACTTGGTTGGACTTTTAAATCCTGCCACTGGCTGCTTCCAAACATCTTCACCACATCACGCCCTCGACCCACAAGCCCAGCCAGTCCTGATAAGTCACCTGATGCAGACCTGTGACTGCCTTCCTTGGCGAGTCAGGAGGGAAACAGAGGCAGGCTTACTTGGACTCCCCTCAACTTATCGATCCTCTCACAAAACACACGGAGACGGCAAAGAGCTACCTCAATCCCACCCTGAAGTGTTTTGTGAGAGGGGCTCATGAATGAATTTCATTGGTGACAGAGAGGCTTATTCCAGTAATTCACTCTTCAAAATGCAAAGACAAGAGAGCAATGTTGCCAATGGCTGCCAGTCTATCTGTGCCATTTTCGCCACTGTTGTCGTGGTCTGACTTTTCTGGTTGCATTCCTTTGCTTGAGAGACAGCTGAGCTGTCAGGGGTTTGACACATATTCAGTTCAATTCAATTGGATTTTATTTATATAGTGCCAATTCATAAAACATCGCAAGGCACTTTCCAAAGTCAAATTCAATCTGATTATACAGATTGGTCAGAAAATGTCCTATCTAAGGAAACCCAGCAGATTGCATCACGTCTTGAGAAGCAGCATTGACTCCTCCTGAGAGAGCGTAGAGCCACAGTGGACAGTCGTCTGCGTTGTTGATGGCTTTGCAGCAATCCCTCATACTGAGCATGCATGAAGCGACAGTGGAGAGGAAAACTCCCCTTTAACGGGAAGGAAATATCTCCAGGAGAACCAGGCTCAGTGTGAACGGTCATCTGCCTAGACCAGCTGGGGGTTAGAGAAGACAGAGCAGAGACACAGAAAGCACAGAAACACACATTGATCCAGTAATCTGTTCTACATTAGATAGTAGTAGTGGGTGATCTGTCTTCCCTGGATGATGTCACAGCTAACAGAACGCCAGACCAGGTGTACCTTCTATGAAGAAAAAAAAGAGAGAGCAAAAAGTTAAAAGCTGAAATGAGCACTTATTAGCCATGGGCCCAGAGAGCTGTGTTCTGAGGAGGATCTTTAAGTAGCCAATTCGATACCAGCATGAAGTCACATGGAAGCCAAAAGGTTACAAAGACGCAAGAACACTTATTTGTCTGGCATCATTGAAACATTGAAATTAAGAAGCCTAAACAAAACAAAGAAAAAACCCAAATAAGACGTAAATGGAACAGAAATGCTAAAATAATTAAGAGTCAGAAACATGTTATGAGAGAACACAAGTGATAATTGCTTTTTATTCCCTATGTTTACTGTGTCTATTTATTCCTGCAATTTCGATTGGGGCAGCGCCCGAGTGCCCCGTATTGACAAGCCACCACTGCTCTATTGTTAAGTTTGGAGGAGGAGCCGTGATGCTGTGGGCCGTTTTCTCTGTCATTACGCCATAGGGAACAAGCCCTATTGGAGCGAGTGATGTACATGTTATACCTATGTAAAGATGCAATCAGGAGCGAATGAATGTTTAGCAATGTGAATGACGCGTTTTACCCATTAGACTAGCATGTGATCAATCAATCATGATAATAATATCTTGACTGATAATTTTTATAGGGACGACACAGAATTAGACATGGTTCCAAAAACAAAGACTGAAGCTAACGTTCAACTCAGCTTCAGTCTAGTCTAGTTAGACTTGTAAATAATCAAAAAAGCTATTAACTATAGTTTAAACTGCACACTATTTAATAGACTAAATTATCAGGACGGTACAATACAAAAACTGAAATGGCTAATCATCGGGTGTTCCAGTAGGATAATGACCCAAAACGTGGAGCAAAATCAGCACAGATCTACCTTGTTCCACGGCCACTTCGGTCCCCAGAATTAAATCCGGCAGAAAACCTCTGGTTACAGCAGGTCAGACGAGAGTAAAGAGACAAGATCCCTCTCTGTGTGCTCCAACCTTGTGAGATGTTATAGGAGAAGGCTAAACATGAGTGTGTGCAAAGTATTAACAGCGGATGTGTCAATAATTTTATCTCCCCCACTGTATAAATGCACTCTGAGGTTGGCCGTTTCCAACCTCTGAGTGCATTTTTTTTATAGAGAGATTTTGCTTCCGCAGTAAGAGATAAATCCATCGTATTGCCTGTTATGAAAATTATTTTGTGTCCTCCAGGAGTTAATTAAAATAAGCTTCGTCAAAGTGAAACGCCAACTTTCACGGATTGTTATCGACAGTTTGGACTTTTTAACTCGACAGAATGAAGAGTGAATAGAAGGTTCTCTATCAGCTGCATATTGGGATGCTAATGGCATTTGTGTTTTTATTGGAGAACATGGCAACACAACGGCTGAAAAGCAGTGAATGCACTGCAGAGTGACATTCAACAAATGTCATGAGCTGCATTCAGACCTGTGACATTCTGGCCACACTGTGCGTTAGCCAGTTAGCCACTGCAGCATTGCGCTCCGTGCTTGTTGACCTAAATCTAAACGATACCGGAGCTGGGAAAGCAGACAGGTTTTGCTTCAAGGTTTCTTCTTCATGAATTTCTTATATGCAATAGTTCTCCTTTACGGCGCTGCATTGTGTTGGAGCGAGCCGAGCGGATGAGGTGCTGACAGGAGAGAGCCCCGTGGACACGGCATTGATCAAAAATTCCCAACCGCTGCATGGAGGAGAGACATTGCTATAAATAACCAACACTACGCCTCTTCCAGCCACACTGGCTGGATGAGATTTCACACATAATCAATAAGTCAAATACATGGCAGTGTGCCTTCAGCATCTCCTCCATCAATCCCTCTGTTGCTCCATCTCTCAGGTAACAGTACTCCTTTGTTGTCAGTAAACCTTGCTCTCCCTTGGATTGGGCTGCTTTGTGTATCAGATGGTGCAGTTAAAGCTGGTTTGCAGCGGCGCTGCCATGAGAATAAGAACAGGGCCCAGATTTACCTTGAGGAGTATTGTTACGCTGATTTTCTTCCATTTCTGGTTTCACACGATTCTCCTAAAATTTCCCTGAAGAATGTAACCAGACTGATAATGTTAAATGTCTGAAGGGTCAAATGTTAAAATCGAATTACTATGGATGAATTTTATGTTGTCTAGCTGGACCTTTTTTATATAAAGGAACTAATCAAGGTCTTTATTATCACTACCGTACTCATGACTTTTAATGCAATCAACCTATTATGCAGCAGCAGTGGTTTGACCCCCTAACATTTACAATATAAAGGTCAGCAGTTCTGGGGTTATTGTAAAAGCAAAATTTACATGTTTTTCAGTTTGTTTCTATAATATGTGACTGAAAGGGCTGACCTTTAAACAGAGCAGTCTCTGGAGTCCATAACCATTCTTTATAATCCTGTTACAGTGTTATGTGTCTGTCTTTCAAGTCAACGGTGTAGGAAATAACGCTGTAATATTACCTCCCTAAACATTTATGTCTGTAGTAAACAGAATCTGGCTAAGCAAGGATGTTTTAGACACATAAATTATGCAGGACAAGCCTCCCCACTTTGAGACGCAGCCTTGCCATTAACGAATTAGACAGATTTTTCTCCTTCAAAACTTCCTTAATTCTTCATAGGATAAATTCAACCAGATGGTGCACATTTACATGATACTATCAAGCAGTGGCTGCAGATTTGTTGGCTGCACCTCCATTAAAGGTAGAGTCTGTGATTTTTCCCGAAGTTTCCCCAAGTCCCTTTTTGAATAACTGCATATGTGCAAGACCGTCCTTCCAGCTCTTCCGCTCCTCAGGGGGATCACGTGAAAAAGATCTCAGAAATCCACTCTGGTCTCTTTTCTTTCTACTGAGTCCTTCCTCTTCTTCTCATAAACGTGTACACGGTTCGCTTCTTGCAACTCTCAGCCATATTCAAAGTATACAGTGAAAGCAGCAGAGCTACAATGAACGGCTAACACTGAAGCTAACCGCTAAGTGCGCATGCAGCAAGCGGAAATTAACAAGGAGGGAGCACGCACACTGACGTTACGTGAGCGCGTCAGAATGATTGGCATGTGGAGGAGGGGGGACATTCATCCTTTGTCAACCCGAGAGCATAAATATCCGGGCTGATCAGCAGTTTCTGAAAGACTCAACCGTGTCACATTCAAAGTCACCTATATTTTCTGTCTTGGAGATTCTGATGCTCAGTTTGTACTTCACCAAGTTGTCTGACATTAGCCCCATTTACACTACTCTTGTTAAACCGATCCATGCCGAGTTCGGACCGAGCTTGGATCAGTTAACTGTGCCGAGCTTGGTTCTGACGACCGTTTACACATCACGCTAGCACGGTTCCTCGCCTCCTAGTGACGATCTGCGGTACTACTGCTCTCTGGGATTGAAGGAGGGACTCAAGCAAATCAAAATGGCGGCGCCCATAACATTCAGGAAGTTATGTTTGGTTATAATTGTGATATTTCGTTGTTTGCGGAGTCAGGCGAAGAACGCAACATTTGGTGAATTTACTTGACGGAGTCGGCTTTTGGGAAGTAGATAAGACAAACGAACGTCTACAGGGCTTACAGACGCAGGAAACAGTGACAGAAGTTGAGGTTCATCACACTTCCTAAAAGGAATGTTACAGCAATCATCCGATGATGGCATTCCTTAATCTGATGCTACGCTATGCAGACGCTCTGTCTGCTCCCATATAGTTTAACTTGCCTCCAAATTATCACAGGGTCTCTAACTCATATTAGCCCAACGTACTTTATGTGTAATTTTACTGATGTTTCTTTGATCACATTAGGGCACACACAGACTTCAATGCTTGTACTTTTATTTGCAGATTTTAAGGCAATTATTAAGTATAATAATTTATTTAGAGACGATAACGTCTTGGAAAAAGACATATTGTCAGTTGCATTGCACCCTTCCAGGTGTAATGCAACTGAATGTTACACCTTTCATCTTAAACACAAAAGCCACACACATACTTTAAACATGTGATGAAACCTAATCTGCCACTAAATGCACCTAATTTCCTTGTGTAATGACAGATTTATACCCATGCCAGCATATAAATACAACAGCAATCGTGACAAAATAGGAAATGTTTGGCAGCAGCTTTAGAAAAGAAGGCAACAATAATTCAGAGAACCACTTTTACATAACAGAAACAGCCAAAAACAGGAATCTAATGCTACAGCAGGCACAGGCTCACCCTCACTGAACTGTTGAAGGCTGTGAAAAGCATAACCTAGCCTGAAAAATTTCAATTCCTGCTGGGGATGCAAGTAGAAGGATGATAATTTGTCTTTCTTCAGCATAAATCTACTCACCCAGCCAGCTTTTTGTCAGCAGCACAGGCTTCAGCTGGAAGCTTGGGGTGATAAATGTGTCCTGGGCACAGTCTGGACTTTTATTACCAGTCAGTTGGGAAGCAAGGATACACTTGTGTCCCCCATATACTCAAGAGAATTTTCTTTTTAACACAGCATGATTTACAGAGCTAGCGCTTTCTATTTTCATACTTTTTTTTTTAGGTTGTAGAGTACATTTCACTAATGATAATGTTTTACCACATCTCATAACCAAGTCATCACATCGGGCACATTTGGTGACATGACAAAAAGAGGAATATTATCTGCAGGATATGTTTTAAACACTGATGTGAAATAGTTTTGTGTTTCTTACCAACTGCCTCTTCCGCCACCCAGAGGCTTTGGTCACCAGATGGGATTTTGTTCCCCTCTCTGGACTCCTACAGTCCTTCACGGCAGAATGTGGAAACTGAATTTCATGCTCTAGTTGCAGTTTGTGTTGGTAGAAAAGAAGTGAGGGTGAATTTATGTCTGGTTTAATTGCAATCTCAGGACACCTAAAACTAGATCTCTGTAAAGTCTTTATTGCTTTTTGTAATGGCTGTTATTAACCTTCTTTTTAATCTTATTTTTCAAATCAGGGCTTAATTAAATCAAATAATTTAGCCCCGACATCCTGGCCAAGTTCTTCACGTGACTGGCTGAATGTCTGCAGTGATCTTTAGAGGTCCTCTGGCAGTCTGTGTGCAAGGAAACTGATGCTTATTCCAATCAGGAAGTGACTTCAGCCCACTGTGCGGTGATCTGCTGGAGGCAGGATGGAGGCAGAAGATGCTAGTGGCATCAACAAACTCAAATATTTATAGATCTGGCAAAACCATTGGACACCTGAGGACAACCAAGTCAGTAGAAGATGGAAGTTTGTTAGCAAATTTCATCTACAACCCAACACGTTACAGCAGGGTTGTCCAAACTTCTTGTCACTTGGGCCAAATTTGTCAAGTCAAAAGGACTTAAAGAGCAAAAATATATATAAAAAAAATCACAAAAATATATATTTTATTTTACCTGATCAACCATGATTTGAGACTGTAGTATTTTGATTAAACAAAGTAGTCAGATTTGTTTTGTACTAAAGGGATGTGTGAATTATAGTGGACCCAAAACTTAAAGAGTTTAGCACATTTAATTATTGAAAGGCATCGATTTTGCTAATTCTTTTGGGCTTGATTGGAAAAAAGTATTCTATTCTTACAGGATTTGAGTCAGTGTTTCTTTGAAAAGGCTTTTTGTGTTTAGCCAAGCTTCATACAGCGATGCCTTGACCCATACTGTGTGTTTAATTTGTTCCGTGATGGAGCTTTTCATTCAAATTAGTGAACTCAGCTTCATTTATATAGCACTTTAAGACACAGCTCAGTTGCCCAAAGTGCTTTACACACCATAAAAAGCTAATAATTAAAAACATAACAGAATAAAAACCATAATAATATAACAACATAATCATATAACAAAATATAAAAGTCAAATAAAGAGTGGAGACATAAAAACTAACAATAAAACCCAAAACAACAACATCTCAAACTGGGCTAAAAGCCAAAGAAACAAAATGTGTTTCAAGAGAAGATTTAAAAAAAAAAAAGTGAATCTGTTATTCTGATATGTAAAGGTAATTTGTTCCAGGTGTCAAATCAACTATTTCCATTGAAATATATTGAAACACCATTAATTCGTGCCTCAATTTCCTTTGTTACATGATTTTGAATAACAAAAATGTATTTATAAATAAGAAACAGAATTGTATAAAAAAAATAATACAACAGAATGTACTGGAATACATTAGTTTTATTAAGTACAGTACAGAATAATGTACAGCATTTAACTTTGAGATCAGTCAGCATGATGCAGATGTTGACTGAGGAGAAGAGCTGAACTGAATAACTGTCTCTGAAACGAGTTAGGCAATTGTCATTAAATTGCGCCGTCCTACACTCTTTTGAATAACGTCTGAAAGTTTCTCCCACATTTCCAACGTTCCCTTTATGTCTTATTCGCCGCGCCACCTATTTCTTGCAAAATCTCCATGTGCTGCTGGTTCTGTAGCTACTTTGTTGTAGCGTTCACCATGGCGCCCACTAGTGGTGGGATGTCTAACAAATCTATTTCAGTTTGAGATGTTTTGCAGAGCTTTTATAATTTAAAAACTAAAGTCAATTTCATAGGTTCTCTTCAATATAGACTTTGTTTTAGCTTTATACTTCATACGGTTATTTTTTAACAGATTATCTGCTAAGTAGATTTATTAAGCACCTTAATAACCACAGACAAAGCAATCACAAAGCACTGTACAGAAAACCAATAAAACAGCATTTAAAATAATATAATAAAAATAAGATAAAATCGCAATATAAATAAACATTCAACAAGAGGCCTGTTTAAAAAAAGTTTTTAACTGCTTCTTAAGAGTCCACAGAGTCAACTAAACGTGGCTGCAGAGGTGGACTGATCCAAAGCCTTGGTGCCACAGACTGAAAGGCTCAATCCCCCTTTGTTTTTAATCTGGTATGTGGAACTAAAGCTGTTTGTGTATTTTGAACTTGTCTTTATGCATCCAGAAAAGTGGAGGAATACAACTTCGTGAAATTTCGTCAGCTATGGTTTGATTTTATTTATCAAGAGCATCAAGAGTTTTTATTGTCATTATTAGACCATAACAAAATTTAGTAGAGACTCACAACTTAGACTCATATTTTTTATTAAAACAGGATTTGTAGCTAAATAGAAATGTAGATAACGTAATAGTTAAATGTGTAAATAAATTGCAGCTAGTGATGATCCTGTAGCTTTTCCTGTCCGTTGCACACAGATGACAGCAAAGATTCCCTGATGGGGAAAAAATAATAATTTTTTAACTTTATGGCTGAAATTTCAAACTCTGCTAAAGCATCTATTCTAGCACATGCATTTTATTCCTAAATGCAGTTGTACATAGCACCATGACTAGGGATAGGTATTGTTAAGGTTTTATCGATACTACTACTCTTAACGATACTCTGGTATTTTATCAGTACCATCATCAATACTAATGTTTTAATCATACAAAAGGGTAAAAAAAACAATAATAATGACTGGTTCATTTTTTAAACATTTGGAAAAAAAGCAAACAAAAGTACAAAATACATTTTTTGAAAGAAATAGAGCAATAAAAACATTATATAAATAACTTTAAATAACTGACAAAACAGAAAATGATTAAAAATATTCTAAATATGTTAAAAACAAAACAAAAAATAATTCTATAAAAATAATTTCAAGTATTAAATAATATTTTACCTGAATCCAAACTACATTTATATATGTTTCTATGTTATCAATTTTAACCAAAAGGTAGCAGAGGCGCCCACAGTGGCTGAGGAGAATAAATGAGAGGCTGCGTCTGAATCAGTTACAGGGAGGATCTATTTAAGTGTAGTATTTAAATGATGTCTCAGGAGAAACTATCATTACCCATTAAAGATTATGTTTATAATATATTTACGTCCCACTTTGTAATCTAGTGTAAGCATTGCTCATGCGTGACTCATTTTCAATGGGGAAACAGACGAGTAGATCTCGTCTGACTTCAGCACTGTGACGCTGACTGACCGCCTGTCAGAGCTTTCAAAGTGGGAGGGACAGCTGATGGTTTGTTGAAGAGACGGTAAACTCAGAACAATCAGTGCTTTTACTAGTTGCCAGTCTCAAAACAATTCAGAAAAAAAAAGCCAGATTTGTTGCTTGTTGCTTTTGAATAAAATAGTCTTTGGGCGGTCTGAAAAGTTGCTAAATAGTTGGCAACATCCATCCATCCATATTCTAACACGTCTATCCCTATTGAGGTTGCGAGGGGTGCTGGTGTCTATCTCCAGCTGTCTATGGGCGAGAGGCGGGGTACAACCTGGACAGGTCGCCAGGCTATCGCAGGGCTAGTTGGCAGCAGTGTCGATGAAAGTAAGCGAGGCGACCATGTGAGAGCAGAACGTTAGCCTCTCCCATCAGTCCCCTCGCCGTGTGTTTCTTAAGGTGGAGAAGATTGGCAAGACAATGTTGTTTGGGTTGGAGTCTCTCTGAAAAATTGAGTGCCACCTTAAAAATACCGTTAATCGAACCAATAAGGGTGAAGCTTTTCAGTCTGCGAGGACCGTCTGACGTGGCCCTGGGGCTGTTTTGATACCCACCCCTAACCCTGACACAGTTCATTCTGATTAACTATTTAGAGCTTTTTACCCTTTCTGCTTTGCTCTGAAAGACATTTTTACTTGTTTTCTCAAGAATCTGTGCAATGTTCTTATTCTCATCATACATTCCTTCTTTAAATCGAAGTCTGTAGAGAAAAAAAGTTATAGGTTATTTCATTGTATTTGGCCACAACTCTTCAGAGGTCAGAGCATGTAGGAAAGACACATTTCCTTTTTTCACCTGCGGAATATTGCCAAAATTAGAAATATTCTTACCAGGGGTGATGCTGAAAAACTAGTCCATGCATTTTTTACTTGAAGGCTGGAGTTTGCATTCATATCCTGAAAATCACTGTGAAAAGTAGACAGGACTTTTAGCACACTTCCAGCTCAGTGGGTACAAAAGTTCACACCTCCCTTTCTTACTGGATGGAGGAATGCATCACCTGCTACTTTGTGCCCCTTCCTGAACTTCTGTGCTTCAGGCAATGGCTTGCTCCAGTGGCCCACATGGGTGAGGACAAATCCCTCCATTCTAAAGGTTCTTGTAAGCAATCAGCTTCCTGAAAAGCTCCCACGTACAAAGGTCCGCCTGCAGCATTGCAGCCATCTCTTTGTTTTACTTTTACCAGCAGCAAAAGCCTGGGAGATATCCCCCTGATGACCGCATGCTTCAAGCTGCCAGTGGACTGCAAGGCAGAGAGGAGCCACACCGAGTTTATGCAGAGGGTAACTACTTAAGGAAAAGTATTGACTGGATATTTTAAAAGAGAAACAATACTGTATGAGCAAAGCAAGATGTCACCAGAGCTGAAACGTCCTCCAGATTTCTTAGAGACAAACCCAGCACTAACTTGGCTATCCAGATTGATAACATGTAGCACTCTCCGTTCGGCAATTTATCAAACTGGGACTGATCCCATTGAATCCGTTTGGGAAAAGAAGGAACATTCAGCAGAACATTCTGAGCTGATTGGATCAAGCGATACCTAGTGCCCGCCTCCCAAAGGTTGGCTGTAGCCAATCACGATATCAACGACAAAACACAACAAGTTACCCTGGGCCCTGCTCTTGTTTTTTTTCCTTTACCATTAAAGAACATCCTCACCATCTTCTGTGAGCTTTAGCTTCTCAGCCTCTAAAAAAAGATAAGATGTGTTGAGTCCATAAAACTCAAATATATTGTTTATATGCATCGCGTGAATGCATGACATTAAAAGTATAGCATCATTTGGGCTCAAGCCATCTTTTGCAGTTGCAATATTGCACTTAGTTATTGCAATGATGATGCTTTATTGCAGATGGACATATATCAACCAATAGACACTTAAGACTGTGACTGATATTAGTTTATGTTTCCATGCACAAAATTTCACAATCGGATTAGAATGTATGTGGATTAAATAATCGGATTGTACGGTTTATAATGGGCACACAATTAATTAATCCGATCATGATGGGCATGTATATGCACCTGGTTTTATTCAGGATATATCCACTTAGACATTTTTAGGGGAAGTTATCAAATTCCCCTAAAAAACACAGAAAAAGCACTTACGTCTTTGATAAACTACAAAAATAGTAAACAAAGCAGTATTATACGAGTTAATTTGTCTGCCACCCCAGCAGTTCCAGAAGGCGTCCCTCCATCGGCTGTATCCGGCTCCTACACTTGAAATCTGCGTCTCTTCAGCTCCTTGTAGGCTTCTTGAGCGCTGGAGTATGTGCACATGCCCGTGGATCCTCATATTAGTGAACAGCATTTGAAAACGTATTCCTTTGTCTTTGGGCATTTCTTTAATGCCGTTGTATTCTCTTCGCCTCTTAACAATCTCGGGTGTGTAATCATGGTCCAAAAGTATGAATGCATTGCCCACCTGTATCTTGCCTTTTTTCCACACTTCACCCAGGATTGTTTCTTTCGTAGAAAACTACAGAAAGTTGACAGTGACAGCCGTTGGTGATACTCCAGACGGGGGTTTACTTGCAAGAGCCTGATGTGTGCGTTGTATCTTAAGATTAAAGCCCTCCGGTAGTTGTAGCTGGCTCTGTAAAAGCTTCTTAATAAACTTTGTTGCAGAGTCCCCCTCTTATCCTTCTGGCACACCAAAGATATGTATGTTATTTCTTCTGGAACTTTGAGCTGGAGTTTTCCCTGCTGTTAGAGGCAGGTGCACAGCGCCTATGTCGCCTCCTCTGCCCAGCCCACCACCTGGTTCACACGGGCCTCCGCCTCATCCATCCGCTATGATAGGCCTTGTACATCGACCCAACTGGTCAATTTCCTGTTTGAGCTTTGCATTGTCTCCTTTTAGATCAGATTTTAAGTCCTCTATTGCCTTAAGTACCCCAGCAATGTCCATGCTAGTACCAGGGCTCCCTGTTCCCGTGAGAGCCGTGATGTTGCTAGCTTGGTCCGGTTGGATATTTTTATCGATCCTTTGTGCTCCTAGTGTGCTTCTTCTCCCTCTCATATATTATTTTATCGAAGATAACAAACAATAGCGAGTCGGAGAGGTTTCAATGCGACCGACTACTCCATGAGCTCACCCGGAAAGTCCTACAAGTGATGATTGTTTTGCAGCACTACCTTGGCTAGCTCCGACAGTGCACAACAATTTTCTAGCGCTAATGACGGAGTGAAACTGACCTTTGTTTTAAACTGGGACTGAGAAATACGTCCCAACAAACGCTAAAGTCATCATGAAGAATCTGCACACAGAAATAAGATCACAAACACCTGAAAATTGTGAAATGAGTTATGGATGCAATGGGAAATTGCTGGTACAAATGCCTCCCAAAGTCTGAAACTAAAAGTAGTTGGGATTAAATGCAAATCATTTTTTAATTGGTTTTCTCTCCAGCACTGCCAGATGTGTGGATTCCTCCTTCTGGGCTCTCTGCTTGGACGTCATGCAGCCTTGGGACAGACGTGTTTCTGCTTGAACTAAAAAAATAGATTTCATCTCTGGGTTTCCTTCTTCCAGATGCTCCAGAAGGAGAACGGAAAGGCTCAGATCAAACAGCACCCGCCGGAAATGAACTGGACCTGTTTGGACCGATGGTCTCCAACCCTCTTCCCCCCAGCAACACAAAGCAAGATCAGGTAGCTGAAAACACACACACACACACACTTTCATCAGCTGCTTATCACCTCAGACAGGCTGCAACTGAGGGAGTCTGCAGAGACAAACACGCACACGCGAGCGAGCGAGCATGTTCACGAACCCGCCGTGTCTCTGGTACGTGGCGACACACACTCTCTGAGGATTGACATCAAAGAGACCTGTCATGAAATCCTTTTTCATTGAATTAATTTGACCGATGTCCTTCAAGGAAGCTTGCAACAGTGCCAAATTGGGTGAGACAAACCAAAACAAACAATTTTTATTTCTGGGCCCAGTCACAGAATTTATCTAGTTGCTTATAAGGTCACGCTTCTAAGGAAACAAAGCTTGTTTTAACATAAATCTGTAAAGTACAGCATGAAACAAATGGGATTAAAGCTACGGCGTAACGGTACACAAAAATCATGGTTCGGTACATTTTTTTGTTCGCTTCAAACAAGGGAAACGAATAAAAGCGACCACTTAATACCTTATCAGAGATCTGTTTACATTTTTAATTAACAAAAGGTAAGTGGGTATAGCTAATGGGATGGATAGAAGGAGGCAGGGAAGAATTGATGGAATATTAAACCACTTTAAAATGCTCTATGTTGTTTTTTTGGGAATATTTTTGATAAGGCTACGAGGACCTTTTAAGAAGGTTTAAATCACTTTGGAGTTGTTTAAATACTTAGAGCAATCCAGTATACGAGATTTACTTGAATGCACCATAAAAGTACAGCTGTTGGGAAACCCCCTCGTGTCGGAGTGAGTCCAACAGAACCAGTGTGGTTGAGCCGCTGGATCTGGACATCAGATGGATTTTTCTCCAGTGATGTTCGCATTCCGCTTTACGCTGTTTCAAGTTAGTAATTCAGTTAGGTCAGAGCAAGCCGTCTACCATTGTTGCTTTCTTAACATACGTACTCTGACATAACGTTCGTAGCTACATGAGAAACTTAAAAGTTCACAAATATAGCATAGGTTAGGGATAGCTGTGAGTCGGTTTAGTTTGGGTGTCCCTTTTTAAAGTTGGGCTAGTCAAAGTGTCATGGCGCCCTTGGTTCTGCATATTATTCTACATGTGTTCACGTATCAAACAAAGCTGTATGTATTCGCTGCCTGTGCGTACTGAAACTGACTGGCCTGCACCGGATATTTTTGGTATGAATACGTGTACCGTTACACTTCAGTCAGTATTAAAACTAAAGACTGCAAGTGTTACAACTTCCATCACCATTGGTTTCCATCACTACGTCCTCTAGCTTGATCTGCGACACGCACCAACAGTGTGCTGACCACAGCTTGTAAAAGTCACATCTGCAAAGGAGACACTGAAGATGGTTCATGTGGATTCCAGGTCCCCAACCTCCATCCTCCATCAGGTCTAGCAGAGCGGATCTGAAGCATTTTATTAATGAAGCTGATGAAGCATCATCTGGACAACAGATTGGACTGGAGATGGAACTGTGAAGCCGTTTAGAAGAAGGACAGAGAGACAGAACAGACTGGACTCCTTGAAGAAGCTTAGGTCCTTCAGGGTTTGCAGCAAGATTTGGCAGATCTTGTCACAGAGTCTACTGTGGCGTTTACTGAGTGTATATAGCTTCTGTATATATATCCATTTTATTTTACTGTATTTTATTATTTTTTTGTCTGCACCATCAACACCAAGTCAAATTCCTTGTAAGTGCAAACCTACTTGGCGATTAAACTTGATTCTGATTCTGAGAGTGTGATCTCTTCTGCCATCATCTGTTGGGGTAGCAGCATCAAAACCAGACTTAATCAAGCTCCACAAGCTGATAAAGAAAGACGGCTCTGTTCTGGAGACTGCTCTAGTACTTCTGAAGATGATCTGAAGATGATGGACAACCCTGAGCATAATCTTCATTCTCGTCGTACAACAGCAGAGTGTCTTCAGTCAGAAGCTTCAACCAGTGTTAGATTATTATGAAAACAGCAACTTTTTCAATAAGAGGTCTTCTTCAGGTCGATGCAAATGTCCAGATGGTGCAAACTGTCAAGGAATGTTTTTGGGGATCTGAGATGTAAATGTAAAGTATTTTCTGCAGTTTACAGTTGCAATAACCGGTGAAAACTGCTGAAAGTAGATTACGTGGCGCAGATCACCATTTTGGGCTGAGATTCTGGAGAGGAGTTTTTATGCGCTGATAATATTGCAGAAACCTAACCCATAAACCATACTTTAATGCTTATTAATTTGTTGTCTCTGTATTTGACAACTAAGGCTGAATCATATTGCCAAATGAAGCACGCTGGAGTTGCAGTGTCAGCACAGGCAAGAGGTATTAAGCTCATGCATCAGTTGCAAGCAAATTTTAAGATATGAATCACCTGGAAAATAAATATAAACATGTATTTGTACATGTATAAGCCGCATGGCGGAGCAGAGTCAACTTCTCAACCAAAACTCATTGATGTGCTCAGAAGGGGCGAGGATGTGATGACAGAAAAGCAAATGGTGAATTTTGTTTCTTCTTGTCAGACAAACAGAGATCATTACGGCTATTTATCTTTTTCATTCAGACAGATCAACCCCGCCCCCCCCTTTTTTTTCTTCTGCTGAGCCCTTTCCAGTTGTGTGTACTTTACTGACATTTCCTGCAACATTTAGAGTAAAGACCTGCGAGTTGCCTCGCCGTGCGGGGGACCAGTAATTGCCTCTGCCTTGGTGTGAAGGTTAGCTTTCCCTGTTTGTTAGTACGTAACCCATGACTTTTACAAACTAATAGGTTCTGCTCAGATGGAAGAAGAAACACGTTGGGGGTAATTGAACCGGTGACTTATTCTCACTCATTGCCGTCTTAATTCTTTGTTGCCTCGGGTCTTTTGACTTTCAAATCATATTCCTCCTCCACGCATACGCCAGGAAGATGCAGCTTGAACGCACAAACTTGCACACAGGGGGGCTGAGTGTTGGATTCAGCAGGTGGATAAACCTCTGCAGCATTTCACACACCCTGCTAATCACAACAATACAGTTTGATTAGCTTGGGATTTAAAGAACGAGGGAGCTGGCAACCCTCTGGTTCCAGCAGCTATTAACAGGCGCTAAGGAACGCCTTGCGTCTGCGTGCATGTCAATTATGAAAAATGTGATTACAGCTTTGTAGACGTGGATGGATTTGTGTTATCCCTTGCGTTCCTCCTCCTTTTCTCTCTCTCTCTCTCGCTCTATTTCCCAAACAAACTCGCAAACATCTTTTTTTTTTTTTTTTGTTGGGGAGGAAGAGAAATGATTAGACATTTGGAGAAAAAAAAAGGCTATCAACTTATAATGCACTTGTTTAATGCCTCCTAAAGTAACCTTCCTGTCAGGTGTTTACATCTTTTCATCTCAGCCATGAATTTCATTAATTCAGATGTTTTAAGAACTTAAACATTTTCTTTGTTTTACGGTGGAATACTTACACAGCAAACGACTTCAATGATTTTAAAGCAAAAATATGGCGGAGAAGTTTAAATGTCTAATTTACACAGAATCAAAATTATACATACTGGCTTAAACTTGTATCCCATTATAATACTAGACTGAATGCATTTTAGCAAGTCAGCAGAAAGTCAGAAATAAACTTCGTTTCCTCCAGACTAGATCTACGCTGTCATGTCTTTTGCAGGACTATAATGGTAAGCATAAATTATTTGTTACTCCAGCAGGAGAACATCTTATTTCAAGCTAGCTAACTGTTGCAGCTTCTGTCTGCTACAATAAACGTGCCAAGGCCTCACAACCAGTTCTCAGAGTCCTGCTTCCAGAAATCCCAGCTATCCCTTCAAGACTTCCAGCGTAATGTTGGGAAGCTTATTTCTTTCTTTCTTGTTTTTAATATTTTCAGGGTTTCATCTAGTCGGAGGGTTGGGGGGGTGATGATGACATCAACCATTTTGCATATTTGTTCATTCATTTGTGACCCAGGCTGTAGGAAAAAGAAGCTTTTGCCAAGGCAAAGTGATTAAGTGACACAGTGATTTAAAACGTGATTAAATGTGTTTGGAACTACACATGACCTTTATAAAATAATTTATGAATTTTAATACATTGTCTGAATCAACACTACGTAAAACAAACTGTACCAAAAAGACAGTTATTAGAGGCAACGAGAACGATGTGAATAAGTGATTGAAGCTGTGTGTGAATCATATTCAGGAAATTTGTTTAGTGCATCAGTTTCAGAGTCAAAACTGACAACTTTAAAAACTATATTTACGCCATTTTTATTTCCCGCTTTCAGGACGAGGCATTAGCAGGTGTGGTGTGCCTGTGAGACAGCACTGAGGGAAGTGGGAACAGGCTCATAGCAGCTCTCGCTACTGTCCCAATACAGTGACTACAAAACGATTTGTACTTTCACGTAAAGTTGCCATTAACACAGGAAAAGTAGCTGGGCTTGGTGCTCTTTGCCTTCTACAAAACAGTCGCAAGAGGGGTTTGAAAAGTCACTAAATATAGCAACAAAGACGCTGAATGGGCAACGCTGAACTGTCGTCTCTAGTTTTCCTTCCTTCCTGAGAGCAGCGCTGCAGTACCCATTAGGCAGCTTGGCAGCAAGACAGGAAGGAGCAGGCAGTATTGGTTTTTCAAAATAAAGTAAATTTTAAAATTCCACGATATTTTAATTCATTTCAAACTCTGATGGGAAAACATAATTCTGAAGGTGTGGCGACAAATGTGGCGGTGCACCACGATCAATTACATGTAGCGGAAAGCCTGATTATGCCTGTTTTAAGATTATTTGACAATGCTCAACAGTTCTCCAACTTATTTCACCAAACAGCTGAAACTCATAAGGCCATGAGTTTTATCTTACCACTCTAGCCAGGCTTAAAGAGATCCACCTTCATGATACCAGCTAACTCCAACCTTCAGCTCCACATAGCCGGCTGAGTCCTAAAGCTCCCTTCTTAGCAGAGCCCTCTGCCTCTGCAGCGACTTTTAGGCCTTAAGAGATGTGTTTGGAAGTGTTCCCGTGGTTCATGATGTGGAGATTTAGGTTGGAAAACAATCATGTGCAACAATGTGAAGGGCTGAAGACAGCACCTCTGCCTTGGAAAAAAAAGAGGATGAACAGGGAACAAGCAAGGCGGTCGTTAATGTAATCTTGCTCATAATTAGGGAGGAGCAATATATCTACATTAACATCTGTATCAGCCCATGTTTGTCATTTTCCAACATGTCGGCATCGGTCCGATCAGTAAAACTGGGCCGATATTAATAACCGATATTTGTGTTTCATGAGAAGAGGGTGTTGGCCATGCAGTGTTTTATCTTGTAATATTGGTGCAGCGAAGGATCATGGGATGTTTACCTGAAGCAGAGAAGCGTCATCAGCAGTGTGCTCTAAGGGTAGAGAAATTTACAGAAAATCAATGCCGGTTATCGGCTATGACAGGAACATTAATTATGGATATCGGCCTAACTGTTCGTATCGGTGCATCCTTTGTTTTCCTATAAACAAGTGTTGCATTTTAACAGGGTTGTGTAGACTTTTTTAGAGCCACTGTAAGTGAAACAAGCAGATGTTGAACATTTATTAAAAGGCTTCTTGCCCACTTATATCACCAACAGGTGATCTGATTGGAGCATCGACACGTTCAATTAATATAAGAGCAATATGTTTCTTTAACTCAAGAATTTGTCTAATTCACACATTTCAGTTTACTCTAATAAACTTTCACACTTGGCCTCTCTGCTGGACTGCCAGTTTGTGTTTCTGGTTTTCTCTGTGCTCCTTGAAAGATTAAATCTGATTCTGCATCGACCATTTTAAGTCCTTAATGGACAACAGATCTCAGTCAACGCTTGCCTTAGCCTCTTTTTGTTTTTGTAATTTAGAATGATCAGTTGTAAAACTGGAACTTTACCAGCTAAATCCAATCCTGAGGAAAACTACGTACACGCCATGATTTAAACGTGTATAGTAGGGGTTGTTTTGTGTATGATTTATGGGTCTCTCATCGATGTGGAGGAATTTGGCCCACTCTGTGACTCAATGACTGCAACGTCTTCAGGTTCTATAGCTGCAAATGGGGCCCACATCATTAGGCCTCTGCCACCATGCTTGAAGCAGCTTCCCTAACATCACACTGTTATTTGGTTTGTATAAAGAAGGCAAACAAAAGGGTGAATTTCTTTTGTCAAACCTTGGAGATACCACATTTATGCACAAAACAGTTGATGCTCAGTATAATTTGAAATACACTCCATGTTACTTTTTTTATTATTTCATTAGACAATTAATTATGCATTATATCAAATGGTTTTAAAGAACAACACATTTCTTTGGTTATTGCAACAATGACACATTCCCAGTTGAACACATCTATCAGAAGCACAATGACATTTTTATGTGGGTTGAGTAAATTATATTTTTCCTTTTTTTTTTTTTTTGCAGACCAGGCAATAACTTTTTCACTGTCTTTGTCTGTAATCAAATAAATGTCATTTTTGAATTCATGCTTACAACACATTTAGTTTTCTTTTCCAATAAAAATATTGAGTTAGTACTTGTTTTATAAGCATATCCCCAGATCTCCACACAGTAAATCATACGTGGGACCATCAGTGAGTTATGCAACACTCAAAGGTCCCCGACATGTGCAGCGTTGCAGTTGTGTTTAATTAGGGCTGCACAATATTAGAAAAACCTGCAACATGCAACCGTGCTGGTGAATGCTGCAACGACAATATGACAATATGCAACGACAATAAATAACTAATTTCTTGACCGTCTGTTTTGATGTTTCTACTTTTGTATCATTGCAAGCCGTTGCCCCACACAGTCAGTAGTCTATCTTGCATCTGAAAACAGCTTTAATCAATATTTTCATCTCAGTAACCATTGTAGTACCTTTCTCCAACATTTTCTTCCACATTAAGAAAGAAGCCTCACCAAATAAAGCAGCGGCGTAGAGAGCCTGAATGTGTGCCGCTTATTTAGCTGTTATGTTACAATCAAAGCAGTTCTTGTTGATACCGTGTAAAATGATGAGGCAAAAATATATTGCAACGAGAAAGTTGCAATATATTTAGCAGCCCTTGTGTTAATCCATACCTGCATGCGCCGGCAAACCTAGAACCCTTTAAAGCTCCTGCCGTTGAGCCGCTACTTTTCATGTTCTACCCAATTAAAGCAACTAGGGTCTACTTAGTTCTCCCCAAGACTGAACTGAAAGCCCCAGAATCTTTTTTCTTTTCTCTCTAATGTCTGTATAGTACTGTCTGAGCATTATCATGTTATGCTCATATAATGCTTGACGAGGTGTCCATTATCAGAAATTAATGGACGATGCGGCACGGAGGACGGTTGCTTCTGCAAAGTCCATTCATTTTTGATAATGGACACCTCGAAGGGCATTATCCCACTCATACCATGGTCACTTACAAAATAACTAAATATTCAATCAATTACTAATACTCTGTTTGTTTTCACCATTAAAATCGTACGTTTTTCACAAGAACAGGCTGAGAGAACTATTTAATATCCCTTATTGTGACGCTTTACAAAGAAAGGTAACCAGCTCTGGCCACAGAACCTACAAAGTATCATGTAGACTTTCCTGCCGTTTGAGCCAGCGCAATAATTCATAAGGATTAGGACACTCATAGGTGTCCAGTGAGTGTCCCATTAGTAGGGGATAATGCCCGACCAGGTGTCCATTATCAGAAATGAATGGACGATGTTGAGGTCGCTTCCACGAATGGACACCTCGAAGGGCATTATCCTGCTCATGCAATGGTCACTTACGAAATAAATAAATATTAAATCAGTTATTAATATTTTAATGTTTTTTCCCACCGTTAAAATCGTAATTTTTTTTTTTACAATAACCGGCTGAGAGAACCGGCTGCGTCAACTGTCTTCCCGTTACCAGCTACCGTTTGAGCCAACGCAATAATTTAGAACAATCAGGCTATTTGACCTGAACTTTTTTATTGGTGTCCTATAAATCAGGAAATACACTGGCTGCTTGACGTAAGCGGCGCGGCTTACGGGCGTGTTTTTAAAAGCGTAAATTTACACCAGACGCTGAAAAGTACGCTCCACAGCTGCGTGTTTCTGTGCAGAAAAGTGGAAAGAGCACCAAGGAGAAGGCGCACCTTCGTCTTCCTTCTCCTAGTTGACAAAGTGTTGCGAGACGAAAGTGCTGAGCAAAAATGCGTGATTCCCATCAACCCGCAGCGTCAACAACAAGGTGACTTCGACCATCTTGTGGCCGAATTTGGGACACTTTCGTAGGTGAACTTTGACAGAGGATGTTGGTTTCCCGTTTATTCCCGGCCTAAGAGGAGCGCATACGCGCCTGAAATTAGAACTTCAATCTAATTTAGACGTCGCGTAGCATTAATACGCGCGTTGTGTGCATGTATTATGCTTCTAGTGTAAATTTAACTGATTAAAATGAAAAGCTAACCTAAGCGTAGGACGCACGTATGCCGCTTCGCTGCGCTTACACGCTGGATCGCGTCCGGTGCATTTCCTCCTTAACACCTTTTAACGGACACCCTGCAGCCAATCAGAGCTGAGTATTCACCCTAATCATTGTATAAAGTAAGTTTTGTAGTCCTCATATCTAAATACTTGATATTTAATGGATGCATCCTATAGAGTAAACTAATAAGTCGTAAAGTAAAAACTTCAAGCTTTAGACCGCTCCGGCTGCAGTTTGTAGTCCTAAACGGTAAATGATGGAAGTGGGTAGAGTTCACAGAAGCGGCTGCTAAAGACAGGATTGGGAGACCGAGCGGAGAACAGAGACGACTTATTGAATGCTCCGTTCTGTCAGGAGTAAAATGCAGAGATAGACGTGGCAGAGAGAACAGAGAGGCTCTGAGCTGCTGATGATCAGTGGTCTGTTTTTCCTTGTGTGGATTTATTTTCGTCTCCCGATTCACGCTGTTCTTCTTTGGCACGCCATAATTCGCTTTCTCCCAGGCAAGCTTCTGCTTTTGTCTTTAGTAAATTACCACAAAATCTGCGGCTATACGCGGAGCGCGGCGGGGTTTTAAAGCCACAGATGGCCTACCAGAGGGGGAGTGTATGGGTATTTTCAAGCCATGATGGGAAAACGTGGAGCGAAAGAAAGGTGTGTGTGTGTGAGTGTGTGTTTGGCTGTAGAGGTCTATGAATAGCGACAGTGAGGAAAAGGCTGTCAGAGCAGTAATTCAGTGCTCCGGCTGCACCCATCAGCACAAACACAGGGCGAGAAGAATGGAGCCTTGTTGGAGAGGTTTTCTATTACACAATGTGCTGCTAGGAGCCCCGCAAGGCATCACACATGACGCGGTGGAACGCACGTTTGTGTGTGGACACGTTCGCCTCACTGTCAACAGGTCTGAGCCAGTGGGAGATGAGGGAAGCTGCTCGAGTTTTGCCTCTTTCAGATGAGTGCCCGGCAGGACGTGTCGGTGCCTCTCGCGTCGTAGGCCACCTGCTTGGCTTTGGCGAGGAATCTCCTGATTGCGCTGCCATTCTCTGACTGCAAGAGGAGCCGATGCTCCTGGAGTGTCTGCTATTCACAGATGGCGGAAGGAATGAGAGGCTGCTGGAGCGTTTTTTTTTTTTTCAGCAGCTGCAACAATTATTATAGTCTAAAAATGCAGCAAGTTGTAAAAAAGACGGAACTTATGTAGCAATTTTCTAGTCAAAAGTACTCTAAAGGTTGCAGTTGATCAAAACAGACCACACATAGGGACACCTATCCTTCCTTCCTGGTCCTTGTGTTGCTCTTCCATGTCCAGATTCGCCTGGGCGATGGTCCTCCTACTCTGACTGGGATGCAGTGATGAGCCTGAGTCCCTCTGCTCTGTCTGCAGGGATCCCCTGGGTGTAGAAGTCAAACAGAAGTTCTGACAGAAGTTAGCTTTGCGAACATTAGCTTCGTGAACGGACGCGCTCGGCGTCTAAACTCTTCCGGTGAGGATCTTTTGTCGCCTGCTCTCGACTTCCCTCCTCTCCTCCAAACAGGAGCAGGTTGCATGCTAATGTGCTGCTGCTGCTATTAATAGGAAGCTCCATCTTGCCTCCGCGAACACCTGCCTCACCTTTACAGGCTTCATGACGCAGGGCAGACAGCGCCTGTGCTCAGATGAGTTTCTGCATCTTTCTGCCATCCACGCCCGTCCCTCCACTCCATCTTGTCCTTTCCTTTGTTCTTCTCCTCCGTTCTGCCATTCATCACCCCCTCTCACTTACCTTTTCTCCCCATACCGCCCTCATTCGCGCCGTCTTCCTCCTCTCTCTGTTCATCGCACCGCCTCTTGCCTCCTCCCTCCCGCCTGCTGTCGTTGGGTGGACAGACCGAGGGGAGCAGCGCTGCCTGCTAGCCGGCGGAGGACGACACACTCCTGGATGTCTGCGGTGTGTTTGCGACCCTGATTTCAGGGCGTTTATTCCACCGGGGAGAGTGTTGCCGGAGCAGCTGTTTATCAAGCTGTCTGTGCTGGTGTTACTCATGAAGCCCGGCTGCCTCCTCTACTCCCCATCCCATGGCTTCCTCTCACACACCTGGGCTACTTTCAGCTCTGGACGATAAGCTTAATGTGTCTGTATGTTTGTTTGTTTCATAAACGAGAACCTGTTTGTGTGTTCCAGTTCACGTCTGCCTCTCTTTGCAGCCGCCTAATTAATATAATCCATCTCACTTAGATGTGACAAGGCCTCCCCGCCTTTCTTTTCTCGTTTCTGCGCCGCACTTTCTTCACCTGCGTATATCTGCGTATTGGTCCGTACCTGAGCTCACCTGGGGTCAGCGCTGAAACAGGAAAAAGTTACATTTAGCTGTTAAATGTTCCTGAAACGCATCCTGAGCGAGCTTAGATTATGAGAGCATTCAGATCTCCCCACGTTTGGAAAGCCGACTGGACACAAAGATGAACCCTCTCTTAAAATGCTAACAAAAAAAACAACTACCTGGTTGTTTATGAAGTGCTAAAGCTAATATGAATTTAACCTGAAGTGTAAAAAATATTTGATTAAAAAGATTCAGGAATGAATCCAAGGCGGGGATGAGTCGAGGGAGAAAAAATTAAGTACACCCTGGCTGTGTCCGGAAGATTTAGGAGGAGAAGTAGCGACCTTAACTGCACCACTTAGGTTTGCATCTGTCTGGCCATAACTCACAGCACCATGTGGGAAGAAAACCAAATGTGCTGCAGCACAGCAGCACAAAACCTTAGTGCCTGACCAGGACCATGGCAGCGTGCAGCTATTGCTTAGACCACATGTCCCAAACCCCATTCCTGAAGGGCCGTTGTCCTGCATAAAATAATTAGGCCAGAACTTCACTACATGCTGAGAATCAAAGGTTTTAACCCACAGGATCAGGGATACATCTAAGACACCGTGCCTCGGGTATCAAACTCCTGTCCCTCGAGGACATTACCCTGTGTGAAGTACTCTGGGCTCAGTAATAAAGCCATCTGTCCCACTGCTGAAGCTTGCACCGAACTAGTTCATCAAGACGATGATCCCAAACACAGCAGCAGATTTTCAACTGAGGGACGGAAACGTCTGGAAATCAAGGTGCTGAATCAGCCAGGTTAAAGTCCCCAGAGAGCTGTGTGTGGGGGGGGGGAAACGAAGATTAAAATAAAAATGAAGGAACTGAAGTGAACTTGAGTGGACCAAATTCTTCCTAAATGATCTGAGAGACCCATGAATTTGAGGAAAAAAATGACTGAAGACTTACTGCTGCTACAGGGTGAAAATGGACCCCTGCCTGAAATCTGACCGCTGTGCCGTTAAGTTGTCGTCCTTTCAGCCGAGGCGCCTGTCACAAATCAAACCCTTCCTTTCTCGGCCTCACTCAGAGACAGTGATCCACGCTTTTATTACTTCTGGATTACTGCAACTCTCTTTTGATCACCGTTAGTCAGGCCTCCCTCAGCTGGTGCAAAACGCTGCTGCTCGATTTCTAACTGGTACAGGTAGACGAGAGCACATACTTCCGATTTCGGCGTCCCTTCATTGGCTTCCTATTCAGTTTCAACTCCAATTTAAAGTCCTTTTGTTTGTCTTTTAATGGTCTCAGCCCTTCTGATTTGTCTGAACTGTTGCACCTTTATATGACCGGATGCAGAGCCTTTGCAGCTCTGGCTCCTAAATTGTGGAATTCGCTGCCGCTGATGGTCAGGCAGATCTAACCTCTTTCTGTTTTTTAAAACTCTAAAAACACATTATGATTTTATTGGCTTTCAACCCAGAAAGAGTTAATATTGCACTCTGTTTCTGGTTTCTTTTTTGCATATTTGTTTCTGTTTTATTGTTGTTCTTTGTTTTTATATTTGTACAGCACTTTGGTCAGCTGCTATGTTGTAGAAATAAATATGTTGCGGTTGGTACACGCTGCAGAACCATGGGGTGTACTTCGTTTTCCCCACACACAGCTTTGCTATTGTGGCTTCATAATTGTTAGATGAAAAATGTCACTTTGTTCACTTTAGATTAGAGTTAGGTAATCAGGGGTCTCATTTATAAAGCTTGCTTACGCACAAAATGGGGCCTGAAAAGTGCGTTCCACGCAAAAGTTGGCATCTATAATTAAAAAAAAAAAACTTGATGGGAAAATGTGCGGCCCTCACGGCAGCTCTGACTCAGGAGTACACGCATTTTGGAGACGGGAAATTGGCGACGCAGATGATCAAGTGGTGAATTGCAGTCAAACTGCATGAGGATTCCTCTCTGATGTTCAATTTCACTCCATATCAGACTTTATCATAGATCATCATGATCATAAGCATTCATAACCGCATTGTTATTCATTCTTGTGCTGGTGACACTTAAGTATGGATATGGGACATTTCCAATAAATAAAAAAATGCCCATAAGCCATCTTAAATCTTAAATAAAAGTTGGCACAACATTGTATCTGGGTCTTCTACCATCACATTCCTCTCTCCAATGATCACCAGGGTTATTATTGTTGTCACAAGGTGTGCGGTAATCACTTTTATTGCTGTAGACAGTCAGATACACCCGTGCGTAATGCTGCTCGGTGGATGCATTGGCGCTGCTGGAAGACCCTGCTGATGGGATAGAGGAAACGTGGTTTCAGGGATCAAATAATATACGTTACGTTCTGCTATAACTGAGAGGGGAAAGTGGCTGCACCTCCCTCCCAGGTGCTAAAAAGGCAGCTCTCCGACCCCCAGAGTGCAAAGGAGGTGCGCTCATCGCTCACACCCAGGCAGCACTCAGCGCACATTGGCTTCCTAATACTATTTTTTTTGCAGTTTCTCTTTTGTTTTTGTTTTTCCTTCTTCTTATTATTTGGGGGGTGGCTAATAATTGCCAGTGAAACCGCTCATTCCTCCTGGTCTCCATTCCTCCTCTGAATCTCGATCTTAACGCATAGCTGCAGGGGAATTTCAACACAGAGCACAGCCTCGTAATAACAACTTATTCTAATGTGGGCATCATAAGTGCTTTTACCTCTGATTGTCACATTTAATCACCTTCTCTCTGAATGTTTATCCCAGTTTCTTTGCCTTTCCTCCGTACGTCACCATGATGAAAAACAAACTGCTGGCCCATTTGTAACACATTTGTAACATTCATGAGGCAGTTTTAAAGGCCTCAGGAATCTTTTGCAGGTGCTTAGAGTTAATTTCTTCACATCGACCATTTATGGTTGAATCTGGGCGTGTAGAGGGCTGAACATCAGGTGGACCCAGGTACACATACATTCAGGTACAGCTGTCATCTATAAGGGAAAACTTTATTTTTCTTTTTTTTGCGTACGCCATTTTCTCTTTCTTGCCATACGAAAATTTTTAGTAAGGATTCCTCACAAAGTTTTATAAATGAGACCCCTGGTCATTGTCATTATGTCCCGATACTTAAAACGATATGACTGAAGCAGTGTGTGCTTTCTTTTTTTATCTGAACTTCATATGCACATTTTATCTGGTGCCTTCTGTCTGTTTCAGCCAGGTTCCAGTGCCGCGCCTCCACAGGTGGAACCCCCCATCACCACCACGCCCTCCTCCTCTTCCTCCACCACCACCACTACAGCGAAGGTGGAGGAGAAGAAGCTTTTATCTAAAGACTCCATCCTGTCTCTGTACAGCAGCAGCTCAGCGGGCAGTCAGCCGCAGAGCCAACAACAGCCTGCCGCCGGACCAGGTATCAGCCGCCTTCACACGGCCACCATCCATTTTTAATAAGTCGCTGGCATCCAGGTTCAGGCAGCCGACTTTTATTGTTTCTCTCTGCAGCTCAAGGCTCAAGCAAAGCCACTTTATGCACGTGCGTGGAGTTTTACAGGATCTATATCCATTTTCCTCTGAACTCTGGCTGCATTTTATAGGGGCTCAGTACATGAACTGTCAGACTACAGGTTCTTACTGCACACCGCAAAAGCATTGAGAAGTTATTGGAATAATCCTTTTTTTTTTTCCCCATTTGAGTTTCACAACCACTATAGTGGTTTATTGTTGCAGACAGGAGCAAATCCCACCTCAAGCCATAGTTTTCCCTCGTTTGACTTCGCCCAGATCATGCAAACCTGCGTCTACCTGAGGTCAGATCAGGTTTCCTGTTAATTGGTAAACATGGCAGCATTTCCGTAAGGCGTGATTTTATTTAGTTACTGTTAGCGTATCTACATTGTCACTCGCACAGCACCCTCCAGGCTTTTTAGTCCCCCTGGTAAAGATGTGTCAAAACAGCCTTAAAAATAAATCCATCTTTTAGTGCGGCTGCATAATCTCAATGAAGATTTCAGAGAAAGCCAACATTTTGTTTGAGTACAATAATTCATCGGGGGGCAAAGAAATTCCACATTAAGAAATTACAATATTTTTTTGCAAACCCACTGGTGCCACATGTATTTGTGCCCCTGAGAGGTCTTGTAAAATAAATGCAGCAGAGGGAGTTTTTTTTCTTCCTTTTTCAAAGTCGAATTAATATGTCGTAAGCACCGTTCACTCCTCAAAAGGGGAAAGACAAGAGAGCATGTCATTCATGTGGGTATTGATCTTCATAAGTCAACTTATAGCAACCATTAAACACACCCTACATGCTTGAGGAGTTGGCTAAACGCGGCTGGGAATGTGCGTCAGATGAGGCTAAGATCAAGCTTCCCTGCATCAGACGCTCCAGTTGGATGAGGTGCAAAACATCCATCCATCCATTTTCTAACACGTTTATACCTATTGGGGTCACGAGGGGTGCTGGTGTCTATCTCCAGCTGTCAATGTGTGAGAGGCGGGGTACACCCTGAACAGGTCACCAGTCTATCGCAGGGCAACACAGAGACAAACAGGACAAACAACCATTCTCACACACACACCTAAGGAGAATTTAGAGAGACCAATTAACCTAACAGTCATGTTTTTGGACTGTGGGAGGAAGCGGGAAAACCCGGAGAGAACCCACGCAGGTGCAGAACAAAGGATGGATGTTTGGACGAGCACCTCGTAGCCACTGTTCAGTGAGGTGGAGGAGGTGCGCCGCCGTTGGCCCATCTGTCCTTGAAATTCACCTGGGACCTCGTTAGAGTGAAAGGCATCGTGATCTCCATGAAATTCAGGACATGTTAAATAAAAACCGCCGTCTGCCAGAAACCGAGAAATGGATCGTAGACGGCTCTTTCAGCATACGGCCTAATCGACTCAAAAATGGTTCTCCAGACATTATATCAACCTTCGTCCACGGTCGTCTCTGTCCCCAGACTCACTGCTCCTGCTGAATAAATGTTCTCAAAGAAGAATAGCATTATCAGCTGTGGCTTGTGCTGTCCAGACAAAAGATTACTTTATTTTCCTCATTCAAACGACGATTATTATTTTATTTCTAACTTGAAAGTGGCCTTACGTGATCCTTAACCTGGAACTGGAAAGTCCTAATATCTGGGACTAAGCTGGCATCTGGTCTGAACTCGTGCTAAAGCTCGGCAGCAGTTCGCTCCGTTTCTAAGACTAAGAGCCCATTGTGGAGCACAATAAAATGGTTCTACCTCGGCTTGCTGAGAAGAAGGACCTACATGGACGCTGCGCTTTATCTGGTGGTTCTATTATTTCTGACACTATAAAATCATCCTTATAAGAGCATATGGGGCCCATAAGCATTGATTTTTCCAGTTCCAATGTATTTTCAATTAACCTATCATTTTTTTGTCGGTCCTCACTTAATTCGAACACCTTCCCAGCTCCATTAGTCCTTCATGTGTGTAATTAAAGTCATCAAAGAAAGAATCCTCCGTTCTGGACGATCTAACTACACGCGGTCCATTCTGATTATGCTGTAATTACCGAGTCGGATGTTTGCCATTTCATTTCCCCAACTGGAAGGTCAAAGGGCACAATGAACTTTCCAGCTCCATAGGCTTTTGAAAGGCTTACAGTCGATATGCACCAGGGTGCTTGGCAAGGATGGAAGTGTTTATGCCGTGGAGAAATGACACACAGCTACACCCACACGTCGCAGGAGTGATGCATGCCGAAAATGAGGGAGGATGGTGGCAGATGAAAGGTCAGCGTGCAGACATCCTGCCAGCTCTGCTCCCCGCTGCATCCAGCCGAGTCCCGCCGCAGCGACATAAACAGAGCCGTGCGTCTGCAGGTTCACCTCGCACTTATTAGGCGTGAAGACTGAAGTGTCAGCGCCGTTCCTGTGTGTGGGGGCGGGGCGTTTGTGCCGCACAGACGTTACACACAGCGAGCGGGGAACGCGTCTGTGCTTTATGAGTGCGATGGAGGATCCGAGTCAGCAGATTCGCCCTGCAGAGAAAGCACATGTGCGGCGTTATTGATCATGGCGCTGAGAGATGATTAGGCGAGGAAATGCAGGTGACGGGCTTTTTGTGCTGCTTTTTACCCCTGAATCAGATAAATGAAAGTCAAAGCCAGAGGTTTTTATGTATCAGGAAATAATAAAAAATAACCTGGTCAGGTTTTTAAATTATTCAATTCCAGTGTACACAGAATACACGTCAGAGTAAACACTGTACCTACTGCAGAACTAAGCACACCCCATGAATCAACAGCTTTTCGAGCCACCTTTAGCAGCAGTAGCCCCATTAGGTGCGATGTGAGAAAATCGCTGTTGAGCGGTTTTGGCCCACTGGACTTTAAACCTAATGCGTGATTGCTTGCATGAAAGTGTCATGTGTGTATGGAGTCACATACGGAGGACGTCTTGGTCGACTGTGGCCGGAACATAAGCCCACCGCCACCGTGTTTGACAGTTTCTACGAGGCGTTTGCACGGTCGGCTTCACACTGCAGGCCTTGATGCTCAATTCCGATTTTTTTGTGAAATCTGATTTTATTCTTTTTTGCGTGGTCGTTCACATTTCCCAATATATGCGACTTGTATGTGATCTCCTGTGTGAACTGAATTCATACAACTTAAGTGTCCCGCATGCGCAGTTGAGGACGCGATGACGTCACACGTAGCAAGCGTGCTCAGTGTTTGTGGAAGTAAACATGGATTATAATGCTGGCGCGCATTTTGCGATCTTTAATTTCTTTTCTCTCCACTGACTGCTCTCCTCATTGTTGTCCGCCATGGGTGTCGTTTTTCTTCCCGCTTCTGCATAGCAGGACGCAGAATAGTGACGTTTGTCAAGTATCAATGACGTGTAGGTCGGATGAATGCGACCTGGCCGTACAGACACAGGTCGCATTTGAAAAGATCAGATGCGTATCGGATTCAGGACCACATATCCAAGTGGCCTGGGTCGCATTTGAAAAAATCTGATCTGTGTTGTTCAGACTGTCATGAAAAGATCAGATACAGGTGGCATATGGGCAAAAAAATCGGAATTGTTTCACTACAGGCTGCAGTGGGAACGTAGCCTAAGTGGTAGCTGTCAAGCATTTTTTGCAATTTGTTCAAGTATTGCTTGGTCTGAACTTGGGATACATTTGCTGAAACATCTGAATACTGGCCGCTGACTTAAATGTGGTGAACAGGTTTTACTGTCGAATAACGTGTTTCCAGTGACCCATCCCTGATTCATCGGTCACTGCTGACCATGGGCTTACAGTCCCTGCATGCTCCAGAGCAGCAGACTGCTGCTTTTACCGAGGTAATCACGCTCGTGTGTTGCTGTCGTTTGTTCCTGCAGGTGCGTACCTGGGCCAACCTCAGATGCAGTTCAATCAACAGGGTTTCCCCCCCGCAATGGGAGGAGGCGCCCCACCCACGACCGTGATGGCCGGGGGTCCAGGGATGCCCGGCATGGCTCTGCTGAACGGCGGCCACATGGGCACGCAGCAGCCAGGAGGGATGCCCCACCACCAGGGGCAGAGCATGCAACCAGGCCAGCCGCAGCAAGGACAATGGCAGGTAACACCCGGACGCCGACGCCGTTCCTCTCTGTCTGGTGCTGGACTTGGGAAGCACACCTTTGCTATTTTTAGTAGTTTAAATCTCATAAATCCAGTGTCACAGTTTGGCCCCGCTTGTCCTGGCTGGTGATGTATGGCCCTGTTTAAAGCTGTCCTCCTTATTCTCTAAAGCTCAGCGTGGGCTGGGCCCCTCCTTCCTCAGCCTCTCCACAGTACAAGCGCTAATCTGCTGTTTTAACTTTTATGCATGCAGTTGAGCCTCTGCTTTGATTAAACGCATGCAGTTGTAAAGTCTAATTTTTGTCCCCTTGCTTATTATTAGACATGTTTATGTGGCATTGTTTGCCATACTGTAAATCTTTTTAGCAGGAAAAGCACAAAATACAGTTTTACACTGGTATTCTATTTATTATGACCACAGTATGCTAGATGTTTACACTATTTTCTACTTTTAGATGAAAAAAAAAACAATATTTTTAATTACTACAGTAGAGGCCACCCATAGCAGCATGCATTTATTTAATGCATTACCTCCATTGGCATATTTGAGAGCTCTTTTTGACAGAATTAGGAGATTTGATTTAAAGTGGTTGGATTTCTGGCCAGGATCTACTATTACTTTGTCCTCGTATTTTCAAAAATGCTGTGCTCTGCGGTTTCAGCGCACTTGATCTTGGTCCACTTTAGCCATTTTAAAGCAGGTTTTGGTGCGTCTTTTTGTAACACAACTTTTAACAGTCTGAGCCAAGCTGTTACACTTAGACGAAGAGAAACAGGCTGAAGCCCCTGCTCCAAACACAAAGTGGATGATACGATGAACATGGAGGACGTTTTCCAAGTTCTTTAACTTCACCTCAAATCCACGATCGCCTCTTAAATGACCGTTAAAACTTGGACACCACGGGGCGTTCCAACAGCAGGGCGATCCCAGACAGATCCAAGCTGGGGTTGGACTGGATAAAGCAGGCAAACACAAAGAGTTGACATTAACTTGGGGCTGTGGTCGAGGCATTTAACCAAACATTAGTAAGGGTTTAAGTTTTGAATTGGACCGTTGACTCTCAAGTGTTGCATGCTTGATCCTACACCAGATTGTGCTCCACACTCACTAACGTTCAGCCGCAGGTAGGAGAGAATAAACGCCGGGGACATCGTTTAACAAGACAGTAATAGCCGGGTGCAGCAGTGCTAATGATGTAGTTAAAGTCTTGGGAATGACGATTCAAAACTGAAATGATAAGCTGTCAGCATGGAGTGAGGATTTAAATCAGATCCTTCAGTTGCTCAGATAAAGAGCCAGTTTCTGTCCATTAGCTGGAAGTGAGCTGTCTGGGTCGGCGGCTGTGAAACGCAGATAACCAAACAGAGACTGAAGGAAACTGGATTTCAGCAGCTCTTAGTTGCACACTGTAATGAGGCATATGTTGGGTTAGAGTTGTGGGGAGAAGAGGGGGTACGCAGAGAAACAAGGAATTTCTGGCATTGCTGCTTAATTCTGCAGGGATTATTGAACTGGCACCACTTCAGTCCACTTCCCGTTCTGGACCCGATGAGAGATGGCAGATGTTCAGTAAATTTAGTTTGCGTTGGTAAATAATGCCTCCGCTGAAAACATGATTACAAAAACCTTTATTGCAGCGTTACACTGCGGTTCGACTCCAGTTCTGCCAAAAAAACAAACAAAAAAAACCCTCCACTTTTTGTTGCTTTCTTTTTCTGACGGGCTGCAACCACTGTGAAGGACTGACTGACATATTCAAAAATAAATACAGAAATAAATACATGCTCAATAAATATATAAGCATAAAATAAATATGCAAACATACAGCAAATAAAGAAATGTAAGCAGTAATTAAATTATACAACAAGACATGTATGTAAATTTCTCTCATAATTAGCTTACTGTATTTTTCGGACTATAAGGCAGACCGGATTATAAGCCGCACTAAATATTCTTCTATAAGTGTGTAATATCACTCCGCCCCTCCGCGTACACAGCTCTCTCCTGAGAGGGAGAGCTATCCGTCTCTGTTGGGAGGACAGAGTAGTTGGACTACATTATTAGAAATGTAGCTTTTATATTGAATTAACTTTCTTGGTTAATTTTTGATAGCATGTACTCCGGCTGCCTTACATGAATGCTCTTCTAGTTTCGACATTACACTCAGGCAGTCTTGTAGACAGCTCAGGGGTCTGATCAGATAGTGACACAGCGTACCGTAATGCTCCGAATAGCCATTGAGTGGAGCCGCTTTGTTGCTAACCAAAGGCGTACTTACACATTTAAATAGATTTTTGACCACAACAAGTACGGTAATCATATATAAGGCACACCGGCTTATAAGGCGCACCATCAATTTTTGAGAAAATGTAAGGATATCAAGTGCAAATTATAGTCCCAAAAGTACTGTATTTATTTATTCCTCTTTTTAATAATCACCTAATTTATTTACTTTTTTTTATTATAATTGTCAACTTTATTAATTACTTCTGTCTGTTTTATTATTTATGTCTGTTTTATTCTTCCTTCCTATATTTTTACCCCATTTGTCTCTTCCACCCTATTTATTTATGCCCATCCTTTTCCCATTTCTTATGCATTTCTGCCTCATTATGCAAATGAGGAGGGGGCGGTCTTTAAGGGACAACGGCTCCCTATTGGTTGGTTAGAGTCACCCTTCCACACACAGTAGACTCTTGCTGCCATCATGGCTGCTGCTATCGACCGCTGTCACGTTGAATCAATGAGCTGAGGCATTTAACAGCTTGATTTAAAAACAACGCTGTAATTCCAGACTTTATTATCTGTCGTGTATTTCATTAAGCCGCTCACATGGACGCAGGTATCGGCAGGTATCGTGCCAGTTGTCCCGACAGAAACTACAGCCCCTGTGCTTGAAGTCTTAAAAAGTTCTCCGTCTTATTTCAGAGTCAGTCCTCCATACACCCACCTTAGTGATGAGGCAGCGCAGAAACATATATAGATGCTGACAAAACTTGGCAAATATACAGGTGTACATGTTTGGACATACAGTCATATTCAGTAAATTAGAATAAGCACATCTAAGAGGCTTGTCAGATTAAAAGCACATTTGAAAAGAACAACCTGTAAACTGGCATTGAGCATAGTTTTCATTAAACCCCCATTTCTGCACGGAAAATGTTGCTTTTTTTTATTGGTCTGATGCAATATTCTGATCTTAAATGCTGAGTTTATATTAGCTGGTGGTGGAAAAAATTCACTGTTAACAGAAATAAAGGCTCTACAACATCATCAATGTGTGCTAATCTATACAATAGGTTTCACCCAGTGAATTGAGTTACTGAAATATATATTTTTCAAAAATATTCAAATTTACTGAAAGCGACTGTATGTATATACTTGTGCAGGAGATCAGACAGAATACGCACACACGTCCATACATCCTTATTTAAAATACACAGTAAGGGGGAGCGCTGGTGGCGCAGCGGGTAGCGCGACCCATGTACGGAGGCCTTAGCCCTCGTCACGGTCGACCCAGGTTCAACTCCGACCCGCGGTCCTTTGCCGCATGTCTCTCCCCCTCTTCCACCCCCCTTCCTGTCAGCCTACTGTGTTTAAAAGCAAGCCACTAGAGCCGTGAAAAAAATCTCCCAAAAAAATAAACTTAAATACAAAGTGAGGACCGTGTCTTGATTTCCATTCATTTTCAAGCCTTTCTATGGCCTAACCCTGACCCTAACCCTAACCTTTGGGGGTTTATAGCTAACCCCAACCTTTACCAATAAATACTTAACCCTAACCTAAACCTAATTGACACCTTAGTCCTAAACCTAACCCCGAGCCCAGAAAAAAAGTGAGAACCAAAACAAGGTCCTTACTTTACTCGTAAAATGAGCAAAAAATGTCCTCGCTCAGCTGCAAGTACAAGAACACACACACACACACAATCACCTACAGCTCTCAGATGATCAGATAAGTGAGCAGGGCTACACTGAGGCGTATTCATAATAGATGAGACAGAATGGAAGGTGGATGTTGGCTGGCAGGGTGGCTACGATGCAGGGAGGGGGTGTCTTCAATTGATGTGAGAGACAGAGGTGGGAGGATCAGGGTGAATGGGGGGTTGGCATGGGTCATGTTAGACAACCTTCAGTAAATTTACAAAAGACAGAACTCAAACGAAATAACATTTGTTCCGTCTTATTTAAGTTGTAAAGCACTTTGAAATGAATTCTATTCAACAACTGCTGCTAAAATAATGCTTTATAACACATTGATTAATAATATATGTATTTATCATCATTTAATTACAAATATAGAGTGTTATTAAAAGTGCTCATTGGGCAAACTGTTGCACGTTCTTGTCGTTCGGTTCGTTATGGAGCGACACGAGTCTAATATCAGCTGATTGATTAGTCAGGCTGTCTGCTCAGGGAGAGTCTGCAGTCAGCTGATTAACAGACATGCTTCTTGTACCTTGCTTGTTTAAAACGGCAGTAATTACCAGTGACGGGGGGGCAGTCCTTTGGTTTTTATCCTTTAATTGTCACAATTTTTTTCCAGAGCTATAAATCTTTCCTAGTCGCCCATTTTGTCTTTCTTGTAATCGAGGGGAAAGTGTTGTAGCT
This sequence comes from Fundulus diaphanus, assembly GCA_037039145.1. Taxonomy (NCBI): domain Eukaryota; kingdom Metazoa; phylum Chordata; class Actinopteri; order Cyprinodontiformes; family Fundulidae; genus Fundulus; species Fundulus diaphanus. The sequence continues at coordinate 45,964,192 of CM073121.1, read as the reverse complement.
TCGTTTCAGTTGGTTGACCGGCACTGCGCAGCAACACGTGGGGGAGGGGCAGCGCTGCATCATTCTATGCATCGTAAAGTCAGAGAATCCCTCGGTCACTCCAGAAATAGCCTCGACATCTGAACCGTAGGTGTGGAATGAGCGCTGTTTTCAGGGAATTTCTAACTTTATGAAACCTTAATGTGCCTTGAAATGGGCTAGCACTCCATGCTAGGCGTCGGCCAGTTAGCGGTCTCAGTGTATGCCGCGTTTACAGTTTAAAATCCTTTAACAAAATGCCAGAGAAATTTGCTTAGAGAGCTGAGTTTTGCCTGACTTATAGAGCAGCCTCACTCTGTGGCCGCCCATTTCTTACACGTTACCACTACACTACTGTCTCGCATTTCAGTTGATTACAAGAAAGAAAACCTGCTGTTGTTAAAGTCATGGTGCGGACAGTAAAGGAGTGCCATACGTCAGTTTTATTAAGCTCATGCTTATTTCAAAATATAGTTTGCAAGCTGGTTGAACAGCACAGTGTAAGCTAGCTAACTGACCCGATGATTTGGCTAATTAACCAGATGACGTGAGTTAGACTCTCATTGTTACCCTATATAATCAAAATGGCAAAAATAGAGAATATCCTGTGTGATAAGCATGTATGCTTTAAACTTCTACTAATTTAAGGCTGAGAAAAAATAAAGCAATTCGGTTCAATTTCAACAGATGTTAATGTCACATTTTGCTTCAGTGTGCCTTCATTGTATACATCTTTTAAAAAATAGGAGTGTAAATCACCAGCTTTGTCACGATAGGATGCTATATCAATTTGTTTGGATGACGATACGTTATTTGCAGATATTACAAAGTTTGTTATCGTTTCAGTTCTATGTGATTGATATGATGCAACAGTATCTGCCCATCTAATGCTATTATTTATATTGATATAATGGCTAAATCACTAATCCTAACGCCCTGATGTTTACACAATGTGTAAATAAATAAATATTTCATGCAGAATTTTTTTTTTGCCTCTTAAAGATAGACATCGTATTAAGCGTTTACATATAAAGTAATACTAATTTTACCTTTTAATAAAGTCACAAGTTTTATTAATTTTTATTCACTCTCTCACACACGCATCTAATCCTGAGCTTTCACACCAACAACAATAATTTCTTCGTATATTTTTGCATGCTGTTTATATCCACATACATACAGTTTAAAGCCCTTTTATGGGTATAAAGTTTTTATGGGTTGGGTTTCTGCAATGTTATCAGCGTGTAAAAACTCATATCTGCCTAAAATGGTGATCTACATGTGTAATGTACTTTCAGCAGTTATCACTGGTTATTGCAACCGTAAACTGCAGAAAGTACTGCCAGCATTGCGTTAAAACTGACAGCCCTAACACACACATATATATATATATATATATATATATATATATATATATATATATATATATATATTTGCATCAATGTAATTGGATTTTTAATTGAATCCATTGACGTATTGTTACACCCTTAATGCAAAGTCTTTCAAAATGATGGACTTCTTGAAAAAAATAATATATAAAAAAAAAAAAAAAAAAAAAATATATATATATATATATATATATATATATATATATATATATATATATATATATATATATATATATATATATATTTTTATATATATATATATATTTTTGATATTTATTATTATATTAATAAATAATTTTCATGGAACCCCGGTTTGAACACATTCTCAACGCACCCACCCATATGTTTTTCTGTTCATTTCAACTAAAATCAGAATAATAAATTTGATGGTATTAAATTCAGTTTAAATAATGTATAATTTTAGCAACAGCTTGAATAAAAGTATTTTACCCATTTTTTTCTTTTTCAAATTTAAGCGTTATTACCGTAATACCGTGATATTTTATTACTTGCTCTTACCGAAAAAAGACTCAACCTGCTTGTGACAAGAAACAAAAAAAGTGAATATCCTCTGTTTTTTCCCCCCTCTCAGATGACACAGCAGATGTCCAGCATGGCTTTGACGGGTGGAGGACTGGCGGCAGGCGCCCCCACGACCGGCTGGTCCACATCTCCAGCACCAGCTTCGGGCCAGACCCTCAGCACTCAGCTGTGGAAGTAACATGGACCGAGTCCAGAGGATGAGGTGGTCCTGCCAGCGGCGCCAATCTGGCAACAGACAGCTAGACTGATTTACCCTCTTGTGCACAACGTTGCTATGACTACTTATGATGATTTAACAACCTAAAAAAAAAAAAAGAAGAAAAAGAACGATCGGCAGCTGTGTGTTAACCATCTTTCAAAAATGTTCCTCCTCTGATCTATCCCCTTTTGTTGGTATTGTCTGAAAAAAGACAAAACAGAGAAACAAGCAGGAAGCTGCTCAGTCAACAGAAGCCTTTATCGTTGCAGAAACGTAGAGTTAGTGAAACGTGGTTCAGTACCTACAGTAGATACGGATGTCTATGCTTCCCACCTCATGCTTTCCTCTACAATGTGTGTCGAACCCTCCCCTCTCTCCCCTGACACCCCTTTGCAGAGCGAAGAGCACACAGCAGTACTGTATTTCTGTGAAAACTGCATTTGCCGAGCTGTAGGCAAAATAAGTGTACACTTGGCTCTCCTGTGAGGTTCTGCTGCCGGTTCATGTGTTAACTGTTATCTTGCGCGGGTAGTTAAAGATTTTAACCATTCCCCCAATAAAAAAAATATCCTCTAAAGCATTCAGTCGAGGCAATGTTGCAATCGCTGCAGGCTCTGTTTGTTCAGCGCACTGATTATATAGCGAGTAGTTTCCAGTTGCAGGACTGGAAATCCTCTAGGGCTCAAATATGTCCGCGAATTTATGGCGCAGCAGAAAAAAAAAGGAAAATGGAGACATATTAACAGCTCAGCAGTTCATTAAAATTTAGTTTGATTTTCACTTTATCAAATCTGGAGCTTAGAGGTGTGTCTTAAAGCAATGCCAGGGTGAACAGACGACAGCCACGTCTTTAGAAAAGCAGCTGTTCCTGCCCTTTAATCTGGGGCGGGATATAATGTCTTTTTTTTTTTTTTTCAAAAAACTTAACAAAAAAACAGCCTTTAATCTTTCCAGTAGTTCACATTGTCTCGAATTAGCAACTGTGCGGTGCTGAGAAACCAAGAGGTACATCCCAGTCTCTGCTGACGTCGATTAGCATGTTAAATGTTAAAGTTCATGACAGGACAGGAAGAAAAAATCAACTACTTTAGAAGATTTGAAAGAGAGAAACCCTAAATGAACTGCCTCGTAACCCCTGTCATGTCATGTAATTTAGAAGTATTCCTTACCACCTTCAGATCAACTGAAGTGTCCTGACAAGGAACGGCTGGCTTGAAGTAACGTCCCTGGTCCATCTCAGGTGGTTCGCACAAACCTGTAACCACTTCCATCTGTCAGTTTGAAGCAGAAAACAATATGATGAGGATTTTCCACAACAACTTACCTTTGGTTCTGCAATCTCAACAGCGTGCTCTGAAATCTGATCTAGACGCATCGGGTTTTATGACGTAAAAGGACAAAGTGATCCATGATGAGGGGGGATTTCGGGGTAGTTTGTTTGTTGCAGGGCTGTGATCTGAAAGGGGCTAGCATATTTGGACAAATTAGTCTAAAGTACAGCTGTTTAGCCTGTTTAACACCAACATGGGTGAAGAAAACCTAACAGCATGTCAGCACAGTTATATCATACCAGCTGTGAAACATGGTGGTTGACGGGTAAATTATTTTGCAGCTACAGGAGCTGCAGAAGGAGGATGAGACTGGTGAAATCCCTTACTTCAGGTTTTTGCTGCTAAAGGTAGTTCTATGAGGGATTCACTTTCTTTTTTCCCTGCTACTGTGATTAGCTAAAGTCTTTCAAGAGATCTGGTGTTGATTAAACCCGGTTTAAGATTGATGTTTTAAGCTGCACAGGGAAAGCCTCACGGTTGAGCACAGTGGTGGAAGGGTGATGATCCAGCATTTTTTTTTTTTAGCAATCATAGCTCCAGGGAAACTTGCAGCATTTGAGTCACACAGGAACTTCTCTGTATACCAAAGTATTTTAGAGTCAAACATGAGGACATCTGTCCGAGAGTCACACTTGGCCCACACTGCCTGGAAAGAAAACAATCAAGAGGTGCAGAAATGAAAGCCTGCAAACCTCATTAAACTGAAGCAGTGCTGTAAAGAGGATCGGACCAGGATCTGTCCTCCACAGTGACGTGAGAAACTGATAAAGTTAGAGACGACTACTGGGAGTGTTCTTCAAGCTTTTGAGTCAAGGGGTGTTCTTCTTTTTCTCCAGTGCCTGTTTTGACAATAATGGAAACTTTCCTTTCCCCAGGATTGATGTTTAGCTTAAAAACTGAAAAGCAGGGTAATTGTTAAGTAAACTGTCCATTATTTCCTACCAGCAGCTCTAAATCTCACTGACTTATCATCCGTTGCACAGATTAAATAATAAAAGGTGCTTTTGTGCTTCAGTCACTGAGTCTAGATCTTGAACATGTAACCTACCCCCTCTCTGTACCGCAGCGTCTCACACAGTAAAACACTTTACCCACATTTGAGTTTTCATTGTCAACTGAGCGGGGCTCACCGTTTCCTTCTGCTTCATGGTTTTAGGCCAAGCTAAGCTACATCTGATGGTAAATAGGAGGAATAACCCAGACATGGCCCAAACATTTATGGGTTTAGTGGTGCTTGTCATGTCACAGCACCATTTTCTTTTCATCGATTTCATCAAATCTGCTTTTGATGATGATCTTTTATTCTAAGAAGGTTTCTAACCCCTCCTGGACACCGGTTGAAGTCACCCGCTAAGATCTCTGTGACACAACCTTAAAACTGTTTGCTTTAAATTTAGAAATTTGTACCAGGCATGGTCCTGCTACACCCTAATACTCACCTAATTCACAGTCCTACCTTGTTTGTTGCACTATAGCACCATGTGCTGCACTGAGACGACTGTCTTGAACCACATCAGGGTGCAGGTACTTCCTAGGAGCTCATGCTACTCACATTTTCCACTTACAGTATGCTCTAGGTTGTTTCCTTGACCTTTTCTATTTTCAGACATTTTCCTGTCTACAGCGCCTTACAAAAGCATTCACACCCCTTAAACATCATATTTTGTCACATTACAACCACCGATTTGACTGTATTTTATAGGGATTTTACGTGACAGAGCAAACGAGAGCTCTATAGAGCAAAGTAGTGCGTAGTGCCATTACTCTGAAAGCCCTCAATAAAATTCAGTTCATCCGCTTGCTTTCAGAAATTGCCTAATTAGTTATTAGGTTCTACATGTGAGTAATTTAATTTGAGTATAACTCCAGCTGTTCTGAAAGGCCTCGTTGGAGAAGATCTGGGACCAAAGGATGAGGAGAGCATTAATCAGAGAAGCAGCCAAGAGGCCAAAGTTAATCCTGAAGGAGCTGCAGAGGACCACAGTTCAGGTAGATTTGTCCGTCAACCGGAAGAATATCAGTTGTGCACTCCACTAATGTGGCCTTTGTGGAAAAGGGGTAAGATTGTTTAATTGTTGAAAGCAAACTTCAGGAAAACTGATTTACAGTTTCCTAGAGGCCATAGCAAACAAGCGGAAGAAGGTGCAGAAGGTCACAAGATACAAAGCTAAAACTTTTTAACCATGCTGTGTGGTGGAAAACTACCTAAATAAGCCATCCCTACAGTTAAACATCGCGGTAGAAAACGTCATGCTGAAGGGTTGCATTTAGTCTGCAGGGGCAGGGGATGGCACTAGATGCAGGGCAATCCTGGAAGAAAACCTGGTAAAGGTTACAAAAGACTAGAGACCGGGGATGAAGTCCAACCTTCCAGAACGACAACAGCCCTAAACATAAAGCCAGAGTTGCATTCAAATTGTTTAGATCCGATCATATGTGGGGGAAAAATGGCCCAAAACTCCAGAACTTCATTTGATTTACAGTCTGCAACAAGACTTGGATGTTGATGTTTAGATATTCTCTCCAACCAATCTGACTGATCTTTAGCTAGTTTAGAAAGAGTGGGCCTTTCAGTCTCCAGATGACCAAAGCTACTAACAGACTTGTAGCTGTAAGTGCATCAGAATGAGGATCTACAAAGGGTTGAACACACATTTGGTTTGTTGAAAAATATGTCTGCTTTTCCACAAATTACTCACTACTTTCTTTTGGTTTGACATAACATTGCTATAAGATGCAACGTAGTCTGTAGTTGCAAGAGGACAAAATATGAAAAGGTTTGATGGGTGTGACTAGTCTGACAAGGCGGTGTATGTCACATGATTTGGGGCTTTTTTTGGAAATTGTATTCAACTTCCTGGTGCAATCCTATTGGTTATCGAGACAGTTGCAGAGGTATGTGATGCCTGCTGCAGTCACACTGTTGCAATGACCCACTTGGAGCACCATCCCCACAGTGTAGTTGTGATGGTGTCATTGTCCAGGCACTGAGACGGCATAGCCAGTCCTCCATATTCTGAATGGTGAATCGTGTGCTACTGCCGCATCGTTGCTACAAATGTTTCAAAGCCTCTGCAACCGATCGCTGTTTGGTTCCCACAATAGGGAGCACAGTGAGCTCCTGATGCCATGCACAGACCACCCCTGCCCTGATTTTCTTTTCTCCTAACGCTGGTCTTCACCCGGTGTGAGAGGCGTTAACTCTCATAACAGACATAATTTTCCACCTACGGAGATATTGGAGCAGCCCTGTTTCTTAAACTGCTGCTTCTTTAAAACCTAAAATTCAATATGCTGAAGATACCTAAGTTGCAGGAACTGCTGAGCAGACCACAGGTCCTCTGGGTGTTTTTCAGTGATTTCATCTGTGATGCTCTAAAAAAACAAAGTTTGGGACTGTCCTTGTTGAAATGAACTGGTGTGATTTTGCATCTTTTCATCCTCAAATACAGGAAACCGAAAGTGGTGATTCTGCTCTCTGCCATCTTTATTGTGGTGCTTTGTCGTGTGTATGTGTGGTACAAGTGAAACAAATAAACCTGGATGAGCAATGAGAGATTCTTGGGATCTGGACTGAACATTAGTTGGACAAGAAGGACCTGTATGAAACTCTTGGATTGGTCCTATAATTATTGATAAAACCAGATGTACATGAAATATACGGACAAACAGAGTCATATCTATTCCTGCCGTGCAATAACTGTAGAGAGCTCTGTGAACATTTCAATAAAGTTAAAGTCCTCCAGGTTTATTTACGGTGCGATTAAGATTTCTGGTGCCTCACAGTGAATCCTGTGAATATGAACAATATGATGGAAGGATCCTCTGACCTTTGACTCTACTGCTGATTTTTGTTTGCTCCTTTTTTGTTCTTTCAAATTTAATGAGGGTCAATTTGAATAAAGACTCTGGAATCCTAAATGTATTACTTTTTTATTTCCTATATAAAAACCAGGCACACTCACACATTCAGGCTGCGCCAAGCCTTATATGTTAATAGTGAAAGAACTAGTCAATCAGTTTATTTAGCCTCATTGGCTCCTCGGTTTTTACTATTCAAACAATCTCAGGTTACCCGTTTTTTACTCTTAACCATGAAGAGAAGTGTCTTAACCTGAACTGATTGCTGCAGAGAAGTTTGATGGGGAATTAACAAAAAAAAAACAAAAAAAACAACAGGTGCTGGGTCTGGGAACATCATTCAGTCCTGTAAGTTAACCACATATTTCGCTGTAGCCTATTTATGCATCCAAGCACTAAATGGATGTGTTACTGATGTAATCAGACGTTATCAGGCAATAAAGATTTTGATTCTTCAACTCTTACTTAGTTTTAAATGTGCACAACCATACTAAACGTGAAGGATTTGGAGAAATTTCATTTTCTGTTGGGAATTGAACCTTTTCGGTGTGTTCCAGTTGTTTTTTCCTACTGGGAATGTCTGAGTACAAATGAAACATGTAGCCTACACAAACCTAGCCTAGCATAATGTTGGTTAAAGCTAAAATCTACTATACTGTTTAGTATGGTATGGTTTGCTTTCAAAATAAATCTTTAAAGCAAAAAACATTTACTTCAAATTTACAGTAGCTTGTTTTAAACATGAACCTGGTTTGTGAAGCAAAGCAACATGATTAGCATGTTAGCATAGCAACAATGGTGGAAAATATTGCTTGTATGAAATTTTATTCATTTTTAAAACGGATTTCTCAGTTTCAACATTTTTATTCAGAATTTATTTGTCAATATTGGCCTTTTGTTATTAAAATTGATTAAAACTCTCTTCCAGTCAGTAGGCTATAGAGCTGGCTAGCTTGTATGAATGTATGAATCTCAATTGCTAACATTGTATCGAGGCAATACTGCAACTGCAACTTACTTCTTGGAAATAATTGGTAGGCTAGAGTATTTCAGGTGTTTTCTATTAAAGTTCTCCTTCTTAACATGTTTGGCAACTATGATGGACCTTTGCTCTTTTTACCATAGGTCTCAGGAATTATCAGAAAGCATTGGGACACGGTGATGATACAACACAAGTGTAGTAAGAGAGATTGTGTGAATAACACACAAACATAAATGGCATTTAAAACACCAATAGCACGTCTTTCAGATTAGGTAGAATAAACATTATGGAATCACCCTTCTTAGTAGGCTGGGTTTGAACCTTGAAACACAGTATTCAGGCTGTAGAATGGAAACGTCCTGGTAGGCTAAAGAAGACACCAACGGGTCAGGACAGAAAACTCGGGATTAAAAACAGAAAATGCACAAATAAGAAAATCAAAGACAACCGAGCAGAAACACTGAGTGAATGTTTTTGAGCTGATGGAGGAGAAGATGCTGAAGTGGAACCATCATGACGCCTAAACAGAAGCAAACGAGGGTGCAGGTTGGCTGGAAGAAAAGTGGGCTCTGGTGACGATCCCTGAATCTGCAGCTAAGGGTAGGATGGTGCACCATTCTGGTCGTCATCCCGATGAAACGCAAACATGACTGGGTGAAGAGAAGCAGCACATTTCCACAGTGAGTGATGGCATGGATCTGCATGTCAGCTAGAGGAGCATAGGAGATGTCGGTTACTACCCCTATAGGAAATGCACAAATTATTTTATAATTCCAAAGTAGGTTTGGTGGTGCTGAAGCGATTTTCCAGAATGTTCAGCTGTGAGTTAAAATAATTGTGTGTTCATATGTGTGCAATATTTTCTGAATAAAGCAGCCGAGTGAGCTTTTGCCCAGAGTTGTGATCCCGCTTTCTCCAGGAGGTGAAACTGAGCATGTTGTATTAACATGTGCTTCCAAAAACTGAAGACCGCAGCTTTTCACAATCACTGTCATAAAATAAGCAGTCACACATTATCTGAATGATGTCTTTATATCATCGTCTCACAGTAGATTTGGCAACACAATGAATCAAAGTGACACACATGGCACTTCTCAGTTCAGCAGCACAACGTTTTTCCATTTATATGTTTGTATTTACATCAGCAGGATGTGGATGGAGGGGGAAAAAAAACGAATGGTCCAAGATGTTCCAGTTCTTTTAAATGAGTCCAGTTCCCCCAAAGCAACATTCGGATGGACGGCACAGAGTCATGAATCATGCAGACCCTCAGAGTCTTTGTCCGCCTGTTCAGGACTGAAAGCAGGTCGCTGTTGCTCGCTCCCAGCTGAGGTATGACTCAGGGCTGCGATCACACCTCGATGTCCAGGCTGTCCTTTCTAAGTTTGGGTTCATTAGCGAGGTGTGGTTTCTCTGTGCGAGTGTGCCAAACCAGCACCTATAGGAGACGTATAAAAAAAAAACAGGGCAATGAGAAAATGTTTAAAGAAGTGAGAACAAATGGGTTTAGACTATTTCTGGTTCAACAACATGCATGTGCATCTCAATAAATTGGAACACCATTGAAAAGCTTATTTCAGTAGCTGAATTACTGGAGTAAAAGGTGTACGTGTGTACAGAGAGATGCATTTCCAATGTTTATTCTGATTAAGTTTGATAATTATGAGTTACAATTCCTAAAAATAAACCAAACGGGTTAGTCAGAAAAATGAATATTACATAGGACCAATAGAAATATTTTTGAACACAGAAACGTCTTCTTATGGCCTACATCATCATTGGGAAGTCTGCTAACTTGCCAGTTGTCCAGCAGACAGTTACAGACACCCTCCATAAGGACCCCTAAAAGGTCATTGCTGACCAGAGTTCTGTATTCAAGTATATCAATGGAAGATTGAGTGGAAGGAAAAAGTGTTGTCAGAGAGGGTGCACACGCAAAGGGGATTACTGGAGCTTTGAGGGAAATGCACAGCTAAGACTTTTCAAGAGTTTGGGAGATAAAATCAGTCAATTAATCAATTGTCCCTAATGGGAAAGTTAATTACATGTCCTAAAGGAAAAAACAAAACGGTGTAAAAATAAACAGTAACGCTCCACCCACATTCAACATCAGACAGTATAAAACATGACTCCAATACAATCTCCAAAAAACACCAATATTGGTTAAAATCAGACCTGCTTGTTATAAAAAATATATTTTTCATGAGGAAAGACTTTTTGATTCTGTTCTTCACAAGTTGTGGACTGCAGCTGGAATCAGAGCTCCGACAGCCATCACACACACACAGGTATACAGAACGTGGGCTACAACTGTCACATTCCTCGTGTTAAGATAGTCCTGGATGAGGGACGTCAGTGGTCCAAAGTCCTCTTTTCAGATCGGACCACGCCGGCTGTCGTTCCCCTCTTGGCATCGGTGAGCTTTGGACGTGACCCCGTCGCAGTTTCATCACTGATCCTTTCTCAGACCACCTCTGAAAGATCCTGGCCCCTCAAATCCTTAAGCTTCCCCATCTTTCCTGCCTCTAGCACATCAACCTTCAGATCAAATTGTCACCGGTATAGCTCATCTACTAACAGGCTCCATGATGAAGAGATGATCTGTGTTATGCAGCTGTCAGTGGGCATAATTGCGTGCCTGATCGCTGTATATTGAATAATTCTGCCACCCTGATCCCTCCCTGATGAGTGGATGGACATTTTTGACCAGAACTTCCCCCAACACACGTCTGATAATACAATAAAAAGGTTGTTTTAGATGCATTTCACAGATCAGTCTCTTTGTGTTCAGTGAAAAACCAAATGTCGCCTGTGACCGTAGTTTTGAGATCAATGTTTAAAAAAAGAATCTGAATATCAGGCACAAAGATCCAAATCCTCCATGTTGACCTGATCCAGTGCTGATATTTCTGAGGCAGAGCTGATTAGACGGACAGCTGTCTAGCATCAGCATAAAGTCAGTTTATTCTTCCAGAGGAGGGCTGTCTTTTTCCCTCTCTGAAGACAACTTTTTTTTAACTGGAGGCCCTCCTTCTCCCTCACGCCATGACGAAACTCCTGATCTGTCAAATGAAAGACGCGCAAGCGCAGGCTGCGATGCATCCTTCTGTTGAATCTGATGCTCAGAAAGAATCCACCCGCGGGAAACGTAGTAGACACCTCCTGAAAATGGATCAAATCAAAAAACGAACCACAACTGTTTGCAACCATTTTCACAGCAATACACTGGTGATAAAACGCAGCAGCGAATGCAAAGACTGATGTGTTCCTGTATTTTGCTCAGCTTGGATTCAAATGTAAATCTATAGTCCCTCCACCCCCCTTTTTTTCCGGAGCTATAACTAATGAGCCCATAAAAGTGCGCAGAGTTTCACACAGGCGTGATTTATTGCAGACTGTGGACACTAACGTTGTCTGTTCTGTGGGCTTCTTCAGGTGGAACGTGTCACTTCCTGCACATTCTGCTCCTAATTGGCCTGCTTTGCATTTCTAATGAGGCTAATGTAGCAGCTACCAAGGCGCTGATCCAGAACTGTGTGTGTGGGGGGGAGTGTTCTGGTCTTCACACTGATTCTGCAGTCAGCCCTCGCTTGTCTGGCACCCTGCACACACCACCACCGCCAACACACACACACAAACACACACACACAACTCTTTCTTCCTCCTTCATTCATCACATTCACTTTTTCTCTCCTAGCTTTGCTCTCGTTTTTTCCTCTCATCCTCCCTCCTGCTCTACCTTTTTCTTTCACCTTGAGGCAACATGGAGACAAAAAGCTCGGCCAGGTTTTTTTTTTATTCTGCAAAGAGAGGACACTCTTTTTACTTCCCATCAAAGGAGGATTTTGTCGGAAAAAAACCTTTTCCCCTCAAGATGACATACATTCTGGTGAATTGCACTTCCAGCTTCAATTTTGCTCCTGAACAGTGCTGTGAAAGACTATTTGAAGTAGCTCACGGATTTCTTCTGTTCTTTTTCACACTTAAATCTTTCAGATCATCCATAAATTATAATATCAGATGAAGATAACCTAACGAAATGATAAATCATCCTTTAAAGCTGCATTTAATAAGAGGAAAAAAGCCATCTAACCCAACCTGGACCTATGTTAAAAATAGTAATTGCCTCCTGACATTAATAACTGGTTTTACCAGCCCTGGTGGCAACAGCTGCCACCAATATGCATAGCTGCAAACTTTTATTAACTCAGCCACATCTAAAAAATGTCATGCTGTTTAGATCATGCCACAGATTTGAAGATGGATTTAGTCAAGGCCCCCTAATTCCCCCCCCCCCCCCCCCTTTTTGAGCATTTTAGAGGTTCATTTACTTACTTGTGTGCTTTGGAACATTATCCTGCTACATAACTCAAGCTTAAAGGTGCTATAAGTAATACTGACACCTTGTGGCTCAAATCGGTACAACAGCGTGCCAATCACAACATGCTACTGTGCCGTTTTGAAACGGTGTGTTGCTGTTGTGAATTTTTACTTACTATAGTTATATGGTGTTGTGCTCTGTTCTATTTCTGGTCCGCTTCTCCTACTGTCTTCCCTGTTGGCAGGCTGCTCTTTTGCCAAGATAAAATACCGATTGATGCGCTCTGTGCTGGGAACCTTAGGAAATCTCATTTGATTGGCTCAGGAACCAGGAAGTAAACACGGGCTACACTCTGAACCAAAGTAGTTCCCGACTGTACCTCTAGGTTTGAAAGGAGAAAAAAGTGACTATTACATTACTTATAGCTCCTTTATAACGTGACCACCAGGGTTCATTAAGGTTCCATCAACTACAGGAAGTCATCCACCAAAGTTGGTCCAGAACATGAAACTACCACCATGTTTGACTGGTGTTTTGATTTGCATTTTCTTTTTCTTTAACTTTTTTCTGAAATGCTGTTGTTGATTTACACTAGATGTTAACCAGGTATTGGCTCCTCCTGACTCCACAGAATACAGCAAACATGCAGAAGTACATGATCTGGTAAAAAAAAAACAGCAACCATAACTGAACTTTATGGCCTACATGAACTCTATCACTTATCACCCTGAATACACCGTCTTCACAGTGAAACATGGTCATGGCAGCATCATGCTGTGGGGATGCGTTTCTTCAGCAGGCGTAGGGAAGCTGGTAAGAGTTAAGGGAAAGATGGATGCAGCTTAATACAGGACGACCCTGGAGGAAGTAAGACTGGGACGAAGGTTCACTTTCATGGTGAACAATGACTGTAAACATACAGCCAGAGCTACAGGGGAATAGTTTACATCAAACATAGTATTGGAATGGCCCAGTCAAAGTCCAAACCTTGAAAAGCTGTGGCAAGACTTAAAGATTGACGTCCACAGATGCTTTCTATCCAGTTGGACTGAAATTGAGCGTTTCTACAAAGAATAATGAGCAACAACGTCATTATCTAGATGTACAAAGCGGATGGAGACATGTTGCTAAAGTCTTGCTGCTGCTGGTTCCACAAACTTAATCCAATTGAATATCTTGCAGATTTAACTGATTTCATAGAAAATCTACTGTGGAGCTGTGGGTAGCTCTGTTGCTTCACAGTAAGGAGGCTTAAATCTTGTCTGGGGGATTTTCTGTGTGGAATATGCATGTTCTCCCTGTGTGTCCGTGGATTTCTCCAGGTACTCCGAGTTTCTCCAGTTGTCCAAAGACATGCATGTTTAGGAAGCTGGCAAATCTAAATCCACTTTAGGTGTTGATTGTGAAAATCTTTTTTTCTGTCTGTGTGTTGGTCCGGCAGCCTGTTTGGGATGTTTAATCTGGATTTGTTGCTCCTCTGATATGAAATCTAAACAGGTTCTCTGAAGGTTAGAGTGTAGATAAAGGAAACGATGGTGATTACATCCTGATTACGTCCTCTGAACACTTTCAGTCTCCTGTCCGCAGGTTCACATTTACGGTAAAGTAAAATATCCCTTAAAGGCCTGAGACATTAAACACATCTAACCTGTAATTTGGAAATGCACTCAAGCTTCTTTGGGGATCAGATTGCCCAAACCTGACCAACTAGTGGTCACAGATCCATTTAGCTGCACTGGAGGAATTCAAATGAGGCTTAGGTCCAAAGTGTAGTCTTTCAGCTCGTAGCAGCAGAACTCCTCTCCGCGTGTTCCTTCTGCTGTCTTTTTTACTTTTCCTTATCTCCTTTCTCTCCATCCTCTCTTCCCTGCACAAGCACCTCTCGATCTCCTTTCCCTCCTCTGGGATCATCTGTCTCCATCTGTTCCTGCCTGCCCCCCTCCTTTCTTGTCCTGTCACTGCTGTCTGTTGCCATTACTGTCCAGCTCTGACTACATCACGGCTCTTGTCAGCCGTCTCCCAGAGACCGACCCGGCAGTCAGATGAGCATCACTGCCCGACATCATCAAGGTCGGGCTCAAGGCTCTGTGATCCGGACCCAAAAACGCAGCTCAGAGCAGAAAGAGCCTGGAGCTATAGCGCTGCAGCTGCAGGTAACCGGGCATGAGTGCCATATTACTGCAATCAAGCAGCTGAAATAGAGTTTAAACAGCTAAAAGTGGCTTCACAGAAATGTTCACTGCAACTCTGAAATCTTGAAGCAGCAAAACCTTGTATCCTGCAGGGCTGTGTCCGAGGAGGTTTTTTCTGAAGTTAGACTTTGACGTTTTTGTCTCTATTTAATGAATTATGGAACGTCGGGTACAGAGTACTGTCAAAAAATACTGAGTCAGCTCTCGATTCTTCAAATTTTGCTTCCAGACAGGCAGGCTTTGCTGATTTCCTAGGCAAAACCTCTCGCATTATTTGGACTTTTAAAGTTTTTCTGTTGAGAACTTTTCTTTTGTTAATATATTTAACTGATTTAGAAATCATTCAGACACTAAAATGCTACTAATTTTAAGGCTTTTAGTCCCAAGTTGCTATGACCATAAACCTTTGTCGTGGTTCTTATGACTTGCAAACAACTAGATAAACAAAAGGTTATTTTTTGCTGGATATGTATGGAAAAATTTAGATCTGCCTGATAAATACAATATCTAAATTCCTAGCTCTAGCTGTTTTATCTTTTGTGCTGGTTTTATGTGAAATATGCACAAAGAAAAGTACTAGATTTGTTCATCATAAGCAGCATAACTTTTTTTTATTGGGGTTTTTTTTCATCTTATGCATAAAAAATGTGTGTGTGCTGACTGAAACCACAGATGTCAGTCAGACACCTCTGAGGGTTTCATGGACAAACACTAGTCAGGTGATAGATGGACAGGTGAAGGAAAAAGAGAACATTTATTTGGAAAAATGACTTTGGGTGTGTGTGTCGTCTGTCCATCCAGTCTCTGGAGGTTCCATATTTTAACCCTGACCACAGTTAAAATATTTGCCACCAATTCAAAGTAAACTGTTGTATCTACAGTTTTTAAGTAATAACTGCAGACCTAAATCTCTGAAACTTCAATTCTAAAAGGTATTAGAAAAACTGTTTGGTCCTACCCGCTGCAGTCCTACCCGCCTCTGTTCTATATATGTTGTTTCATATTCAAAATAATTAAATAAATAAAATTAAAAAAAAGAAGTTGACCAAACATTGACTGAAACCTCTGGAAATATGAGTTTAGAATAATCAGCAGTTTTGTAATGTATAAAACAACCTTGTTTATTTTGCAGTCATGCAACTATGCTGTCCTGTATACAAAAACAAAATCCTCAGTGATCAAACCAACATATTGTTATAATAAATCATTATATCGATCCACTATATTTACTATGGTACTATACTATATTTTACTGTAAAACAGCAATGATGAATGTTGTAACCAGCTGTTTTTAAAGTGCAAAGATACAAATAAACTGACAGATTGAGGTAAAGTAATTTGTTATTTCTGCTGGGAGAAGATCCAGTATCAGTGGATCTGCTGGACTGTCTGAAAGAATAACAATCGGCGATGCTACCCTACATAACTACGCAGATGACGTTACGCTGTGTCTGTGATGTGATAAATGCTCCTCTCCTGTGTGATAATGACTCGTTCTGTTATTAGCCTTTATTAGGCTCAGCAGCAGAGCGTCTCCGGGATGCTGAAGCTTTCAGCAGCAGCAGCAGCAGCAGCAGCCAGCTGGAAACGATGATCCAGCAGCTCTGGGGGTCGTTATTCTGGTCCCAGCAGGAAACGTTTACTTGTAACCACCCAGGAAATTGCAGAACTACAGTGCGACCCACTCGCATACAGTGAACCAGGAAATTTCGATTTTCCCGTTCGGTGATTATGCGGTAAATCAGCTGCCCCCTGTAGATTTTGGAAGGACAGGTGTTGGTAAGGCCGGACGGGGACAGAAACAAGTTGGTGAACCCTGGTCCTCTGCTAAAACAGCTATTCCCGCACATGTTGTTCTGTTCAGCTGTTCCACACACATACACAGTAAATATCACATTAAATATCACCCGTTCAGATTTTCTTGGGTACAATTAAATCAATGAAAAACAAACAGCGAAGCTTCATTAAGTAAGACGTCAACCATGACCTGAAAGTTCTGATTATTCCTGCTGCTACAGGTCCAGCTCAAGTAACGGCAATCTAGAAGTTCCCACAGATTAAATCTGTGTCCCTCAGCTCTTCTGATGCCAAGGTTCTGCATGTTTTAGGATTTTTCCAGCAGCCTGCCACACATTTGACTTAAATGAATGGATGGTTAACTTTTGCAGCGTTTGGTCTACTCTTCTTTGCAGAACTGTTTGAAGTCCAGCCTCAGCGTCTCCATCTGTTTTAGATGTTCTGCCAGAGAACAGGATTCATAGTTGCAGTAAGTCATCCGGGTCTTGAAGTAGCAAAGCTGGCGCAGACCATGACGCTACCACCACGGTGCTTGGCTTTCTAAAAACAATAGTTTTACACCAGATGTAACACATTCCTCTGGTAAGCCAACTCTGGGGCATAGTTAAGATGTTTTCTGGCCACACTGTGACAGATCTGTGGTTTATTGGGTCAGCAGTGGTTCTGACCTTCCTATAGAGGCGATTTCTTGTCCAGCCTCTTTCTTGTTGTTGGAGGATGAAGACTGACTTTAGCTGAGGCAGGTAGGACTGCAGTGCTTGAGATGTTGGGGTTTCTTCTGTAACCTGCTTAATGAGTCATTGATGCGTTCTTGAATATCCCGGGAAAGTTTACCGCTGTTACGTGTTTTCTCCAGGTGTGGATAATGTTCACTGTAGTTAAAAACGCTTAGACACGCCATTTTAAACCTTTTCAGAGCCGTTCTTTAGCATCTTTACAGCTTTTCTCCTACTTCATCTTGTCAGACAGGTAATACTTAAGGATTTCTTGATTCCACAGACATCAGGACTGAGTGTGACAGGTGACACTGAGCTAAAATATGTGGGTAATCGTTTAATTTCATGATTCAAAGGGGGGCAATTACTTTATCACATAGGGTCTGGACGGTTTGGTAAGTTTTTCTCATCGTAAATTACATCCCTATTTTAAAACTGGGTTTTGTATTTACCCAGGCTTTCTCTGTTTGATGTCAAAATTAATTGGATTATTTAAAAACATTCAAGGTACCCAAAAACAGAAGGAATATGTAAGGGGCCAAACACCTTTTCATGGCACTGTACATTATCACCAGCTATAGGATTAGAAAGAAAAGATGTAAATTTATCAGTCAAAACCTGCAGACCAGCTGACCCCACAATGGAAATGTAACCGCTGCATAATGGTAAGATCTTTTGTGTTTAGCAGGCACACAAACCCTCCAAAAGTCCAAACAAATTGAAGGATGGTCAGGTTTAGGTTCGTAGTCTAGCTAAACTGTTCTTCTCATTTCTGGTTCGAATGTGTGCAGGATCAGGTATAGTTCCTTTGTCCTAAAAATATTAAGAATATTTTGTTCTTTTCCTGTCACCACTTATCTTATTTTCCATGTATCCACAAATAATGTAGAGGGTTTATAAGCCTGGGGGTTGCGAGGGTGGGGAATGACCCCATGTTAAAGACCTCTGCTCTAGACTTGAAAGTTTGCCCAGAGCTTATCTGCTAGCTGGGTTTCACTCGTAGATGAAGCCACTAAAGGAGCTACTACCGCTATGAGGTTTTTACTTTTCTCCCATGAGAAAAGGCACTGATCCCAAAGGATCTGTTCTGTCTTCTCAAAGTTTTCTTCTCCACTGTCACTACCTGCATGCTCAGTACGAGGGATTGCTGCTCTTTCATTGACACAATGCAAGCGACCATTGTGGCTACACGCTCTTTCAGGAGGAGTGAACGCTGAACGTCAATGACTTGATTCAATCTGCTGGGTTTCCTTAGACAGAAAAACGTTTTGACCAATCTGTCTGTATGATATGATTGAATTGACGTTGTGCCTTGAGATGACGTGTTGTGAATTGGTCATTTATAAATAAACTGAACTGAACTGACAGGAAAATAGCAGCCATGGGAGATTGTTTCTTTTAAATCTGTAACAGTGGCTGCCAGATGCTGAAGTCTGAGATAATGATTTTCACAACTCCTCCTAAACAGACAAAATATAGCCTGCTGGCTATTGATGCGTCTTACCTCTGAAAGAATACAACTATTTACTGTAATGATAGCCTTTTGGTGGCTAGAATACTAACATAACATATGTAATATGTTAGAAGAAGAACACAACCTCAAGTAAATCTGATAATTAACAAAAAGCAGCTGTAGAGCCAGCTTTGACTTGATGGTGAGGGAAAAAAAAACACACACACTGACTCAGGATGAGAGATGTTTGTCTGTAAATCCGAACAACCCAAACCCACATTTAGAGAGGTGTGATCAATCACTGGTGATGCATTTAGTCTTGAGTGTAACTATTTAACAGCCTGGATGTAATTTTCTGGGGGCAAGGCTGTGTAAAAATGTCCGCTACTAGTTTGGATGTGAAGCAAGACTTTGAATAAACAAGCAAGTGTGCTGAAAAACCTGACGTTTTCTTGAAACCCGCAGCTTCAGCAGGAGTCTGGCGCAGCAGCAGGCAGCAATCACATATGGCTCATTTGCTGCTTGAAAGGAAAAACCATAATGGGATCCATTTCTCACAAACAGTCCTCTAAGTCTGCCCTGTGATGGCTGTCAAGAGGATGAGTGGCCTTATAAAGCCAAGTGCCAACAGGGCCTGTGGTGACTTCAGATGAACTGCATCGATCCGAGCTGTCTGAGCGCACAACAAGAATTGATGGAGCCACAGTGCCATTTCTGTCCATCGCAGCCGGTGTGGGTCTATGTTTAGACTGTTCCAGTAGCCCAAAGCATGACTCATGCTGTCAATAGTGGGGAGAGATGCCCAGTGGTTGGTTACTGCTGCCATTATTGTGACTGCACCTATATTAGTGCCAGCAGCACACAGAAACACGCGATTGGGATTGTTAAGCCTGAAGCTCTGCCAGTGACGCAAGTGTTGTTTAGGCCTTCGGTTTCTCACATTGTTTTCAGAGATGACTGTACCGAGGGACCAGATGTAGACTCGTTTACTGCAAAGATCTTTATTAGCTTAAAAGGTTTGTAAGAAAAAGAACATTTTGATTCCATTTTAGCACAAAATGCCATCCTAACGTCATGTCGGCTTGGAGGAAGATCCGTCCTAAAACACCGTTCCATAATTTAGCGGCGTGAACGCAACAGAAAATCCCGCAAATGATTCCGCTCCTGCTAACCCTGACACACAAAGTTCTGCAAACGCACGCGTTACGTTACAAGTATTCTGTAAATCCTACATATAGCTTAAAATGACCCAAAAATTAATAAAATGAATGAAACTATGCGCTCTCTATCTGTCTAATGTGACCCGTGAAGAAAGTTCGCCAAACTCGGTGAGGACAAGGGTTTGAAACCTTTTCCAACATTAGACAAAAAAGGGCTTCTGACTCCATTGTGAAACGCCAGTCAGCATGAGGATCCCTGACCTGCAATTTAAAGGTGCTTTTAACGTTACTGACCCGTGTGCAGTTGTTCGCCTTGGGCTCCAGCTCGGACACCTTGGTGATCTGCTTCAGGAAGTCGGATTCCTGCATCCCTGGCTGGGAGCCCCGCCTCTTGAACAGCGCCCGCGGGTTGGCGAGAATCACCTGGAGATTCACCGCGAAGCCTGAGACAGGACAAGGAGGTCAGCCATCATGGATTAAAAGCGTGTCATAGGTCTGTTATAATCACAGCAGAAAACGATGTTCATTAATTTTCCCACGGACTGTGATGGATCGGATGTGAAATTCATTTACAGCGTGGCGCCTGCCACCCTCCTGTGATAATTGTGGTTCAGATGAGAGCGAAGCAGGAGAAAGTCAAAGGGGGAGCTGAAACGGGGACTCTGCCAGTGTCGCAGCAGAAGTAGAAATGACTGGGGAGAAATTACCATCAGGAATATATTTGGAGGCAGAGAAATGAATTTGATTTTTTTTTTTAGATCAGGCTCACAATTAAAGGCAACAAACCGAAGAGGAAAGCCAGAATCGGGTCGCCTCTGCTGCCTAACGTAACCTTGGAAGTATCAGCGTGTGCTTACTTTTCCCCTCGTCCTTCACACATCGGATGTGACGGGCGACCTCAAGGCCTCAATTGTAATTTCACGTGTGCTAATTCTCTTTCAGGCCGTGCCCAGCTGAAACAGTGCAGAACAAAGACTGTTCTGTACACTGCAGAGATGACATGAAGAACCTGAAAACTGGGGGATTTTGTCTCTAAATGCACATCTTATTGTAATACAGGTACACATGTCACAGTTTCAAAGACGTTTCAGTTGCTATTTTAATCTATTCGTCCTGCGATAAACGTGTAGCTCTGTGAGTTTTGCTTCCTACGACCATCCTAACATACTTTTCATGTTCTGGTTAAGATGTCCTGTTCCTATATAATCACCCAGTTCTCCAACTAACTCATTTAATTAGCAACATTTCCTTTGAGAGGCTGAGCTTTCCACCACACTGCTGATAAAATCTAATAATAATCAGCTAACAAATCTGCATTCCACCTTCAAATCATACAATCTAATTAGAGGTTTTAGCAGCTTTTACTACCAATGTTGCCCATTACCGCTGACTCTGTGTGCTGACATGAGGGATATAGGAGGTTTGCATTAGTATATGCACCAGGGCTGCATAACACATTGCAAATATACCATCATTGCAATATCCTTGCCTGCAATGTTCATATCCCAAAGGACTGTTTGCAACAATTGTTGGTCAATATATATATATATATATATATATATATATATATATATATATATATATATATATATATATATATATATATATATATATTATATATTTATAGATAGATAGATAGATATCGAGAACAAGCATCTGCTGCCTTGAGACTCTGTCCGAGGCAGCAGATGCTCACACCGGACACAAATGACATTGCCCTAAATGTTAACGGTCACATAGTGTTAGAAGCACGAATGAGAAAGAGAGGAAAGAAGAAACTAGGCATACATATCACCTGACATATCCAGAATATGGCCACTTTATTATGAAGCGGGCCAACGTCTGTTCAACTGCTGGTTAAAACAGACAGAATCAGCCAATCACATGGCAGCAGCTTTAAGCCCTTATGCATATCGACGTAGTGACGATGACTTGGAGCTCAAGATCAGCACCAGAATGGCAAAAAAGGGGCACTGAGTGATTGTGAAAGTGACATAGTTGTTGGAGCAGCATAGGCTGGTCTGAACATTTCAGAAACTGCAGATTCACTGGGACTTTCACACATAACCATCACGCCTTGTCGATGTCAGAGGTCAGCGGAGAATAGCAGTCTGTTTTAAGGCGGTGAACGGACAGACCTGGAAGGGGAAGGAGCAGAGCCGAAAGCTGGCTGTGCTGGAATGCAGACTGGCTTCGGTGGTTGAACTCAAGGGCAGATGGGATAAAATTCTGGAAGTGTAACGCGGAAAAGCCCAACAATTTGAAATATTGGATTCGCTATTTGGAGCCAGCAAAAACTTAAAGCTGACAGGAAAGTCAGAGCAGCTTGTCTCATAAACAAATAAAGTATTTGGACTCTGCCTTCCCTTATCAATGTAACCCCTGGATTGTTATGGCTGAGACTGCTCAAAACTCTCCCCTGCCCCCTCCTTCCCCGCGGACACCTGTGGATGCTTTCTGAACTGTAGACCGGCGGATAACATCAAGGACAATGGCCTCTGGAGAGTGTTCCTGGAAATATAAACACTTTCACCCAAACAGACACACATAACTGATGCTCACGTATACTGACAAATTTCCTGAAATGTTTGTGATGTTTGTTTTGTTTATGTTATGGCGATTGTACTGAAACAACAATTTCCCCCTGGGATTATTAAAGTATGTCTGATTATGATTCTGATTTAAGATGACGGGAACAATTGCTCAAATAATCCGTAGCTTCAGCCAAGGTCTGCAGGACGATACCTCTGAATGGACAACTTTCGATCTCGAAGCAGATCGGCTTCACCGGCGGATGCCGACTGACACTCTTGTCAGCTAAGAACAGGGACCCAAGGTTACTTTCTGCAGAGGCTCACCAAACTTGGACAATATTGGAAAAAGTGCTGCCTGGTCTGACGACTCTCCACTTCAGGTGCAACATTCAGATGACTGGGTCAGAATCTGGCTCCCATCCTGCCTCCTATGGACAGCCCAGGCTGCTGCTGGCACGGCCATGGCCCCTCAACATAGACGTAGATTAAGGAGGGGGTGGAGGTGTCTGGACCCCCCAATCTGGACAATCTTAACTATTCTTGTTCTCCGTGTCCTTTAAAGTCACCAGATCCTTTAATACATTAAAGATGAACGTGGAGATGAGACATGTGCAGCGACTGTGTGATGCTCTGATCTCAGTGTGGATCCAAACCTCCAAAGAAATATTTGCAGAATCTTGTTGAAGCCTTGCTCCAAAGAATTAAGGCAGTTCTGAAGACAAAGGGAGCTTTGCCAAACAACGTGTAACAGTCCCAGACCCGAATGTTTAGGATACGCGCAAGGTAAAATGTCTCAGCTTCATAGCACATTATTTCAAAACAGTTGCAAATTATTGCACAGTCTGATCATCTTGGTGTCAATGTCTTTATTTAAAAATTGTAACAATATATTGTTTTAAACGTGTCATTATCCATTGAGCTTGGGTGGCACCGATTTCCACACCTCCCAACTGGATTTAGGGTTTTTCTGTATTAGAAAGTAAGCCAGCTTGTATAAAAAAAAAAAAGTTTGATATCTAGATGACAGGGGAGTGGTTAAGAGGAAGACAACAGAAGGTTTACTGATGGAATAAAAAATAAAAAGGATAAGCAAAAGGTTGGTTTGATAGAGGAGAACGGTGAGATGGAGGGAGACGGTCCATTGTGGTGAACACAAAAGACAAAAAGGAGAAAATAAATTAGCTTTTGGGTGCGTGAGAAGAATCCGCAGTGGTCTACAAGGAAGAAAGTGATTAAATCCATTTTTCAGGTGGAAGATGTGCACAATGCATCATAGGGCATGCTATTTTTTTACTTGATGAATTAAAAAGGAAAGGGACTGAACTGACAGAGAGCTGATGTGGAAGCTCAGGCTTTTAATATACAGTTCTGATAAATGGTAAATGGACTGATTATTTATAGAAGACGATGCTGAAGCTGCAGGCTATAGATCTCTGCTTCTACAACAACCAGGTTCCGGTCATTGAATTGGCACCTTAAAGTTGTGGAGGGGTGTTTATACCGCTATGATGATCGCGGCGGCATGTAGATTACAGGGAGGAGTCAGACTAAAAGATATTCAAAGTTCTTCATGAAGGGAGACCACAGTTATTTGCATACCTCACCCAGAACAGGGCAACTCGGTCTCCCTCCTAGAGCCACAGCCAGGAGGGGGTGTGGGTAGGTTAGGGTTTGTGTTGAATGCTACATAACTGCTACTAAGTCACTATAAAGTTAACTGAAGACATAGAAAAGGTCTTTATTTTATCATATGCCAAGTCCTGGCACATTACTGCTGTGCTATCTGCGTGTTTCTCTGTTTCAGCTCAGCAGAATTGCAGAAAAACAGCAAATACCAAATAGTTCTGGTTAAACTTTAAGTCCATGAAATTTGAAACCAAACGGGTAAATAATTCATCCAGTCCTCCTCAACATTCCCGTATTTGCAGCAGAGCCGCTATTTTCTTCCGAGGGATGTTGAAACTTCTGGTTCTGAGCATTTGCAGAAGTCTCTCTGTTTAAAGTCCTGGGACCAGCCATGCATACAGGATCAGCACAATTAGTGATATTTATTTATGCAGGTTATCAGTGAGGAAATTCAGCCCTTCAGCTGCCCGGATGCTGCAACACTGCTGGAAAAGAAAACAACAACCCTACGAGTAAAGTTACTCCCTGCAAAGAGATAAAAGGCCATTAATTATTCAAACATAGTTATGGATTACCGAGTTCTACTTTT
Organism: Fundulus diaphanus; assembly: GCA_037039145.1. Lineage (NCBI taxonomy): Eukaryota > Metazoa > Chordata > Actinopteri > Cyprinodontiformes > Fundulidae > Fundulus > Fundulus diaphanus. The sequence goes on along the minus strand of CM073121.1, from coordinate 45,939,482 downwards.
CTGACTGATTTGACTTAACTTGGGGTCATTTTATCAGCAAAACATCTCAACAAGTTAGAATTTATGAATCCACAGGCCTAAATCCCCCCTTCTAGACTCCAGCTTCTGCGCACACAAACCCAAAGATGGAGACTTATGTAACACCCACAGAGTTATCAGGTCATGCTGGTGTCAGGGTTATTACTGCTCTGGGTGTGATGCGATTTATGACGCAGCTCAGGAGGAGCAAATGGATACCAGAGTAATTACGAGAGAAACACCTGCAAGCGGCTGCTGTGACACAAATCGCTGCTAATCGGAAAGATGTGAGCAAACAAGACACTGGAGCAAGTTCCTTATCATATTAGTCTGGACCAACACCATCTGACACATGGGGCCAGGTGTCCTCCCCCTATATGCATTAAATAAGTCTGCAGCCACGTGTCATCCCCCTTAAGCCTTTTCCGCACTTTGTCACACTTCAACCATGTACTTTAATGTATTTTGCTGGCCTTTTATGTGTTAGAAGACCAACACAACAAAGTAATTAATTACATAATTAGAAAACGGGAGGAAAATAGTACATGGTTTTGATTTATTTTACCAAAATAAATGTGTGTGAAGCATGAAATCACCCTAATATCCCTAAATTACCTCATATGTAACCAACTTCTTCAGATATCATCTACTTAAATAGCAGAGCCCACTTTGTCTGTCATTTAAATTCATAAAAATAGATTTTCTGGAAGGCCTCCGAGGCCAAAAGCCTCTGGAGGAGCTGCAGGGATTCGCAGCTCAGGTGCAGCAATTGGGTGAAAACTAGTCATTGGGTGCTCCAAAGAATATGGCCTTATTTAAAAAGAGAGAAGAAGCTAACCTAAGTAGGGGATACAACAGTTTTGAAAAAGGTGCTCGGGTCAGACAGGAATAAAACAGAACTTTTTGGGTCGCATGATATGGCAGAAAACTAATACAACACGTCGCCTTGAAGCAGGGAGAGAGAAGCTCATCAGTGGTAAGACAGTGGGAAAATGGCCGTAAAACATACAACCAGAGGTGCAATAGAAGGGCTTAGAATGGCCTAGTCAAAGTTCAGACCTGAATCCAATTCAAAACCCGTAGCTAGGCTTTAAAACAGACATGTTAGCTAGCTCGCAGACAAGTCCGGGCAAATATTTCAGTCTCCAGCAGTGCAAAACTGATACAGACATACCATAAAAGATACACGCACCACACTTCATGGCTGTAACCGCCCAAAATGTAAAAACATTTAAGGGTATGAGTACTGCTTCATTTTTATAAATTGCATAAATGTTTAAGATGAAAGAAAACACGAAGTGGTCGTCATCTTAATAATATTTCCAGGCACATCCTGACAGGCTTTACTGTTTGATCTCCACTTGATTGTCGTGTAGCCTGAAGCTTAAGGCCTCAGTGAACCACGTGAGCTCACCGTTATCCGCCAGATTTACATGCACAGCAGCAGCCAGTCTTCATTTCTGTCTCCTCCCTGCCTGCTTGCATTTATTACCACGGTGACAAGTTTCCAGTTCAGAAGCTGATATAAAAATACAAAAGAGCTAATCTGTGCAGCATAACATGACTGGTGAATATAAATACGGCCCCATCAGCAGGCACTGTACTGTCAAACCTCCAACTCCACCTGTGCAACCCATGAGATGGCTTCATGCAACGCCTCAGCGACTCCATTTACATGCATTTCAGGAAAATCTTCCAAACCCAATCCAATGAATGGATGGTAAATGCATTTTTTTCCCCTTTTTTTGCTATATTTCTTTGGAATAACAAGGCGAGCAACAAGAAATCCGTGGAGAAAACTGTCATGCACCTCCATCATCATCTATAGGACTGACAAGCAACCACAGGGATGTGCAATGCTTTGCAAATAAATAATACATGAATAAATAAAAATCTCCGTGGTAGCCGACAGCTAATACAAACAACCCAAATAAAATTAAGCAGGTGGAAAAATAAAGTCAGAGTTCAGGAAAACTCACCACACAGCAACTGTTTAAAGCTGGATAACGGCCGTATGTGACTGACCAGATTCAGCCAACCAATATCTTCACACAAATTCACAGTTTATTGCCTAAACTAAAAAAATTAATAAATAAAAAATACACCACACTTCAACACACCATGAGACCTATAAGCAGCACCATGCCTAAAAGCACTGAAACAAAAAAAGAAAAAAGAATAGAGCATAATGCAAACTCAATCTGAGCTGGAATTACACGAGGGCACGAGTTAGAGCAAAAATGTAAAGGCTTCATTAGTTTATTTCTGTCAGAGAGTCTGCAGCTGCCGTTAGTGCCGTTAGCCTCTCAGGTCTTCAGTCAAGTCTCCCGAGATGACCTGTCCTCACACCCTTCCTCAAAAAACGTTAAAGGTCACATCTTTGTGCCGTGGTCCTTATTAGTGAACAAACATGCATCTAAAAGATGGATTCAGCTATCAGTGATGGCCCTCACTGATCTGTGGATTATTGTGTTGAAGCCTCCTATGATAAACCGTAAATAAGAACGTATGGATCTCATGGAAGGAATCCGAAGTTAAATTCCTTGTTTGTGCCCACAAACCTGGCGAATCAAGTTGATTCTGCCTCTGATCAATGAAGCTGGGATGTAATGCACCCTCACATAGCGGCGATCTGTCTGAATAATGCACAATTTCCCTCAAATTCACCTGATGGTGACTACATTTTGGTGTGGCAGTCATGAAGAAAGCTCATTTTGGTCATAAGCTAAACAGGAAAATGTTAACATGGGGAAGAAATCAAGTGAGAAGCTGAAGGCTTGTGGACAACTCCACATAGTGATGAAGCTAAAGAGTACTGAGAGGACTGGGATGGAGAACTCCCCAGAGTCCCACCAGGGCTTTTTTAATCAAAACTGACCTGATACAAGCAAGGACTGACCTTGCTGACGACAGATCATATCACACCGAGCATCTGGTAGTCCCCTGAAAAGCAGCAATAATCTCGACACCAACGCCTTTCTTAGAAGTTCGGTGCTTTTCCTTTAAACGTCCACGGAAAACAGCAGCGGGCTCTGAGAAAAGATGCCAGCATCGCACTGGGAGCAACTGGAACAATCCAACAGCAATTAAGTGACAAAACCTAATGCACACTGCAGAAATGTGTGGGTGAAGGTAAAGGACTCTGATATACACAAAAGGAAAGTTCACCCTCTTTTTATTCCAATTCCAAGTCTTTACATACGAACATAACAAAAATTATTTTAATTTCTTCTCAAGTGAACAAAATCTCCCATAGGATTTGACACTGACATTAATTATGGAGTAAGGATGCGATAAGTAAGTGCACCCCATCATTTAACAGTTTGCAGAACCAGCTATAGCAGCAGAACCCCCAGTAGTTGTTTTCTGTATATTACTCCAGCTGTCTACATCTGATTCCAGACCTTATGAATAACGTCTGCAATCACGTGCCGATTTATATACGCTTGAGGTTAGATTTAAATGATTTTAGTATCTGGTAAAGAAACGCTATCTTTTTTTGGCATGCTGGATTGTATAAAGCCCTACAATAGAAAGAGGGTGTGCTTTCTTATTACCATGGCTGCGCAGCAATAGGCCCTGGTTTCTGCAAGCACTTGTGCCGCCAGCTTCTTTTCGCTTTAACCTAATCTCACCCAAAAATCCAAAAGGCTGAAACTGTGTAAGTAAAAAAAAAATTAGAAAAGAAATGTAAGCGTACACACAAGGGCACGTGATTTGGTCCCAGGTCCGTTGTTTTTCTGTTAAGTTCTGCACCCAGTCAATCGTTGTGCGATAACCCTCTGCACACCGCCGCTAACGTGCTCCCTGCTCCTGCCGCCTCACCATCCCAGCATCAGGATATAAACACTGGGGTTACTCGGGGTTAAACACTTTCATGTCCCCATCCCTGAAAGCACTCCCAAGGCACAAGTACCACTTCAACAAAAGGTACAAGCCTCTGTGTGTTGCAGTGGCTGTTCCTGCACGCAGCCCGTTGCTTTGTTTTCACCCCACCCTTGCACACGCACGTCCATTTTCAGCAGTAAAGCAAGCTATTATTTAACTGCATGTATTCTGCATATTCATGTCTGGAACAATCAGTCTACTCCTCTTGTCTCAATGCACACGATGGCAGGTTTGCATCGGTGTCTCCTCCACCGTGTGTGTGTGTGTGCGCGCGCTTGTGCACAGCCGGCGAAATACACACAGACTGAGGTGAATAGTACTCCACACCATAATTGTGCAGGCTCCATTGTGTCTGGATAAATGAGACAGAGCAGTGGATGGGAGGCTTTGGTGCTCTGCTAACAATGGAGCGTTGTATAACACAATACTATTAAGACACGGACCGGCACTCGCTGTGCGCGCTGCAGACGCCCCATTGTAAATCCAATGAATAATAATGTAGCAGTGAATAAAGTTTGGGCTGTTTGCTTTGCGCTGTCATTGTCGACTTTGCACAATTTAAAAGGACAAAAAAAAAAAGAAGAAAACAGGGAAACACAGTCGTCAATCTTTGCATAGCAAATTGACTGTGTAATTACATAAAGCAGTGTAAAATAAAAGGCCATAATTGCAGTGCGTGTGTGTGTGAGCGCGTGTGAGAGTGTTTGTATGTGAGATTAGGGATGATTTAAAAGAGGATGGAGGGATAAGATCTTGGGCTGTGGTGGAGGAGAGAAAAACAAGAGGCTTGCTCCTGATGTGGAGGTTTCATGTGAGCCAATCTCAAGGGCAAACGCGTGCATGTGTGCTAGCATGCACTTGTGCTAGCGTGCATGTGTGCTAGCGTGCATGTGTGCTAGCGTGCATGTGTGCTAGCGTGCATGTGTGCCAGCGTGCATGTGAGTTTGGAAACACAATCCACACAAATGCCACTGGAATCCATCTGCTGCACTGTCATGTCCCTCCATTTTCAACTCCAGCGTTCCAACAAAACCTGCCTCCTGGAAAAAAATCTTAAACCCCAAGTAAGTGTGGGTGAGGAGAAATAATGAGAGGTGACGAACACAGCGTTATTATCACGCAGCGTGTTGCATTACCACCTCTCAGGTCAGAGTGGGCGTGGACGCTGATCGGACTGTAAAAAAGGAGGCGCAAACAGGTTGAGTGGTGCATCTGGTCTGTGCTTTCCTGTGATCAGCAACAAATTAAAGTTTTGTAAAAACGACGAGAGTCACATCAGCACCAGCTCAAATTAGACCTTGATTAAATCACTCCAATCTGACAGTTACAATTTATATCAGCTTTTTTTTGTTTGGAAAGGCAATCAACAGATTGATTGGAAAGCGAGGACAATAATAAGTGTAATTTAACGCCGCTCTGTGATCAGTCAAGACGATAAACGAAATAAAATTATGTCTGTTTTCATTGCCCATAAATGTCTTTTATGTTTTTTTTTTACATAATTGAATAAAAATAACACCCATAAAGCTGTCCAAAAACCCTTTTAATGATGAACATCAGGCCAAAATGGGAAAGACGTGAAGATCTACAAACACTGTTGCTGCTTTTAAGAGGGAAATTAGCAGCCAGGTGCTGCTATGCAAGCGGGATCACCTCTGTAAAAGCATGAATGTTGACACTTTGCTTGTCTGCCTTCTGGTGTGAGTTCACAAATTGGCAGAGAAAGACATGAAAATAACATTTAGAAGCAACTGTTGCAACCCGACAATCTAGGAAGGGCTATAAAGCAATTTCCAAAACTAGATAGATCATTGCATCCTTTGAGTTTCGAACCAGTGCTTGTATGCACAAAGTGCTCAGATGTACCAAGTTTGAACTTTTAACAACAACCCTGGCAGTCATTACATCAACTTTTCAGCAGCCGTCTTGCTTCCTGCAACACATATCCCATGATACACTTGGGTGAGGTCACAAGACTGATTTTAGCAATGAGCTGTGTTTAGGATCAACATGTTAAAGATATTGCAGAATATTAAAATCATCCCTCTACACAGAGAGAAATAAATCTTCTGAAGGGAAAAACATTTTGAGAATTTGGCCGTCTCCAGAAGAGTGGACGTGGCAGCAGATTTACCACAACCTCAGACTGTGAAATGCTGAGAGAAATCACAAAAAAAAAAGAAAAACTAAGCTCATTCTCAGATTCTACAGGGTTTAGTCAACATCTGAAATGTTAAAGATTATGGCAGTTTCATTTAAAAAGGCTGCTCTCATTAGGCCTCCTGATGTGTTCATTTTATTCAAGCCTCATTCTTAGAAATTCGGGCTTTACTGGTGATGTGAAGCGATTAAGAATCACATACAATAGTATTTATAGGTTCAGCCAGGCGTTTCCTATTCTACCGATGTGATTCTGTGAACTCCGCTAAGAATAATGGAGCAATTAGAAAATTGTGAGACTTCAGATTGTGTAAGAGTAAAAATCTTGCATGCACACCCCCTTTCCTGAGCCAGAAGCGTGAAGATGGATCATCAAGGATCTTTGTTGCCTTTACATAACCATAATGAAATTTTGGTGAGACACCGGCTCAGAACTCACACATAGAACTCAGAAACAAATCAAAGACATAAAGTTCAAGTTGAATGCACCGACAACACTTCCTGAGAAGCTAAATGTGTGCAAATAGTGCTTGGCATCTGATTAGATTTAAATGTTTGAGTCAAAAAAGACAGAAAGCAGTGACTTTACGGGATGACGTAAAATACTGTGCAATGGCATGAATGTAGCAGACAAAAATTCCCGGGCAAGTTAAAAAGTGTGCAAAAAGTCATTAGGATGAACTGAAGATGTTCAACTCAAAGAACTGTGTAATTTGCATGGATGTTCAAACCAACACTCCCTGAGAAGCTGAAAATTTGCAAATAAATATTAGCATGTGAGAGACATGGATGGACCAAAATCTGTCCTGAAATTTGTGCTAATTTGGTCACAAAATGCAAGAAATGTCTTACTGTCCTGCAAGCCCACAAAGGTTCCTCCACCAAGTTCAATGTCATATTCTGGTCAAATGCATAAGGCCAACCTTGTTCTGAATACATTTTTGATCTACCAGTCCATCTGCGAATGAGATCCTCCCTTGTAAACAGTTTAACCCCGTCGAGTGCGCCTGTCTGAACATTTACATTCTGTGAAAAATCCAGTAATTTACCATACACTCACGGCGCTCAGCAGTCTCTCATTTGTTTAAAGTTATTCAAAAGCTGACATGTTTTCTTATCATTTCAGTGTTTGGTGAGATATTTCTAAATACTGCATTCATTTAAAACTAATGCAAGAGACATGTCACCATGTGAAACTAAGAGTTGGATTTTTCCACAATCTGGTACCCTGAAGCTGTTTAGTCCGTCGCTAATCAACGCCGTTCTATTAAATGAAGCTCTTGAATCCTGCCTGATGATTTATCTGAGGAATAAACTAGGAGGCAAAGACGCACAGCAGCTCCTCTGTGGAGGAGTAACAGTTGGAACGTTTAATTGGAAAGATCAGATCTCATTTTATGGCAAATTAATCCATGAAAAAAAACCAAAAGAAAAACAGCCGCCCGATGAAAAGCAGCGTGATTCGTGCGTGCACACTCAGAAAGGAGAGAGCGCAACATGATGTCGGTGGCCAACATATCTGATTTATGCTGTTCAATCAATGAGATCTGAGAACTTCAAAGAAACTGAAGGACAATGATGTGTTGCACCATTTTTTGACCAATCAAGCAGACTTGCCTGTTTAAACACTCTAGCTGTCTTTATTGATGTCATCTCAGCAATGGACATGATGATGCTCCGAATATTTCCAAACTTTCTCCCCCATTTTACAACATAATCAGGCAGCCAGGAACAGTGTGACCACCTCTATAAAAGCAGGAGTTTTGGAAGTTTGCAATCTGTGAAGAGTTATGAGGCAATTTTCAAACAGCATACAGGCCACATTTTTACAGAGAGATAACTTTTAGGAATTGAGCCAGCCTTTCCAGTAGTAGACGACCCCGGCATATTCACCTACAGCCAAGGTCCAAGAAATGTTGGCATGTTAAGAGTCATTGTTGACTACAAAAATGTAAGAAAAAGTATGGCTTGGCAGAAAAAAAACGGCTTCTTAATGAGCCACAAAACTTCTGGACTTATGTCGATCAGATAGAAGAAGTTAAAATAGAGTGTAGATGTCATAATGCAGAAAGCTGTATTTGGCACATAACCTCACTCCAATTACCAAGAATGGTTGTGGAGAGTGAGAATTTAGGTTTGTTTCTGGCAATATACAGGCATTGAATTAAACCTGATCGGCAAAAAAACTTATTCTACAGTCAAATAGGAAAGGTATCTCTTGACAGCTGAAGCCGGGTCATCAGCGGGACATCGATCCAACCTCAGCTTTATTGAAGAATCACTGAAAAAGAAAAGAAGCAAGGCATTGCAACGGCCCAGCCAAAGTGCAGATCTCTACTTGGAAGCTGAAAGCGAGCTGTGCAGAAGTGAATGGTAAATGGCCTGCACTTGTATAGCCCTTTATGAAGTCCTGAGGACACCAACGCGCTTTACTCTACATTCAGTCATTCATGATGCCGTAAGCAACACTGTAGCCATAGCTGCCCTTGGGTAGACTGACAGAGGCAATGCTGCCAGACAATCAGCGCCACCAGAACTTCTGACCACCGACAGCAGACAAAATGGGGTGAGTGTCTTGCTCAAGGACACAGTGACTGCTGCCCCAAATGAAAATGTTAGGAAACCTGAATGACCAGAGGCAGCGTTGTTTGACAGGGTCAAAATTACCCCAGAACCATTAAAGAGACTCAGAAGAGTCAGACAGAAGAAGACTACTGAGAGTGATGATGCTTTGAACACGTTGTTTGGAGGTAAAGTACTTTGTTTAGAACGACACCTCTCTATTGTTCGTCTCTCTCAACGTATCTTAAGGGAGCAAAAGCCACCAAAACAGATAGATTAGCTCGGCAATTCGCTTCTTACCTGCCATGTCAGTAGCAAAGGGTCTGTCTGGTCTCCAGCCAGTGTACCAGCCGACAACTTTCCCCCCGGACACCAGGGGGCGCTCATATGATCGGCCACCCACAAAGCCCACAGGCCAAACAGACACACCGCGAGTGCTGCGCATCTGTAAGAGGAAAAAAGGGATGCAATCAGTGCTGGTAATTGGCTTTTCGGCGTACAGCCCTGAAATGTAAAAAAAAAAAAGAGATAATTTATGGTTTTAAATAAATAAAATGTTGGAATGGCTTGCTTTTACTGAGGACCCCAGCGTTGGCTGATCATTTAATTGTAAATGTGATGTTCTGCAGGGGAAAACTCAGCTTTATGACAAAGACTCTGCACACCATCCAACCCAAGGCGATGACACAGGCCTTAAAAACGGCAAGAGCGGTGAGAGCGAGTCTGAAGTGAATTGTTTGTGCATCAGTTTGCATGAATGATCTTTAATTTAATTTGAAATGTGCCGGAGAACAGCATGAAGAGACTCTCCTGCAGCAGGACTGTGAGACCAAATGAATCGTACGCCGCAGATCTGCTTTCCATTTGCACACTGAGTGAATTTGCACACAGCCACAGGCAGCGTGACGTGAAATGAGACGGGGGGAGAGAGAGAGAGAACGAGAGATACAAATTTGGCGGGTGGGTGCTGGGCTGTGGCTGGACTGTGTGGGAACAGCGAGTAGTGTATGCGTGTTATTCCATTTTCCAGTCTGAGCCGCCTTGAGGTTCAGTCGTTTGGACGCTGCGTCTCATCTCTCAATCAAACAGCCTGCAGCCTGTTGCTCGTGACAAAGAGACATAACAAAAGTAGATCAGGCCTCAGCACTGCATCACCAAGTAGAAATGAAGCACTATATGTGGGTTTACGGCACTGAGCGACCACCCAGGCGAACGTACTGTATGGCACGTGAAATACTCTGAGAAAGATGTAGATATTTATCGAAAAATATGGAGTAAAAGAAAATTGAAGCACACATAAACAGCCCAGGTTTGACCTTTCATCTACAACAACTGCTTTTCTCCAGGTCTCTGAAGACGTCCTCGCTGGTGCTCAAACCAAATATCCTCCCTTTTGATTCCAGCTCCCATTGCTCCCATGATACCCCATGTGTGTCTCTGATAGGTCGATCAGGCCCTTCTGACAGCTCCTTCCTGAAAGTTCAAGTTCCCGAGCTGAGCTAAATCTGGATTCAGTAAGAGACAGCAAGATAACCCATCACCCTGCTGGGTCGGAAAGAACTGATAACCCCAATGAGATTTGGTTGTGATAAGGATTTGGTTTGTATCAAACTTTCATATGTTTTTTGGTGTAACCCAGGTCTTGGACCTGATCTCCAAGTAACATTCCTTAAGCCCTTCCCTTCCTATCCAACTTGGGTCCAAATACAATGTTGGGAACCACAAAGATCTTAGCCAGGACCAACCACCTGCCGGTCGGAGAGTTTTTCCCATCCCCTCTCAAAGTAAAGAGAACATTTGACTCATAAAAGCTCTTTTGATTTATGAAAGACTGATGAACTTTAGATTAATGCTAGATTTTATTCAGTTTAGAGATTTGCAACATTTAAAACCTCTTCCTCTCAGTCGTGGTTTGAAGAATATAAAAAAAACCAAAAAACATTACCATCATTTCTTTTGTGAGTAATTAAATCATTAAATAAATCTTAATGTGATTAATAATGAACCTAGTTATAGATTTCATGAATTTTCATGAAAAAATCTCCTTTGGATTAGTTTTAATAATCTAACTGCCTTAATGTGTCTTAATGACCTTTTTTCGACGGCCTGTAAGTTGCATGTCTCCTTTCAGGTCAATGAAAGGTTAAACCATTACTGTCAAATGGTCTCCATCCACAATTGACAGGCTAATGAAATGATGAAACGTGCCTCCAGCAAAGCACCCACTGAGCCCACAGCTCACTATCAGAAGCAAAGCGTGTAGACAGGGGTGCCAGATAAACCGTCAAGACTAAGCTTCCTAACGTGTACCACGTAAAACATCAAAGGGAAATTTTATATTTTCTCACCAACTTATCAGTTATGTCTTTACAAATCCAACAAGCTTAGTATTGATGTTTTTTTCTAGACTTCACATTCATCTGGTGGATATGAATTTAACATAAGGAAGTGTGAATGATTATATTGCCTGCTTTACTTGGAATATTAAAGGAAATCAGAAGATTTTGTTTTAAATAACAAAAACCAAAATGTTTAACACCAACAGGTCAGACATCAATAAACTCTCATCATGGGGATGAATATTACATTCATTTTGGGCTTTTAATTAGATATTTGAAGCAATCTTCTACCTGAGTGGAAGCAATATACTGCATTCCTTTTAAAGAAGAAGACCTGGATCTTGTTTTTAAACATTATTAAAGTTATATTTTGCGTTTCATTCCTCCCTTGAACAATAATTATGCAAATATAGTATTACCATACCTATACATTTAGGTATAGAAATGTATGCCCCTGGTGTATATGAGCAACCCTCTGGTTAAAACTCCATAGATTTCCAATAACAACACCCTTACTTTATATCAACTGTTAATTTGTGTGATATTTACCCTTTTCTCATTCCAAATACAGTGAAAAGCTCAGCTGACCCGAGGGAAAGTTTCACCGGCTGCAGGTACAGAAGCTCCCGGGAGCTGGAAATAGGCCCCATCACTGCTGTGATAGAGCCCTGATAAAGGCCAGGAAATTGCCAGTTATTTATACCACACTGTCAGAGATGATAACTGTAACACATTCATCTCCCAAGAAACAACATGACGCGTGCTGACTTTATCTTTACATTTAACACAGTGAAAGGAAGTGGATAAATGGAACATTTCGTTAGTGCCTGGCCTCACTTCCATCTCGTTTTCTTCACCTCCTTTTTCCTCTCCAACATCTCCTCCTCTTCCAGCTTCCTCTGCTCCGCATCCCGACCGCTCGCTGCTGTTTGGGCCCCTGGGCATCACTGACAGCTTTGAAGCCTTTTCCCTGTTAATACTGAAAGCCCCTTGTGGCACTAAAACCCTTCCCCTTGTTCCTCTTTTTGCTGTTGTCTGCCTTACTCTCTCGCTTTTAGGCCATTTTTCAAAGATGAAATCAAAGTTTAAGAGGGGAGTTAATGGCAGAAAGAAGGGAAGGAAGACTTTGTGCCAAGCTCATTCCTTGAGTACGATCGTTATTTTGGCTTAGCGGTTAAGTCCTAGTTTGACTGCTAATGATCCCCTGGTTTGAATGGCTTCCCTTTCAGCCCAGCACAGTTTGACACAATATTAGAAAGTGCTGGAATGGCGCCGGAGGGTATGCAAAAACCTCTGACTGGATTTACACGCAGAACAAGTTCTCACTTTGGAAGAAAAAACAAAACCACAGCAGATGATTTTGGCTTTGGCTCAACTTAGCCTGGCTTTAAAAATCTACACAATAATACATCTGCTAGGAACACAATATGTAACTTTTCAGTCTGTAAAAAGGTCCCTTTTAAATTGTAATTATATTTTTTTATGCACTTTATTTTTTGAATAAAATTTAGGATTCATCTTTGTTTCTGAAAAAATTATGAGGTGAAATGTGGAAGGTTTTGTTCAACTTTTATTAAATTAAAGTTGGATTTGAATAACTTTTGAATTACATATCAGAACAGAAGCGAACACAAGAACTGGTAGAGGGTGTCATGGCGACGCTGGTAGGTATTACAAGACTTTTTTTGCAACAGTATCTATAGCCTCTACATTTTCATAGCTATTGGCAGATAACTAGCAGAAACTTTAACATATCTTACTAGGATTTTTATGTGACTAAAAAAAAGGTAAAATAAGTTTTTTTCAATGAAAGGAACTTTGTGGAAGGTGTGCATCCTATTACCTTTGGCATAAAACTAATATGGCATTTCAAGATAAGCAGGTGGTAGAAGCCTGATGTTCTGCGGCTGCTTTGCATCACTAGTTTTGGCACAATTTGACGCATGAACTAGTAAATTATTGAAAAAGAAATATCCAGCCATCAGTTTGTAAACTTAAGGTGTTGCAGTGGCCTAGTCAAAGTCTGACTTTAATCAGATTGATATGCTCTGCTGTGACGTTAAACAGGCTGGTCAACCCTCCAGTTTTGCTGAATTAAAACAGTCTTTACTGCCAATTATTAGGTTTAAGGGGTGTAATTACTTTCCCACATTGGACCAGATGGGATTAAACTGTTCTTAATTCAAGAAGCATTAATCTGAACCGCATTCTATGTTTAATGATCTTTGTTTGGTGTGGAAATATGTTTAATGACCTGAAACATTTATCAGTGACAGCAAAAGTAGAAAGAAGTCTGTATGGAAGTGAAAATACTTTTTCACAGATTCAGACTATTTCAGTTTTGTTCAGTTTTAAACATAATCCTCCCTCATCCCTAGTAGCATTTAATTGAATTTCTTCTCATTCCTGATTTGTTTTTTTCCTTAAAGTGTCGCCCGGGGGGTTAGTTTGCTCTCGTGTGCCTACAGAGACCGAACCCCCACTCTGGGTCTAGTTCTTATAGCCACTAATCATGAGCTTCCTCAGATAAAACTCAATCCTTTAGTCCATTTTTACCGTCTTCCTCGCCTTTCATTTAGACAGCAAATCGGGATTTCTGCAGCATGTGACTTGCAAGGGAAACCGTAGGTGTGTTAGATAGCCAATACATCTGTCTTACATAAATGCCTGCAGGCTTCACCTGGTTGCATTAAATGAGATAAATAAAAACAGTGGGTGGGAGGTGTCAGAATGCATCAGTGAGACCTTTTACTGCTAGCTGCATTATAGCTCTCCTTTATTCCTTATTGCTGGAAGACACTCAGGCTTCACAGGAATGTATTTGATGCTAGACAACCGTCAGCTGCTGCGTTGTTTGATTCAAAAATATCACCCAGGCTTCACACAGGATCAAGCTGGTTTCGCCGGTAGTTGTGAGCTGATATGCCAGAGAGTGTGCACGTCCTGGTGTAGGAAGCAGTGAACCGGTGCATCTTGGCTTAGTTACCAACAACAATTCAATGTCAAAACGTTCGCTGGGAGCCAGGCAGAGCCGTGGGGGTGACTGCGTTACGACAGATGGAACATTATCCTGCTCATGGCGACTGCATTAACTCACGCTGATTTTCATCCCGCCGTCTGCAGATCACTGATGGCAGCAGAAATGTTTGCAGCACAAACTCATTACAGCAAACTTTATCTACACAGAGAACGTGCATCCCACCGTGATGCAGCCTTATGATGAGAGGAGCTGTAAAAAAATAATAAAAAAGGGGGAGAGAGGTGGAGACTTATGCAAGATCAGTTCAGGCCCAGTATTGGGGCTACTTTGAAAATGAATTGGCCCTTACTGCAAGAGTACAGCCAATGCCAGAAGTACCGACCCAACCTGAAGTCGGTCCCAACAGGAAGTTCATGAAGTCATATTAAATCCACTGACCTTAGGTCTGGGTTTCTCATCCACCGATGTTAGGGTAAGCCCTCAGGGAAGAGGATAAAACTGTGTTTAGGTAAAACCACTGACCTTAGGTTTAGGTTTCTTTACCTTTCTCTTGGTCTCCACATATTATACAAGGAAGAAGAAGAAACGTCCAAAACCTCCGGGGTGAACTTCCGACATTGATTGAAAAAATGGCGGCGTCTTGCAACTGCAGTAGGGTTCCTCTCCCTTACTGCAGAATAATGAGAGGGGTGCAGAGTGAATGTCAAAGCTATAGTTGGCAATCCTTTTCAGAAACACTTCTTGTTATATTGGGTGAAATGATCCTTCCATCCTGACAGTCGCAAATACATTATGTATTCTGAAAAAGGAGGTTAAAAAATTACGTTTTTGTTCCTGGTCTCTCACCCCCCTCTGTCCGTGGAGTTCTGGGGGAATCACCTTATCTACTGGTTGTTCCACATGACAATCATTCTGCTTGCTGGCTGCATATGCGCACTTCTAGTGTTTATGTATCCGGTTAGCTTAGCGGTTAGCTTCAGTGTTAGTCGTTCATTGTAGCTCCGCTGCTCTCACATGGCTGAGAGTCGCAAGAAGCAAACCGCGTACAAGTTTATGAGAAGAAGAGGAAGTCTCAGTAGACAGAAATAAGAGCAGAGTGGATTTGGGAGATTCTTTTTAATGTGAACCCCCTGAAGAGCGGAAGAGCAGGAAAGATGGTCTTGCACATGCACAGATATTCAAAAAAGGACATGGGGAAACTGGAAACTTCCAGAAAAATCGCAGACTCTGCATTTAAGGCAAATATTTTATGTAACAGCGGTGCTGTGCATCCACAGGGAGAAACCTACCATTAGATTATTGTATATGTTCTCACATCTCCTCGTTGTATTTTGTCATACAAAGATTGAATTAAAACCGACCCCCGATAGCACAATTGAAACATCATAACAGAAACATTGAAAATACATGCAATACGTTACTTTCACTGGTCACTTTAGCACGTGCACTGGTTACAACTAGTATAGTGGTAAAACAGGGTCTAACGCCGAACTAATAGTATAACTTATAAAAAGAGGTCATTGAGTACTTCATTACAGCTGCAGATATTTAATTCTACTTTTACCCTTTTTTTTAAGAAGAGACAATAAAACTACAGAAGATTTAAAAGTAAAATCTAATAATTTACTTCCTTTTATTGAGGTTCTAGATAGCAAGCAACACTGTGCAGTCCGTTTCATAGACCTCTACAAGGCTTATTAGAACAAAACCTTGTAAGTATTGAGCTGTCAGAAGATGTTGGTTTCTTTTGAAACATCTTTTCAACAAAAATATGTGTGAAAGTTGAAATTATCTCCTCTATATTTCTTTATGTATCCAAAGGTGTTCCCCAGAGATCAGTTCTGTTGCCCATTTTTACATCAACCATCTTTGCCAGGAAGTATCAAAGGCTAATTTCTCTTTTCATGTTGCCAATACTGGGTTGCACTGGGTTGTATTCACATAATACTGGGTGCTTTATTGACTTCAACAGTCTTTTAATACAATCCAGCACGCTGTGTGAAGTTCTGAACCAAAATGTGTCTCGTTCTACAACTTAAAATTGAACTTTTTGAATCTTCCATCACTTTCCACTGTTTGTGGTTCAGAGACAGAGTTATTCTCTGAATACGGGTACGTAAGGATGGAGGATTCTCTTTTCTTAAAGTCTAAGATTAAGCAGCAGTTAAAACAAGGGATGCTGAATTTGAAGGAGTCTTAATTTTGAGTTTAAAAATTACTTGCATCGGGTACTTCTACCTCTCATTCGTTGAAGCTCTAAAATCAACTTTATGTGACTTAACCCGACTCAATGAGTGCATTTAAACAAATGTCATCAATCATTTTCTGTGATTCGATGTCACTGGAATAGTTTTAGCACTTTTCATTTACGTGTTTGATCACTGCTTATCTGTGTGTTGTGTTTCAGTGCTGTTTTGAGCCGCTGTCATCTTAGCCAGGACACCTTTGTAAATGAGATTCTGTATCTCAGTGGGCATTTCCTGGCTAAATAAAAGACCTATGCTGTAGTGAACACATTGCCTGTGAGTAAGCCCAGCAAAACTGGTGTTGACAACGGCACATATTCAGAATGATTATGTCTTTTCCTCCAGGAGTTTGCCATTTAATAACTTCCACACTTTATCCTCACCTGGCAGCTGCCGCTGCAGATGTGTATATACGAACATGCGTCTGTATACTAACAAGTAATTTGTCTTCTTGGATTCCCGGCTGTTGTCCGCATCACTTTTATTCTCAGTCCAGTTGTTCAGCGGGAGCTGGGGGTCTCCCTTATGAACCGGTGCTGCTATCATCTTGTGCTTTTTTGATGCCGCACAACCACCTCCAGCTGTGACACTGCTTTCAAGTTTAAATTGCTAAATAAAATGCTGCACAATTTCTGGTGAAAATCCTGCTTTTTGGTGCACTGTTTAGTGTAGAAACTCCAGACTCAAACAGGAGTGGCGCAAACAACCCTGAAAAAATGAGAGGAGCGAAGAAATCAATGTGATCGTTTTCTTCCTTGCAGAACCTCATCGTTTTGTACAATCCTCCCATCTTCAAGGGAAGGTTAGAAAAACCCTTTTGAAACAAAATATCCTGCCTTTTCAATGATTTCATGAAGGCACCCAACTGGACACATTTGATAGCTGTTGGTTGAGGAGAAGTTGAAGGATTTAGATGTAGTTATGCTTTATTATTTCATCCACGTTGAACAATGCACCACTGCACAAGTACAGATCAAGTATTTGCTCAGCTTTTATATAGATCATGCATGGCTTGTATGATCTCCCTCATAGCCCTGGTGTGAATCTTTTTATTTCTTTCCCCCCATAAACCCCATAGAGCTCCAGCCTGCACACATATCATGCACCATTGCATCAGTTTCATAGCCCTCCCTCAGCCACACTAATTTGATTCATTCGTTTTCCCCCTGCTCATTTCTTCCCTCCCTGACTCTGATTGCCTGCGCCATGCATATTAAAATTGCAGAGATAAAAATACACTTGATTAAAATCACACCCGGCCTCGGCCCCACAAACATTCGTCCCAAGCAGAAAACAACACAGTGACGTCTCTCCTTCTCCCCCACTCCCTCCCTCTCTCTCTCTCTCTCTCTCTCTCTCTGTCTCTGTTGTAGGAGGCAGAAAAGGAGAACATCCATAATGGATTTCATAAACTTTATCATTAAGAGTTTCTTTGGGTGTGCACACAACTCACTTCTCACCTATTTGTTTCCAGGGAATGGAGTCGGAGCTGATTACCCGGCCAAACCGGGGCACTTCAAGTCTTCAAGAGTGTCCTGGCAGTGAGCCAAATGAAAAATGTGAATCTTCTCAGCTCTGTATTCTTCACCCCGAGCCTCTCTTTTGTTTACTTGTGAATACGTAGCAGACGTCGGCTCTCTGAGCCATCGGCACTGTAATTTGTCAGGGCTTGGAGGCTGTCAGGCACTCAACCTAGTCTGAAATTATTCTTATTTACATCAAAGATCATTTGTCACACCGGCGCCATGTGGGCTGGTTCTGAGTGCAGGATGGTTTCTGGCGGTGGACCTGGCCGCTCAGCCTGAACTGATAGAGAATAAAGAGGAGAATCCTTTAAACACGGATTAGAGTGAGGGGCAGTCAGATTTTACTCCAATTAACTTTCCCTAGCAGTCTATCACTGCAGGACAAACTTGGACTTGAGTAAGAAAGGGGTGGAAATATAAAAAGTGCTTGATGCAATGGGACGTTTCTAGCAAGACGTCCCATTTGCCCGGAGACAGCCCAGGTTTCCAGGTTGGTTGGACGAGCAGAGTACAAACTAGAATGGCAACAACCATTTTGTAAGATGAAAATGTTCAGCTTCATTTCAACATGCTTTAATCGAGAAACAGAATAGAACAGCTTAAGCGTTGGTTGAAACGTAGAGGCCTCAAAATGACGGGAAAGAAAGTAGTATTAATAGAAAGTCAGGCGAGGCTGTCCTCTCCTCTCTCACAACGGATCAAACGTGAGGAAGAAACCCGCTGAATCTGCGTAGAATTACAGCAAATACGAAGAAGGAAATATATATATTATTACAGTTTTATGTTTTAAATGATTGTACGCTCAAAAAATAGACTTAAAAAGAGCAACAAATAGATGTAAAACAACTTCTTTTTTACAAGAAAAACGCCAAGCTCAAAAAGAGTAACTTCACCTTCAAAAACAAACCCAAGGAACTCACAAATGTTACAAGTGACTTTAGAGAAAAACAAGCCCAAAGTCGCTCATAATAAGCGGATTATGCAACACTGAAGCTCACATGTACACCTTTCATGGATTCATTGTACGATGATTTTTTTTCATTCCGCTGTGAAAAAGCCAAATAAACGATCTACCTCACAGATCTCTCCAGTCGCTGGTTTCTGGTCTGGACATTCAAGTGCTGGCTCCTTGCCACCGGGGAAATGTGGAGAGCACGTTCGTGTCTTTGGTCAGATTCCATAGTAAAGTCCTCTCGGTTACAAGCTCCAACACTGACATTTCTCACCAATTCTTCGGGGTTAAATCAATGGAAAAAACTCCATAAGGTGACGATCATCTTATCGCGAGCCAGTCCGGCACATACCAGAGCAGCGGCGTTTTGTTATTGCCATAATACATCTGTTGAGGTGATATTCAGGACCGATCTGTTCA
Source organism: Fundulus diaphanus (assembly GCA_037039145.1). Lineage (NCBI taxonomy): Eukaryota > Metazoa > Chordata > Actinopteri > Cyprinodontiformes > Fundulidae > Fundulus > Fundulus diaphanus. The sequence goes on along the minus strand of CM073121.1, from coordinate 45,920,391 downwards.
CTGTTTGACTCGTTCAAGCATTACCGCTCTGTTTGTATGACCACAAGATGGCCACGACACTTGCTAACTGCGCTGTTCAGAATTTAGTGATTTGATGTCATTTGAGGAATGCCCTGTAGAAATAATTCTCTTTTCTGAGCTGTGGACGTTTACTAGCCTGACCAGCCAGACTGACCTACGTCGTAAACAAGACATATCATATTGCGTCTAGTCCTAATTAAAAAAAAACAAAAAAAACATTATATTTTTGGTTGTAAGGTGACAAATGTGAAGGAGTTTGAGGGATGGGATTACTTTTATAAGGCACCATAAAAAAATCCAGAGATGAGGTTTGTAACAGCACTTTCGCATTTACACTGACCCCTAAAAGCCCTCAGCCTTTAAATAACCCCTGCGCCATTCCCCATCGGTGTCTTCCCTCTGTCCTGAACCTTGAACATAGCTCTCACTCAGGTGTTTCTCCTTTCTGCTTCACCTACCAAACATTACAGACCATTGCTTCTCTCTCTGCACCGCTATGATAATCGCTCAGAAGAGAGTTAGCCGTGCTTCATTTTTCTTCCTCCAGCTTCTCTTCATTTTAACCCTCTATCCTGCTGCTGTTCCCCGAGAGCCTGAACTATTGTACTTTGGTCAAGAACTCAGTCAGCTAAACGTTTGTAATAATTCTTATTTTCGATGATTAATCAGAACGTTTGACGGCTCAAATAAAGTCTTCGTTTAATGAGAAAACAAATTCCTCTTCACCTTTATCACGAGGTTGGAGAAACCGTCAGATCATGTTGACTGTAATAGAAAAAATAAAAAAACAACAACCCAGAACCCAATATGGCTCCATCGAAGAAAGTTGTCCCCGGATAAAACTCGAGCAAAAGGAGCATTCGCCACAGTAGCTGCTCTCTAAAAAAGCCACAGTGACTTTTGTGAAGCTTTCAGAGCCGGGGGTATTCATTTATTCAGAGAAGCTCTGACGAAAGCGCTTCCCCAGCTCACAGACTCCTGCAGCTGAACGGCACTGCCGCGCTGCCTTCAGCTGGAAACCGCGTCCGCTTCCACAGTCAGCTTTATAGGAAACGGGAGCGAAACGACACTGGAACGGCTTCATTTTCCCCGATTGACTGTCACGTAGCCGAGTGTGAGGGCCTGTGCCAGGAAGCTGAAAGACACTGCAATGAAGCATAAATACTGGTGGGCCCTAAACAAACAAAAAAATCATTTTGTGCTAAACTAGATAAATGACAGTTTGTAGTTAATGGCACGATTCAAATGGACTGATTCCCCCTTATTGGGATTTAAATTAGCAGACAGTATTGGAGTCCCTTGAAAGGGAGTTCAAAAAACCAAATAAACTGCGTATAAGTGTCAGAACACCAACTGCAGAGAAGTTCACCCCAGTTTTTAACAACCTCTACGGTGCCTTACAAAAGTATTCACACCCCTTCAAGTTTTTCACATTTTTTCAAGTTTTAGCCACAATATTCAATGTGTTTTTTGCAGTGATTTTACGTTATAGTCCAAAATAAAGATGTGCATGACACAGATACGGGATTTAAACGACTTGTTTTATAAGTGAAAATTCTAAAAGTCGATACATTTAGCCCCTTTTACTCTGATAGTCCAAAAGAAATTCACTGGGACCAATTACTTCACCTAGCTAGTCAATGGAGTCCACCTTCGTGTATTTAAATCTCAGTATAAATGCAGCTGTTCTGTGAAGCCCCCAGAGGTTTGTTAAAGAACCTTAGAGGAGAAACAGCATCATAAAGAGTGAGGAATAAACTTGCAAAGATCAGAGAAGTGGGTAAAAGGTACATGGCAACACTAGGGGAGCTGCAGATGTCCACACCTCAGGTGCTAGTTTCTGGCAACAGTAGAACTATTAGATGCTCACTCCACAAAGCAGAGTTAATGCCAGAGTGGTGAGAAAAGATTAAAGACAGCCATTATAAACGTTTGCATTTTTTTACACAAGCGAAGTCGGGGACAAAACAAACTTGTGGAAGAAGGAAGAAGGACTTTTTTGGCCTACGTGCAATTCATTATATGTGATAGAAAAGAAACTCTGTACATCACCGTGACACACACCACTAATGCATCGATGAAACATTGTGGCGACAGTATCATCCTGTCCGGCTAGAGGATGCAAAAGCCCTGAAACTGCTGCAGACCTTAACCTTCCAGCAGGAAAGTGACCTTAAACATCCATGGGCAAAAATGTCAGCCTCTTGATGTGCAATGCTTGTAGAGTTATAGCCCAAAGGACATGCATTTGTAGTTGCACTAAAAGGTGGCTCTTCACAGTGGTGACTGGGGGGACTGAATACAAATACGCACCAGATTTAAAGTGTTTTTCGATGTATGATTTTCCCCCCCCCCATTTAAACGTATGCACTTCTTAGTGTTGCTCAATGGTATCAAAATACTCTGATTCAGAAATTTAAATGAAATACTGTAGCTGTAAAAAGGTTCTAACAAGGTTGTTAAGGTGGCTAACACTGACTGCTATGAGTATATATCCAAAATCCATCTGCAGTCAGCAGCACTGTTGTAAGAGCCAATCAAAGCGTAATTGCATGGGTGGGAATAGATGAGCACTGCTGCATTTTCTGCCACTCCATTAACGGCTGCAAAGCAGCTTAGATGGAATGTGCTGCATGCATGAAAGACCATGGCAAACCGAGAGCTGACTAATGTGCAAAAATTACACATGCATTTGTTTGCTCACTGACTCGACTGAAGCAGGCAGAGCAGGAATGCAGAGGCCTGTTAAACATTTGCCATGTACCAATACTATTTCACGCACAGGAAAACGGGGAATGGTTGTAACACAGCTCATTGCATTGTGTTTGTCTGGAGTGAGCTTTCTGAGCAAAACAGCCTGGCCAGTAACTTAGATGTAATCAGCAACCCAGAATGAGGATGATTGCACTGCGGCTAAGTTCCTCATTTGCAAACCGGCACTCTAGACGTGACAAATGCTTTGTTTTTTAAAAAGGTAGAAGTTAATATTGAGGAAAACTGTGGAAGTCAAAGTATAGAAAAAAAGCTTGAAATACACAATCATGTTGCAGGATATATATATATATATATATATATATATATATATATATATATATATATATATATATATATTAGGGCTGGGCAAGTTAACGCGTTAATTTCACGTTAATTCATTAGACTATTAACGCCGATATTTACTTTATCGCGCATTAACGCATGTTGCTCACATGCTTTTATTTTGTGAAGGTCTGTTGCTGCGGTGTAGGGGTTTGAATCAGAACAGTAGGTGGCGATAATGCGCCAATAACCTCGCTGTCAGCCCAGCCTCGGATACAAACAGGAAGAAAGGTGCTGGCTGTCATGGAACCAAGAAAGGAAAAAGGAAAATGCGGAAAAAACAAAGCTGACATGGGGAAGGGTAAAGTCACAGAACTTTTAAATTGACATTTTCAGTTTAAAGTTCTTCCAGCAACGAATATGACAGAAACAAGTTAGTTGTAACCACTGCCAAGTTAAACTTTCTTATCACCGGAGCACCTTGAGCTTAACATATCACTTAAATGCCAAACATACTGTAGACATCACCAAACAATTCAATGACTCAGAGAAGCTAAATGGCGAAGTGGATAGCTACTGTAGACCTTTTTTTGTGCTTCACACTTTGGTATTGAACATAAAATGGTAATGCTGCTCCCTGCTGTTACCTCAGAAATTGTCTGTTTTTGGCAGATTTTTTCCCCATAAAAAGAGAATTTCCTGTCAGTGGCAATAAGCTTTAATTTATTATTATTGCTATATTTTGTTTTACATGTTTAAGTTGAGCTTTACACTAAATATGTGTTACTGATAAGTGCTACAAATGTTACAACACTTTTGTTCATATGGCAGCAGAACATTAAAATAAAAGTGCTCTTTACACTACTTTTGAATTCATTCTTGGAGTTTGCGCATACAATGCAATTAATCATGATTAATCAGGCAAATAATGCGATTAATCGCGATTAAAGATTTTAATCGTTGCCCAGCACTAATATATATATATATATATATATATATATATATATATATATATATATATATATATATATATATATATATATATATATCCATCTATCCATTATCCAACACGCCTATCCCTTGTGGGGTCACAGGGGGTGCTGGTGCCTATCCCTATATATATAGAGATCTAAGATGGTATACAGTAGGGTTGTCAAAATGATTGATGCCTCGATATAATCGATACTAAAATGGCATTCTGAAACATACAGATTGCCGTCCAAATCTACATAAACTGACCCGTTCACATCTGCCCAAATTGTCGCACTTTTTCAGCCCGTTTCCTCCCTGCAGCCACTCACATGACCCAAATAATGAGCTGCTGCACGACATCATAGGCCTACTCCACATGTAGCCGGATATCTAGGAAAACAAATACATTTTTGTGCGTTTTGGCCTTTCATCCACTCGAAAACTCTGTTCCACATCACTGGAAACCATTTTTTTCCACGCACACATGACAAAACAGAGTTTTAGGGTCTGATGCATCACAGTCTGCAACAAATAATGCAGCACTGACATCACCTGCCATCGTTGTGGTAGACTTGGCCATGCAGTGGAGGGTAAATGAATGCCATCAGGGAGGTGCTTAGTTTTAGGTTGGTGTTGTGATTGACTGTTTATAATATGTGTCTACTCAATGTTAAACTGGACAAATTGACTGATATTAGTTTTTATAAAGACCTGGCTACACGTGTACAGGGGCTTCTAACAAGTGGAGAACAGCAACAAAGAAAACACGCAACCCTCTTTATAGACAAGCAAGGCTCTCAAGTCTCATGCAATGACCGTGAGACACACGCATTTCCCTGACCGCACACGCCACACATGGCATTCCTCACACAAAAAATAACAACACCCTTTAATATGTTTACCTCATCAGTCAATTGTTAACCAGGTATGGACTGGTTTCAGGTATTTGTTTTACCATTGCTGTATCTCTGTATCTTACCCAAAATAATTCTAAATGCAAATATAGTTATAGCTATAACAATAAAAAACATACAAAATTAAAAGTAACTGCCCTAAAATGTGGTTTCTTTTTAACAGCAGTAATTATTCTTTTTTTTCTTTCTTGCTTTTATTTATAAATTTAAAGGACGTCCCTTTTCAATACATTGGAAACACCACATTCTTTTATAGCCGGACATAAAAGTCAGGCACATTTTAAATGCCAGCTTGTTGAATTCAGGCAACATGCTACAGAATAGCCTTAAAATCTGTGGACATAATTAATGTCCATGTAACTCAACTTGTTCGGAGCTCTAACCTTTCCAGCGCCACAGTTTCTAGAAACCTCGAGGCATCAGTAGGGATGGGAATCGAAAACTGGTTCCTGTTCAGAACCGGTTCCGTGTGTTCCAATTCCATGGCACCGTTTGGCAGCTCGCTTAACAATTCTCTAATCGATTCCAGGCAGCACCAGAGCCGGGCAGCACGATTTACGTCACATTTTTTACGCAAGTTACGCACACGGCATTCAGCAAGCAAGTACGACGTGACCAGGCGTAAGTCTAGAAAAGCAAAACAAAAAAAAAGCGATCGAAAGTCCGGTCAACAAGGAAAAATCAGTGGATATTAGCTATACCTAAAACTAATACGTTCGTGGTGATTTAATGAATTCAGCGTTAATCAATAAGAAAATAAAAGCATAAATTGTCGTCTCGATCACTGTGTATGGGGGCGGCCATTATTGCCCGACATCACATCCTGTTACGTAATGTCGCGGTAAGGCACTGCGCTCTACAACAACAATTATTTCGGATTTCCAGAGGACTTCACCATTGAAATTCACGAGAGCTATTGTTGAAGCAACAATGTCCACGTGTATGGCTGTTGGATGTTCCAATACATCGGGTAAAAGTGGAAAAAAACATTAGTTTTTTCACCTTTCCGATTCATGATCCACCACGGGCTCTTTTGTTGGATTACCAACTTGCCATCGAACTTCTGGCCAGAGAGAAAACACGTCGTCTGTAGCCAACATTTCGAAGAAGAATGTCTTCAAGATGACTTTTCGGTAGGTTTTTCTTTTTTATAATGTAGAATTTGCGGGAACATTTGTTTACCGACCAGAGGGGCGGAGTGATCTGACACACTTCGATAGAATGCTCACTGTTGCGAAGCTTACTTATTTTATGCAACTTTGGTCTTATTTTCTCTAAAGTTGCTTGTAAATTTCATGAGTTGTGGGGTTGCAGTTTTTTGGGCTTGTTTCTGAAAGTGAAGTCGCTTGTTTTGGCTCTAAACTAAGTGACGCTGAAATATCCCTCCCCCTCATAACGCGCTGCAGCTCCTCCTGACAGGAGCAGAGAAAACTCAGAAGGAGCCGCTCTGACCGTACTTTCTGCAGTTTACGGTTGCAATAACTGATGATAACTGCTGAAAGTAGATTAGACGGTGCAGATCACCATTTTGAGCAGAGATTGGTTCTAAAGATGAGTTTTATACTCATAACATTGCAGAACCCAACCTATAAACTGTTCTTTAATGTTTATTTGTTGTCTTTTTATGTCTCTAAAATGTTAAATTAGTATTACTTTAAATTTAAATGCTTAATACCATGTCTATCTTTGTTTAAGAGGTTAAAAAGTTTCCCCAAATTGGAATGGATAAGAGAATCGATAAGGAATCGAATCGTTTCACAGAATCGATAAGGGAATCGGAATCGTGAAAATCGTATCAATTCCCAACCCTAGGCATCAGGCTGTTGTTTAAGCGGGATGATGGGTCGGCACCGTCCCTTTGCATCAAGTTGGACCTCTATTTCCACTTCTAAGGCAAGGGAACATGGTGTACACCTGCTGCCTAACTTATACCCTACACACTTTATAGCTGATTGTGAGTATTGTAGTTTCTCCCTGCGGCATGCACTTTATAGCTGCAGCAAAGGATCTGGTAACATCCACACAGACTCAACACGGAGAGAACAGGAGCGGTGCACTGCACGCAGTAAAGTCATCATACTGTTCCCTCAAGGCCTATTCAGTAGGTAACTCAATTTAATGAATGATATTGTGTCCACATCCACCCTAACCTAGTCGTGGAGTTGATTAAAATTTTAACAGATTAAAGAAGTAAATACATTTGGGATTTATTGTGATTAAAATATGTTATTACATGCTTGATGGCTCTTTCCCCACTACGGCTGAGGTATATTTTACTCAGCTGGCATCGGGTAGCATTTTATGCCTGTAACTTGTGTAATTATTTGTCAGACAAACACTGACCAAAGCAGTATGTCGTAGTTTCTGATGACACCCTTACCACAGGCAGGATGAAGAGAACGCTGCTCTCTCCCCAACCGGAATTGGGCTGAATTAGATTGAGAAACTCCTCCTCGGTGAAGGCGAGCACCATCAATAGAAAACTACATTCTGTATTCAATCAGGTTATCTTTATTTGATGTTAAACTGTGTTTAATGATCTGGAGCATTTCAGAGTGACAACAAAGCAAGAACAGAAGAAATGTTAAATGGGCAAGCACTTTGACTGAATACTAAATACAGAGCGAGGATCTTGCCTTGACTTCCATTCATTATCAATCCTTTCTATGGCCTAACCCTGACTCTAACCTTAAACTTTACCATAACCACTAGCCCCCAAAAAAGTGACGACCTAAAAATGGTCCGCACTTTACATCGAAGTCCTCGCTTTACAAGTAAAATGCGCAATGTTCTCACTCAGCAACAAACACAAGTACACACACACACACACACACCCTTATAACTTCTTCACCTAGTATGCCTAAACCAAGACAACAACAAATAATTTGTGTTTTGCATCACTCAGAAGGACAGCTACTGTATGTACGTGTGACATAGGATGGATTGCAAAGTGTGGATTGGCCGCTGCAGCCATACGGCCCAATCCTAATGGCTGTATTAAGATGGGTGGCAGCATCAGTGCGGCGTCATTAGTTCGCTCAGGGCCCCTCAAAGTCATGGATACTGTCATCATGTTCCCACTTATACACCTGCACCAACATACCAAACCACCACTACCTTTTTATAGATGTGTTCATGCTCAGATCCCTCCATGGCCAGTCACGCTTGATGCATGGTAATCTGTTCTCAGTTTTCCTGAAGACCTTCCCCAAGTTGTGCAAATATTATCCACTTTCTGACTAATCTCAGCGGGATCTTCATTAAGGGTGAAGGGGCCCTAAAATTCACCATAGTCATGGGTCCACAAGACGTGACACACATTTTTAGGAAAACAACAACAGCTGCCACCGCTAATAAAGACTCACTTGCTTACGAGTAGTCATGTTAATTTAGTAGTTTAGCCGTTTACAATGTTTTCCCAAGCACTTTTCTTCCCAGAATGATCCAAGAGCTCCTAATGGGAATTTGCCTTCCACTGTGCGGGAAGTTGCTCTCATCAGTCTAAAGGCTGCCACACAGTTTCTGCAGGTTATTACCGCCTTGTGACAGCCTATTATCATTCTATGACAGGCCATTACCTGCACAGGAGCAGGGTAATGAAATAGGAAGGAGGACACAGAGGAGACACTGTACGACCAACAAATCAAACAGATGCTCTTTAAACTGAGCCACAGCCACCAAATTCAACAGCACTCTCTGTCACAGTAGGCCAGGCTACAGCTCTCTGTGAGTGCACGGTGGTGAGGATTTTGAGCTGAAGGTTGCATTCAGGGAAGCAACAGGCTTCCAGATAAAGCTGGGCTTCGATTGACTGGATTTATTGATCAGCCATCACCTTGCGAGTGATGGTCGAATGGAAGGGGAAGAAATTGCAGTCAGAGAATTTAACCCAATATGGCTTTTTTTTTGTGTGGGTATTTAAGGACAATATTCTTTGAAAGCACTTTCAAATTACTCAGATAAGATCACTTTCCTAAACGATATACTGTTTTCTCTTAATCTTACTCTATGTCTAACTGAGTAAATATTAACAATACATATTTAGAAGACCTATCAATATGATGTCAGCATTTGTCTTGGAATGCTATTAGGTTATACTTGGAAGAGCATGTCCATCTTGGCTTTAGGCAAAACACTGTTAGCATCGTTCTTGTCTTCAGGTTAACATCGGCATTCGGATGCGTGTGTTGCTCACATCTATCACTCAACAGGTTGATATTCATTCATTCATTCATTAATTTCTTGGACTAACTCAACTGTGTGAGATTAAAACCTAGCAAGGAGTAATTTTCAATTGAGCTCAATTAAACCAGCAGCATGGGAATTTTGCAAAAACTGTCCACACAAGCATATGGTGTCCACCTGAGAGAAGCAACTCTAGACTAATGGTGTTTAAACCGTTGGCAGAAGCCGCTGACAGAGAAATTGCTTCAATTAGCTTTGTGTATTCTTTGTCTTTCCCATACAAATTACTTCTGGCTCAGTGCTTCTCTGTTTAGCTGTGTTTTTAACCTGGTGGGAGTTATTAATAGAGTTTTACAGTCAGATATTTTGTCTCCTTCCGCATAGAAAGTACCCCTGGTTACAGTGCTTGTGTTTTGCTATGTCTCTTCCCTTGAGGAAACAATTGACAGAGCTATTAACTATGCACTCTTATTGTTTTCCTTCCCTATGTACAGCGTTCCTGGCTCAGTCGGTGTATAATTTTTTTATTTTTCTGCTTTCTTTCCTCTCAACCCCCAGCTGGTTGCAGCAGCCATTCATACAGAGATTTCGTGGACGTTTCTATTGGCTAAAAGGGAGTCCTACCTTTCCACTGTCGCCACATGCTTTTTCAGATGGAGGGATTGCTGCAAAGTCGACAACCTGATGCAATTGACTCTTTTAGGTATAATGAAAACTTTTCCCCAAGATCATTACATGATTGTCTGAATTTGATTGTGTCATAATTAGGATCAAATCGGACTGCATTTAAAGATATGTGATTGGATTATAGTGGAAGGAATGGGTTTGAGTTTAACTGAATTTGACTTAACCATATTATAGATTTGGGCCCATTTGTCTAGTGAAGTGCCCTGTAATTTAATTTAATTAATCCACGTTTATCCCCCTTTGATCAATAGTGCTACCAGAAAACAAGAGCGGAAGTGATATTTCCTTTTCCCTGTGTTAAATTAGCATAATCCTGTTAATAAAGTGCATGCCATGCATAAAACACAATATAAACTGATCTCCCTAAAGGTTTAATCATTTTTGTCTTAGACCAAAATGCAACCCGTTTACTCTTGTCTCAAAGTGAATTGATTCTAAAAAACATCCTCAGTGATTAATGCTACTGTTTTGTTAATATGTTAATATTTAATCAAAATGTGCACACATAGGGTCATTCTTAGAGCTTAACCCAGTGTTAAAAAGTATTAAGGACTGGGATTTAAAAAGAACAATCTGGTCCTTTTAAATCCTCAACTCAGGTAGCAGAAAATCAAATCAAGCGCATCTGAACACATCTGTGCTTTTTCACCACGGCAACAGGCAATGGAAGTATATAAAAAGGGCACCACGTGTAACAAATTAACTTTAAAAGCCTATTTAACTTTAAAAAAAAGAGAAATCTCTGTAAGTGTAGACCCGAGTGGTGAAAGCTGCTTGAGATTCAGAGGCAGCTGTCGTTGAAAGGAAGCAATCAGCAATCAACCCCATTCTTTCAGATTATGCATCCATGAGAGCATGAAGATTGTTTTGTTTTCATCTTAGGCAGCTTCGAGACCCCACCTCATCACCTACAAGTGAGGAGCTTTGTCAACTGAAGACACAACAACACACTCCGAACAGGCTTTTGACATAACCGCAACACTACATAAACATGTATGGCATGAACACCTCCTTGGGATGCGGAGTTGATTACATGGTGTTGCCGCTTTGCCAATTCGCAGGATCAATACTGATGCATCGGGCTGTTTCAGCAGGAGTCTGCAGCTGATCAGCGTGCTTTAATGTACCATCGGATGTTCAGATTTCTTTTGTCCCTATGGTGCCGCAGGGTGTAACATTCACTGTGGGGCTCAGTTATGCAGGAGCAGGTTACTAGAATCAAGTTAAACTGAGTTTTTACTCAAATGAGATGCAAGGAAAACACGGGAGGGAGAAGAGGTTTTCCCGACTGCATGGATCATGGCATAAGGCAACACGATCCCTCCCCCTCATGTTGCTGCACACTGTTTCCATTTTTGCTTACAAAACAGACAAATTTGGAAGGTAGGGAATATTTCTGTTCACAAAAAAACACAGACAGTCTTAGAGATTGCATAAAAAGAAAAAAAACTGCGTTAAGACTACAGCTTGCAGCTGACTTGTTGACCAGAAGAGTGGAAATGCACAAAGGGAGTTTATTACATATTTTTGCTAGAATCTGTGTGTTAAAACAAGGAGTAAATGTTGGAAATGTTGGAAATGACAAAATAATTGTCAGATATAAATTTTTATCAATGTAATGGAAATGTTTGTTGCTTTCCTTTTTTAAATAAATGCAATTAGATCATATTGTACATTTTGGTTTTAAATGGTACACCTGTATCTATCTATCTATCTATCTATCTATCTATCTATCTATCTATCTATCTATCTATCTATCTATCTATCTATCTATCTATCTATCTATCTATCTATCTATCTATCTATCTATCTATCTATCTATCTATCTATCTATCTATCTATCTATCTATCTATCTATCTATCTATCTATCTGTCTGTCTGTCTGTCTGTCTGTCTGTCTGTCTGTCTGTCTGTCTGTCTGTCTGTCTGTCTGTCTGTCTGTCTGTCTGTCTGTCTGTCTGTCTGTCTGTCTGTCTATCTATCTATCTATCTATCTATCTATCTATCTATCTATCTAAATAACATTCTTTATTTTTGATTTTTAAACATCATAACTTAGGTTTTAGTCCAAATCATTGATTGTTTTGATTTTTAAGTGTCAGAGAAACCAAAGACTCCAAACAGGGACATTTCACTGCCTCTACCACCTCTTAGATGAGGACTTCAAACTGGAGCAGTTGTTACATAAACGGGGTCTGGTTTAGATGCCAAAGAAATACAACCCTTAAACTGATATTTGGTTTTTAGAAACAAAATAACAGTATTACACATAGTACCGCAATTTCCAAAAGTCTGTGTTTGATAAAGGATAATCTGTTTTAGGCTACGTTCACACTGCAGGCAAATACGACCCAAATCTGATCTTTTTTACGGCAGTGTGAACGGCCCAATTCCGATCTTTTCACCCCCCACAAAATCTGATTTGTGCCTCTTCCATATGTGGTACTAATTCAGATACATATTGGATATTTTTCAAAGCGTCTGTAGTCTGAACCGTCATATCGCATTTTATCCGGTTTTTACGTCACTGTCCTGGCTCCAACTACAAATCCACACACAGCAGCAGTTAGCGCTCCATAAAAAAAACATTTATAATAGCTGTGCTGCTATTTTTCTTACTTACTTGCTATGATGTGGTCTTAATACTGTTGGCTCCCATCACTCTTTCTAATAATAACATGGAGAGATGCCGGACGGTATCTGTATTTTTTAAAATTTTATTTTAACAAAACTTCATTGAACACTTCTAGAAACGATTATATTCACCATTATTTCTGTAAACAGCGCGCTGCTCTGTGACGTCTCCTTCTGTTATCGCCATGTGCGGGTTGCTTTGTGGCCTTGATCCGTTCGGACAGCAGAATGATGGCGGTCGCATTTAATAGTACTATGAACGGCAACCTGAAAAAAATCGGATTTCAGCAAAAAAAACCGGAATTAACCATGAAGACCTGCAGTGTGAACGTAGCCCTTCAGGTTCAGATTTTGAAGCAGAACCGATCTACGTTGGACTGGATGCCAAAAAGTGGTGAAAAAGATCTTTACCAATCTGTCAATATGGAAACCAACTTGTTGTTTCATGAGTTGTGGAGCATAGTAAAATCCAACTTGGTAAATGTCTTGTACTCAAGTTACTAGAATCTTAAAGAAGCTACAGCAAAAACCTGAAATTGTAAATCTGGAATTGAAACACTACAGGAAGCATGTCCATCCATTGTCTATACCCGGTTATCCGTGCAGGTCGTGGAGGAGAAATCCAGCAGTCAATAAGCAAAAGACAACTACACCGGCCGCCAGTCCATCACAGAGCAACAGAACAAACAACCATGCATGCACTCACACTTAAGGGCAATTAAGAGGGACCAATTAACCTAACAGTCATGTTTTTGGGTGTGGGAGGAAGCTGGAGTACTCAGAGAGAATCTACACCAGCACAGGGAGAACAGGTAAACTCCATTCAGTAGAACCATAGGCTGAGGTTTGAACCCAGGACCTTCTTGCTGCAAGGCACCAGTGCTACCAACTGCACCACTATGGTCAGAAATTGTTTTATTTAATCCAAAAGAGTCAGCATGAATAAAATTCATATAATTTCTACTGCTGAAGAACATCATAGTAATTGATGCAAACAAAATATCTGCTTATTACTTCAGCGGTGGCCAGCAGATTATAGAAGACAACACAAAGATGCTGCACCTGAAACAAAGGTTAGCATCCCTCCCACATCTTTGTCTGACAGTAACTTCTCTTGCATTTACTGTAAATCCATCAGCCATTTCTCACTCTGCGCATACTGCATTATTAAGAGGCGCCGCTTTACAGGGGGGTCCGTTGGTAAAACGTTTCCGCAGGCTTCTAGTGAAATTCCATCAGCATCACGGGGGGAAAGCCCAACAGCTCAGACAGGGCCGATGCCGTGAATTATACAGATTCCCAGCAAGCTTAACGCTGCAGGATAAATGAACGCTATGGAGCTAAAATTTACTATCTTTTACTCAACATGCAGCTTTTTCTGACAGCTTCAGCCTAGTCTATATAAATATTAACAAGTGCAGAGCACAAGATGTCACGCTGCATCAATGCAGTGTGACATGGAGGCGATCCGCCTGCGGTCCTGCTAAGGTGTTAAGGAAGCCCAGGTGGCTTTGATCTGCCTTCAGCTCATGCATTGTTGGCTCAATTTTCTCTTGACAATACTCCTGAAATTCTCTGCTCGATTTATGTCAGGCCAGTTGGCTTCCCAATCACGCATAGTGATACCGTGGTCATAAAAGCATGTGTTGCTATTTCTAGCTGTGGGTAATTTGCCAAGTCCTGTTGGAAAATAAATCTCCATGAAGCTTGACGGCTGCTCTGGCTTCGGACATGTTAAACACAGTGGACCCACAATGGCAGATGACACAGTTGCCAAATCATAACCAAGGGCGGACACTTCAAATCGGACCTGAAGCAACCTGGATTCCGTTAAATCTATACCTTCATTTCAAAAGACATCATTGGACCACCAATCAATAGTCCAGCCATTTCTCTTCCCAGCCTGGCTTCCCAATTCTGTCAAGATCATGATCATTTCTGTTGCTTGTGCATATATATATATATATATATATATATATATATATATATATACATACAGTAAGTGGACAGCCGGCTTCTTTGGAGATGACCTTTTGAGGCTTTTCTGCTGGACACCTGTCAAGTCAGCACTCTTCCTCGTGAACATAACATTTCTGTATTAGAAATCCTTTTTTATGGTCGTATAAAAAATTATAAATGTCTAGATTGTGTCTGTAAGCCATAACAATACAAAAAAACTTTCACTTTGGCTCATGATTTAATAAAACAAGTTTCACTTCAGGTATTTAAACACTTAAAAAAAAGAACTTGTGGACGATATTCTAAATTACTGAAAAGTTCCTGTGAATGCTTTTAGATTTATTTATTTATTAAATTCAAATCAAAGTCAAAGATTATCTAGGATCACCGCTGTGGTAGGCAGGTGTCACGCCTTGTCAAAGCCCTCTCAGCAGATGGGTGATGGATGCTGAAGATAAGGTGACGCGCAGGTCAGAGGGTAATTACCTCTTCGAACAGCTCCAGACTGTACGTGTTGTCATCATCCGCGAAGAAAACCACCCCGGAGTCGCGCTTGCCGCGGTGCTGTCGGAGCCACGCGAGAGCCGCGTTCCTCTGCTCGGTGGCGCGTGGCATCCCGGCGCGCTTGAACCTGCGGGGAGTGAACACGTGCAGGTGCGTGTACGGCACGCCGCACCGGGCCAGGAAGCGCGTCACCAGGTCGGTGCGCGAGGTCGAGTCCTCCACGACGATCCAGTGAAGCCGGGGCACTTGACGGAAAGCGTGGGCCAGCCGGGTCAGCTCCGCTTTCTGCACCGGCCGGTTGTAGGTCGGGGTGATGGCGTAGATGATGGGCAGCGATGACTGGTTCTGGGCGCCACCGGCTCCCGGTGAGCCGCCCCTGGGGCTCCGCTGCGCCCTGCCGGTCCGCCCGGCCGCCGGAGCCCGGATCGCCCTTTTACTGTCGATGTCGATCATTATGATGACAATAAGGACCCAGGGCAAGAGGATGAAGAAACGACTGAAAAACACTGATTTCATGGCGGATCTGAACTTACTGTGCGCTCTTTTTCTCACTCCATCACAAATAAAAAAAAAAGGATCCAGAAAACTCCTTTCTGAAAACCTAATTTTACCACCAGCGCGCACACAAAATCCAAATCAAACTATATAAAGCTTATAAACCATCCTCAGTCATCCCAGCATCCCCTCCCTCCTCCTCCTCCCCCTCTTGCTCCAAGTCCTTCACCGCTCTCTGATGGGACCTCTGCGCCTCCTCTTCGTCCTTCCCTCCTCCGGCTCACTCCCTCATAATCCCCATTAAATTCCCATGTTCGGCCGCCGCTCAGTGCGCGTTTCCCCGTGGAAGAAAACGAACCGCGGCTCTGCTCCCTGCATCGACGAGGCACCGATGTGCGCCACCGAGGAGCATCACTTGGCGAAGACGGAGCGCAGCTCGGAGTCTGAGGATAATAAGCAAGGGAGGAGGGGAGGAGCAGGTGCAGAGGAGAGGAGAGGGAGTCGGGATGCTGGAGCGAAGCAGGCGAGGGAGGATGAGAGAGAGAGAGAGAGAGAGAGAGAGGGAGAGAGAGAGGAAGAGAGAAGGGAGCTTCAGTGTCCGCTGAGAGTTCACGCAGGTGATAGAGAGAGACAGAGAGGGGAGCCTTTTGCTGCTCAGGCTGCACTTGTCCAGGATAAATTATTAAAGAAAAACAGAAGGATTTGATACGCGGACCTGTGTGTTGTAATTAAACCCAAGAGACTTTAAAGGGCAAATCTGATCATTTGTACAACTTTGTGTCTTTGGGACTTTGGTTTTGTGTGTTTTTTTTCTGTATTTCTGTGTCCATATTCGGTTCATTCCAGGGTTGTCTGTTACTGTCATTTGAGTCTTGCCATGTCATTTCTTTGTGTTCAGTGTCTTACTTTTTTTTTTGGAGTTTCTGTTCTCAGTGCATTTAGGTTCTCACTGTATGTTAGCAGTGGGTTTTTTTCCTTTTGTTTGTGTCATCTCTGTACTAACTAGTTAGTACAGAGATGACACTATCTTAGTATTTAAGCTCCCTGCCTCCCCAGCTGTCTTTCCTTTGCTCATTTACTCACCTTTTTTAAGTCTTTCTTTCGTTTTTTGTTGTTGTAATATATCCTCACTACCTTCGGATCCTGCACTTCAACACTATGGCCTTGTACAGCCGGGTCTTTCTGAAAACAAATATCTTCCCCACATCATTTTTAATAATAATATCCTATACAAAGGATCGTTTTCAGAAAAGTTTTCATCCACACGAAACCGCACAAATACACCACTGAGCGTTGTCATAAACATGCCAAGGGGGCAGTGTACAGCAAAGCTATGACCTATGTCAGCCAATCAGAATCCTTAAAAAGCAACCACAAGCCCCTCCATATTGGGAGGTTGTAAAACACCTCTTTCTCTTTTGGACCTCAACGTATTAGAGCAACTGGGCTTGTAAAAACAAACTAACTGAAAGCATATCAACCGACTGTAAGGTCTATAACGTTCCATGTATGCTTTTACTTGGTACGTCTTGATTCTGAGGTGGAGACAGGAATTGCTGTTGTTTTCATAGCAGTGAATTTGTCCACTTTAACATTGATTAGAGAATATTTTAAACAGTCAATCACAGCAGCAACCTAGAAATCAGCAGCTCCCTGATGGCATTCATCTTTCCTCCACCGCATGGCCAGGTCAATAACAATGGCCGCACATGTAGACACGCAAACACAAAAACGCCGTTTTCCCAAATGTCCACTTTGGACGGAGTTTTCAGACATAATGGTTTTTAGTGACGCAAAATGAAGCTTTCATTTGGATAAAAGGACTAAACTTATTACAAAAAGTTGTGTGTTTTCCCCAGATATCCGGCTACGCGTGGACAAGCGCTATATGACATTTTGCTTTCTGGATTTTTGCTCACGAGTTGTTGATTTACAGGGAAGTATGCAACATTTGTAAAATAAGAAAACAAGCAAGCACAAAGCAGACAAGAATGCAAAAAAAGGTAGCCGAAGAATGACAATGTTTTATTTGGAACGTCAAACTTTAGCACAACTCTTTGTTCACCCAAGACAAAAGAGATATCGTCAAAGTGCCCCACACAGATTTGAATCCATACAGAAGAAATTTATTAGGCTGAGGAGGGAGAACGCAGGACTGCCTGAGACCTAACAAACCAGCACCCTACAGGGACTTTAAAGCACAGGTCCCCTGCAATTCACCACAGTCAACGACGTCCGTTTGTTACAAAAACTGTAATTCTAAGCAAAAACATTTACATTTTCAGTTCTTAACACTTGCTACTTATCTGTCCATGCATCAGCACATTTCTCTAAACTAATGTGTCCCCATGAATAGTCCGCTTTGAATAAGCAAGCAATGCAGTGCTCTTCTTCTCACTTTTCCACACATAATCAGTCAATGAAGGTTCTACTGCAATAGAGGAAGCTGCCCCAAACCTTGATCCATGGACATCATCAATACTATACAAGTCTTTAGTTTCTATACATATTGCTTGGCTCTAAAAAGTGAATTCAAGCTAATGCTACACATTAAGATGTAAGGGAAGTCAGAAATTCCGACCTCTGTTCTTAGCAGATTAACTTTGTGCTCATAGCACAATCTGTGTTCACCTCAGTAGAATGGCTGTGAACTCTTTGCTTGGGTTACGCGTGGTAGCGGCTATAAAAGCGTGTTGTACCCTCCTCCCTCAGGTTCATGTTTTTTCCTCTTTTACATCCAAGGTTCCAGTTTTTTTCATAATTCTAAGCGAACAGAAGGACAGTATTTGTGTGTGAGGAGATTTACCTTCACCTGTCTCAGAACTCACCCGCAAGGATAATCTTTGGAGCAAAAGTGCTGACTTCATCCTTTATTTGTCTCTTGTAAGCAGCAAATGCTGTTGAAAAGGCGTTTTATTCTAAATTTAAAACCAGTTCATGTCCCGAGTACAACAATGGTCCATCCTCATTCAAATAGATTTAATAGAATGATATTTTTTGTTAACAAATGTGCTTTGAAGCTTTAAAAAAAAACTATGGAAAGACTCATTGATTGACTAATACGTTAAAGGTTTGTGGCTCTAAAGTATGGTAATATTTCCTCATTTAACAGAGAACAATGGGTCCTTTTTTATTTTGAGATATTATTTCTGTCAGTGGTCCTGCCGTTCCCGTCAAGTATCAGTTATCAGTTATATTTATCAACCATTTTTAAAAGTAAACCAAGTTATCTAACTAATAAAAACTAGATTTTTACCAGCGAATTATTAGCACCCCAATAAAAAAAAGAAAAGCTCAGGACACATTAAACTGCAGAATAGCAGTAATTAGTCAAATTATGTCTTTATTCTCTATGTATTTAAAAAGCAAATGTCGGAATGTCATGTTGTGAATTTAAAATAAGATACAAACTACAAATATTAAAAAAACGAGTTTATTTTAGTAATCATAATTTTTTCCATAGAAAATAAAATCAATTTCTCTTAAACATCCTTTTTTTCCAGAAACTTGAAAATACGTCAGCGTGGATGCATCTTTTGTCTCAGCTCATCATCAGCGGCAGGACGTGCGCCGTGGTTCTGGTTTGAACCAATAAACCCGACAGAGCAACCATACCCACCGTTTATTGCCACCTGAAATACTTCCACATGTTAGTTATCTTGGTTAATTTTTTTTAAAGAAATTCAAAATGGAATTTATAAAAATCACATGTTATTTAAAAACATCAATGGAAACACATGATTATACTGCAGTTTGATCAATTATGCAGACTAGTCACTGTAGCTATATTCTTTACAATTTTTCCCAATACGAATAAATAGAATAGGCAAAGCTTTATTTTAAACCTTCTTAGAAAAGCAAGCAAAGTCAAACGAAAAGGCTAACTCTTGTTCTGTTTAATAATTTACCCCCAGAAAAGTCGCACGTGCCTGAGACACAAATGAACACGCCAACGGTTGTGTTGTTGGATCATCGAAGGATGAAATGACTAGCCTGACATGGTCATACTCAATTCTAGTCAGAATTTGAGTCAGATACTGCTCCATAGAGCTGTGATTATGGGGCGTGTTTCGAACGAACCAGGAAATAATATGCCTCTGCACTCAATTGGATAGACCTACAACCAATAAGAGCAACGGAGTGTGTGACGTATGTTAAGCGACGCATAGTTGTTGTCAACAGAACGTACAACGTTACCTACTATGTTTACAACATGGGATTCATATCACGACATTGCGAGTTATTTACTAAGTCAGACAGTCAGATGATCTCTTACCATTTGTAAGTTAGATGAACTTCGTCCACGACGATACCCATAACGTTGGCTTGAAAAACATCGGAGCCTAGCATGTCCCTCCACTTGTTGTTCAGCAGCCAGGATTCCGGGCTTCCGAAAAGGAGCTGACAACGACCGCTGGCTATATCCACCTCGTCGTTCACGCCGAGTTGCATCGCCGTGTTGCCCATTTCAGTTGCTTCTTTCACTTGGTCCTCCATGAGTGCGACCAAAGGAGAAACAACAATGACCAATGGGTTTTCATTGTGTCCCATCTTCTTAGCGACCAACGGAGCCAGCTGATAAATTAAACTTTTGCCGAAGCGCGCTTTGGTGACGTGGTTGATTACGTTACTGTTGATCATCTGTCCATCATCGTATAAAGCCCGCCCCGACAATTTGATTGGCCCGCCAGATATTGGGCGAGCATACTCGCGCTACTATTGAGCAATGCCAGACCGAACTTCCCGACCTAAAACGTTGTGGGCGGGACTAAATTCGGAATGGCACCCAGGCTATGAAATGACCTCAAAGAGCAAATCAAGCTCGGCTTCGAGGGTTTTGTTAGTGTTTGAATCTCTTCCTTTGTAAGATGAACCCAAACCACGTGGTTTTTGTTGCCGTCAACAAGCTTCTGCCATGATTTCGGCCTCTCTTTTTGTCTGAGTTGGTAGAGTAGGTTGGTTTTGCTGACCCAGGCATTGCTTTATGCATTCCAAATGAGTTTAAATTGTATTCATGATTCTCTTTGTTCTTCTTTCCATCCAGTTTGCGTAACACACCAATCCCAATGGTGGCCAAAGTGCCCCTCAGCATGACACTACCACCGACATGCTTTATAGTCGTTATAATGGTCTCAGGCCTAAAAGCCTCACCTGTTCCTGTTACCTCCTTTAAAGTTTATTCCCTCTATATTTTATACATGTATACATCTTATCTTTACGCTGTGAGTGGGTGAAACCAAAGTCTAATTCCTTGTTTGTGCACACAGTCTTGGCCAATAAAGCTGATTCTGATTCTTGTACTGATATTAAATTCCTGACCACACTGCATCACTATGTGCTCTAGCTCACAGTACAATTCTGTCCAGGTACACAAATTCATTATCATGGTAAAAGTAGTTTTAGCTCTGAACTTTAAACTAAATTCACAGGAATTCTAGACTGCACCATTATCACCGTTAATCACCTTTTGGTCTATCTAGTGCATTCAAGATAACTGAGGCAAAGTGCTAACGGCTTTGAAGGTCAAGAATATGAGAAAATGACTGGTGACAAAAATGGTTTTGTTTTCAAAATTCCCACACCAAGATAAGCGTTGCCATCACAAAGACAAAATGTCACAGTCTAAACAAATTTGGTATTGAACTCATCATGTGGTCAAAAACACAGAGATGTTTAAAATTACATCAGAATGAACAATACCAAACTGGATACTAACATGAGACATCAAAAACCCAGAGAGAATTATATTTAATCCATCCATCCATCCATCCATCCATCCATCCATCCATCCATCCATCCATCCATCCATCCATCCATCCATCCATCCATCCATCCATCCATCCATCCATCCATCCATCCATCCATCCATCCATCCATCCATCCATCCATCCATCCATCGGGTTGTGAGTACAGCAAGTCAAGCCCAGAAAGGTTAGATTTGCTTTTCCATTGTCATTTTTCCCTCCAGTTGACTCTACTTATTCTGTCCCAGCTCTCCTCCACTTTACTCCTGTTGGTTTTCCACAGACCCCGTATGACCAGAAGGTGGTGAACACTTCCTTTAGCCCCACCTCCAGCTGTCAGAAAACCTTCTTGTTTCTCCTCATCCCTTGTCCAATCAGTGAACAGCAGTCTGTTTACATCCCATTTCAGCCCTACTCAGCTCCGGTCGTACTACCTCCTAAACGGGGAGGAAAAAATCCAGCCCGGTATGAAAAAAATCTGTAATCGAAATGCTCGCGGAGCTGAATAAAGCAGGTTCTGGGTCTCCCCCATGGGTCTCCTCCCAGTGGGGCATGGCTGGAAAACCTCCAAAAAAGAGGCGTCCGTGTGACGCCGACTGGCTGTGGATCAGGGGGCTGGATCTTTACCCTCAAAGAACTGCTGAGTGGTTCATGGGAGTTTTATTGTCCGGTCCACTTGTGTTTTGTGAATCTGTGGAAGCTTCCCACCATGTCCGTTGAGGTACTTTGTGAAGGTCGCTGCTGGTGTATGGGGTACTAGTGTGGCTTTTAAGAGCTAACCGATTCTTGTACGCCCAAAGTAAAAGTTGAACGTGCTCCTGTCACATTGGAGTAAATAATTAAGGATGTTGTTGGGGGAAAAACATTCAGCCTTTACAGCATTGAAGTTAGGTTCATTGAAAATCAACAGGATGAACAGAGAGTCAGAGATCCATTTACAGGTGTTTGACACAGATTAAGTTGTGGAGCTTTCTCTCCTAGAGGTGTTCCTCACTTCAGCCGAGAAGCTAATCATTGATGGGTAATTATGCACACAACACGGATCAAGGAATCTGTTGGGAGGAAAAGGGAGAAGAAATCACTGAGCTATGCTAATAGAGTTGGTTCACACCAAACTAATTGCAGGAAAACAAGCTCATAATTCCACAGGATGAAAGCACCATCGATTGGAAGGACCAGATAGCAATCAGGCATTTTTTCCCCCAGTGTAAGTTTTTTTTTTCCCTAGAATTGGGCTGCAGTTAAAAGCAACATTATTTTTTGCAATATGTTTGGCTTAATGGCACTTATAGGTTTTACGTTGCCCTCAAGCAAAATAACTTCTGGAAGGATAATCAATCTCATGCTCAGTGATTTGGGTGAAAACCAAATAATGGGCTCATTCAGTGATAAATCACTTTTAGTGGGCTGGTGTGACGATTGCAGGGGGCTTAATGGGCTCAAGTCCAATATTACATTGTCATGCTTTATCAAACTTGATTGCACGTTCTTCCATCTGTTCGTACGTGGCAATTAGGGAATTAGGATGATGCATCAGGTGAGATGTTGGTTTAAATGAAGATCATTTGGGCTGAAATTGCTTCTGATATCAGCAGCCAACAGTGAAGGGGGAAGGTACTTTGAATGGAGATGATGGATAGCCTTCTGGATTGCTCTGACGGATGAAAATGAATGAAAAGACGCTAACATTATCTTTAACGAGGTAGTGACCAGTATGTAGTTCTACAAACTAGCGACTAGTGGCCTCAGGTTCCAGTTGAGGCTTTTTGGAAGTAACACAAATGTGTTTAGATTGTTTTGCAGTGATCAGAGGCAACATAATTCACGGCAAAGAGCTTTATTAGCCTAAAACTTACTGTTTAAATCAGATATTTACATTCATGGTATAAAAAAACACGCATAACCAATTTTCTTAATATCTAACTTTGAAGTTGGACCCAATCTTTCCTGTTTTAAGTCAGTTAAGATTACCAGAACTATTTCTATTTACTAAAGAGAGATTATTTTTTTTCAAATTAAAACATCAGATTACGATGCCTTTAAATAATTGGAGCCTTTTAAGTTAAATTGACATCATTTTAGTTAAATGAAGGAGCAGCTGTGTGTGTCTTTTCAGGCACAATCTCAAACCCACTACTTCCATGTGTGACACCATGGGAACATCAAAAGAAGACACACAAGAAATCAGGAAGACAGTTGTGGACCTCCAAAAGTCATCTTCATACTTAAGTAGAATGCCACGTTCATCGCTTCGAACAGTTATACGTGGGTATAAACACCATGGGAGCCTCCAGCTATCATACTGTTCAGGAAGGAGACGACTTCTGTGTTCTGGAAATGAATGTGTTTTGGTACAACATGTGCATATCATCCCCAGCGGAAAAGCAAAACCTTTTGTGAAGATGCTGGCTGAAGCTGGTAAGAGTCTCATCATCAAGCACTGTGAAACATGTCTGAAAGGCCACTCAGGGAGGAAGAAGCCATTACTCCAAAAACAACATGAAAATCTATATTACAGTGTTGAAATGCACCCAGAGGCCTTCACTTCTGGAGACACGTCCTTTGGTTTTCATATATATTGACTTTGTTGCATTTGAAGGAAAAAGTTTAAAGCTTAAAGTCTGAGAACATTGGACATCATCATCATTTTGAAAGAACATTACGTAGAAATATTGAAGCAAGATTCAAGACATCAGCCAGCAGGTCACAGCTTCACCATAGATGCGTCTTCTTAATGGACAATAACCCCTTTCACACTGAAGAACTTCTTACAAAGTCGACAAGGGACAACAAAGTCAATGTCTTGGAGTGGCTATCACAAGAAGAAAAGGTGAGAGACATCATGAGACAGCAGAATATCCTGATGCAATCCTTTTGGGGAGCTCCTTTTCTTGTTCTAAAGGAGTTTTTTTCCTCTCATGAAGAAGAACATCTTCCCAGAGAAATGTCTTCCAACAATCCAGCAGCACTTTGGTGAGGAAATGTGATCCGGTGTGGTAAAAGTAATAACAAAATTTGGAAGTTGAAAAATATTTGTAAAATGTTATAATCTTGCCCCCTTCAGGACTCTGGGACCGGAAGGCAGCAAAAACTGGGATCATCTCCAATCGCTAATAAGACCAGGACGGCTCGCAACGAGTCAGGATCTCCTCCAGAAGTGAATGTGGAGCACATCAGAGGGAATGTTGATGAATTAAAGGTTTTCTTAACATTTCATTCGTTCTTAAATCTTCCCATAGAAACGCACGTCAAACAGATAACACCCTGGCAAAAGTTCTGGCCATAGCTGTGCTAACTGCTCGTGTCAGAAGTTGTGCTCATCATGATCATCTCCTATCTTATACGTCAAGCTTTGTGGTAATCTTTTCCCACCTGCCGTCCTGTCATGCCGTCATTCAGTCAGTCAGATGTCAAACTGTCTTCCCTGTCACCTTGTTTTGCATTAGCAATGCTGTTCCATGCAGAGGTAGAGAATAACTGGGACTGTCTACAAGGATATGACTGAACAGCAAAATGGACTGAAATGAGCACAGCTAAGAACAAAACAATAAATCATGTGTTAAAAATGTTAAATAATTCAGTGAATCCTTGAAACTTTGTAAATATTATACAATATGATTATTAAACCTGACGGACACTCAGGGAAGTATTTTATGCTAATATTTCAGTGCTCTGGAGGCGTCATTAAGGTGCAGTGGTCGGACAATAAGGTGTGAAATTAGACCTGAACTAATGAAGAGCAGCAGGTGGATTCACTCTGAGACTGCATGACTTCCACTAAGGCTGAGTAAAAAAATGACTCCTGGTACATCAGTATTTCACTAATCCTGCAAAGAAAAGGCAAACCAGTCTGCTTTCTAGCATGTTTGAGAGTTCTGACATGGAACATTAATTTTAGGGTTTGATAATGACAGTGTTCTGCCACATTTGTCATTCTATCAAATGAATAGATGAAATCTCCACCTCCATAGATAAAAAAGAAGTTTTGCTACGGGATCTAAAAAAAAAATCATTCAACACAACTGATAATAATATATTAATCAGGATATCAGAGCATTATGGTGTTCTAAAGTGGACGAAGACCTACTTGTAAAAATGGGTGATTATCAGTTGTCATGCTTGGACATTGCTCGTGGTGTCCCACAGGGGTCAGTATTGGGACCAAAACAGTTTATTCTCTACATAAACGACGTGTTTCAAAACTACTACAGTTTGTTTTGTTTGCGGATGATACAAATATTTTCTGTACAGGCGAGTGCTTGCAGCAGCTATTGGATGACATCGCCCCATCGGAGTTGAATAAACTAAACACCTGGTTTGATAAAGTACATGTTGCCTGTGCAAATTCTCAGTTATCCGGCTCATCGCAACAGCAAACAGGCTTAAATCGAGGGCAACCAGACTTTCGTTCAGTTCTTTCTGAAAGCGTTTCGACACCTATCCAGGAGTCAATTTTAGTGGCTCGCACCTGAGCAACCTGTAGTTGGTGCACTGCTGTTTTTAAGGAGATTGAGGTCCATCCTGCTAGGCGCATTCCAGGTCAGACGCGAATCAATGACCCACCCGCCACTGCACTGGGTCCTTAGAAGCTATTGCTTGGTGTGAGTCGAGTACTTGGTCCCTGAATGATGATGAGACTGCTGATGTAAGAGAAAAACCACCACTAAACATAGGGGGAGGTTTGCGCTTTCAACTCCCCAGTGTTTACAGCTCGGTCCTCCAAAGAGATTACATCCGCCTTGTGCAGGACTCTAAAACTTTTCCTTGGTAGCCCGGACAGCAGAGTGTTACAATAATCAATGCGCAAAGATGTCAATGCATGGATAAAAACCTCTGCATTTTTCAAAGATGAACATTGTACTGGACGTTGGAGTAGTGTGGATTAATAACTAAAGTAGGAATCAGGAGGATTGGTGGTGTTAAGGGCTATAGGAAGGAGAAGAGGTATGATTAAATAAGTTTCACTTGTTCATTCCCCTTTTCAGACATAATCACTAAATTATACATATAACTAATTACATATATCATTATTTATACATAATGTTTGTATGTGTTAAATTTATAATTTCACTGGATCGTCTGTCTAAAAATAAATTATTCATTCATTCATATTACAACCACAACTTTCAGCTTGTTGGATTGGGATCTCAGTGATGGACAAAGTAGTCCATAACTGCACAGTGGAAGAAGAAGTGTTTGCAAACACAAATCTGAAAAGAGTGGCCGCGCAATACCTTAAAGACATTTTGCGTGAGCCAGGGTGGTATTTCTGGGCAGTTTTTCTCCACCCTCTGTTTCTTCACCAGGAACCAGAGCCAAATCTGACAAAAGCAACTAAAGATCTGCCCAAAAAATGGCCCTGGCAGGGAGGACCGACTTTTGGGATGAACCCTGAACTAAAGGTGGCGCTTCGAGGTTGGAGGATGCAAAGAAGTTCTAGGTGGCCAAATGTTCCCGCCGTTTTGTTTCAATCATCTTAAAGTCCTCGGCAGTTTATTTTTTTCTGTTTTATATTTTCTGTATTTTATTTTTTCTGTATAATATTTATATTTTCTGTTTCTGTAGATTAAATGGCGGGTGTTTGGTATTTTTTTGATGTAAACAAGTTTTTTATGTAAACAAATGATTTAAACCAAGCCACCCATGCTGAATATCACAGGGTTTTACAAGGTTTGCACTGAAATCCATTGATGAACTTCTTGAAAACATTTAGTTAAATGAATCACAGGCTACCGCTTTCTTTGTTTTCATGGATATGGAGAGAACGAGAGTAACTTTCTCATCAAGACCAACGTTTTTAACAGGTATAGTTAGAATATGTTCTGAGATACAGATTAAATCGAAACGAAATCCCCCGGATCGTTGATCAGTCACTGGTTTTAAATTTGATTTAGATTTTTGTGAGATGTGTTCCCTTGAAACACATCTCACAGGCTTTAATTATCAAAGGGTTGTGGATTACAACAAACAACTTCTGAGATAAAACTTATTTTAATTGCGTCAGACCTTGCAAGCTTGAAATTTACATATATTATGTCTTTAAATAGCCGTTTGAAATCCCGGTTGGAGCTTTTTTCTCCCCTCTTTCTTTCCACATGCCCTGATCGGTGCAGTTTATTTAAATTAGACCTTACGTACGCATTTCCACACAGTTTAGAGTGGTTCTATGTGGGTTTTACACCATGACTGCTCTGAAACAATCTGAGATTGTTTATCGTTTTTAATCCATGGTTGCTTTGGGAGGAGATCCCCGTTAGCAGAATCCAGCCTCACTCTTGCAGGAGGTTCTGGGAATTACCGCGCTGGAAACAAAACATCCAGGAACTCATACTAGATAGCGCCTTTCGCAAAACCACCTTTCGCTTACAGCTTCAGTTGTTTTGGGGTATATCGCTACTAGATTTTTAAATCATGGCCTTGAAATATTCAGCACGTTGTTGGCAGAATAGCTCAAGCTCCGTCAGATTTAATGGAGAACATCAGTGAACATCAGTTTTCGATGCTTGTCAAAATTCCTCAGCTGGATTTGAGCCTGGACTTTGACTGGGCTCGTGAATGCAGTTTAATCCACACCATTCAATTCTTGCTCAGGTTGTAAGTTTAGTCTTGAAGTTGAACCTCCCCAAGTTTGTCTTGTTCCTATTCTAAAACTCACCTGGTTTTATCAAAACCGGGAACTTGTCCTTCTGCTGACGAGCTTTACGGAGATGCTGATATAATTTTCCTGCAAGACTTGACTCCTGCGCACAGGGCCAAAAGCTGGCTCACTGACCATGGCACGACTGTGACCAGAAAACTGGCCTGACGAGAACCACGTAGAGAATTTATGGAGCATCGTCAAGAGGAAGAGAGACACCAGAACCAACAAGGGAGCTGACCTGAAGGCGTCTATCAGCTTCGGCTTACCCCAGGCTGATCACCTCCATGCCACCTATACGGTAATTCATGCAAAAGGAGGCCCAATCAAGTACTGAGTGCATGGACCCCATGGTACATGCACATACCTCCCAGTAGGCGGACCTGTCGGTATTAAAATTCTTCTTTAATGCTTTGTCTACACGGAGACAAACACGGTAAAGTTTGATAAACGATTAAGAAAAAAAATGTACGTCCACTGGAAAGGCTGTAGTAGGTCTACTGGGTCCATTGGTGGCGCTGTAACACTGCCACAGAAACACCAGGCATGCACCGAGCAGACAGCTTATGTGAAGGAAACACAGAACCGTGGGGGGGTGGTGGGCCAGACACAGGGGACCCATTGTGTAGAGCGGCCTCGTTAGAAAAGAAGAGGCCATGACAAAAGCTGCAAAGCTGGACTGCTGTTATTTATGAGAGTGATACCGAGGGAGGCGAAGCTACGACGCCATTGTTTAAAACAAGATGCAGTTCGCGTGTACACACGCAATCTCTGGGACCCGGATTCAAAGGCGATTGTTTAGGGTCTTAAAAAGCGCTGCGTCCATGTGGACGAACAGCCTAAACCGCGGGGACAGGGCCTTCGTCTTGTGTAATATTTCAATGTTCTAAGAAAGTACATTTGTTGATTTAGTTCTAAATATCGATCATCTAAATGAACTGAAATAAATACTTAAAATGTATCACTCTGTGTGCAATGAATCTACATAATAAATAACAATAATGAATTATTAATAAATAACGATTCATTATTAATTACAGAAATACATTTGCTTTGCAGCGATGTTCTCATTTAAATAGCCGCATCTTTGCTAACAGTTGGACTAGCTCCTGTTTAGCTCGACACAGATCCCAACAGGCCTGAACGTGTCGGCGCATAAATGCTGAGATAGAGAGAAAAACCGAGTCTGAGAGAAGAATACATGCTTGTTCACAATGCCCTGAAGGATGCAGATCCACCGTACAACCCTCACTGCTGAGAGTGATGATTGAAGATGGAAACTACAAAGGGGAAAGTTAAAGCACCACCGGCAGGAGAACTGAGAGAGTAGAAAGTCAGGGAATGACTGAATGAAAGCGACTACGACAGGAAGAGCAAATGAATAGAGAAGACGGGAGCATGAGGAGGAAAATCTAGCAGAGGAGGGGTCGGTGAAGACGGATGTTAGCAGCTGGAGCATCATCCTGCAGTCCTCGAAGTCAGAGCCGCTGCAGAAATGCCACGGCCAGCTAACTGGTGCGCACCGACTTCCCCGTGCACATCAATCACGGCTGAAAATACAATTATATGATAATTCGCAGTACAATTCAATCCGGCGGCGCCGTTCGGATCCACTCAGATATTGCAGCGCCATCACAACACATTTGTCAACACCATTAGCATAGAAATAAGATTGAGTCCAGCTCCTCTGCAGGATGCTGACTTATGATCCACTCCCTGAGCCAGAGCGAGGCGCAGTCCAGGGGCAACGCTTGACATTTGATGGCATCAGCGTTCATAAAAAGTCAAGAGTTTAATACTCTGTTAGATGTCAGACTGATCAGGCCTCTGACTCCTGACATTCTCTGAAATATGGATAGGGATGACAGGTCTTGGGCTGCACAGCGCTGCAGTTGGTACCACCGTTGCCTGGGAGCAAGAAGGTGCAGGGTTCGAATCCCGACCTGCATGGAGTTTGCATGTTCTCTCTCTGGGTCCCTCGGCTTCCTCCCACCCGTCCAAAAGCATGACTCTTAGGTTAATTGTGGTTCCCTTTCAGTATGAGACAGCCTGGTTCATCGTCTGCATAACATAACGTTATGTGTCCTGTGTCTCTCTCTCTATGGCCTCCCCCGCATATCCTGCACGGATAAGCGGTCATGACGGACGACGGCTCTTACTCAGAATGCATTTGGCTGAATTTATAGTTCATATCGCAGACAGAGGAATGGTTTTGACATTTAGGTGTCAATCAGAGAAACATTCTGACATTTACTGTCTTCGCATTTAATGATGCGTTGGGGAAAATACAGACCCCGTGTTGTATCTGTTACATAAGAGAACTGAAGTGGACAAATGCAGCTTTTTGCTGTTTTTTTTTTCATCCCCATTACTTAGAAGAATGACCTGAATGTCTGAGTGCTCTGGTTTACTAAATCCGTCAATTTTTTCCCCCCAAGTGATTGTTTTAGATTAGAGTGGAAAAGGAATCTATAGACTGGAAAAATCTGCCAAATCCAGCAACCGAGAACAAAAGATGATTTTATAGTTATGGCGATAAAGAGTTACAGCAGCATTTTATTGCTCTCTCTGTCCTTTCAAGCAGAAACAAAAGGGCAGCAAATAACCCAACATAACACAACCAGCAGGAAGGGGAAGATCAGAGCGCCACTGCAGTGACATTTTTAACTGATTTGCTTTGATAAGTTCAGTCAAACTGACAATGTTATGCAACCAAAATGCTTCCATACAGCAGAATCAGGTTACAGATGGTATGAACACGATGCCCTGAAGAAGTATTTGGCTCCATTTGCTGAGAAAATAAACCAATGACTTTAATTATCACCTGTTCGACAGGATGAAAAAGGCTAAAAGATCTCTAAAGGCAGCCATAACATGCCACCGAAATTCAAGAATGGATGAGAGGCAAAGTTGATGATATCTATATGCAAGGAAAGGCTTCCAGAGCCTTTAGCCACAGACAGGAATAGCGGTGAAGTTTTCCAAGAGTGTTTGGTCTGCTGTCTAAGACTCAGCGCCACCGAGGCCCAAATTATTTTCTTTGGTTTCCAGAACGATCGAACCAACAGTTGTTACTTTTCCCACCAAGCTTCCTCCTGATCAGTGGCGCCTCCAGAAATGTTTCATAGGGGACCAGATGGAGCCACTTAAAATCTTGGGGTGGTTCTGAAACTAAAAGCTGTAATTTCAGGATTTCATTCTACTGTTGTAGTAAAGCTGCCTGTAGAAATCTATCAGAAAGACTTAAGTAAACGCTTCCTACTAATATCTTTTGGTTTTCTGAATTTTTAATGTTCCTAATGATCTAATGTGCATAGACCAATAACAGTACAGTTAACATTTTGAGTTGAACAATTCCTTTTTATTGTGTAATTACATTAGGAATAATGTGTATATTTATTCATTTATTGGAAAACAAAGCAGTTACTAGGGGAAAGTAGATACTGGCAGATACAAATAAAAGCGTGATAGAAGGTCAAGAAGAGTGTCTGTCTTGCTGGCTGTGCATGATGGGATAAAATGCTAAACTGATGCTACTACAATTTACACTGGAGAGCGGGGTGGCCAGGACCTGGCAAGGGGGGGCCATGGCCGCCCCTGGCCACCCCCTGGTGGCGCCCCTGTTCCTGATGGTCCTGTAGCCCAGATCTATTATTCTGTCCCTGATGTCCTTTGACAGTCAGACAGATGGAGACAGACGTGTTGAGTATTTAACTAATTTACATGCAAAGCAATTTTAGCACTGGTTTTCCTTTTCTTTTTTTTTACATTTTTGGTTAATAATTTTTCTCTACAACTTCAAATATAATTTCCATAAAATTCCATTTCAATTCTTTCCAAGTTAGCAAAATCTGCCTTGGATTATCACCCCCGACCCCTTAATTTTAATTTGAGCTCTCAATTTTTTTTTACAGAGGATCTTGTTCTCTCTGCATTGTTTGATACTTTTAATAATCTTTCAATTTTCAAGCTTTTGAACAAAGCTCAGTCACACACAAAAGGACACTCAAAGCATGCGATTGTTTCAGAGGCAAAGCCAGGAGAACGTCAGCTCTGGAGAAATTGGCTTTTGAAGAAGGCAGCTGGGAGTTCTTGTTTGCTCTCTTTTCTGCTTCCTCCAGATCTGCAATTTAATTTCCTGTCAATTCAACTCGCGTTCACACCAAAGTACAGATGTGGGTGGTTTTGTGATTACATTCATCATGCGAAATGATTGACAAAGTAATAATAATAATAATAATAATAGTAATAATAATAATAATGATAATAAAGCAGTGAAACGGCCTTGTAACTTTCAGCCCAATATTTCCATCTGTACCATTACCCTTTGGCCCATAACTGGTATCAGTTTCTCTAATGCAATGTAAAGAAAAACCTATACGAGACATTGAGAGAGATTTTTTCTTTTACTTATTTGAATGTTGCACTTCCATGTTAACAGATGCTATTTTCTTTTTAAAGCTTTGGTGGCCTTTATTTGCGGTATTCATACAGGAAAAGGGCTGAGAGAGAAGGGGAAAGACATGCAGTAGATGTCCCAAAGTCAGAAATTAAACGCTGGATGGCGGGGTCCGTACAGTCTCCGTATATGGGGCGTACCAAATTAAGTTCATTCCTTGTGGTCGCTGAAGCTTCTTTGCCAGAGTTTTTCTGTATCTGATGATCTTGCTCCTGTTTTGGATCAGATAATGGAGGCTTTTTTTAAGTTTCATGACACATTTTAAAAAATCTATACCTGCATTTATTTTCGTCTGGTTAAGATAAATGCTTTTTACGCAATGCAATATGAGTCAAAAGAAGTCATTTGTTGATAATAATTGACTTATTGATTCCGTGATCGAGCGAGGCCATTCACATAAGACAATATCATTTATCAGAGATTTAGCCATGTATGCCAAAGAAAAGAAGTCCCTCAATGAAGCTTTGTTTCCTCCAGAGCATTGTGCATGAGCTTGAGCGGCGTGTTCAGTCTCGTGTATGTTGACTGGGCGGAAACCAGGAGAGAAGGAGGGTCTCTCATGGGGAGATAAACCCCAAACCTCACAAATAAACAAAGTCATGATGACAAAATCATTTTCTAAGTTGCCAGAAGACAATCCACCGCTTTCAGGCGTGATCTCTAAGAACCTTCTGTATCTGGTGTTTGGACTGTGGTCCCGTTTGGCAGGAAACAGGATCTCCATGTCTTTTGGACTCTGTACAGGATTTTTTGGTGCTCTTTCAGTTTGCACAATCCCAGTTTCATTAACACACACAGTTGCTTTGATTTGCTCCATCAGTGTCTGATATATCGAAACGAGGACACGCAGAGCATACTCTAATTATAGTTTGCCCCTCTGGTGGGACATGTGCGTTTTGCTGGGAAGCAGATAAGCTGTTCAGATGTCTGGAGTTTAACCAGCGGATCTTGGGTAGCTCTATGGCCCATCGAGGTGCTAACAAGACAAGCCAGACAAATAAACCCACTGGAGCTCACCCCAACAGCCTGATTGATAGAGCCTTGTAAAAGTATTCATAACGTTCAAACCTTTCAACATTTTGTCAGGCTACAAACTTTAATTAATTTATTTGAATGTTTATTGTGAGGTAGAAGGAAAATGGTTCTAAAAACAATCTGAAATGTGTTGCATTTGTATTCACCCCCTGAATCTATATTCTGTGGAACCACCTTTTGCTGAAATTACAGCTGCATGTCTTTTGGGGTAGGTCTCTAACAGCTTTGCACTAAAAATACAACCTACTTTGACCAGCTTTGCAGGAAATAAAACTTTCCCCACAGCATGATACTGCTACCACCATGTTTCACTGTGGGGATGGTGCACTAAGGGTGATATGCAGCTTTAGTTTTCTACCCCATACAGTGTGCTTGCAGGGCAAAAATCTAATTCTTGGTCTCATTTGATCAGATCCTTTTACCAATGCTTCCAGCAAACATGATTTCTTATGATTTCTTATAACACTTACTTTCTTAATTACATTTTTCTAAATGGGTCAGATTTGTGGAGGGTATGACTAATAATTGTCCTGCAGCGCCTCCATAAGTTAACATTTTATCTTCTGGCTGCTTCTCTTGTTCTCCTTGTCCAGCCTGTTGGTTTAAGTAGACGTTCACAGAGCTGGTTTAAATGTTTATTACTTATTTATCTATAGAATAGAATAGAATAGAATAGAATAGAATAGAATAGAAATGCCTTCATTGTCCCACAATGGAGAAATTTTTGCATCAGTGGCAAAAACACATAGTGTTACCAGAGTTACACGCTAAAGTAATATGAATAAAAAAATAGCTAAATTAAAGTTAAGTTGCAAAGGAGAGGAGAAATAACTGATCAGAAAGGGTACTACATCATATTCAGGTAAAAACGCATAGACTGCCTAGAAAATGCAATACTCAAATTAAATAGAGGAAAGACAGCAGAACAATGTGAGAAAGACTATACAATATGCATGATTATACAAGTAAACAAATGGACAGTGTAAATGGGTCTTGATCAGATCAACCATCAGCATATTGCACTTCACAATTATGCACTAATTCATGTCGACCTATCACATAAAAACCCAATAAACCACAATGAGGTCAGTCTTTGTAGACTGAAAAGGAGTGATCGAGTTCTGTGATCACTCCTTTTTGCAGCATTATCTCAATGATCTAAAATGCATCACATGCGTCTTTGGGTTGCTGCAGGAAACCACAGCAGATCTAAGCAGCCACTTAGAGAACACAAAAACTGCCCAAAGTAATTTGGAGGCTCCTGTGGATTGCAACCATCCACCATAAAGTACTGATATTTCATTTTGAGCTCCTACATATAGCCTACATGCGTTATGATATGAGCAGTAAAGGCCAAACGTCATACAGCAGACAAAAAGAGTGATGCATTAACTCCGCTTTTAAAAATCAAATCTCCTGAGAGAGTTTCCCTCTCTTTTTTCCCCAGTTTGGATAGATAAAACTGCTATAAAGATATTTTTGGCTGCCTCCTGTTTATCCGTCTCTCTCGCTCTCTCTACAATCTATCTTCCTTTTCTTTTTGTTGATTTTTAGGCTCATCTTCTCCCCCTCCCCGTTCCGTCTCATTCCCCTTCCTACTTGCTTTGATATTAATCTTGTTTATTTGCTCTCCTTCAGAGAGCACTGACGCAACCTAAGCTGATTTATTTGAAAAAAAAAAAAAAATATATATATATATATATATATATATATATAAATATGAAAGCAACACAGAGGTGTGAAATCCAAACACAACCACACACAGAGCAGTTGGTGTGACTTTCATCTCAGAGAGACTAGGTCTGAAAGAGACGGAACGGGACCCCCTAAAGCGGGCATATGCAAACCATGGAGGTGCATCTAATGGTACATAAGGCCTGATTTTCCATGTAGCCACAATCTTTGCTGGGTCTCTACCCGACTTTATCTTTGCATAAAACTCAGCACCCGTCTTGGACACAAACAAGCCACTGTTTAACTGACCTTGAATTACCGACAACATGAAGCGCCATCGGCATAATAAACAAACCCTTTAGAAGCACAGCATCAGGGTGTATTATACAAACTCTGGCTGCACGAAATGTCAATATGTGTTGTTGTTTCAAAGAATTTGAAGTCCGCAAAATGGTAGCGAGCTGAAGGACCGAGACGGATTCAGCGACTAAAAATACGGTCACAGCGATCAATAAGTACGCAGTTGATGATCAAGCTGTGGCCACCGCTACAGAAACAGGAGTTTTTGCAGTTTGTCTCTCTGAGGCACACAGATGTCTTTTAACACAATGATAATAGAGACGCACCTGTTAGAGGACATTCAAAGACAGATTTTTCACCCAGAGACTAGAAGCTGAACTTTTCAGCGCCGGCCCAAGGTGTCAGAAAACTATGACTTTATGCCTCCTGGCCAACAGAGGGACCCCAAGAGCCAAAAACTTATCATACAGAACATACATCGTAAAAAAGTCGCCAACAAAAATGAATAATCATTAATTTTTTTAATGAAAGTTGTATTTTTTTCTAATTCAATTTGACATTTGTCATTTGATGTTAGAATATGGCCTAAAATTGCTGCAGTTTCCATTGAACAATCATGAGTAAGAACTCATTTTTGTTTCATTTTAATTTTAAAAGATCCAACACATGTAGTGGTTGTAATGTGTGTTTAATGAAGTTTAATTAAATGATGCTAGTTCATCATTCCTTAGTAATTTCTCTGTGCTTGAGTTTGATTTTATGAATGCCATAATTGCAAAAAGATAAAAAATAAATAATAATGACAACTTTATGTGAATAATTACAAGCACAACCAATTATTATTTTTTTAGATTGGAAGAGAATTAAAAAAACAGTTTAAAATGACAATAATTGTTTATTTTCCCCTTAATTTTTTTGCAGTTTTGTCTCCATGTTTTCTCACGAGGAGATAAGAAATATTTACATGGAGCAACAAATATTTAGAACGTGCTTAAAACACAGTACCTGAGAGTTAAATACATGAGCACAACCTGACATGTTGAGAGGTTTTTGTCTCGTAGCAAGTAGAAAATGTCCCCAACAGAAAAGCTTTTCACATGAGTCGGTGTAAACTTGCAGCACTTAATTAGACGACTCTTGAAATATAGTTGTTTTTGATTTTGAGTGAGGGGCGGGGAAACAAAGTAACTGGGTTTAAAACGGAACTGCTGTCCACCTCCAGGAGGTTGTTGATTTATGTAGCAGACACAGACGTGGGAGAGCGTACTGTTCGCAAACACCATTAAAGTCCTTCTGTGAACATAATGTCTGAAATCCAGAAGGCTGTTTATGGAAAAGTCTAAGTCAAATAGAGCATGACGGATTTTATATTTTCAGTCAGACAGAAATAACAACAAAAAAGAGCGATATCTCCAGTGAGATTTCTTAATTATTTAGACACAATCTGGACTAACAAACATGACACATTATATGTTATTATTATGGACAGAAAAAGGAACGGATTGAAGGAAACCATCAGCCCTGTCAAATATCCCAACATCATCAAAAAACAAAAAGTTTAAATCTGAAAACAAACAACAAAAACACACGTTTCCAAGGGTGGGTGATAGAAAAAGGATAAATTGTGATTTGTGAAGTGCAGAAAACCTCATTTTTTGCTCCCCTCACCAGATACTCTGCCGGGTAATCACATTGTACGTTGGTTTATTACTGCCTGCTCAGCTGCACAGGCCTAAGAGCTTTTATAACACACACAGACACACACACGCACACACACACACACACACACACACACACACACACACACACACACACACACACACACACACACACACACACACACACACACACACACACACACACACACACACACACACACACACACACACGTTACTGACTGGACTGAGCAGAATAAAACTGAGCTGGTTGCATTCTTAGTAAACAGGCCTGAGTGGCCTTATCGGTGCTTTACAAACATGAATGCTGCAGGATTTCTGACTTTTTCAACTTGTTCATTGCCCTGTGTGAAAATGATCATCGGTTAAAACCGGTAAACAGCATGAAGACAGCGTTTCAGGAGCTGGCAGTAATGTGGGAAAACAGTGCCCTCTTGTGGTAAACAGGGCAAGTGTAACATTAAAAAACGAAACGAAAGGTTTCTCTTCAACAAACCATCTGTTGTTCAGTCTTTACTCAACACTTTTATCTGAGCTAAAACTGTCTGCTTTCTTTGTCTCAAACAAATCCTAATATTTGTATTTTTTAATTTTTTATTTTTAATTTAACACACTGACTTACACTCTCACAAACACCTACAGGTGCTTGGATTCAGGTACTTACTGATTCTATACAGAAAACTCCTATTATTATCTTTAGCTGTCACTTTATACATTTCATATAAAATAATACTATGTATATGTCAGTGATGGTATCAAGGCATTAGTTGTTTCTACCTGTAATACTTTATCGGTTGGTTTTGCTGTTCTTTTTATATCTCTCTTTGCAGGTGTGGAAGCAGACTCAAAGGATGTTGTATTGCTCTCTCCCTTGTCTCTCCTCTTTCTCTTTCATCTTTTATCTCTTTTAGAATTTTGTCACATCTGTTTCTCTCCTTTTTTCCTCTTTTACCTTCCCGTTTCAGCGTCCATTGAACTTGAAATAGTCCCAGCATAAAATCTAATAAAGCTTCTTGCATTTGTAAATCAAGCAGAGCACTATGGCGAAAGCAGTAAGGCTCCACTCGTGAAAGTAGAATCTGTTGGGCTCTCTATGTCTTAGTCAAGGTTTTTGCCTTTCAAAATTAGACTACATCGGTGCAGAGTGTAGCCCCTGTTTACTTCCTGGTTTCTGAGCCAATTATATGTGAGTTCCCAGGGTTCCCCAAAACAGAGCGCATCATTTGGCCAATAAGAGAAACTGAAATAGAACAGAATACAACATCATATACCTATCCTGTGGAAACTATAAACTATATAGATTAATTACAAATGGACTTATGTAGGGCTGGGCGATATAGAAAAAAACCCCATATCAATAAAATAGAAATCGATATCGATAATTATCAAACATTTCAGAACATGCATTTTAAGTGCAGCCCTGGCCATTTTATGCTGTTGCTTAGCGACTTATTTTTACATGCAGAACACACAAACACTGAATTCAAACTCAACCCTTTATTCAACCAACTATTTACCAAAACTGTAAGTTTAAAAAAAAAAGGAAAAACAAGGCGTGTTCTCTGAACTCTTTGAAGAGGGCGGAGCTTGGTGACAGAGCGCTCCTTGGTCGGCATTTGTGATTGGTTTGGAGGATTTAACGACTGTAGTATTAATCTATATGGCTACAATGCAAAAGGAAGTAAAACTGTTGTTCTATTAGACTTTTTATTGACCTTTTTTTCCCTATCGATTGACATATGTCTATCAATTGATATATGTCTATCAATTGGTATATATTGTTATTGAATAATCGTTCAGCCCTAGACTGATGTGTTCAAGCCTTTATTTCTGTTAATTATCAGATGAATAAAAAACATTTTTAAAACAGAAACGTTGGTATAATGAAATGTATGTTTAAAACCTGCTTAAGAGTTGTGATTTTTAAATGGTATGTTTAAACTGACAAACGAGTCTCATTTGAATTAATATTTAAATTTATTGAATATTACTGTATGTAGCAAAAATAGAAGTGAATCTGACATGATGTGGTTTATTTGCCTGTATATATGTGTTGTGCATTGACCATAATATAAATAAACTGAATTGAATTGAATAGAAGCTTGTGTTTAAAAGGTCAAATCTGAGCCAATAAAATTATTCTTGTGTATTTGAAATGCGCTAATCCTCACACCAGAAACCTAATGCCAATCCACTTTTGCTCCAAATAACTTTTGATGCATATTTAGGAACATCGTTGCAGCTGCCACCAAATTTCTACCATCTTGCTGTTAATTTGAGGACTTTCATGGAGGTCCTCGGTCCTACACAGTCCAACATCACTAAGCTCCCACCCCCTTGCTTGACAGTTGGTACTCCTCCAGTTGTATTTCTTGTCATTGTGGCCAAATAGTTTTTGTCTTGTTTGAACATAAATATTGTGTGAAGTCTTAAATTAAAGGAGTAACAGGTGAAATTTCATTATTTTAAATAGAAAGAAACAGTTTTATGAAGAACTAAAGGTATCTTTTTAGATGGACTATGATTAAACGTCACACAGTATCTCTCTGTGTTATTCTCCAATCTCTTGTTTATATAGCTGGGCCGCACGTGAACAGTTGCCCCCTTCCTGCCCATAAAATGCCACATCAGGCACAAAAGTCACTTACCTATTTACTTCTTCACTTAACATGTTCCTCTGAAAGGTGATGCCGTGCTGCTACATATTTCTCCTTTGCTAATAGGCTCTTAAGAGCCAATGGGTGAGAAGGGGAAATGGATGCCAAGTGCCGGAGCGGAGATAGTGAGAGGCTTGGCTTGATACATGTCTTGTTTTGCTCAAGCTCCACATAGTGGTGAATAATCGCTTATTGCTCCTTTAATTATCCATAAATCAAGTTCACCTAATTCCAATGAGACCATGAGATATACTGTAGGTAGGTTTTAAAATGTTTGTCTGAAACTGGTTTCAACTTGATGTGATCTAATTTGTTTCAGTCTCATAAAATGGAAAATGCTCAGAAAAAGCAGAATCACCCAAAGTTGATGTCTGTTTTTTTTTCAATAGTTTTACAGAAGCAAGCTCATGCTCAATCCCACATACAGTCATGGGGAGAAGAAAGCGCACCCTCTTTCAGTGGTAGGAAGCTATAAGGAATCCCATAATCCTTTGAGTGACATAATGTATCAGCACAGCCCATCTCACAGAAAACAACAGAAATGTCCAGACAGAGGGGAGTGTGCACTTTGTAGTTCATTTTCAGAAGGCTGTAGGCCCAGGTTTGACTCTCATCATCCATGTGGGTTTCCGTCACGTAATAACATCAGAGTTAAAGGCTGTCTGAAATCAACACGGTAGTCCGAAGCTCCTTTCCGTCCCACGGTAGGGTTCTTACTGTTGACCCCATGAAAGGTCAAGGAAGAGAACCAAGGAGAAGGAGGGACATGTTTTTGTTTCTTTGTATCAGTTAAAAGGCATGCAGCAGTGTTTTGAACCAGTTAATTAATCAAAGACTGGCTTAGCCCCATATAAAGACCATTACAGTTATCTAAGCAAGTTGTAGTAAAAGCAAGAATTAAAATCTCAAGATGGTGCTGTGAAACAAAAAGGTTTAACTTTAGCCAATTATCTCAGATGATAAAAACTGGACTTGATTACAGATTTAATTTGCACATCAAGTTTAAGATCACTGTCAATGATGAACAGCCTGTGCATATCTAAGTATGTCATAGTTTCTATGAATCATCTGTTATTTTCCCAGTAATTGCTTTCAACAGCTCCAGCTACCTGTAGTTTCATATAATATCCAACAGAACACTTTCTGTTCTCATAAGAGCTGGGGTACCTCGTATCTATTTTAGGTTCACAACTAAAATGTGTCTCTGCTCTGTCTTCTGTAACCCCCAGTCGGTCGAGGCAGATGACCGTTCATACTGAGCCCGGTTCTGCTGGAGGTTTATCCTTCCCGCTAATGGGTGGTTTTTCTTTCCACTGTCGCTTCATGCTTGCTCAGTATGAGGGATTGCTGCAAAGCCATGGACAATGCAGACGACTCTCCCTGTAGCTCTACGCTTCTCCAGGAGTGAATGTTGCTTGTCAAGACTTTGAAGCAATCAACTGGTTCCCTTATATAGGAAATTTTGACCAATCTGTATAATCTGATTGATTTGACTTTGTAAAGTGCCTCGAGATGACATGTTTCATGAATTGGCGCTATATAAATAAAATTGAATTGAAAAACTATTTTCTTTGTATTTGGCACCTTTAGGTTAGAATCTTCAATCGTTTGGGGTAACCTTTCACTTTTATGCAGATAATCTACAGCTGTTCCTGTTGTATTACAAAATGGCTGTGAAATGTCTAGAGTTTGAGGGCTGTAAAGATGTGGTGTTTGCAAAAATTCCTCCAAGTAATGTATCCAAAATAGAAATTACTAAAATATAATATAACTATATATTGTACAAATCAGCAATATGATAATTTAACTTTTACTCTAGATAATAGTGGGGTTAAAAAATCCTGGATTTTTTTTTT
Source organism: Fundulus diaphanus (assembly GCA_037039145.1). NCBI lineage: Eukaryota > Metazoa > Chordata > Actinopteri > Cyprinodontiformes > Fundulidae > Fundulus > Fundulus diaphanus. Next base: position 45,878,946 of record CM073121.1, on the reverse strand, counting down.
TTAATCTTTCCCTTGACCCACACACAAAGGAAGTCATTAGCTCAACCTTTTTCCATCTGAGGATTACTACAAAGACCAGATCAAGGATGCAAATTAAAATAGATACAGATAAAATGCAGCTTAAGCGAAAATTCAGACTGAAGAAACTCTATTGCCTACCTCCATCAATCAGGGACTCATCCGCCTCCGACGCAAGCCAATCAGCTTTGAACTGCTCCTCCTAGAAGCCAATCAGCATCCTGGGTTCATCTTAAAAGAACTCCACATCCTCGTCTCGGCCTTCTGCTCAGCGAGCAAGCAGTGGCTGCGCGTGTCCGGTTTGGACTCTGTTGACCGGTTTCAACCCACCTCCATCCCCTTCTCCACCATCGTAGCAAGCTCCGCCTGGCTTTCCTACGGTCCTCCTTCAACCTCGTCCCTATCAGAGTGTAATTCCTCCTGGACTCTCATGGAATTCCCTGTCACTCCTTAAAACGGTCCGGCAGAAGACCGCCATGCTGAGCCTGGTTCTGCCAGAGGTTTCTTCCCAAGGGGGAGTTTTTTCTCTCCACAGTCGCTTCATGCTTGCTCATCATGGACAGTTCATGCAAACCTGTGTTTATCAAGTTGGACATCTAGCTCAAACAGATCATATGGACTGAACAAACTTTGCTTATCTCCACTCCACCACCAGTTTCAGACCTGGGGGGGAAATATCCCTATTCTCATACGCCTGCTAATGCATATTCAAGTATAATTCAGCGTGAATTTTTCCTGCCGAGGTCTGAGCGCCAAACTCTTAAAATATTGTATCAATAAAATTCTTCTAATTGCCTTTTCTTTCTGTGTGAGTTTTTCAGATTGAAATAGTAAATGGCATTGGACCTGCATGTTTTTTTGAACCAGTAATCCCCTGCATCACCCTTGCATTCATAGAGCAGTTACTTGCTAAGCATTCAATATAGTTCAATTCAATTCAAAAAGACTTTATTTATCCCAAAGGGAAATTAGATAAGGCTTACAAAAAATAAAATGTGGACAAGCAAGCTTTTTCATATCAGGCACCAATACTAATGCACATCAGCCCTGTTAAATCAGTGTTTTTCAGTCAAAAACTAAAGATGCATGTCTTTAGTGCATAAGCTTTTGAGCCTACCTTGTGTCATGATTTGTCTACGTGAACCCGGACAGAGAACGCACACACAGAGTTTGTTCTATTGCAGTTTATTGAAAGTAATGAGTAAGATGATGATGACCAGAATTAGTAACCGGACTGGAGATGATGGGTGCAGGAGCAGGCTGGCTGGAAGAGACTGGAGAGATGCAGGGCTGCTGTCAGACCAGAGGTGCAGAGCAAGACAGTTTCTTGGTGTGTAGGACTGCTGGAGCACAGGGTAGCAGGCAATCCACTGACAGAGCAGAGAGCAAACCTGGAGCACAGGTGTAGCAGGCAGTCCAGCAGGGCAGCAGGGACAGTTCTTGAGATCCAGGAGCTGTAGTAAATCAAGCAGCTAGCAGAGGCTTACTTGAGGCACAGAGAAGGTAGGAAACCCAGCAGCTAGCAGAGGCCTACTTGAAGGACAGAGGTGGCAAGAAATCCAGTAGCTAGCAGAGGCTTTACTTGAGGCACAGAGGAGGCAAGAAATCCAGCAACAAAACAGGGAACAAACCAGGCTGACAGACGTGGAGTGAGTGGAGACTGAAGAGAACAGGACTAGACAGGCGTGGTGTTGGTAGAGACTGAAGACGAGCCGGCAGGGAAGAGAAGACTGAGGGAGGCTTATGTAGGGAGGCTGGCAGGTGGAGTGAATTCTGCCTAATTAGTGCCTAACAGGCGTGACTGATTGCTGAGGAGTGGAGGGTGAGCTGACTAAGAGGAGGAGGAACTGAAAAACAACAGGGAAAAAGGCCAGACCAAAACTGAACCATGACACCTTGCCTTAGTTATGTTTCATCCATTATCAGTTTGATTAATATTTTTGTACAGGTCCTTTTTGATTTAGACTTATTTTTAAATCATTATTCTTATTCTTAAATAATTTTTATATTTTATTGTTATTTTTATTATGGTATTTTTATTTATTCTTTAATTTAGTTTGATTATGTGAACTCATGCTATTAGATTTATTCTTTATTTGCACAACACAAGACTAACGGCACTACTACATGAATACATGTATTATTAATTTTATTATTATTATTATTATTATTATTATTCAATCACCCATCCATCCATCCATACATACATACATTTTCTTATCACGTCTATCGCGAGGGGTGCTGGTGCCTATCTCCAGCTGTCAATGGGCGAGAGGTGGGGTTCACCCTGGACAGGTCGTCAGTCTAAGCATATTATTATTATTATTATTATTATTATTATTATTATTATTATTATTATTATTATTATTATTATTATTATTATTATTATATTTGTTTTATTATTGGTATTGTTGTTATTATTATTATTTTATTTTTTCTGTATTTGTTTTCAGTGTTTTTTGTAGGACATGATGCAGGCTATACACTTCCATTATAATTTTTAAATTAACATTCAGAGCTCAAGTATAAATAATTAATCAGTTTGGGTGTGCATGCTGTGAAAATCATAATGCTTATACATCTTTTACAGGATTTAAATTTATGTGAAATCATCACCATTGAAGCTGAATAATCTCATGTAAAATCTAAAAAAAACTGAAAGAATCTTAAACTGTCTTTGTGTAAAAGACATAAAAATGCATCTAAATGCCATTTACATCAGTTAAAGTTTAACTTTCCATGACCCATTTAAACAGTATAATTTGACAAGTTGCACTTACTTGAGAATAATATACTGCAGGAAATGTCTTCATTAAAAACACAAAGCCTATGACATGTTTTGGATTATGCTTACTTAATATCTAAATGTTATGATTATTAAACCTTTTTTTGGATTTAACTGGATTATTAAATTATAGGTAGTAAATTGTTGACCTCTTGTCAGAACTCATTTCAACACTTAGTTTCACTCAACTGAAAAATCCAGTCACTCAGCAGATTTACTGAAACCTTTTGCATTAGAAACCAATGAGTCAGTGTAAAAATAACAGAATTAGTGAACACATCATTTGTGCAGTCTGAAGAAATCAAACTAAAACCTTACCAGTTATTTTCTGGTAATGCCACTTTTTTGGGGGCTATCTCTATTTCTCAAAGCAAAAGCATTATTTTTTGTTTCTTAAACCAATGATAGAAGTTGGGAAAGAAAACATTCTCAAACTATGCTCTGTAAAATCTAATTATTAGTTATTCAGCTGGTTTTGTTTTTCCTAATATACTGTTAGTTTAATGCCAGAAGTAATGGGCCTTAAAGGTTTGAAAGCATACAATGCTTTTTATTAAAGGAATATTGACAAATTCAGCTTTAAATCATCCAGTTTTTGTTGTTTTGTTCTTGTTGTTTAACACTCCAGTTTATTTTTCTTTATTTCAGCTGAGTTCATCAGTCTACACAGAATTATATTTAACTTTCTACCAAAGCGAACAGCTAATCTGAAATGGTAAAGAGTCTGCTGTGTGAATGTGCTGCAGGTTTTGGCAGGTGTTGTATGGTTTGACTGTACAAAAATGCACTCTACTAAACTGCATCATGTTTGTCTTCCGTCAGACAAAATTTCCTCCAGTGTAACGAAAGCAAAGCAGTTCAACCTTCAGTTCCTGTATTTGCTCACACCCCAGAAACTACTCTGGTGATACTTTGGGGTCGGTCAAGTCTCGATTGTCTCATTCCCTGGTTTCACTTGATTTACTGCTAGTCTGACATTTCTTACACGAACAGAGTTCTTACCTTGACGTCAGCCATGCCCTTAGTTTCTGTCATCCCAGCAGCATCTGAAGCCACAGCAGGGGAGCCAGACAGGCCTTATGTTCAAAGTCACATCAATGTTATAGGTTTTGTTCATCCTGCCAAGCACCACGCTCTCACCTACAGGTGAGCCCTCGTTTCCAGCGTACAGGTTGGGCAAACTACAGGCTCAACAGCAGGGGGAAAAATGCTAGCTAGGCTGAGTTCTGGAGCGCTTTTCAAGGTTGATTCAAAAAGTCTGTTTTTAATCATAATCGCCTGTGTTATTACATTAGATTTACATCCATGTGTCCTCTAACTTCAACTTATCAGAAGTAGGGTTACAGAGAAATCTAAACCTCCCTCCGTTTCTCCAGTGAGACCGTCCAGTTTTTTCTAGGGGATCTCAAGAGGTCAAGTTTAAAAGGGATGGTCACTACCGGGAGTTCAGGGTCTGTCCCAGCGTTACCTTCAAGTGGAGCCGGCCTAAAAATCATCCAAGAGGAGGAGGAATCCTTAATGTTAGAGTAAGGATTGCTACAAAAACTTTTAAGAATATTCTAAATACCATCTCAAAACAAAGTTGCTTATTCCAACACTAATTCATGCACCTTTAAGCCAAGGGTACCCAAATGTGGCCCAGAGCAAATTAAGAATGATGGAGACTTTACATTTCTAATTAGCACAAAATTATTACAAACAACTTCAAATCTTCTTCAAATCTTGAAGATTTTAGGTACAACACAAAGTAGGTGCCCTTCAATAACCAGAGCTTTTACTTTCTCTTTAATTTAATAGTACGCTTGACCACATCTGTCCAATGATGTTTAATCAAATGTAGACTTTGGAGGAGCAAAATGTTCATGTGTTAAAATTAGCTAAATAGAGCAAGCATTTAAAAAGAAATAATGACACAGATCCTGTTCCCATTGTTGAGGACAAACAGTTTTCACCCTTTTTTTTCCAATTGAGTTCAAAAGAATTTGCAAACTGGATTATCACATTTTAATAAGGCAGCAAGCCTTTTCAAGTTTTGGATCTACAATGATTTACACATCCTTTTCCAACATAAAAGCTGCCTAATTTGTTTAATTAATACAATGCATGCCCATGTTTTTTTGAGTGGCTAAAAATAAAATAAAATCCCAATTTAGTAATTTTATTTTATTTTTTTGCGCTCATGCACTTTTGACTTGATAATTTTGTCACACGTGACGAAATGTTTCGACACCTCTGCTTTAAATCATTGTGATGTTTGTGTCAGGTGGTAATTTATTTACAAGCCGATGATTATTTAAATGAGAAATTAAGGTATAGTGGTTGGTTCAACACCATTTACCTTCCTTGTAAAACAGCTACTGAGAAGGAAACACATTGTTTTTTGCTTTTGTCATAACTGCAGGGACAGTATTCAGTCTTTTTTCAGTCTTAGCCCCTCCTGGACTAGCTGTTAGCTTCAGCTTATGAAGTGAACTAATTAGGATTACTACATGGTCAAGATGTATTGGAGTTCTCTACCAGAGGTTAAAAAAAAAACATTTTAAAAGAACCGCAATACTATATGCATATGCACAGTAGCATAGTTGGTAGGACTGTTGCCTTCAGCAGGAAAACCCTGGCTTCCCAGCCTGGGGTCTTTCTGCATCGGGTTTGTATGTTCTCCCGATGGATGCGCAGGTTCTCTCTGGGTACCCTAGCTTCAGCTCACAGTCTAAAAACATGACTGTTGGGTTAATTGATTACTCTAAAATCGCCCTCAGCTGTGGGTACATGGTCCAGTGTGTCTCTGTGTTGGCCTGTGAAAGGCTGGCAGCCTGCCAGTGGTGTACCCTTCATCTTGCCCAGTGTCTGCTGGAAAAAGTTGCCAATCCCAAAGAATGACACAAAAAACTTTTTGACTAATCTGTCTGTATAATTTGATTGAATTTGACTTTGTAAAGTGCCTTGAGATGACATGTGTTGTGAATTGGCGCTACATAAATAAAATAAAAAAAGCACTGAATATATAAGTTGCACCTGACTACAAGTCAAACTATGAAAAGAAGTGTGACTTATATTCCAGAAAATACGGTACATACCAATCTTTGTCCACTCATCATCGGAATGAATCTGATATTCATTTTATGGGTTCGGGTGATATTCAGTTAGGGTGATTGTCATACAATTAATTCAAATTTCCAATACTGTCAACCATATTTTAATAAATTTTACATGTTTTTAATGATGATTTGCAGTGTATAAACAGGTTTCAACTGAGCGAGTAAATAGGGCTGGACGATAATTCAATAACAATATATATCGACCGATAGACGTATATATCAATGATAGCAAAAAGGGTGAATAAAAACTTCAACAGAATAACAGTTTTCCTTCCTTTATAACAAAAATGTTTATGGCAAGAGTCAATAAAAACTTTTTTTATTTATTTAAAAATGACTTAAATTACCACAGATAATGACATTTAATGCTTTATTCATGCAATTACTATACGTCTAGTCCTCCATACACAAGGACCTCTGTACTCGCTCTCTCTCTAGCATCGGTTGGTGATGTCTGTGGCTTTAAAGCCCTCCCCCTTTCCTCTCGGCGGCACTAATCACCCCCCATACCGAAACGCGCATCATAGCTGCTGATGTGGAATTTCCCCCTGGTTTGATGCCGTTTAAAAAGCTCCGCACCGACGCCCCTGGACCGAGGCAGCAGCGAGCACAAGGATGTAGCGCGCTGTGCAGACAAAAGGACAATAACAGAGGGCAGGAGTTGCATGTGTTGTAAATGGGAAACCTGGTGGGCAGCTGGCGTTTCAAGGAGCCGAGCACCGTGGAGGAATGCGACTCGACGTGGGGATCGGACTCGGAGAGCGACGAGCCGGCGACTGAAGATGACAGCGGCATTTCGGACTCCCTCAGCCCGGCGGAGAGCGAGCGGGCCGCGGGACACAGCGGGGACGCTGCCCTGCAGGTACAGGGGGATGAGGAGGAGGAAGAGGAGGAAGGGTGGATGGGATGCATGGGCTGGTCCAGGCGGAGGGCTTGTAGGAGGGTACCGTGTGTCCCGTCAGCGGTGCACTGTGGTCCGACAAGGCCAAGCTGAGGGCAAACTTCATTTTAGGAAATAATCATTTAAAGGGAACCGTGGTATTCGTTGTGCCTCACGTGGTCTCTTCTATAATAATAATAATAATAATAATAATAATAATAATAATAATAATAGTAATAATAGTAATAATAATAATATGTTATTATTATAATAATGTGTTAATAGATGTTGCTTTGTCTCGATAAAGCTTATGTGATGATCCAATTAGAATAGGGTCAAAGCGCCTTACTGCCCAAAAACGCACGCAAGAATGCAGCTCTGTTCATTTTAAGTCTGACTCAATGGACCATGCCATGGCAGTAAAATGATGTGTAATCATTATGTGTTATCATCACATTAGAATCTGTTTGTATGCAAGCGCAGGGTGACAGTGGAGAGCAACTACACAGTCGTAACCAAACCAGGCCTCCTGAACCGGGCTCAGGTTGACATGTTGTCTGCTTTAAACCTGCTGGGGGCTGGAAAAATAGAGCTGCACAATGTGGTCCGAATTAAAGTCGCCGTATGCAACCTTTTATCTACCTTTTAAATAAGACAAATGTTTTTCTTTTCTTTTTTCTAAAAACAATTACAATGCGTTCTAAGACTGTAGGAACTGTTCGAACCCCACACACTGCTACTGCAGGTCTCTGAGCAAGACCCTTAACCACAGATTGCTCGCCAGGGACCACACAGCCGCGGCCCCCTGCTCCTTTCTGCCTGTCTTTCATGTATCAATCTGCTAAAAGTGTCTGTCAGCATCTTTTTCACTTACAAAACACAGCAGACATTATGTGGAAAATGCAGATGATAATCTAGATGCATCAAAAGCTGCTGTTACACATAATACTGCCTTTCTGTGTGTGGAATTTTGATGCCGATGCATTGATTACTACGATTTCTGATCTCCGCTGTTTACAACACTTCAACCTTTTCTGACTGCAAATTTAATCCATTCTGATTCCTCCGTATGGACTCTCACAGACAAAAGATATAAAAAGAGCATTGAGAATGTTTTGGTGTCTGAAGGAGCAGAGGCGACATCATGGCACGTGTTAGAGGGAAGTAGCTAGAAAACAAGGTTTTTCTATTTATAAAAAAGCCATAATAATTATGGGGTACATGTTTTAAACTGTTGTTAGATTTTCTGAAGTTAGCTGGTCTGGAATAGGGTCCTTACCTTGGCTCACAGGTTTCTAAGAAGCGGCCATTTCTAAATGAAGCAATGTTCCAGTTCAAAGCTAAAAAAGGGTAAAATCCACATAGGATCACCCCGCCCGCGTCACCACCTCATCAAATAGGAGGAGCATCTCTCCGCTTGCCAGTTCCTCTTGTGTTTTTAACTCCCTGTGGCAGGGATGGATTTTACCGAGCGAGTCACTATGTATTTAATGTGGAAAGCAGAACAACGGCGTCGCCGGTTCGGCGAGTATGACCACCTGGAGCTGCGTCTGGAGGAAGGTCGCTGCTTCCAGTGGTACTTCCGTCTCTCCAGGGCCCGGCATGAGGAGCCACTGCCCCGCGTCAGCGCCGGGGGGACAGATCTCCCTCCGGGACACAAACTACAGCCGTGTGTCCGCCAGTGAATCTGTCATTGCTCAATAGAAATATAGAAATATAGCCTAATATGTAATGCATGTTCAGACAGTACAATTAGCGAATCAAAAAAAAAGTTTCTCTTCGCTCCATTCCCAGTTTTGCTTCGCTCTGTTTGGCCATTCCGTGCTGTTCGCATCGCGGCCTGTTAATTCGCTCCTGAACGTTTTAAAAGCCCCACAGGTCCAGCCCGCAGACGTCAAACCTGTGTGACGATCTGATGAAACTAGCTGCCACGACCTTTTTTAAGTCGCTCCTTGATGATTTGCTGTGTATAAACAGGTTTCAACTGAGCGAGTAAATAGGGCTGGACGATAATTCAATAACGATATATATCGATCGATAGACGTATATTGATGGTATACAATATACGTCTGATGAAGGATCAATAAAATAGTTCAATAGAATAACAGTTTTCCTTCCTTTTGCATTATAGCCAATCATGTAGGTTAAGCTAATATTACAGTCATTGCATCTTCCCAACCAATCACAACACAGACCCAGGAATGCTCCATCACCAAGCTCCGCCCCCTTCAAAGTGTTCAGAGAGCACGTGTTCTTTTTGTATTTTTTAAAAACGTGCAGTTTTGGTAATAAGTTGGTTGAATAAAGGGTTGAGTTTATGTATCTGTATCTGAAAACTGGGCGCTAAACATCAGCATAAAATGAACTTAAATACATGTTTTGAATTTGTTGACAATTATCGATATCGATCAGTCTGATTTCTATTTTATCAATATGCTTTTTTTCTATATCGTCCATCCCTAGGAGTGAACCATTTCAGATTGTGACTTACGCACATGATCCACATGCAGGATCCTTTCTGTTGGGCCTGCAGTGCGGCACTGATGTGCGTTGGCCTCCTTTGCTGTTCAGAAACGAATGAATGATGACAGCACTTGATCTCAAAAGAGAGCAAATGCTTTTAAAATCATTTGAACGGCACATGAGAGCTACACTCCATCTGCTCTAAAACTGGGGATTTATTTAATTCATTCTGGACCTGCATTTTTGAATTTCCTCTCTTTTGGCTGTCCGTTTTTTCCTTTTATTCCTCTGTTTAATGCCTCGTCTTCCTCTCCATCTTCCTCTCTCAGCTGACTGACTCCCCCGAGTCTGCTCCTAAGATGAAGAGGAGTTTTTACGCCGCCAGGGACCTGTACAAATACCGTCACAGCTACCCGGTACGTTCGTAAACCCGTGCATGTTCCCCTTTCGTCTCCCTACGCCTCACACGTGCCTGTGGATAAACCCTCGGTCCGCGTGTGTCTGTGCAGAACTACAGAAAGTCCCGGCAGCCCAACGAGTATCGGAACCTGCGCTTCTACATGAACAAGATCCCGCTGGTGCCCGACGGTGAGATCTTGAGTTTTGTCTGGTTGGAGGTTGAAGGCCCAGCAGATGAGCTGGCCGAGCGGCGGTCGCAGCAGAAACACGAGTGACGTTTGAACACGCGCCGCCGTTACTTGACCCTCTCCTTCTCTCCAGGTATCTACGTCGAGGAGATTCTCTCAAAGTGGAGGGGCGACTATGACAAACTGGAGCACAATCACACCTATATTCAGTGGTGAGAGTCAGCCGTTAAAGATGTCCAATTTTTGATTTGTTTTTAACTTAATGTGTTTTATTGGGAATTCTACCACTAAATGTCACAGAAGTAATTTTTTAAATCACATTTTTCAGGGTTCCCACGGGTCCTTGAAATCCTTGAAAGTTTGTGAATTTGAAAAAATAAATTCAAGGCCCTTGAAAGTTCTTGAAAACAGCCAAAAAAACACCTTGTCCTTGAAAGTCCTTGAATTTTTTTGTGGGGTTGAAAGTTCACACGGATGACGACTCATGTCATTATTTTACTACCACACGATCTTTTAAAATTATGTTGATTTCGCAGACTTTTAATTTGCAAAAGTACGTTCGCTCTTCTTCGTTAGTTGGTAGGCTACGGTTTAGGCCTACGTGCGTCCAATAGGTTACATTCACGCAGTGTTGCCAACTCAGCGACTTTGTCGCTATATTTAGCGACTTTTCAGACCCCTCCAGCGACTCTTTTTCAAAAAAGCGACTAGCGACAAATCTAGCGACTTTTGGAGACTCTTACGTGAAAGCACGTATCGTTCCTACTCTTGTCCTCCAGCGGCAGGTACTGCCGTGGGGCGCCTCCCCCTCCCAACTCCGTTCTCCCGCTACCGCAGGAGTCCCTCTTAGCGCTGCAGTCAGAGCCACAGCATGTTTACCCTCAGCGTCCAGACTGCAAATGAAGCGCGCATGCGCCGGGATTGACGGCACAGGTTGATCATAAATAACTGAATTTGAAATATTTTATCTTAAATAAATAACGGCATTTGTTTCACACAGCCACATTTTCATGTTTTACCGTGATTTGTAGGCTCCTTAGTGGACCACAAAAGAAAAAAGAAAATGTTAAAAAAAAGTTGAAAAGAAAAAATTTGTAACTCCGCCATAGTGTCTCTTTATGGTTCTTTTTGCCGGTCTCAAACCCGGGTAAAGGAGGAGGGTTAGTAAAATGCACTGAAATTGTGTCTTTAACAAAGGTAACAAAAGCCTGAGAATGATTTAAATATATCTCTGAGCAGCTTTCTGGCAACCGTGGCACTTTAAACAGAAGTCAAAAACTAGCTTAATCAAAGATGAAAGTAAGTGAAACAAATTGATATAATTCTAAACATCTCAATGCTGCACTTTTTTCCATAAATTCCATGAAACGGTAGGCTAATGTACATCTTATATGTAATGTAGTATGGCATAGCCATGTACTGTGGATATAAATGTAGGCTATGAATATGATCAATATCAATGTAGGCTATAAATTAAGTTCACTTTCTTGCATTGCTTCTGACCCAACAACTTCTATGCCGTTTAGTCTTTTATTGAATTTGCATTGTATTAAAATATGATAACCTATTCAGCGGTCACAGTAGGTAAATGCCGCCACGTGTGGTCCTTGAATTTGAGGAAATTGGTCCTGGAAAGTCCTTGAAAGGTCCTTGAATTTGATGTTCACCAAGGTGTGGGAACCCTGATTTTTACTTGTGAATTTGCAGTTTTGGGGAACTGCGCATCCTTTCCCGAGCTCTTACTGCTAATGTAGAGTATCTCTGCAGCTCCACAGACAATGCATGATGTTGGCCAACGTTGTGCATTAATGTGTTACGAGGAGCTCAATGTTTTTTTTTAGACTGTTTGTTTATTGTTTAATAGAGGAGATATTTCATCTGGCAGGCAGGATAATGTTTTCTGCTGTGGCAAAATTGGCTTGTTCACAGTGTTAGAAACATCTTGCTAAGGCGTTAAAATAGGCCAATATTGTGATGACGATATCATCTGCTTTTTTTTCTGCCTTTTTTCTCCTTCTCATCGGTGCTTCCATCACTCTGTGACCTTTAGCCTTTGCTGTGATGTCATTTGTGTCCGGCGAGAGCATCTGCTGCCGAGAGACTCTGTCTGAAGGGCTAATTATTGCATTAGAATAAAACAAAAAATGCAAGCTCATAGCACGTGGAACATATTACCCAGCAATGATCGCCCTCCAAACAGCGCTTTCTGATAGGAATACTGCTCCCAGTGATATTACGATGATATATCTGCGATATATTGTGCAGCTCTGTTGTTTTTTATTGATACATGTTGAAGAAAGTGGAAATGCAAATAAGACACTGATTGTTTTTCTATCTGACAACAGAAACAGAAATAAAGAAGAGCAGCTTTAGTGGGAATTAAGATAAGTGAAAGCAGTCGGCAGTTTTAACGAGAACAGCTTCAAGGTGCTGCTCACGAAGCTTAATACGCAGCATAAATATGACTAACGACCTGTAGTCTGGAGATTAACCTATTTATGTTTATTTTATGAAATACTTCTTTTGTTGCTGTTTTTTAATACATTTAGTTCTAGATGGATTGTGTGCTGTTACTAGTAGTGATGGAATAGACGAAGCTGCGGCTTCATCAGGTTGACTCGTTCCGGATGTGCAGACGCTGCTCGTTCGGTTGGTTCTAAAAAGCCTACGCCTGCGCTTTAGACACAAGAAGTGAGCAAAGTTTGTCTTTTTAAAATTATCTCAGTTGGTAAACTTAATGTCGCCACATTGAGCCGTGGTTGTTGCAACGCCGGTCAGGCAACAAGGAGTGCAGAAAAGCTTGGCACAGCGTCGCCCACGGACATGTTTTCTTGTAACTAGTCGACGATTTAGCATGATCTCCTTCATATTAGAGTTCGTAGTTTTCAGGTGGAGAACTATGGATTTGTGTGGTTAAAATGTGCGAGAAGTGAATCGGTCGTTTTAAAAGACGAGCTTTGCACTTGCCGGCTCGGCGAGCGACGAGCGAGCTACTGCTGTTTGTTCCGCATCGAGCAGCAGAGACTGGCGCTGAGAGGTGCCGCTTCAGCCAACTACCAAGATTATTCCCCAGGTTCTTAACCATTCCTTCTAACCTGGATTCTCTCCCGCCCCCCTGGTGTCCTAGGCTGTTCCCATTGAGAGAACAAGGGCTCAACTTCTACGCACACGAACTGACTCAGGACGAGATCAAAGTGAGTGACACCTACACCATCACGACTGAGTATTGTTGTCCTCATGGAAAGGTGCTCATGATCAGGACCTGTTTTTCTCTCACCGGCGGTCTTCTCTTCTCTTTTCTCTTAAACCCCTCAGGAATTCCAAAGCACCCGGGAAGCGAAGCGGAGGTTCTTGGCGGCCTACTCCATGATGTTGGATTTTTATGGCGTCAAACTGCTGGATAAAAGCGGCAACGTCGCCCGGGCCCCCAACTGGCAGGAGCGCTTCCAGCACCTTAACGAGTAAGCCCACACAGGCACATGGCACTCGGTGCGGCAGCCGCTGGGTGATAAATGACTGAATTTGCTGCGTTTCCACCCTTTAGGAAGGCAATTTCTCTTAATTCCAAAGCAGCTTAATCGCTCCCCCGTCAGCAGCCGAATGCGAAGCGGCGCGTTTTAGGTCAACAAATAGATGGTTTAAGACTTTATGGAGACTTTTTATTCCCTCCCCCCCACACATCCAATTCAGCTGCTTCATGGACTGTAAAATATCACTGTGTTCGCTTCCAGAAACAAACACCTGTATACCACTCAGCTATCTGTTCTTTGAAAGGCATTGCTCTCTCTGAGACAAAATGTGCATTTGGTGGACTTTAGTCTTTCAGATTTTACGTCGGCCAAGCAACCATTTAAAGCGGCAGTAAAAACTGAATCCCTACATACTTTTACCTACATGATAAATATCTGCTGCTCCAACCAGGTTGATCTTTATGCCGTTTTTTTATCTAAAGGAAGCTGAATCCTCATTTTAAGCGTCCTTTCTTTCATTCAAGCACTTTTTATTTTGTTATCCGTTTAACTCTCATTTATAATCCTTCCTACCATCCAATCAGCCAGAATCTGGAGTACTTTCTGTCAGCCTCAGCCCCGTCGTTGGCTCTGCACAGGATAGAGGCGTGGCTGAACATAGAATACCTCCTTTGGATGAAAAAAACGGTGCTAGAGCTTTAGGTTAATGGCAGCCGTAATTAAAAATGCGTTATTGTAGATTAGCAAGATAAAATGGTTAATAAGGCTGGTTTCAGTTAAAGTAATCTCTTAAATGCGGGTGTTTGCTCACCGCCAAATCAGAGAGAGGCCTGCTCTTTTAACATGGTGTGTTTACTTCTTCAGGAAATTATAGTTTTGGTTTTGTTTTTTAGATCCCACCACAACTACCTGAGGATCACTCGCATCCTGAAGTCCCTGGGCGAGCTTGGCTACGAGGCTTTCAAGGCCCCGCTGGTCCGCCTCTTCCTGGAAGAGTCTCTGTGCAGCGGCACCCTTCCCAACATGCAGCACAGCGTGCTGGAGTACTTCGTCTACACCATCCGCCTGCCGGCCACACGGCGACGCCTGCTCCGTTTCGCTCGCAAGCACTACAGGCCCGCCCACGCCTTCCTCTGGGGACCGCCGCCTAAGAAGGGAGCCGGCGGCGGCGTCGGCGCTGGCAGCAGCGGCATCCGAGCTCCGGCTCCCACACCGGAGCAGCACAGGAGGGTGGAGGAGAGCGCCGGCGCTGCAAGTAGCAGGATCAATGTGTCTTCCCATGATGCCATAATGTGCCAGGACCTGGTTGGAGGAGGGATAAAGGGCTTCCCAGACCTTGGCTCTTATGAGGTCGGAGTGCAAGGGCCGCTGATGCTCGCTAGTGGGAGAAGAGAGAGGAGTGAGTACAGCTAGGCTCGTTCCTTTTGAGAGATGGTCTATATATATATATATATATATATATATATATATATATATATATATATACACAGGACCCAGGAAGACATCAATGCAACATAATTTAACTTCTAAACACAGGATTAGAATCAGTTCAGGTTAAGGGCTTAGAAATTCACTGCAAAACAAATTTCATAGTTGTACACTTTCCAAACCTCCCCAAACCAGTGGAGACAAGAATAAAGATACTTTAGTCTAATGGGACTTCACTTTGGGGGGGGGAGAAAAAACTGGGTAGATGTTGGCCTTACCTAATCATTTACTCTGAAGCTGAAATAGGAAGGCAGTATTGTTAAATAGACAAGAAAAATCGTTTTGTTTGCGCTGTCTGTATCCTGTTAAAAGACGAGTCACCGGTAAGCAATACTTTGAAACCATTTTTTTTTTTTTTTTTTAGATTGACCTAAAAAGCCTCATGTATGTGCTACTAGCAGACACAACTCTGTGATTTTTACTGTTTTCAGCTGAAGAGCAAAAAATAGTTTCTCTCCTTCTGGGATAACAAAAGGGATTGAAAGGCTTTTGGCGACGCACACAGTCACGGTGAAAAAGAACGCACGCCCTGCTTCAAGCCTAGGGTTGGTCTTTATCAGGTTATAAAATCATTTCAATCAAACTTCAAGTGTGTGAACACATTATTTAATGAATGAAAAGAATCTCTGACTTAAAACCCAGTTTATATATAGTTTGCCTCTCAGGATTCAAGAATCATTTTGATACAATAAGAATTTACACCGGCCTCCGTGCTTTATTGTCACCCCTGGTAAAGAGGAGTAAAACCTGGATAAATATTTTTTAATTTTTTATTGAAGCAGTATAATACCACACTTAAAAATATAGAATAAAATACCTAAGCTCTATTTATCTATATAGGAGTCGGTGGGGATGCCAATATCTGTAGTGCCAGAAATTTATTCATATTAAAGATTGGATTGTTTTTACTTTAGTAATGTCAGATTGTGCTCGTGCAATTAAAACGAGAGAATTTAAACCTTTTTGTTTTTACACGTCTCTATCAGGGGTGAGGATAGCTGGAGGATTTTGGTGCAATTCTTTCTCTTTAGGGGACCCTTGTGATTGGCAACAGCAGAAAGTCTTAATTACCACCGCCGCCACAGGTTGTAATGTCATCTATAAAAACAAAAGTTATTGTGACTGAACATGTGTTGAACGTTTTTTGACAATCTGTGTCTTCCTGAGTCGATATGCTATGGGTTTCTCTGAACTGCTGCACAACATCAATAAGACGCCTGTTCAACTTGTGTAGCCTTTGCCATAATACACCTTTGTGTGGAATCGTGAAGTCCAACCTAATGCGTGGTCTTTAGCCTGTGAATTAGACTCTGAACTGCTCTTTAAAGCCTAGTATGTAGGGCTGCAGATGCTCATTTTGCTCAGATAAATTAGGATATTAATTAAAAATAATCTTGCACAACTGCTCTCATAATTTAACCCAGTAAATGGACGTAGCGCGTAGAGTCCTGCAGCGAAAGCCTCTTAGATGTTAAGATTGTTTGCCTTTGAGGCAAGTTTAACGCAATTTGTTTAAATTTCTCTGCTTGCGATAGTTAGGAATCTGTAAAATCAAAAGCCATGCAAGATGTGAAACAGGCTTTTTTTTTGGGGTGGGGGTGGGTGGGGGCAAGGTGATAACCAGTTCTTCCTGACTTAATCAGACTTTCTTCCTGTAGGGACAGCTGGCAAGGTTTTAACATCACTCTTCAGCCAAGTGTATCTGATATAATTGTAAAAGTTACCTTTTCAGGTAGATTGTATGATAACATGGACTCAAGTATGTTGAATTTTTGTGAAATGAACATTTAAACATACAGTACTGCGGTTGTGTGTGTGTGCAGGTTTCTCTAATATTAAGTGCCTCTTTTGTATGTCTTACTTATACCTGTATGCTATAAGTACCGTCTACACCGACTTCTTGTACATCCTGATTTTTGTACAGCATTTTGATATTTTAAGTTATTGTTTGCTTTGTAATCATATATTCTATGGTTAATAATGTACAGCAGGAACAAACCCTGAAGAATCACTGTAGAGGACAAGTTATTCCAAATATTTGTATCTGGCTTCTGCAATAAAATGTGATTGTTCTACTGAATATTCCCTCGGCATGGTGACAAGTGTTTTATCTTCATTCGGTGTCGCAGTTTCATGCCTTCAGCTCTCGAGATGATCCCTCCATCCATCATCTATACCCGCTTATGGGATATAAATACCTTTATTGTCCCACAACGGCGAAGTTCATGTGTGACGGTGGCAGGAACAGGTAAACGGGAGACACCAGACTTACACACTAGATTAATTAATATGAATAAAAAGCTGATTTTAAAGTTAAGCCGTGCAGGATGTGGCTGGTGCCCATCCCCAGCGGTCATTAAGTCCGTCACAGGGAAACGCAGAGGCACAGGACAACCAACCACGTACAGGGAGAACATGCACACTCCATGCAGAACGACCCCAGACCTTCCTGCTGCAAGGCAACAGTGCTGTCAACTGCTCTGCTGTGTGGATTTTCTGTTATAGGAAAGAGAATATAACCTTAGTTTAACAAAAAAATCTGTACGTAGTTCATGTTTAACACGTTTACTCATATATCTAAACATGTTTGCTTTTTCGCGCAAGCCTAAGGAAGTCCTGGGCCCAAACGAGCGTTCTGTTTTTGTAAATCAAAAAGAGCTTTCCTAAATCTTGCTATTTTAGATTTTGAACTGCATTTGATCTAATCCAGCACATTAAAAAACAGCCCAAAATGTTGAAACAGACCTACGCTAACTGTGTTGTACCGCCATGTTTGGTTACAGCCAATTGTCTTTCAACGCTTGTTTTTCAGTTCCAGCTTCTCTGGATCCCCAGAGGTGTTCCCATGCCTGAAGGGAAACGGTCTTCCCCAGCAAATTCTGTCTATCTGAGTGGGTCCTTTCAGTGGGGGTGTAGTAAGCATGGTCAGATTTTTTTGTTACTCACTGATCTAAATGTTATTGACATGATACAGCGTTTGTGGAGGATCCAAAGTGAAGAGAGAAGGGTGGGCACAGGTAAAATAGGCAGCTCAAAAGTGAAAGCAGAAAAATCAAGACATCTCAAGCAGAAATACCAGGCAAACCTCAGGAATGATGGGAGCAAAAATAAACTTTACCTGAAAAAATGGGGAATATGTATCCAGGGTGGAATGAGCACAGTGGCAACCAGGTGGGTGATGCCACAGGAATGAGAAGCAGGAATAAATGAACCAGGGAACCAGGAAAGTCCAGTCAGTTTATTTATATAGCAACAATTTACAACACATGCTGTGTCAAGGCACTTTTAATAAAAAATAAAAAATCTTAATTCAATTTAATCATACAGATGGATTTCAAGTCAGTTGCATCCATTCCAATTGATCCTAGTTATCAAACGGTGCACATTGGTCAAAAGTTTTGCATCAAAGGAAACCCAGCAGACTGCATCGAGACATTGTCTTCACTCCTCCTGAGTAAGCATGCAAGCACAGTCGACATCCGCTTGCATTATGTCTTTGACATTGCAGCAATCCCTCATAATGAATATGCATGTAGCGACAGTGGAGATGAAAACTCCCCTTTAGCAGGATAACAACCTCCAGAAGAACCAGGCTCGGTGTCAACGGGCCATCTGCCTCGACTGACTGGGGGTTAGAGAAGCTAAAGCATTCACAAAAATAAAACAGATGCATTGACCCAGGAGTACTTTCTATGCAAAAGAAAAATGACAGTACTGCTTCCTTCAGTGACTTCATCTTGGAGAGAAATAAGTAAATGAGCTCTTTTTTTAGGTCAAGAGGATGAAAGAGAGTACATGCAGTTAGTCGCAGTAAAAACTCAGCCAATAGTTATGTCTAAGAAAGAGAGACAGAGCTACACACAGAGAGACAGGTCCAAATTATCATGGTTGAAACAAAGATACAAAAAAGAAAGTGTGCCACAAGAGAATTGATCCAGACACCAGCAACAAAAAATAGTGATAAAGAAACTTGGATACAAAAAAACACAGGGAGCAAATAGAAGCCAGGCCTCAAGGAAAGGCAGGTTTCAAAATAAAACAGGAACTACAGTCTACAGAGGAAAACTGTACCTTAAGCCTGAAATGCCAACTAGAATTTAAATACATGGAAATGCTTAAAATACCGGAATAAAGTAGAAGGAATCTAAAAGCTACAAGATGAACTGAGTAAAGAATGTGAAAGGGGACAAAACAACAAATGAAAACAAGAAGTTGAACCAAATCCAACTATAGAGCTCTTTAAAACGCCACAAAGTGCTGTGCAGTGTTAAAATGAAACAAGGCTCAAAAGGACAAAAAAGATACAAATTAAACCTGAATGAATTAAAAGTGAGAGACAAAGAACGCAGGGAACAAAAAAACAACAAACGAAAACATAAGATACATAAAGTCAGCTAAAGTCACCAAAGAGAAGAGAATATAATGGGGGGGGGGGGGGGGGGTATTATCTGCCACTAGGTGAGAGGTGCACCGCTGATCAAAATATAATATGAAAGTACAACAGGGGGCACATTTTTCTTCAGCGCATGTTTCTCTATGTTTGGTAAATAATGAGGAGTAAACACAACTGGAACAAAGTGTGCTACCTGAAAAATCTACTCTTGTAACTCAACTCAACTGTTCAGCTTTTGAAGTAATTAAAGCTTAAATTTTAGCTTTTGGTTGACTTAGGCAACCACCGCGGGAGCTTCTTGGGAGATGCCAAGGATGAAATCCAGAAAGAAATCCAGTGCGATTTTCCAGGACAGAGAACACATCTGCTGCAGCTGAGCTGCCAGCCGAATAATTGGATTTAAAGTCTTCAGAGAAAAGAGTTGAAGACAGAGATGTGCCGTCTGAAATAAAAACCAAACAAACTGAGGAACTCTGTGTGAGTGTGTCCCACAAAGAAACCGGGAAGCAATTCATGAGAGAGGATTTGAACACAAATGTCGCCTGATCAGAAAGATGCCAGTCGTCTCCTAAAAAAAACAGCGGCTGGTTCACGTCGAAGCAGCAGAATGTTGGTTCTTCTATCAGTGAGAGCATTCAGACTCCTGCTGAAACAAAGGCAAGCCAGGACGTACGAAGCATGTGAAGTACAGATTTACACAGTTCAGCAGGTCAATGTTGACGCGTCGGTCGGGCATGAAATTCTCACCACCTGGCTAATTCTGTGCTGGTTGCAGTTTTGCTGCCAAGTCGGCTCTGACCTGTCAGCGCCTGGGCGTCACTGACTGAAGGTGCGCTGTGGTGTCTGTCAACGAGACGTTTGCTGCATCTTGGAGCCTGAATTGACTGTTAATTTGTATCTACAGCAGAGTACACTTAGATATGAAGCACATTAGACATAATTTGGCACAATAGTAATAGTAACTTTCTCAGTCTGAGGTATGAAAATTGTTCTCTTGCTAAACTAGACTTGGAAACCAAACTAGAACACAAGGCTCTGTGTGGTTCATCAGCACAGCATTTTAAAAACAGCTTAAAACTGTAAAATCACTGAGCAGCTCAGTTCCTGAGCCTCAATGTGTTCCCTATGGGATCGCCGGCAGGTGTAGAATAAGCATCAACAGTCTGAGGTGGTTTGGCAACAAGGGTTTTCTGTAGGTTAAGAAAACTACTAGAATATGTTGACATTTTTTCTTTAATATTTGTTCAGGTCCACTGCTTTATTAATCTTTTCTGAAAAGAAATTCACAATATCCTTTAACAAAAGGCCCGCCGGCTTTCTGGTGAACTAACTTTGAAATAGGTGTAAACAGCAAAACAGCTAATTTTGTTAGCCTGTAAAAGTTACTATCAATAAATGTTGTGTATAATATGTTTACAGCCCTAACAATGAATAACACAACAGCATGTAATGCCATTTTAGAATCACTAGTAATCGTTGTTGCAGTCCCTTTTTTAAATACAAAAAATTAACCAACTTTTTTTTTTAAACTTCAGCTTTAATTACCTATCTTCTCATCTTTTTAAAGTCTTGCTTTTTTCCCCCCATATGCTGTGTTGTTATTATCTGTGCCCCTCTCCTGTTTTCCGCTTTCTTCTTGTCGTGTGGGTGTTTCTAAGTGTCTGTCTGCGTCTGCAGTTTGGCACCTTTTCTGCAGTGTTGGCCAACAACAGATGGCGTCTCCATGTGGTTCCTGTCTCTTGTCTTCCATTTCCTCGTGAAGGGTTCCGCAGAAACATCTTTAAGCTTTGAGAGTGACACTTCAACATTTTTTTTTCTTCTCTTTCATTGAAAGGATGACATGGAGATGGCTAACCAGCAGCTCTAATTTCTTAGCGGCGTGTCTATGGACCAAGGCTGTTCAGCACAGCACTGCGTCAGTTTCGTTTTGTCGGGTTTTTGGCAGAGAATTGATCCATTTTGCTCATGATAGGCTTCAAAGATAGAGCTACAAAGTTGTTAGTTGCTCCTAAAAAGTTTTAACACTTAACTCCAACGTGTGCATTTCTTCTCTGATTTAAAGGGGACATATCATGCAAAATCCACTTTTTCAGCCCTAAATACATTTTGTTGTGTACCTTAAGTCTCTAGGAGGGCAGAAAATCTATTTAAATTTCAGTAGAAATATGGAGAAATCCTTCATGACAGGGTTCTACAGTCGGATTTCAAGAGCATATCATTGTATAAACAACTGAATCATCAGTATATAAAGAGATTTGGTTGCAATTAGCTCCTATTCCAGCTACTTTTGAAAAAACAACAACAACAACAAACAAACAGGGGATACAAATGGAGCTAAAATAGTGTCCTGTTGACCTCGGACAGATATTGCAAGTGAGTTCAATGTATAATTTTCTGCAATGACTCAACTGTTTTTTTCAGATAAATAACTGCTAAACAAGCAGAGTTTTATATTACTGACTCTTTTTATCTTTTAAAAGAAAGGTTTAGAATATATAATATGGAAAACTTTAAGCAAAATCACCAAATAATGCTGCACACTGTTGTTTGTTGCTGATTCTTTTCCCAAACACTTAAAACACCAAAGCCAGCTGGGAAGCAGGAAGTGCCGCAGTGCAGTATTTTGACACACGCTTGGTCGTGCTGCTGCTTACCGTTTCCTTCTCCAATGACACACCAGACAACTCTCGACGTGGTTTTGTAAACACCGTGTTTCATTCAAGTTTCGATGGGAGGCCACAGCTGGGCTTAGTTTCGGGGGCTTTCCCAGTCAAGTGTTGCTTCTGGCAGAAACTCACAGCGAGATAGAAAAGCATACTTCTGCTTTCTGTGGTTACATAACAGGAAGTTCTTATAATTACTCATTTGCATACAATTGTCCAAACTCTGACCTGAACAAGAGATAATTATTTTACTTTGACAAAAACAAATTATTAATGAAACACATGTAATCTTTCACAAGAGGTCATCGTTCCTAATAGAAGTTGTTGTCAAAATATTTTACGTTGCAAGAGCAAATTGTATTAGATTGAGATGATTGCTTTTAGACTACTGGTCTGATTTTTAAAAATCTTACTTAGTTCTTAAATCTTAAATATGTCTTTTTTATTAGTTTTCTGGAAATTTTTAGTCTTTTTCAGTCAGACCTTGTTTTCAAAGCACCTGTCTGTCCCATTATAATAAATAGTCCAAACACTCACGCAGTAACATTAACAGGTTTATTCGCATTTATTTACAGGCAGTATTTCACCACAATTATAATGGCATTAACCTCTTTATCCGCTATCAGAAGTTATTAGTTTTCTTTTTAATAGCAATAAGATCCAACTATAACAGTGCGGCAAGAAACAGGGACATTCATTTCATAACTGCACTTGAGGTATGTGTGTGTGTTTCTGATGTGACTGCATGCTGGTCAGCAGAGCTTGTTTTGATTGTCATTTTTTGCTGCTTTGGAGGTCAAAATAGGTCGGATTAATGGCTACTTGTGGCCAGTTCTTCCAGAACCATCAAATCAATTTTATTGACGTCGGCTTGAACCCCTGAGTGCTTAATTTGTACTAGCAAAACAAGATCCTACAAACATTTTTTTGACACTCATTCATCTAGGTTAAGGTGGTCTAGATCAGATGGAGGGTTAGCGTGAGCCACTGCGACTAATGGCCGACCTGACCAGCGTGTCTTTTAGCGGTAGGGGAAACCGGAGCGCCCGGAGGAAACCTACACGCAGACACGGGGAGAGCATGCAAACACAGAAGGGCCCCTGCCGAGCCCGGGACTCAAACCCTGCACCTTCTTGCCTCAATTTTAGAATCTGTTGACACAATGATTATAGAGTTGATGAATGTTTATTCATTTATTTTATAAATTAATTATTTTTTTTTCTTTTTGGTAACAATCACTTGCTGCAGTATTTTTAGGTGTTTGATGCTTATGTCGCACAGAACCCTTCATAGTTTCTTGCATCTCTGAGAAAAAGGGTACAAAAAGTAATAAAATGAAATCATATTCTGCTGAGGTAACATAATCTCCCCCTAAAGGCTGTAGGAAAATCGAACCTTTAAATTGTGAACCGTAGAGAAGCAACTCTGATGTTGTTTCCTGATATATTTTCTCAACATTACAGCCTGTATGTTATTATTAAACAGGAAGAGGAAGATATGGACAGTTTCATCTTCCAGCTTGCTGCATGTAAGATGTGACCATGCCCATTGATCAAAGGCAGGTGTTATAAGACCAACATGGTTGTTTCTTCGTTTCATTCAATGTGCCATATTATTTATTATATGGAACAAATGGCATTAACTGCATATTTATCCGTGGGGAAAAAATACCCTGTTGAAAATGGTTGTTTTTAACAATGCAGCGCTGATAAGCAGTGCAAAACTGCATTTTAAACATAAACGGATTAATCTCACAATCAGTCTAATCTATCAAAAAGCAAATCCTTTACCTCTGCATGTGGTTGAAAATTGCATCAGAACAAAGAAAAGGTTTCTAAATTTTCCCAAGAATTATATTAATTAAAGAGCAAAAATCCACATTTCTATCAGCCATTCCTCAATATAGGAAAGACAAGAGAACACCCCATCCAGGATGGTAAGGCAGGTAAAAACAAAACACTCCAACATTCACAGCTAGAGAACTGTAGCAAAGAGTGACAACTTGGACTCACCACATCTCCATAAATGAGCTACATGTCAGCTGCTTGCCCAGGAGGCATGTGTAGAGGAAAAACTTCCTGACACACCATCACAAACATAAACATGGAAATAGCTAAATACCACATGGTCTTTAAGTTTGCTTGAATCAAACCCCATGCTTAACAGTAAGCATTAGGGTCTTTTCCACATATTCCACTTTGGAATGATGTATGATGCTGTGTGGGCCTGCTTCTCCTATATAGGTGCTTTGAATCCCAGGAATCTCTTTGAAATCCCACAACATTTCAAATACAAGACTGTCAAAATAGGCTGTCATTTGGGTCTTTCAGCAGAATTTTGATCTAGAAGGAAAATCAACAGAGGAATGCTTCACCACATCCTTACAAGGGGGCCTGTAATTTTAAAGAGGCGATGGGTGAATGAAGAAATGACCGCTAGTTTTAACTCTGGTGCTGCTGTACATTTTCTACCTTGTCCTCCAGTAGAGGAGTTTCTCTTTGGTTTTGTGTCCTTCTGTAGCCAACAGCAGCTTCTTACACAAGTGCTCCCTCTGCAGGTTTGCTCTTCTCATCCATGAACCTAGCTGCGGCATTGGTTGCTGGAAACAAGGCATTGAACACATGATTTGAAATGGATTTATGAAAATTTAGATTGCACAACAAGGAAAATCAGATTAGCACCAGGTAATTGTTTTGTTTGGCAAAAAACCTGCAGCAGTTTGTGTTTAATGTTAAATCTGTGGACCGTTTTGAAATTAAAGATTTAGAGTTTTAGAGCGTCCTCTCATCTGATATTAGGGTTAGAATGTGATGTTTACAAGAATGTGATTTGCTACTTTGAGAGATTCTCACTTTCATAATACCTAACGTTTATGCTTTGTTAAGAAAAATAATTATTTACCATATCTGGGATCATTGCACACCGTATCTTTACACAGATGTTAGATGAAATATATGACAAACTGGTTTGTTTAAATCTTTTATTTTTATTTTTACAAATTATATTCAATTCCATCCATCCATATATCCATCATTTAAGATTGAAATAACACCTCTGGCAGATTTATGATTGAAGCTATCTTTTATTTTTCCTGGAAGGTTTCTTGTAATATTCCATCTATCTTTTGCAGTCCTGGACAGGGAATCAGTGATTTGATCCCTGCGTGCTGCAGTTGATTTGTTGGAAACGAATAGTCGTGGTGGTTAATTGTAAGAGAAGCAGCGATATTATGGCTCCATCTTGTGGCCCTTTCCTGATTCGTGAACAGTGGCTTGTAAATGAATTCATAAGCCGTAGGTGGGTTTCGAACATTGCCAAAATAGATTATTTATGCTCTAAACTGTACATGCTTCAGGATTGTCTCTTTTTCCAATGTATTTTATTTATTTTTTAACACCCCATTGGTTGCAGCTGATGACTTTAGTGTCACCTTCTAGTTAAATGTTGATTTGTTTTTATATACAGTATTTTATATTGTAACTTGCTGTACAATTAATTACCTATTCCGTAAAGATCTGAATCTGAACTATTTCATTGCTTTTGAAGTGTTATTGGTCAATGTATTTATTATAGGTTTTCTGATCACATACCAAATAGAAAAATATTGAGAGCTGTGCACAAACGCCAACCTCTCCAAACATGGTGGTGCACATTGTAGCTCAATATCTTCAATTTGGTCTGATCTGTCCAAATGACATTGGTCCAGATGTCTCATGGGCAGAGGCGGGTAGTAACTATTTACATTTCCTTGAGTAACTTTTTGAATAAAATGTACTTTTAGGAGTAGTTTTACTGCTCTGTACTTTTTACTTTTATTTGAGTCATAGTATTACTCAAGTATCGCTACTCTTACCTGAGCTACATTTATGGCTACTCCACCTGCTGCGAGTAATTTATGAATAAAGAACATATTCGTTTTAACCAAAAAATGCACCAGAGAGACAAAAACCTAGAGTTTATGTTAAAATTAGACTTCTAATTTTTGCGAGAACTTTGTTATTTAATGTGCTTTTCTATCAGCTGAGCTCATTGAGCCATGTGGAAGACAAATGAAGGTACAATAAATAGTAGATATTGTCATTGGGAGTACTTTGCACTGTTCTAACATACTGTATATACATTGACTGCTGTATGTCTGTCTCTCAAGTTTTAATTATACCTGAATTTATTTTGCAATTATGTTTATTTTTTATTTTATTTTTGTCTTTAAAATACCAGAATTTTGCACATTACCTTATATTTTTGTCTGTCTGATCACATAATTTTAAAATATTAAATCATCAGCTGTTACGATTAGTTACTCAGTATTTGAGTATCCGTCTTACTGAATATTTTTTTTACTCTTACTTAAGTAATTTCTTGGCTTATACCTTTTCCTTTTCCTTGAGTAAACAAATTGTTGAAGTAGTGCTACTCTTACTTGAGTACAGTTTTTGACTACTCTGCCCACCCAACGGGTTATTTAGATTCAACTTTCTAAAATTGTGCTGCCCAAAATAAAAACGAAAAAAAAAATGTACTTGTTTAGCCTTTTTGTAATTGTCCACTACTGTCAACTTAAATGTTTTCCCCTTGTGAGCAGTCTCTCTGCAAAATAATGAATTTGGATTAATTTATAGTTTTGCTGCACTACCCGTCCTAGATTGTTGGATTGCTACTCTACTCTGATGCATTAAAGATGACTACCTCAAAGCAAAATAAGGTATTATTGTAGCGTTGATTGTAATCGTCAAATGTTTCAGAGCGGGTCTGTGTCTTTGGACCAGTGGGACAACCATGGCCGAGGTTGTAGGGTCACTAGAACCTCCGGATGGTCAAGCAACCTCGTGATTGGGGTGTCAGAGGAAAGAACACAGTTATCAGCTTGAAAGTAAAGGTTTACTTGCACAAAGTTAAATTAATCACAACTGATTTCTCATTCAGTGCCACTAAAAGAGTTTGATACGAGTTTTACATTTCAAAACTGTGGAGAGTTTCAGATACCTGGGTGTTCACGTCAACAATAAGCTGGACTGGACTCACAACACCGACGCCCTGTATAACAAGGGCCAAAGCCGGCTCCACCTCCTCAGGAGGCTGAGGTCCTTTGGAGTGAGCCGGCCTCTGCTAAAAACTTTCTATGACTCTGTGGTGGCCTCAGCCCTCCTCTACGCTGTCGTCTGCTGGGCTCCTGGCAGCACAGAGCGGGACAGAAAGAGGCTGAACAAGCTGGTGAGGAAGGCCACTTCTGTCCTTCCTCTGGACTCTGTGGAGGAAATAGCTGAGAGGGGGGTGTTGTCCAAGTTCACATCCATTATGGACAACACCTTCCACCCCCTGCACCAGACTGTAGAGGAGCTGAGCAGCTCCTTTAGTGACAGACTTAGACATCCAGTCTGTAAGAAGGAGCGTTACCGCAGGTCATTCATTCCTGCTGCTATCAGATTTTACAATGCTGCACTGTAACTGTGACCACAACTGTAATAATTAATGAGCAATAACTAATGTGCAATAATCTATTTAATATACTGTACTACAACCCGTGCAATAATCCTGATGTAGTGACTTCTGCTGCTATCAACACCTGAACATATGTCAGTACACATGTATGTATGTATGTACAAATGTATACACGAATGTATATGCACATATATACGCGTAAGTACGTATGTATTTAGGCGAATAGATATATGTATATATTGAAGTATATAGATATGTTAATATATATATATATATATAGACCACCAAGAATGTAAATGAGACATCATATGCCCATTCCTATTTCCTTTTTTTGTATTTTTTTTGGTATTCTTTTTGATCCACTGTATATATGAAGACTCATTGTATATAACTGAATGCACCTTCCCTACTCTGCACCTTCTTGTATGAGCCGATGTGACGAGTGAATTTCTCCATTGTGAGATCAATAAAGACTATCTTATCTTATCTTAAACAAAATGATGCGAAGAACAACTGTGGTAAATATGCGTTTATTTCCAGAACAAAAATAAAGTATTATTATGACCTGTGCTTAATCAACTCGTAGGACAAGGTTATTACGTAAACTAAAAGAAAAAACAAAGTATGATTGCTGCAGTTCAAGTTGAGCGTCAAATTTCCTTGCCTCAGCCTGCGCTCCCGAGCCAAGCAGTGCAAACAGTCCCACTCCCGGCCACCAGGGGGTGCACGCCGAGAGTGTAGGGTGTTTACATTCCTTGGAGCTCAGATTGACATACCTAGAAAACCTAAGAAAGTGGATGGGAAGCTTCAGATTTAGTTTGGTTTGTGAGTCAGAACCTCATGTCCTTGTTTTCCTTTGAAAAGATCTGCAAATAAATTAAGATTAAGTAAAGATTTACGTTCAGGAACATCAACTATTTTATTTTGGGGTTTTTCCCCCCCAGAAGGCTTAAGTATCTGAACACAACTAATATACTCAGGTATAAGCAGCAACAACACTGTTTTTTATTTTATTTATAGTATTATGAATATCGGGGTGGACGAGGGAGTGAGCTTCCAATGCTACCTTCCTTCCTTCCTTCCTTCCTTCCTTGTCTGTGGTCATCGGGGTACACCCGCTTCCTCTTGGCTCCCTTTGTCGAACGGTGAAGGAGAGCAAACAGTCTCCATATCTGCTGTAACCTCCGGTCCCTCTTCCCATCCTCTCAGCCTTTATCCTTTTGTGTGTCTACTTCAAATGTAAGTGTATGGAATGAATGAAAAACAGCTTTATCATACAAAATTATACAAGCACACACCCCAGCTAACAATTTCAACATAAATGAGTTTCTATTGCTTCTTTGCTTGTCCAGTAAATGTGTTATGTGTGCATCGATGTGTTGGGGACGCTGAAAAACAGTAGACAAATGACACCTCTAAGTAACAATTCTACACTGAATACAGACTCTTTAAAAATGTGTTGTGGGCTTGATTGTTTTTGACAAAAATCAAATACAAATGGTTAAAAATATATGATATTGATGGGTGTGACAGGGAAAAGTAATTCTTTAAGCAGATTCTGAACAGTGACATCCTTGGCCAAACATGTAGCCTTTGGTAACTCAGCATTGAGGGATTTGTTTTTTCTGGAGTATGTCTTATCAGTGTTTCAACTTTTTCCTGTTCAGGGTGAACAAACGCACACCCAATGAGGCTGTTTGTTCATTTGGCTCACAGATTTCAAAAGGTCTTGTGACCTACACCAGCCGCAAAGCAGGAATTGGTGGCGAGAATTTGTTCATTGAGAGGAAAGAGGGCATCCAGGGACACGTGCCAGGAGGCAGACAATTCTATCAGCTGATCAACAATTGGGGTTCATGTAACGTCACTTAAATTGTATCATCATTCAGTCAGTAACTATGAAGGCATTTTGGCTACAAAGCTTTTTATGAGCTCTGTTATGTAGCTTAATTTAGTTATGGGAGGAGTAGAGAAGAATAAATATAGTGTTAATTTATAGAACTCAATGTCAGCACAACTACACTAAAGATTATCACAGCTCCCCATCAGCACACCTTTAATCTGCACGGGACGCTGAGAAATTGAGTGAGCAACCATCATCTCCTCTGTAGAGATTTTTATTCAACTGAAACAAGATATTTTAATAAGAACCAGCAACAAAAAACTAAAACAAACTGAATAATGGAGAGAAAACATTCTTATCCGTGTCCTTTAATCAACAAAATCCCAAATCTGTTTTTCATTGAGGAGAACATCAAAGTGTTTTTTATCCTATCTGTAGGATATGTCATTAGAAATCTTGACTTTTACCCAATTTAAACGTTTAAGTGAGATTGATTGAAACCTATTTTATGACAAGACATACCCAGTGGGTTGTAAAGTGGTGCATTTGGTTATCACTGAGCTCGAACACAGTTTAATATTAGAACTTTATAACATTTGTAAATTTTCTCTTTTGTTTAGCTATTAGAGGCACCTTAGATCGAGAGAAGCATGAAAACTAAAATATCTAGACTGGCTAAACCTAAACTGAAATCATTACCGGAAAGATTATTTTTTTCTTATTGGAAGGAGAAGGGCCGTGCTGGGGAGCCGTTCATCCAAGAACCGCTTTTAAGAGAAAGAAAATATTTTAATAGTACTATCCAACTACTTAGGTCCATTCTATGTGCATGCTAGGAACATTCAGCATCTTTCGCTGTAAAGCATCAGTGTCCACTTACATGCAAAACTATTATGGTGCCAGACCATGTCCCTTTAACAGATCTGGTTTTGTGGATGGTGAAAGTAAACCAAATGAGGGGTGGTAAATTAATTTATATAACACTTTTCTTGTAATACTGACGACTAAAAGCCCTTTACACTACATTCCTATTTACCCAATCGCACGTATATTCATACACCGATATGCAGATCGGTAGGATACCTGGGGTTAAGTGCCACACTGACATGTATCAGGTGAACTGGATTCAACCCCACAACTGTACCCACTCTACCCACCAAGCTACAGTCGCCCCAGGAACTATTTAATTGTTCATATCTGATGGGTTTGCTGCCTTATCTCTCCGTTTGTACAGTTGGATGCAGTTACAACGTGGAAACCTTCCTGAGATGGTAAGGGCAGTTGGCTGCTGCAAACATCCGACTGAAAGCCCAAGAACTTAACACCAGCTTCCAGTCAAGGATGTTTACAGTAGCCCTGACTGCCAACCGGGCCTGAGGGGGTGCGGCACCTGTGAACACAGAGCTCGGTTAGTTCCTACTTATCAAAGTTGCAAACATCTGGTCTAAAGGAGAAACAGGAGGAAACATACCGGAGGTCCCCTTTACAAATCTGAGTCAGGATGTCTTTTTATCGTGTTTTACATTTTACACAAGCAGACAGGAAACGGTACCTCCACATGTACAGCAGTTCAATTCAATTTTATTTATTTATTGCACCAATTCAGAACACATGTCATCTCAGGGGACTTTACAAAGTCAAATTCAATCAAATCATACGTCATGATAGTTATGTCTTGGAATAAAACTAAAAGTCAATCCTTTCAGTGAGGTGGATCTCACAAGTGTTAAAATGTTTTTTTTTTTAATCAAATGTGACATTTCCTGCACAAAACTAATACCTCGATTCAATTTCAGTGTTCAGTCTTTTATGACAGGAGCTTAGGAACAGTTCTTGATTTCCAAGACAAAAAACATCAGTTCAATCTGAAAAATAACGTAGCATGATGCTGCCACCGCAATGTTTCACTGTGAGTATGATGTTTCTTTACTGATCTGTGGTGTTTTTGTGGTTATTTTTTTTAAATAGTTTTATCATACCACAACATATTTTAACACATTGAGATTTTAGGCAGGCCTGGATGTCCTGCAAATAATTTTGCAACCTTGCCCTTGGGTCCATGTATACAGAGGACACGGGACACATCCACTGCTTGCTGGGAATTTCTGGAAATGTTTCAGTGCTTCTGCTCCTGACTGATACCTTGCAACAATAAGATCCCTTTCATCCTTTGTAACGTATTTGCAAACAATGGCTTAAGCTAAAGGATACAAATCAACAAATGTCAGGAAAATCCTACTAAGGCAGCTGAACTTTATTTCAGGCTAATCAAAATCTTCTTATAGAATATATGCAGGCTGTTATTATAGCTGACAGCAGATGTGATTTCAACAAAAATGCAAACTAAATGGTCTTCAGTATTAAACAAACATTCAGTATTAAACATACATGCAACCAGGTTATTTCTAACTTTTTTCCCCCCCTTATATAGGACATTTTTTCAATCTGTATAATCTGACCCAATCTGTATAATATGATTGAACTTGACTTTGTAAAGTGCCTTGAGATGACATGTTTCATGAATTGGCGCTATATAAATAAAATTTAATTTTTTTTACATTTTCTTTGCTATTCAATTGAATTGTAAATATAGTCATGAAATATGACTAATGCCAAATGAGATCCTGACTAAACTGAGCTTTCTTTGTGGGGTGGCTGGGCTCTGCAATTGAGATAGGTGAGGAGCTCCATCAGCTGACATCTGATCTGGATGTTTGGAGGTTTTCCAAGAATGTTGCACAATGAGGAGACCCAGAGACAGACCAAAAACTCACTGTAGTAATTACAGATCCCTTCAGCTTCCAAGATCCCCCCCAAAATCAGCTGGAGAGCATCACGTTGGAGAGAGCTGTCAGGGTTTTCCCCTTGGATCTGTTACATCCCGACCCAATCTCAGACAAGGAAAAGAAAATAGGTGCTTGGATGGCTCTGGGTTGATGAGGAAGATTCATCAGAGATCAAACTTCAAAAAAGGTGAACCGTACCAAGACACGCACAGACTGAACCCTATGACCATCAGGGTCATACAGTGACGTACATGTTCAGTGCACCTTTCCCTCCCTGCTTTACTGTATACAACAAAGTGCTGAGCAGCCACCAACATAAGGGCATAATTAAGGATTTACACCATGTTTCCTTTAACTGTCTTTGTTGTCTTGTAAGCACTGTACCAGCATTTGACATTCCACAACCTTAACTCCCCCATCACACACACACACACACTTGCCATGTAAATAGAAGTTGGCCTTTCTGTTTAGCCATCATTAACACTCCTACAGCTCAGCATATGTACACACACACACACACATGCGTGTGTAATCACTTCTTCACACACAAATGAGTGTGGAGGACTCCCATCATGCCCCCGCTGACCCTCCTCCCCAAAGTTAAACGCTTGCTTCCTGTTTCTTCTTCTCCTCTTTTCTATAGGAAAAAGGTGTAGGTTGATGGTCCACTATGTGTGCATACATGCGTCCGTGGGCTCTCAGAATCCGTGAGATAGGACATGTGAGAGATAAAATGTGTATGTGACAGATAGGGCTTAAGAGCATGTAATCACATGTGTGTTCTGAACTGAGATAAAGTTAGGAATGCCTTTTCTGCTTCGTGGCTCCTCCTCCTCCTCCTTCATTTACAAAGAACTCGAGTATCAAGCAGCTGTTGAGCCAGCAAAATGACTTCTAGTTGCAATTGTTGCAAGCAGGACACCATGTACCAAATGAGGGGCAGAACATGATGAAAAGCTGACAGTGAAAATAGCTCCGTTTTGAATTATGAATGAGATTCCTCGAGGACAGGGGTCTTGTTTATATCGATAGCGAGTGGAAAGTAACACATAGCAACATGGTAAAAAGAAAGTACACACTTTTCTATGCATGCTCTAAAAAGCCCCCTTTTTAGTTTCAGTATAGCACCTTCAAAAGCAGCAAACCACTATTTTGAAGCACAATCCAAATTATTTCCTTTATGCACTTTTTCTAACTGCCTAAAAATTGACAGATGATAGCCACCCGAGCCCTTGGGAAATATAACTACATGAGAAAACCTATAAGTTCTTTATTAATTTCACTGACAAAATTTCACCATGCTTGGAGAACAACAAACCCAGCATATAAGCACCAACATTACGTCGCCATCAGTCAAACACGGGGGTAGAGAGGTAATGACTTCAGTAAGTGCTTGTGTACTCTACAGAACATTAAAGTAATCCGCACGATTCCCTTTAAGCAGTCAGAACTGTTTATGTTTAGGAAATAGTCGCTTTTGAATAACTGGGAGAAAAAATATATACATAGTTCATTAGCACAAACACTAACTGTAAAGGATGGTGGTGGGAGGATTGTAATTAAGACTTCCTCTAGCAATCACTGACTGATTACTTAGCTTGTTTGGATTTTCAGAGATCTTTTTATTAGTAACTGAGGTCACTGAAAGAGTTTTGTAAAGCAGGAAAGATACTAACTGCTCATATGGTCTCCACGGATCCCCTCTTCAAAAAAGACCTTCATGGCCAGTCTGTGAGCTTTTGGGAGACGTTCCCTAACAACATTTCTTGCAGCCACTCTGATTGGGACGGCATCTTTTCTGTTTAGTCTGGACGTTTTTATTTTTTATTTTTACCGAGAGTCTCCTGTCGCAGGGAAGATATTAACTGCTCATAAGCTCTCAACAGAACCTCACAGAAACCAAGCATGGTGGTGCAAGGGTGTTGGTTTGGGGTTGCTCTTGCAGCAACTGGCAAGCTGTTAGCCCATCTGTGGGGTCCAAACTTGTTTACATTTATCCAAGAAAGATACTTGCTGCTAACGAATTCCCCCACAGCAAAATAATCGCGTTGTCCTCCAGATTTTGTTTTACTCCAAACGATCTACCAACTTCCCCTCCAGAGCAAAGTTACCCGCTAGAATTGTTTATTCACACGTTGACGAGTTTTAGTGACAAAAAGAGGTGTTTATACATTCAAACAATTAATACATTATTGTAAATCTTCCGTCCACATCCAGCTATGTAGGGATCTTTTTCGATTTAAAAGAAATGCACACTTCAGTCCTGTGTGTCATATGTGGACTTGTGGGCACTATTTTCTCCCAGGTCACTTAGGGAACAAAGCAAACTTTATCAGGACATTACAATCCTGCATTCCTCGGATTCCTAGCACTTGGCAACCGGCTAACACACAGAGCGGACAGAGAAAGAGGAGGAGGAAGGCAAGCGGAAGACAGAAGAGGGAGGAGACAGTAGGGCAAATAAAAGCAGGTGTACACACTAGCTTTTAGTCTTTCCACATACAGTCTGCTGCGGGTCTAAATGGAATCTGCAGCGTTGCTTAAAAGCCAGGCAGCATGCAAGGGGAAACAAAAGCCGGTTCTGAGACAACTGTTTGCCAAAGTGTTTTGCAGAAATGTGTGGATTTTTTTTTTCTGGGTGGTCCAGGAGTTCAGTCAGTCATTTTACCTTGTAGCAAAGAATGTATTAGACAGCTGAACATTCTGGTTAAAAAAGGCATTCTTTTAATTAATGCCACATTGTTTCTTTCCAGATCAAGCAGATAAAAATAAATTCTGGA
This sequence comes from Fundulus diaphanus, assembly GCA_037039145.1. Classification (NCBI taxonomy): domain Eukaryota; kingdom Metazoa; phylum Chordata; class Actinopteri; order Cyprinodontiformes; family Fundulidae; genus Fundulus; species Fundulus diaphanus. The sequence continues at coordinate 45,844,253 of CM073121.1, read as the reverse complement.
AACACTCAAAGTTCAGGAGAAAAAATACATAATCATGAACCAAATAACATCCCTATCAGTAATTTGTTGGCAACTTCAATTCTCTGAGGATTGAAATTCAACAATAAAAACAACATTCTTCATCAGTCAGGTTACAACATTCGGTAATGGCTGCTGACATATCAGTTTTTTCCCCAATTCTTTCAGTTTTCACCATAAATGTCCAGTATTTCCCCATATTTTTCCAGGGGTCCAGAGCCAATCGCCTTCACCGTTGCCAGATATGCATTGAATTATGGGATATGGTAGAGTAAACCAACTTCAGCAGCAAGCCAAAAAAGAACTGACGGCAGCGAGGTACGCTGCCTCATTGACATTTGATGGATGGTTACATTTTCAGCTCCTACAAATTACTCTTAAAATAATGGAAATATTCAAACTGATCCATGTTTTCCAACTAGCCTGGATCACAGCACCTTCTCCCTGTATTTACATTTGTTACTGCCACCCCGCATATAAATGGCCAATAAGGTTTCCGTTCACTTTTCTCTGTGTGAGAAGAAACCAAACTAAAAAAAAAAACAGCTACAAGATGAAAGACCCATCAACTAATTCAGAAAGAAAATTATAGAGGTAAAATATACCCTTAATTGATGCATAGAAAGAAAAGTGGCAATGCTATACATGTTAGGGGGGGGGGGGGAACCTGCATCTAGCTCTTTGTTAATAAAATACAAGAAAAAACTATTTAAAAATCTGTACAGGTGATTCTGACATTTTTTGGAAAAAAAAAGTGTGCATCTGCATCTGCATGACTTGTCCAGTGCAAAAAGCAGCTCCCGGTTTGAACAAATCTCAACTCTTGATTCGTCTTGCTGACAAATCGGCTGTGGCTGTCTGGTGGGAACAAACCTCTTCAAGTGGCAGAGAAAAGTGCCTGAGTACTTAACTATTTTAAAAGGGCTGTTTTGTTTTGGAGAAGCTGGAGAAATTGAACATTTTGACATAACGCTCAAATGAGGAAGCTGCAAATTGTTTTTGATTGACTGAAGAAAACACTAAAGGATTTTTCACAAGGCGCAATGAACAGAAATCAGGGACAGAGTGAGTGGAAAATTCCTATATCCAATTTCTCTCAGAGATGCACTTATGGTAAAACAAAGGTGTTTTTTTTTCCAGGTTTTGATTTCTTTGATAATGTCAACATATCTAAGTCATCCATGTATAGGCAATGGGAGAGAAATAAACAAGGCAATGCAAAAAAAAGAAAGAAAGAAAAAAAAAAAAAAACTCCTGCAGGACTGAATCCATCAGGTGTTTCCAAACATTTATGGGTGAAAACTTCTAAAGGAGGCAGAAACGGCAAGCGTTTCTCTTGCTTCGCACAACCCGTCTACTGGAACGGTGTTCTAGAAAGTCACCACAGAAGTTTAAAAAAAGAGGTTTTCATGTGAGGCTGCACACTCGCTTGTTTTTCAAATAAAAATGCGGTGTGCATTTGTTTTCCTTTTTTTTTTACTGCATTACTTTTTACTACATTTTTATTCCTTCTATTACTCTTTAGAACCTCTTTTTACAGCAATTAGCGCTGCAAAACATTTGGGGTATGTCTCTATCAGCTTTACAGGGAATGAAATATTAACCCATACTTTGCAAAATAGCTCACGCTCAGTCAGACAGCATGGAGAACGTCTGAACATCAATTTTCAAGCTACTTTGTTGCCTTCTTCTCTGATGCATGCTCTCGTTGAACAACCTGATGGTTTAGGTTGGGTGCATGTCTTGGTAGGTTTGTAGTTGGGCCACACTCTTTTCATTTTACATACACGAGATGTTTAAAGCTTGAGCTGAGAATAAATTATACAGAAGAGGACTCTGTCTACTAAATGAGGTGACTTTTTCAACTCGTTTAGGGGTATCAACAACATGGGGCAAAAATCATGTTATTTGTAAAAAAAAAAAGACAGAAAAAAGAGAAAACTATGTATTATTTTTCTTCCATTTCACACTTGTGCACTACTTTGTGTTGTTTATAATATAATCCTAATAAAATACATAAAAGTGTGTGGTTATAACATCACAGAATGTGTAATGTTGGGGGGGGGATGAATATAGTTCATGGCGCTGTGAGTGAAATCTTTGCTGCAGTCATTCTGCTGATTCTTTAGTCTTCTGTCACATTTTCACTCTTAGGATATTAAACGACATCATGGATATGTACTTAATTTGCAAAATTCTAATTTTTCTTCATATATTGTAAACGCACAAAAGCGTCTTCCACAGCCAGGCTTTATGCGTCCTGTCCCGTCTCTTTCACACTCTCCTGTTTCAAGCACTACGAGCAACCAAAGCGCAACTCCACCACACGATTTCCCACTGTGGAAAAAGGAACCATGGGAAAAGTCTGGAGCAATTTGTACATAAACCAGGGAATCTGTCAATGTATAAAAGGCTATTGTCAACTCTGTGTGGTAACAGAGGTGACCAGAAGTTCATAGCTGATATACAAATGACTACAATTACTACAAAGGAAACTTTTAAAATGATTGGTAGTCTCTGTGTTTATGTGTTTTTTCCCCCCCATTCACCTCAAGAGGCACTTGTCTAACACCACAAATACCCCAACATGATTAAAAAGTCAGTTTGGCAGGTCAGGCTTTGCGATACCTATGAAGAGTGAACAATTGAAGGTTTATTACTTAACAGCTAAAAGCATGCATTTTCTCCTGCGCATTGTTTGTAGCTCTGCTTTTTTCTCTCCAAGTGATTTACAAATGTAAAGTGATAGGAAAAAAACAAAACAATTCATGGCTATCAATACAGCTTTACCGTTAAAGGAGCATAGTGTAAGTTCGCCCCCTCTGGCGACAAGTTGAAATGACAACAGTGTTGAGCCCGTGCGTGGGACAAGAGGAAAAGCATCTGCCGCTGCGACTGCACAGGTCTTTTGTTTAGAGGCGCAATGTCTTCTGAGGTAAGAAATCTATAAATATTGAAGTTAGCCCGTGTTCTCTCGCTAATGCATCGATTACAACAGAGACTCAACTAAGTAGCCAGGTGAAACGACACATGCAGAACCAGAGGATTCAGCCTGAATCCTTCTCTCATAAAATGAATATCCAGCCTATAGAAGCAACTCCTGTAAGTAGAAGATAACTAATTTTACACGTCAGACAATTGTAAGGGGATGTATGGGAAAGAAAATAAACACTCACCTTCAAAACTTGCACTATGCACATTTAAGATTTAAAGGGAAAAGTAGCTGCCAGGTGCTGCAAATCGAATGCACATCATGCATGATCATCATAAATGAGGCCACCTATTACAAGCAAGAGTTCTGTCTGTTTGCTGGCCCGGAGCATTCCTGTATGGGTTTAAAAACAGCTAAAACAGTAAGGAATCAATAACAACCTTAAAAGCAGCAGTTGCTGCCCGTTAAGACTCCTTTTGAACCATTTACCCTCATGTCTGACTACATTGCTCAGAGATTGTGCAGGAACGCCATCTCAGACTAGGCAGGTCTCAGTTGGCATTTTTATACTGAACTACAATTAGAAACAGATTAAACAGATATGACTTGTTTAGGAAGATTAACCAAGTAAGGGTTTATTCTCTAAAAATAATCTGGCAGCATAACTCAAGTTTGCAAAGCAGCGTATAAATGAACCACAAGACTTCTGTTACAATGTCCATTGAAAAAGATAAAACCAGCGTAGAGATGTTTAGCCATGACAGAGAGCTGCATGTCTGGAGAAAGACACACAAAGCACATCAGCACAAGCATCTCAGATCATTTGTCAAGCATGGTGGGGGAAGACTGATGATTTGGGCTTGTTTTTGCACGAGGAGAGCCGTGGCACTTTGCTGTCATTGAGTCGACCATGCACTCCTCTGTATATTGTCAAACTTTTCTAGGGCAAGTGTGAGGTCATCTGTCAAACAGCTCAATCTAGGCTCAAACTGGGTCACCAGCAGGACAATGGTCTTAAACAACCGAAGAAAATGCACCAGAAAGGCTGAAGCAGAAAATAATCAAGGTGTTGTAACGGCCAAGTCAAAGTCCAGACTTCAACTTGACTGAAATACCTGCAAAGCCACAATGGACCAACATTTCTTCTACAATGGCTCTTCAGAGCAGCAACCCATCAGAACTCCTGCTTTTAATCAGGTGCTAAACACTTGCTGATGACCACATAATCACGTAAATTTGATTAGCAGCACTTTGCTGCAATGTTTCCTCTCAAATCCTGTGGAAGCAGCAAGGCAGGTATGTGAAATTAAAGAATAGAAATGTTATAGCGTGTGAAAACCATGTACAACACATACTGACAGAGACGTCGCCAGCTCCCACAGCAACCAAAGGGAAGACTGAGGACTTCCAACCCCACGCAGGTTGGTAACTGAATAACTACATTCCTTGACTGTCGAGATGAACCCTCCACTCAGAAGGTTATTGCTCAGCATGGAGGAATTAGCATTTACATGCTCCCTTCAGCAACCCGCAAAGTCCGATTATATCAGCCGTCCAACAGGTTAAGATTTTGAGACATAGTTGTCGTGCACGAGACTTAATTTCACAAGCTTTCCAGACTTGCTACTGTAACAAGATCCAAGCTTTTCCCTTCCTCAGCTTTTCTTCAAGCTTCTGATCCTCATCATCATCGGCAGCACCTTCACATGCAGCTTATGTGTAGCTGCCATTTTCCTGCAACTTCACCATTCTGTGTCTGATAGCTCAGTCCTGCCCTCTCCCTCTGGCGCTCTTTGTGACAAGGTGACCTTGTCCATCTGTCTCAGTCAGCAGCTTAACTAACCAGCAAATATTCCAACCGAGGTCCTGAATACTTACAGAGGCTGTGGCGCGTGAAACCAGGCCTCCTATTATTAACCCAGCTGACTCTCTAAGGAAGAAATCAGCGAGTTAATGTTCCTCGAGACCTGATGGTGGTGGGATCCGTGCACTGAGCGCTGTTTTGCGACGGAGTTGGGAAAGTTCAGCGTGAACCTCTGTATCTGACCTGTGATCAGCATTGCTAGCTTAGCTCACTCCTAATCAGTAACCACCACTAAATACAATCATTTATGGATGGTTCACATCTGTCTCACTTCGCCCCCATTAAACTTTGGCGAACAGTGTCAAAGAGAACAGGAGCTGTAATTGCTTTAGCCGTTCTCAGGATATTCTTCCTCTGATTGCTGCTACATTATTTACATAGATATGATCACTACCTTCTAGGGTTGTCACGATACTAAAATTTCAAATTCGATATCGATCCCCAGGAAACTAATCATCATTTTTGATACCACTGGATAAAAATAATAATAATTAAAAGGCATAGAAAATATTTTATTAACATGAAAAACTCACCTTTTTCAAACACAACATGGAACATGCTTTCTCAACAGAATCACAAATGGCAGTTAAATAAGTGTGCAAATAAATGCTAAATAAATAACCCAAATTAACACATGCCTAGTAGCATGCTAGCCACAGCTAATCACACAATATTAACGCGGACCACCGGTCACGCTAACATCAGTAATACGTTTATTGTATATAACGGGAACTTTAATTTATTAACCTGCCGGAATTCATCAGGGAGGCCAGGGTGAAATGTCTGAGAGATTTTTTGTGCTGCTTAACTTTTTTTCCACCACTTTAAAGCCCTGTTTGCTCACAGTCTTGTCAAGATCTTTGGTTTTTCCCTTCTTCGTTTGCCTCGTACGCAACATATTTAGTATCGACGCCATGCCAAATTAGTATTGTATCCGGATACAGCGTTTGAATATCTATACTTTTCAGAGTATTGATATTTTTTGATAACCCTATCACCTACTGGCACCGCCCCGATATTTCAGCTCTGTTGGAAGGGTTAGTGACAAACCGAGGAAATCAATTGCGTAGCTGGGTCGTAAATACTCACATCCTGACGAAATAAACTTTTCGCCCACATGGCGAGGTGGAAAGGGATGCCCGTTAGTTTCCGACCGTCAGGTTAAACTTTAAATTTCAGGGAGGGCCGCAGACTTTTAATGTGCAGCTTTAATAATGAAACGCAGAGATACCAACGCCGGAGCAACAGGAGGACACAACAGCGACCTTAATGGCTTTTCAAACCACAATGGAAGAACACTTTGCACTATTTTCTCTCTGTAAGTAAACTTTTCAGCACGAAGCTTCAGTGTGGCCACAGGATCAGGACATCAGCGGGCAAAAAAAAAAAAAAAAGAAATAAAAATGGAAAGGCTGCCCTGTCGCGGCTGTGGTTCCTCGCCCAGGCAGTCTGTGTCTTAACTGCAGGAATTAAGCACTAAACAAGTTGAAGTTTTTACCTTTCCTTACATATTATCGAATACTTATGTCCACATAACCAATATTTTCCATCTGCTTCAATCAGAATAGGTTGATTAAAATAGAACGGGGGGTGGGGGGGGGGGGGTTGCCTTCCTCCCTTGTTTCCACTCCAGTCATGAGTTTGACTCCAGATCTCCTGCCCTGCTGCAGGATGGGCCGAGAATTCAGGAAGTGGCTCCTGCCGTCTCCATGGCAACCCTGAGGTCAGCCCCGAGAGGCCGGAGACCCCTCCTCAAACACAAAGAGCTCGGAGGCCTAGATCAACACAAACAAGCCAGCTAAAACACACACACATACACACACACACACACAAAACCCGAGCACTGTCACAAGACATGAGCTGCACTCCACTCTGCGAACTGAAGCATTTCCTGCACAATCTCTGTAGCAACCACATATTTTCGAATGGAAACGCCTGTGAAGCTTCGGTGGAGATGCACCGTTGGAATGTTTGGGATCTGATCTGATAATACACCTGGTGCTCCACCAAGGATCCACATTTCATACCAGGAAAAGCAGTTGGTTCTCAAATCTCTCCCCGGAGCAGATTTACCCCCAGATAAATAACTGGGGTCATTTGCAACATAGTTCAAAGTGACACCAAAACTGATTGTTTTTTAATCAAATTAGCTTATATATTTTACCAGAAGATGGGATCAGCAACATGATCTACTGGACCAACAAAAAGAAAAAAAATGAACTTTTAAACTTTCCAGTTTGAGTCTTTCCCCAAAGGCTTAGAGCTTTTCCTCCGCCACCCACATCTCCGCCTGGGAACCAAAGCGCCCTTCATCCCAAGGGAGGAAAGACACAAACAGGGCAGAAAGCTTATGTTTTACACACCCATTACAGATTACTTTTAATAAGTGATCTACCCAGGAACAGGACAGTTGAACTTTTACTTTTGGCCGGTCGTTCTTCATCAGGAAATCACAACAAAACTCTAGATAAATGTACTACTATGTGATATGCTGTCCAGATATGAGCTTCTATGAGCCTCTACATCACTGTGTTTTACAGCCTGGCACCAAGCTGTACTTACAAAAATCTTAAAAGTAAAACCCAGATATAAAATAAGATCCGTGTGAATTTGAAGAATGATCACAAGATGAGTTCTTGAATGAATGACGTGAGCCCTTTGTCACAGTCCATGTATGAATCTAGATATAGAGCTACTTCTCTATCATTCAGATGCCCTCTTTGGGTGTCAGGACCCAGCCATATTGCACGGCCATTTTGATTCTGCGCCTACATGTTGCAACACATATGGCGTAGCCACTCCCCACTAATTAGACCTGCACATAATCAACAGAAAACCTAACAGGGGTTCATCTGACAGGTATTTATGTATGTATTTATTTATGTATTCTTTTGTGCATGTGAGTGAAGTATGGTTAAAACGTTGTTGAGGTTAGACTGCATAAAACATGGTTAGTAAACGTGGCTTTCAAAGCCTTTGGGCCACAAAACTGGACAAGATTTCATTTTTAATACACGTGCTGTATTCTTTATCCCGAGGAGCTAGAAGTTGGATCTGATAATCATGTCACACTAAACACAACCGTGTCACAGTCAGAAAAAGTGGATTAGTGTGCGCTTTTCAAGGTGACCAGACCAGCTCCTGTTAGCCTTTTAGCCAAACACTAGTTAACATAAAACAGCATTGTATGATTATTACAGACAGCAACAAGCCGATAACAATGCCTTCCTCTGTATTTTAAGCACCTAAGAAGCATGTTAACAAATCATTAAAAGTGTAAATAAGCTTCTTATGCCTGCAACTATTATTGTGTTTTAAGAGCACAGCGGCCATTTTGGCTTTTACGGCTGGGGATGCTTGGGGACCTCCGATTTTCCATGTTCTGGCTTCAGGGGATTGATTTTTACTACTTGGAACGTGGAAGTTTTAACTTTTGTGTGCGAATGAAGCACATTAATACCTCTGGGCTAAACAATGACTGGCCAAACCAAACCAAGAACAGCTGTAAAATAGCTAAGGGCCAATCTAAGTACTTTTTTTGATTCCTTAAAAAATTTTATCTAATATCAACAAAAATCACATTATAAAGTATTGTGAACAGGTCATAGGAAATGGGAAAAATATACATATAAGAGGTTTGGGGCCTGACTATGGAGCTTGATCTGCTAAATCTGGTTTTAACACATGCTAACTAATTTTGACTTTGTTTTAGTTAAACAATTAAGAGTAAGAAAGATGGATCATAAAGAAAAGATGTGTTTCAGGTAGAGTTAATAGTTTTGAATTATTTAGTTTTTAGATTATTCTAATAGCTGATTAGCCTAACATTTCTGCCTGATTTCCAATTAACTCAAAACAAGAAATCTATGAGAGTACAGGGTTTTTATTACTGAATTTAATGTGGAAAAAGGGGGGAGGGTTCAGTTTTTTATGCATTTAATGAGCAGTTAACGAAAACCTGGTTGATTGATTGCTGCTTTACTAACCACCAACAGGTTTAAAATCAGTCATGCCAGTGTGATTGCCTCACAGACTACCTTAAAATTCAATAAAAAGCCTCAAACACAACACCAATGCTGTTGAAGTTTTAGAAATCAAATAATGACATATGTACATGGTGTGTATAGATATTCCTAAAGCCACAGATTAACAAATTAACTGTGATGTGGTGATAATAAGAGCAAAAGGGGGTAAAAATAAGTCGATAACGCACATTGATCTTTGCTTCGATCACAAACTAGTCAAAAGAAAAGGGCCGCACACATCAGTGAACCAGGAAAAAGGGGCTCATGTTGCATTTCATCTACCTGGACTCCGAACTTGGATCTTTGAATGAAGCCACATCCATCTTAGCCTTCAGCTACTTGCAAGTTGGAAAAACAGATACCAGAATAACGACAAAAACCAAAACAAGCGAATAACCAGTAATGCACTGCTGCAACATGTACAACAAAGGAGGTGTTTCGGTGCAATCTGTGTGGAAGATTTAATGTGATACAAACTGTCACAAGAACTAATCTTTTATAAACATTTATCTTTTTGATAAATCTTTTACTGCAGTTATTGACAAGTTTTCAATTCTTGGCAGCCATATTGGACTTCGAAGTCAGGGTTGGTGACAAACCTAAAAACTTTCCACTTAAAAGTCTGACCTTATACTTTCATCTTCCAAACGTTTATATTTTAACTGTGTCTATCAACCCAGCATGCCACCATTTTTAAACAACATTAATTCTAATAAATATCTGAACAAACTTTTTGAAGACTTTCTTGGGTCAGATCTTTTCGCAGGTTGACCGACATTTTACCCCAGTGTCAGCTGTCTCTTAAAACCTGTTCGGATAATCCTGTAACCATTTTAATGTTTGTAAAATGCTCACAGAAGAAACTATTTATTCTGACAGTCCATGAAACCTTGGCAAACAAAGAACTAGTTTTTAATCTCCCTTTTTTACTTTTATGATAAAGAAAAAAAAGACATCAAGTCCAAGTCTGGCTGTGGCCTGATACTGTTTTAAAATGTCTGTCAGTGTGGTGGTTCTTAACCTCTCACTGTTTCCTGAGGAGGTTTTTGTTCAGAAAGATTGCAGCTGTACGTCTATATCCGAACCAACTGGGATGTGAGTTGTGGGAAAACATGGAATAACACCTTCTCAAAGTTTTATTTATAATGTATACTATCTTTATTTTACTATTTCTCATTGAATGTTATATGAATGCAAATATGCAAAAGCAGGCTTACATTCCCATCTTCGTCCCCCCCCCCCCCATCTCTCCCCCAATTCGGCTTTACAGCGGTGTGGGTCTCCCAGCGGTTCTGCACGTCTCTGAATTTCAGGTGGGATTCAAAACCTTTAAACTGCAGCTTTTGTTCTTTTTCAGATTTTTTTTTATATATAACAAACTGTGACCTAAATGTAAAGAGATCTGCTGAGGGTCAGGTGATAAACCAACACAGTCCTCTGTGAATTAGCAAAGCAGGTCTAAGGAACAGACGTTAAAGTTGTGAAATTAAAAAAACAACAAATATTTCTATGTTTAGGGTTATTACCTTCTCAGGTTTCCTTGTTTTCTGCGTAGAAGCGCCTCTCCCGTCCCGACCGGGACTGCTCTCCGTCAGCTGTGGAGGTTTTTGTAGGAAGAACGCTTCAAACAGTCCAGCCCCTCTTTTTTCGCCTCATTGACTTAGTGAAGTTAAATTTTTACACCACAACAAACTGCTTCCTGCAAGCGCCTGGCAGACGAAGAAACAATTCAGGAAAGTCAGAGCTAGAAAATATAAGCAACATGGCTTATATTTGATACATCAAACGTATCCAATTTAATTTAATTTAGATTGTTTAATCTTTATTTATTTATTTATTTATTTTTGTTTAGATTTTTTTTTTGTCCTTGGTGGTGCGGTTGGTTTTATTTTGAAAGAAAACTCTGAACATCCGGAATTTTCTGCAACGCGTCTAACTTGGGAGCACCTTTAAGTCTCACCTTGGGCACCCAAAGGATAAAGCGCACGCACGCGCGTCTCAGTGTGACGTCATGATTTTAAATAATGACTTTTCCCTTGAAATAACCCGCTCCGGTTCACACAGGTTACACATGTCCACTTCTCGGGCCTGTAATGCGTCTTCTTCTTATGCAAACGCATGGCTGCTTCCATTCAGCGTTTCTAATCAAGAAACGGGAATAAAATAATAATAGTAATAAAAAAGACAAACAGGCAACTACCTTTAGAAACAGGATCGGATCGGAGCCTGCATAGCCGGGAGGAAATACTGAGCAGATTATGTCACCTTGGAGAGGCTGCTGCTTGTCCTTCACTCTGCTGACGGTTGGGAGGTCAGCTGTGCGCTGATGTCCTTTTCATTCTGTACTGATCATCTTACAGTGATTCAGTAGCCCGTCTCCTTTCCTGTGCAGGGGTCTGCAGCTTGCAGAGTAAGCTACGAAAGGTCACATCTGACAAAATTCCCGTTTAATACGGTCTGGAAAAACTGAGACCCTGATGAATCCGTTAGGGCGAGATAACATCCTGCACCGTTCAACTGAAAAATAAATCTGCCCGTACACATCTACTTAACTTCAACATTCATCATGAAGGTACTTTACTACATCCTATTTTCCTGATATTTGCTCATCTGCAAAGTTTAAAGGTTACACAGGATCAAAAAATAATCGCTGTGCGACAGCATCACTCAGACAAATGACAAAAAGCAGCATCATACTGTAAATGTGCTTTGGTACCGTGAAGATGGTCATCAATAATGTGAGGTAATGTGGGAGCAAATGTGAAACCACAGTGACAAAAAAACTGAAGTTTTTTTCCAAAACCGATAGAAAATAAAATGAAACTGTTCAAGCAAAGCTGCAAAGAGACCAAAAGGAAGAAGTGTGAGGGAGCAGCGGGAATTCTGGTTTTGTCTGAGTTATATTTATTTAACAATAGAGCGACCGTATATTGATGAACAGTTACAAAATATACTTAAATATAAAAGATTGTACCCTCAGGCTAATTTTCATCTTTTGTGCCAAAGACAGGTTGGTGTTCCCCAATTAACAAAAACAATTAAAGACAAAAGCACAATAAGAATCATAACAGGTACAAAGTTGCCCTGTATTGCGACAGCAAACCATATTTTTGTTTGTTGTTTTTAGTGAATTAACAGTTGGAAGTTCACATGCTCAATCTGGTATGGATGAGACAACAACTTGCTATTCTCTCTATTTCTGGTCGAAGTTGGGCAGCGAGACAGTAAACCTTTCTACCCAAGATTACATCCAAGCCTGGCAAAAGTCTCCCAAAATCTTGCCGAAATAACATGTTTTGGTGTAAACAGACACAACTGGAACTTTTTGGGACATTGCAGCTATAATCTCCACTGCATATCAACAAAAACAACTAACTTTGAAACATGGTGGAGGCATAATCATGATCTGGGGTTACTTTTATTCTATTGGTGCTAGACTCAATGGATGAGTCAAATACCAGCCAATTTTTACCAGAAACCTTCAGGTGTCTGGTTGAAAGCTGAAGATGATGAGGGATTCATTTGTTTAGCATCACAGTGAGTTCAAACATAGAGCCAACAACATAATAGCTTCATTAGAATAACATGCAAGCTTTTGAATGGAGTAGTCAAAGTCCAGAGCTAAATCTGAAGACGATTGTGGACAGTCTCAGAGAGCAGGAGAACTTTCACAAGAAAGTCGGCAAATGCTACAAGTCAAGATGTGGGATGTTGAGATACTCCTCACGTTATGATCCTTAGGTGTTTTGAGTTTTTGGGTTTGTGTCGATGCTTTCACCATTTTCTTGTTGTTCATTTATGTCCTTTATTTTTGTCTGTATTTAATGTTCTTTGTTTTTAGATAAATGGATCCCTATAAGTTTATTTGTTTGTGTTCAGTTTTATAGTTTATACTTGTGTTCTTTGCTTAGTTAGAATCATTGCTATTAGATTTCTATCTGGGTTTCATTTTATCTCAATTCAGCTCTCCTCTGTGGTAAATAGTCTCCCTCCCTCAGCTCCTATGCTTTCCTCTAGTCTCAGCTGTCCCTCACTTTCGCCTGATTACTTCACCTGCAACCTATGTATTTCTCCACACTTCCGTCAGTATATAAGCTTTTTGGCTCTTGTAATTCACTGCTGGATTCCTCTGTAGTACTACCTGATGTCCCTATCTGTGACAAGACAGATGTGCCCCATTGTATTCCATATCATGTTTCACCCGCACTTGGGTTGAATTACAAGCCACCAGTCACATCCATTTAAGAAGAATGAATGCGGAAATTAAACTAAAGAGTAGTTTTGAAAAATATGACTTTAAAGCTATGCACACTTTTTCCTGACCACTAAGCGCAAGTGTCAGCAAATCCCTCTGGTTTTCTGACTTGCAAAGGATGATGTGTTCAATCGACTTTAAACTATTCAGTTTATTTTCATTGCAATAATTCACCACACACATCATCTCAACAAACTTTATAAGACAAAAGGATCCAATTTATGTACAGAAATATGTAATCAAATAAATCATTTTTTATGTATGTATATATATATATATATATATATATATATATATATAATGTGTGAAAAGGCCTTATTGACCTTAAAATGAACATTGTGAAAGAGTTATGTCACACAAACATCACAAACAGCCAAGATGCATTATACCTGCTGTCACTTCTGGGTAACATTTCTGTGCCTTGAAAGGTCACTTAAAACACCTTCAAAGTTACAACAGTTACAACAAAGGCTCTGCTGTGGCCCAGTGTGAGCCTCCACGGCTAGACAGCCTTTTGTGTGATATCTGGGTAACTCTGAGCAGTCCCAGACCCAAACCCTGCAGTGGGCCCCTCAGGAAGGGACATCATTTTCTCCTGAACACTGTGGCGGTCATATCTACAGTCAACCTTAAATAAGAATACTCGTTTGGGTTGCTTGGTATTTTCCATCACCCACATCACCGCTGTGTTTAGGGTACAAACTTAAACAGCAACCCATTGTTGTTAGGATCTGAGGGCAGATAAAACACCTGAAAGTGTTTACACTCCAAGCATGTAAGGATGTGGGAAAGAGGGGATGAGTTACAACCCAAAACAGTGTTCAAACAAGTGACCTACAGAATATGCCCATGAACAGTCTATTAAACTGTTTTCATTAGATCCAGTAGATACAATTTACACATCACTAGACTTGGATTTATTATTAAATAATAACTTTACGGCTTTGCTCTGCATGTATGTTCTGCCCTCACCACATATTGCATAGTGCAGACTGTGGCAGGTCGCAGTCCATAACAACGCCCTTACCATGTGAAACGCGTGCTTCCAACCCGACTGTGTTGCACGCACCCGGCCTATCACGTTTACCATGTGACCCGATGCTTCATTATGCTGGGAAGAGCAGATATTGCTCTTACAGGACATTTTGATCCAACTCTGTACTATTGGGAGTCTTCTCGGGCTAAACCTGGAGGTAGCCGGCTCCCATTAGATAAGCAACCCCGCACATCCACCATATCACAATGCTTCACTGTCAGCACCACATAGGACTCATGGCAGCTACGTTTTTACAACAGATGTTCAAAAGAATCAAAGAATTATTCATCAAAGAAATAGCTCTGCAGTAGCCTTCTGCTCTCCATCCTAGTATTTCCTGTTGAATTTTAAGTCCCTCCTTGATGTTTTGAATGGACAGAAATCCATTATGACTAAAGATCTTCTCCCATTGGTGTGCTCACAGTTGATCAAGCTCTGGACTGGCAGAAACACGGCTCTGCACTCTTGAAAGACCTGAAGCATTCGTCCCTGAATCTGAACCTCCCAGAACTGAAGATCTTGTTGATCCAGATCATATTCTCCAGCATTTTCTTGCATGTAAGGTCATTTCAATGGCATGCATTGTTAGATGCAGGCTTTTTCTTTGGAGTTAACCATTGCAAACACAAGTAAGATTATGATTACATCTGTTGCTTTTACAGAGATCAATCTGCTAATTAGATTAAAACGAGCGATTTCTGAGGGACTCTTTCACAGCATCACCTGTGCCGACGATATGACATCAGCACCAATAAAGCTCTTTGCAATAAATATACATCATCATTAGTTTTTTAGAATCTGCTATCATTATCATACACACTTTGCATCTCAAGAAATGGGTCAAATCTTACAACATTCTTGGGAGATGTACCACTGAGGGGAGAACCCAAACCACTGTGTGATTTTAGTGCAGAGCTCCAAAACTCCACAAATATGTTTTTTATTGTGCAAGGCAGGTTCACAAAAGAATGAATCCATATCTGAAAGAGACATTTTTATTAGTACATCAAAATGATAATCAATATTATTTAAAACATATTATCATCATCATTAGAAATAATGAAAAAATTATTTAACACTGATATGGCACAGTTAAGGTCATTCTGAAAAATTACTCCATAACCGCTCTATATAATTACAATTAATCACACAACACACACGCCAAAAACAGTTCGGTTACATAAAGGAAATTTCATAGTTTGCATTTTGTTTGCGTGAGGAAACAGCGCCATCTAGTGGATCAGACAGGTTAATATCAGCAAACAGATTAACACTCAAGTGGCATCCATAATACAGTGAGTTAAACAAAACATGAAACACATACTGATCTTGGATTAAAGGCTTATAGCAGCAATGAAT
Organism: Fundulus diaphanus; assembly: GCA_037039145.1. NCBI lineage: Eukaryota > Metazoa > Chordata > Actinopteri > Cyprinodontiformes > Fundulidae > Fundulus > Fundulus diaphanus. The sequence continues at coordinate 45,828,764 of CM073121.1, read as the reverse complement.
CTGAAAATCACCGACAAATTAATTCATTTCAATAATTAAATTCAAAGAGTGAAACGTACACAGTAAAGATTAATGACAGTGATACATGTCAGGTGTTTATTTCTGTTATTTCTGATCATTATGGCTTACAATGAATTAAAAAACCCAAATTCGATGTGTCAGAAAACTGGACCGATAAAAATAACATTTTAACACAGAAATGTTACATTAAGGCTGTGGTGATGAACCCTGGACATGGGCGCCACCAGCTGGCGGGAGAAGAAGACCAGTTTCCAGATCCTGGAGGGAGAGTGCAGCGACACAGAAGAAGCCCAGTTGAAAGTTTCTAAAGTCAGTGAGGAGTTGTGTAGCCCTGTCATCTGCTGGTGTTGGTCCACTGGGTTTTATCAGGTCCGACGTCAGAGCAGCTGTCTGCCAGGAAACCTTAGAGCACTTCATCTTTCCCTCTGCTGGAAAGCCTTATGGTGAGACGCACCTGTATCTGTCAGGAGGCTGACAATTCTGGTATAAAAATGACTGCATTGGTTTTTTTTGTAGAGAGAAACTGAATTTTGGTTTTAATTAGCTTTAAGTCAGAATCATGAAAAGTAACAGAAACATATTGCCCTCTTTGCAATTTGATAAAATAACATTGATGGTGTTCTATTTTCCTGAGATGCAGCTGTAGTAGCTCTCTTCTTCAATGGTGACTTTAACGCTTCAACAGCCAGTGAAGGACGAGCACTTAAACATGTAGTTTGTCTATCTGATAACACTGTGGCTGGATATAAGGTATCCAGTGCCCCCATAAAACTGGCCAGTAGCTTCAAATAGAAAATGAAAGAATGATTGTGAAACCTGACGGTTTCCCTCAGAATTTCAAAAAGTGAGCATTGAATTATGTTGTCTAAGTAGCTTTTGCCCACCTTAGTCCAGTGACCAACTCCCTGAAATGCAATTTCTGATTACAATTACTTTGCAATTAGTATGTCAAAGAAAAAAAGGTCGTGGGGGACACAAGAAGAGTCATGGAGTGTCACGCTTTTCTTTGGATCGACTCAGACTGCTGCAAAGTTGAGCAGTTAGTGGGTGTTTCTACTTTCAGTGACGATATAGATAGCTAAAGTAATTCTGTAAGTAATTCATCTCATTGTTGATCTTAAGAAGGGATTTCAAGAATAAACCCGATCAATCATTTCTGCTTTTACCGGATCTTCAGCTGGATTATCTGTTTGTGCTCTGATTTTTTAGCTCGAACCGCCCGAACAGACCGCAGTACTTGGTGTCATTGAGCGTCGATGATTTGGGTGAAGTGTTCTCCCGTGTAGAGGCCATAGTGCAGCACATCCTTCTGCGCAGCGGCCCACGCCATTTGCTGGCTGGAGAAGCGGGCGGCCCAGTTGCCCTGTGGGTCCACGGTCACGACCCCTCCCAGCCCCCTGACTCTGGACTTCATGTGGACCAGGCCCAAATCACTGGCAGCCTCAGCTGACTCGCCTGAGCAGAGAAGAGGACAGAACGTGCTGTAAAACCCAGACGTACAGTCGGTCAGAGCCTCGGCTCTGTGCTTCTTATAAACTACCACCTTTCTTTGCTCTAATTAAGAGTAGAGACACGTCCTGCGGTTCGGTTATACTCAGTGGGAGCTTAACACACACTCAGCCAGCCAGTCTAGCCTGCTTGTTTGGTTTGGTGTAGCAGAAGGCATCACCAACCTACATCTGAGCAGTGTTTTCACAGCTGAGCGCTGACATCCCCAATTCACTCATTCAGAACCAATCTCTGGTCCAACGTGTGCTTCTGGGTTAGATTTGAAATACGCAGTAGAGTTCTGGTCATAACTTTCCATTCATGATGAGCGTCAGTGCTGGTAACTGGAATAGGAATGCAAGGATCTGAATTTACTGTGGATTTTCTTTAACTCACATCAGGTAAAAACTATACATAAAGGTTTACGTCATATGCAGTACATTCACTCTAATCTTTTAGTAGCTGGTAGAAAAGGTGCATACGGAGAGGTTTACCACATTCAATGGGTTGACAGATATTCAGAACAACAGGCAAGTCCAGGAGTCTTTTGGAGCCATTTCAGTTCAGACAACTGTTTGGAAGTCCAGGTTTTTCAGATGTTTCACTGATTTACTTCTGTGAGAAGATCCAAACGGCAACCTTTAGATAAAAGTTAACTGGTGAGGATGTTTAGGGACACCCCCAGAAACACCAAGGCCCCAGCCTGCCATGAACTTGAAACGACCAGAACATCAGTGCTGTCCGCAGTAAAGCCAGTTACGCATCGCCGTAGATGGAGCGCCTGCTCCATAACTTACATCAAGCACCACTTCTATCTGAAGCTGCCCACATGGATGAACCAAATAGCTTCTGAAGATAATTTTATGATCAGATCAGTCAAATATTGCACTGTTTGGCCACAACGAAAGAGCTTGGAGCAGGCAAGGTGAGTCTTTCAAGTCTAAGAACAACTAAACTGTCAGGCATGTAAGTGGCTGCATCATGCTGTGGGTTTGCTTTGCTGCTTGTGGTCCTGTCGCATAAAAATCTATGGAATAATGAAAAAGGAGGACAAGTTCCTAATTCCTGAAGTTGAAATCAAACAACCGGGTCTTCCTCTGGGATAATTGTCATAAAAACATATCAGAGATAGTTTTGGATCAGATAAAGGAGGCTAACATTAAGCTTCTAAAATTGACTTCTCAAAGTCCCGACCTCAGGCCCTATGCTAAAAAGCAAAGTCTGTGTCAGGAAAGCAAACAATTTAAATTAACTCTACCAATGCTGCCAAGAACAGTGGTCCAAAATCCAGACTGCAAAGAGGATCATTGAGGCTGACCGTCCCTCCATCTAAGACTGGTCTAGGGACTAGGGCAGGGGCCTGCAACCTTCACAGTCTAAAGAGTCATTTTGCCCTACACTCCGCTTGAATTAAACTCATTCAGAGCCACAAATGTTGCCTGGTCTCTTGAAAAAAGACAAGTTATAATTTTTGACAAAGATCTACTGTAGGAAATATGTTGTCATTGTTAAAGAAACGCCCTTTTATGTCTATTTTGAGCTTTTAAAAAAAAGGGAATGGATGGGATGTTGATATTTGTGGATAATGATGTAAAAAAAAAATCACAGTTTCCAACATAATGAAAAAATATTGATTTAAAATGACACATTACTGGCAATTTTGGCATCATTCTGTTGTGAAAGTTAAAAGCAATTATTCCAATTTTTCATGTATTTAAGAAAATCCATGAAAAAGTTTGTTTGAAAAAAGCCATGAGTGTCTGTAATAATAAATATTGGTATCTTAGATGCTGAAAAGGTGCATTTCATGATCTGGACACATCATAACGGGCTCCTTGGTAAACCCTTGTGTTATCAGGAACGCCAGTGTTACCTTGCTCCATGTGGAACAGGATGTGCCTCGCCAGCGTCACCTTCATGATGGCTTCTCCGTGGCCTGTAGTCGACACCGCTCCCGACATATTGTCAGCATAGCCTCCACTGCCTGACACAGACAGCACAACACTAATATGGATGCACGTTTAACACTCATATTCACTCTATTTGTTTAAAATTGCAATAAACTGATGACGTGTCTTGTGTTAAAGCTACACTGTTATGTTCATGCAACTCTTTTCGGGAATTTGTTTTTTCTTAAATGAAAACTCAAAAGCAACCCTAACCAGCAAGTGTGAGCATACTCACACTTTTTTGGTTTCAGACCAAATCTGAACTGTGACTGTGCGCTCTGTTTACCAACCAATCTTATTTAACAATAGTCCAGGTCTGCTGGTTAAAGTTTAACAGACTCTTGAGAAAGCGAGCACTCAGCTATAAAAACTTTACAGCAGACTGCATTTATTGTTTTACAGGTACAGGAACAAAATAAGCCTATTTTTTTTACTTTACAGTCCTAGCTAAAAGAAAGTACAGCCTCTTAAACTTCTCAGAGTTTCACATCTTGCATTGTTACCATGTTTTCGACTTATTTACACCTGCTGATGATTTATCAAACAGCGATCAGGCCAAAATGGAAGCGCTGTGTCAAAAAACAGGTGTACCATTGCTGCATCAGACCAATGGAGGATGGAAAGTAGCAGCCAGGTGACGCTGACTAAATGCATTTGATCACTGATCAGTGGAAGCAGCTCTATAGTTTAAGCAGTTGGCTGCTCTGGAGCACACAGGTGTGTGTTAAAGCAATGCCAAGATAGAAAGGAGCCAGCAATGATATTAGAGAATGTGGGAAATTCTGTATCTACAGCTTCTGGGCACCTTGCAGTCATAAGGTCAACCATTAAAACCTCTGTATAAAAACGTAACAACGGAGTCAAATGCTATAGGGCATCTGTCTCACTAGTGAAGGCTGGCCCAAACTGGGTCATCAACAACCCAATGATTCCCAACACAGCAACAAATATGCAGCAGAATGACTGAAAAAGAAAAGAACCGAGGTGTTGCAAATGGTCCAGTCAAAGTCCAGAACTCAAACTGACTGAAAAGCTGTGGTGGGACCTTGACAGAGCCGTGCAGGAACAGATCTCTGAAAATCCCCTTGAATGACGTAAGAAACTAATGAAGGCAGACAGCTTCCCAGAGTTAGCTGGGTAGTCGTGCCAGCTAACTCTGGGTGGCTGATCACATCAGAGTTTTCCTTCTGAATTCATCTTTGCTCGATGAAAACAAAAGACTGAGTAAGCTGTGCTCTGTTTTGTACACCCGAGATTACATTCGTTTTTTCAACCTGGTAGGGCCCTGACCATTGTTATTATGTTCTGACTCCGCGACAGCGTCTCATTGTCGACTGCAGGTGTGCGGACTGACCTATGCAGGGGGTGTCGCCCACCCGGCCCTCCATCTTGTTCAGTATTCCCCCGGTGGAGGTTGCACACGCCACGTTGCCATCGGCATCGACCGCCACCGCTCCAACTGTGCCCATCTTCCCCCTAAAGAGGGCAACCCATCAGCAGAGATTTATTTAGGTTTGGAGAAAAGTTTAAGCTAGGGACACTCCACATAATTTATACATCAGGTTCAAATGACGAAAAGAACATTTTTTTTTAGCGAATGTTTCCACACATGACACACAAGACGTAAAGAGTACTTTTTAATGGAGCACAACCTGCTTCTGTGATAAACGATCACACAAACACCAAAATTACTGTTATTATCCCTTAATTATCATCACTTTCATCTTAATGAATGTTAAGAGGCGGGAGCAGCGGGAGATATTTCTTATGGTTTTAATCTGTTGCAATGCATGACTGTAGATTATGTTAATGTCTATCTTTACTTTGTTAGTCTAAGGCCTCGGTTTTGCATTCAACCGCACAGCAGATGTGGTGGAAAACAATGAAGCAACAGGGGATTTTTGAGTTTCCCCAAAGACAGACAAGATGAAATCATTATTTACTAAGCATGTGGTTAAATGGTATCCCTACATTTGCTTTTAATGAAAGGTAGAAGAGTGTCTAGTTTTACATTTGGCACTCCACAGGGTTGGCGTCCGGTGCCAGGTTCTTTTTCCAGCGCATGCGGGAGTAGTCGGTGATGAGGGACTCCAGAGGCACCTCAGGGACACCCATGGAGCGAGCAAACTGGCTGGCACCTTCAGCCGTCAGACATGCATGGCTGGTCTGAGGGAGGGATCAAAGATCGCATTTGTTAAATACGTTTGCACAGTAAATGATTGCTGAACACACAGACGGGACTTTTAGGCCTGTGCCCCAACAATGCTGCAGCTTCTTTCTCTCTTATTTGAAAGAAGATGCAGCATCCCTTTACAGACTCAGTGTATTAAAGTTTTTTTCTTTTTAAAGCACTATATAAAATAAATAGAAGCACACAGCTGACTTCACCTTCTCCATGACAAGCCTGGCCAGCTGAATGGGGTTAGCTATGTTGCGGACTGCAGACACCGCTCCGCTGCTCAGCGTTTTCCCCTCCATCACCAGGGCATCCATCTCCACCTCTCCCTTGACATTGAGCACTGAGCCACAGCCTGGAAAGATTGTTTGAGAAGTTACTAACTTTGGGGACAAATCTGCTGCCAACCGTCAAAGGTTCAGGAAGAACAATAGTTTCTTCTTTTGAGATTTTAGTTGGCTGCAGACTCGGATTTCATTGTTTTCAACCTTGTCAAATGGTGCTCCTTCATGCTGGAACATACGGCAATCATTATGGGAAGCGTGTTGTTCCTCTTGGAGGACCTTATGATCCTTGTCTTGTTTCATGGCAGGAGCAAAAATGGAAAGAAGTCCACTCCCATAGCTGAAAACGAACCCTGCACATGGATTTTGTCCTCTTTGCTGGCTTTCTCAACACAGGGCCATGGTTGAAAGATCTTGACTTTTCTGTGTCTGATGTTGACATTAGTCAAGCTCTGCACTGGTTGCAACAATATTCTATAATAACTCACTCCTTAGAAGGAGACCGTGTTGGAGCTTGGTGGAATCTGTTGGACACAGATAAATTAATTTTAAAAGCCACAGCTGTTTCTTTAGCGAAGTTATCTCAGTAATACATTCATAGGAAACCTTCCTGAAGTAATCCCTAGGGATTTTCCCTAACCACATTATTGAGAGACACAATAAAGTCCTTACAACCTCTTCTCTTAATTTAAAATTTTCACTGCATTAACTACAGACATCAAAAATGGCCTATAGATAAAGATGTTTGTAAACAAGGACTATTTAGAAATGAAATGTAACTGATTTTATTAATCAGAATATTATTATTCAAGAGAACAGCTTGTTGAGTCGGACATCAATCCTTGTTGAACATAAAGTGCAGCCAACAAACAAGTCTACATATTAAACAATTTGACCACTACTTAATGCTATGGTGAGATTTCTAAAAGTTTCTGGTGAAAAAGTATGATTGTGTAAACTTTAAAACAAATAATAAAATTAGATTATCTCACTGCTGCGGCTCTCTTCCCTTCCATGTGGAGGCAAACCCACTTTAAACAGATTACCGACCCCTAAAGGACACGTCTGATCAATTAAATGTTATATAGCCAAGATGTGCAGACTTCTGCAATTTGGAAACTGCATTTTTAAAAATTGCGATTATATTTCAAATGCTATTAATAGTCCAGCCCTACCTTAAGTAACCGTTAACATTGCAGAAGCCTGTAGCATTTACTTGCAACACTAGGGATGTTGATTGCAGCACACATTTAACCAAAAGCTATCGTTGGAGAAGACCTGTTCTTCGCAATTTGCTCCTTTTCTCAGATGTTTTTCTGTCAGCGATCCAACTTTAAACCTTGTGAAATGGTGCTCCTTCATGCTGGAACATACGGCAATCATTATCAGAAGTGTGTTGTTGCTCTTGGAGAACATTATGATCCTTTTCTTTTTTCAAGGCAGGAGCAAAAATGGAAAGAACCCTTCACATGGATTTTATCCTCTTTGCTAGCTTTCACAACACAGGGCCGTGGTTGAAAAATCTTGACTTTTCTGTGTCTGATGTTGACGTTAGTCAAACTCTGCACTGGTGGCAACAATATTCTACAATAACACTCCATAGAAGGAGACCGTGCTGGAGCTTGCTGGAATCTGTTGGACATCCAGAAGCTTCTCCAATACAGCTTCTCTCATCTTATTCGAACTTACAATGTTTTAAGATTTATTTTGTGGAAAATCTGAATTTTATTTTTGCCAATGCACTCACTGGGCTTCAATGAAGAGAACAGCATGCAATGCTGAATATATGTTTGGGAAAATATATTGTCAAAATATTGTAAAGAGGAAACATTTTTACCATATTACGAGGCACTTTAATTCCCTCATTTACTTATTTTTTTAAGTTAGTTTTGAAGTTACACAAGTAAAGTGAAGCCTGTTCTTACCTCATTGTGTAAAACCACTAGCAGCAAACATTGTTTACAATGCCATCTTGTTTTATAAGCATGTTTCACAGCTTGTATTTAATTGCACTTTGAATTCAGGTCAACTCCCAGACGAAATGCTTCACATAAAAACAAAATAATTTCCTTAATTTCCTTTTGTGAAACAAAAAGCAGGAAAAAAATTGATTAATCATATTTGGTATAATAAAACTGGAGATTTTATTCCTAAGCCATATCACCCAGCCCTACCTTGAAGCCGTTGATGATACATATTTTTAGCAGAAAATCCCTGCATGTGAGGCCGCTCTGATGCTAAGCAATAATAGGGTGTAATTATTGAGTACACAAGATGTAATTATTCAAATAAATCCATCCGCTAATTCAGTGGATGGAGTGATTTCAGCTCTACACACTAAGTGTATAGCCAAAGCTGAAAGTTTGCAACTGCCACTGGCCTAACTTTGGTCTTTATTTAGAAAAGCCGACATTAAATAAAGGGTTTTCATCGGGATGGATCAGTGTACACTGCACAGGTTTCTGCTACACAGATAAATAAAATGAGGTGCACAAACAGTTCCTCAATGCATTTAGCTATTTCTAGTTCTCATTTTTATTATAATACCTGCATTAAAAGATGGATTATTCTCCAGTAGCGTCACAGCCTCCACCACAGCATCCATACTGCTGCCCCCTCCCTTCAGGACTGCATATGCTGACCGCGCTGCAGCGCATACTCCGGAGGTGGACCGTTCTGAGCGCTCTTTGGGGATGTGACCCGCCCCCCCATGGACCACCACTACTGGCAACATGACAGTCCTCTGAAAACAAAAGTTTCAATATCATATTACAAATTTGTTAAAATTTGTTTTTAAAAATGCAAATTCAGTGATGAAGAAAACCAAAACAAAAAACAAACAAACGAAACAAGCACCTTGCAGTAAAGCAAAAGTATCCAAGAGCCGAATGGGAGGTGAAGGCTTAGTTTATGCGAACAATGATCCCAAAACACACAGCTGTCAAACAACAGCATAGGTGAAAATATAGAGAATGGAGGTGTCGCAATGACCCAGTCAAAGTCCAGAGGTTATCCTGACTGAGCAGCTGGAGCAGGATCTTAAAGGAGCTGCACACAGCAAATCTCCATTTACTCAAGCTGCATTGTAAAGAGGACTCGCACTCCTCCAGAACGAGATACTGAAGCGGTCACAGAGACATTTGACTCAAATTACAACACGCAGCCAGGTTGTACAAAAAATGTGCATCTCAATAAATAAAATAAAAAAATCTATTTATTTCATCCCTATAAATTCTTTACACAAACATTAATTGTTTATATCTATTAATGATTATAGCTAAAAACCCAATGAAAATCCCAAATTGTGTTACATAATATCCATAAAAATATTTGTAATACAGAAATATTACCTTATGGCCACGTTACAGCTTACACAACCACAGCTAAGACTGGTTACCAGACAGCTGTCCAGCAGACCGTCAGTGGCACCCTCCACAAGGATGGCTGATGTACACGAAGCATATTTATGGAAAGTTGGGTGAAAGGAAAACATGTGACTGAAAAGGGTGCACAGCTAAGGCCGATAACCGCAACACTGAATTAATATATGCCTACGATGCACCTGTCCTGTACAGCCTTGCAGATTTCTAATTTGCACTTGTTGCGAGTAGCCCCTGACTGCAGACCGCAGATCAGGCATGCCTGTACGTTGAGGGCGTGGCTCAACTTGAGCCCCACTTGACTCCATTTCGGGCGCCATCTGGCGGAGACCATTCAGCACATTCAGAAACAGCAACGCATCACCTATGGACACTTTTTTTTTGGAATTAGAATGACAGACCAACTAATTCCACCAACTAAAAAAAAAGGTGATCGAAAAAAATTACAAGAAAATCACAATCAATACATGCATATTCATCGGTATGAGCACCAACGCCACCTTACATATCTATATATGAACTTGAACATAAATAGAAAGTACTAATAACAACAAAAAGATGAATTCCATTGTATAAACCTGGAAGTATAACCTCAGATGTGACTTTGACTAGATATTTTTTCATATATAGATCTCTCTCTCTCTCTCTAAAACAATATTTAAAACAAAGTTTTATAGCTTTAGGCTTTGGTCTTGTGGATTTTTGATTATTCCATTTATGCATATTCCCCCCCCCCCCCCCCCCCAATATGTTGAGACACATAAGTATATTGTTGGATGGTGACACACCAAGGGTGACTAAATGTACCAACAGCGGACTATTCCACTGTCCCTTCTGCAGCTTCAAGGCTGCAAAACCAGTGATGGACAACCATATAAAAGACCATTCCTTAGTAAAATGAGTGGGTAAGTTCTGTTCAGGCCCATTATATAAGCTTTTTATTTATTTATTTATTTATTTATCCTTCCTTATTCAGTTTCAGATTATTTCCAAGTGTTTATGCATGCTTTTGAAAAGTTGATGGTACTTTTATTTACGTACGCTTATTCTTTGTTCAGACATATGGCTGAAAGCCTGTCCGATGAATATGCATGTCAATTTTGCAACGTTGAGCCCCGCCCCCCTTAACGTTGAGGCACGTCCCGATCTGCGGTCTGCAGTCAGAGGTACCTGCTCTTTTCGGCGTGTAGCGGGCTTAAATCGGAGTCTTTGAGCCGGCGGACGCCGGTTCGATCCCAGAAGGGGGAACCCAGGGAGAACCTGCCAAGCCTGTGTGTGAGTTTCAATCACTTGCTGCCGCGACCCCCGTCTAGGAGCAGCCGACAGGACTTGTTTCGGTGACAGCGGACACACGTCAGCGGTGCATTGAATCCCACTTCAGCACAAAACGAGATGGTTCTAGCGTCAAGCCGATTATTTGGGCAAAACAATCAAGTTAAATAAAACAAGAACGAGTGATCTGCAATGCAAACCTTACACCAGACTGAAGACTGTCAGATGAAACCTTCCTCTGGGGATTGACCTAATTCCTTCACAGCTCCCAAGCTGCAGCGAGAGCGACGCAATAACTGCGGCTCTGCAAATGTTTACGTCTACACGAACATAACCTTTAAATATTACCAGACGGGGGAGAATATATAATTTTTTCTTACCAGAATATTCCCGTGACTGGGAAATTAACCAGCTGGCAGCGCCACATCCGGGAAACCCAATACGGAGGCTTTAAAAATAAAAGCCTTCGGCATCTGGTGCAACTTTTATTTTGTTAAATGACAAGTTGCCCCTAAGACAAGTTTGTTGAGACAGGGAAAACAAAGTCAGTAGACTTTTTGACAAAGCTGTGCGACTGACTGCTGTAATGTCATACTGTGAGGCAGGAGCAGCACAATATTCTTCTGTTTCATGTCAGGTAGGGACTAGGTGAGTAAATAAATGAAAATTAATAAATGAATAGCAAAATATAACAAGCAGAGGTGCCAAAAGTATTCACATCTAATACTCGAGTAGAAGTATAGATACTGGGGTTTAAAAATACTTCTGTAGAAGTATCAACTCAAACCTTTTAAAAAGTACAAAAGTACCGGATATAAAAAATACTTAAAGTATTCTATCCTATAATTGTATAGTATGATGTTAATATTGAAAAAAAAAATGGGATTGGCTTTTTCACCCACATATAATGTCCATTGGAAACAAACCATTTAGTACAATGCAAACATATTAAAGGTCCATATACAGGACTGTCTCAGAAAATTAGAATATTGTGATAAAGTTCTTTATTTTCTGTAATGCAATTAAAAAACATGAAATGTCATACATTCTGGATTCATTACAAATCAACTGAAATATCGCAAGCCTTTTATTGTTTTAGTATCGCTGATTATGGCGTACAGCTGAAGAAAACTCAAAAATCCTATCTCAAAATATTAGAATATTTCCTCAGACCAAGTAAAAAAAAAATAACAGCAAAACAAAATCAAACATTTGAAAATGTCCATTAATGCACTCATACTTGGTTGGGAATCCTTTTGCACAGATTACTGCATCAATGCGGCGTGGCATGGAGGCAATCAGCCTGTGGCATTGCTGAGGTGTTATGGATGCCCAGGATGCTTCAATAGCGGCCTTTAGCTCATTTGCATTGTTGGGTCTGGTGTCTTTCAGCTTCTTCTTCACAATACCCCACAAATTCTCGATGGGGTTCAGGTCAGGGGAATTGGCAGGCCAATCAAGGACAGTAATGCCATGATCAGTACACCAGTTACTGGTGGTTTTGGCACTGTGGGCAGGTGCCAGATCTTGGTTGTGCAGCGTTTCCTGCCACATTTCCCCCTTCCAACACACTTTTTGTGAATGTGCTTTGAAACTGCACTCTGTGAACAGCCTGCTCTTTGAGAAATTTCTTTTTGTGTCTTACCCTCCTGATGGAGGGTGTCAATGATGGTCTTCTGGACAGCAGTCAGATCAGCAGTCTTCCCCATACTTGTGATTTAGTTTACTGAACCAAGCTGAGTGTTTTTCAAGGCTCAGGAAACCCTTGCAGGTGTTTCGAGTTAAATAGACGATTCAAGTGATTAGTTGAATAGCCTACTAGTATACTTTTTCACGATATTCTAATTTTCTGAGACAGTCCTGTAGGTGCAATACTGGGCATTAACATGGGTTTCATGGAGCAGAAAATCTGATATCTTCTTGCCTTTAAGTATTGGTGCAAAAAGTCAAACTTCACAGATATATTATCAATAACCTTTTACTTGTTATTATTGGAATGTAAATGAACATCCAAGCGTAGCTACAGGAGTTGACGAGGGCAAGAGACATAAGATAACACAACTGGACATGAAAATGAGTCCATTACCCCCTTTTAACAATTACCCTTGTATGGCTGTCTGTATACAGTAGACAGTGTTATCAAAATGAATGATTAATCCTGGTGGTTAATCAAAAATGAAAAAACTTAAATAAATAATCCTAAAAATGCAATCTTCTACGTTTTGTTCTTCTTCTTAAGTTTTTGTTGGGGCGTTTGGTAAACAACTTGATGCAGTACTGCCTCCAACCACAATTAAAACCTTTCTGTTCGGGTAGAGCTATTTATCTTAATTTCTTTTATTTTATTGACAAACCAGAATGAAAACAGTCTCTCTTAAAATAGAAGTAATGAGATTATTTTCAAAATGTAAGGAGTAAAAGTAAAAAAGTAGGCTAAAAATAATTACTCCACTAAAGGTTAAATAACCAAAATTTCTACTTAAGTTAGGTAACAAAGTATTTTTACATGACACGTTTGATAACAAGGATGGTGATGATTACTATTATAGAAAGAATAGCTACATTAATAAAACATGTTGAAAGAGATGAATAACTAAAGATGTAAAGCTTGTGGTAACATAGTAATTTTTAATAAATTAAAACTTGTTCCAAAGAGGCTCGTTTGTCTGTTGAAGTACCTTTTGAAAATAACAATCTCTAATCGGTATACTTTCATCAATCCCATATTTCTATATTAAAAGTGTTTTTTTATTCGTCTAATGTCATATTTTAATCTTAAATATTTTAAATATCAAATAGATGCAAGAGGTAAATCATCATAAACAACATAAACCTTACACTGACCCTACCCCTAAACTTAATCATTACCACTACAAACCAAACCCTAACCTAAAACTAATTGACAACTTTGTCCCAAACCCCTGGCCCAGAAAAGAAGGAGGAGACCAAACAAAATGTCCTCAGTTTACATCAAAGTCCTCACTTTACTAGTAAAATTGAATTTTTTTTGTCACTTTCTGTGTGTGTGTGTGTGTGTGTGTGTCTATCACCTAGTGATTAGCCATTGAAAAATATCGTGTAATGCAACTTGTTGTATTGTTAAAGTACAAAAATAGCAATTTTCCTTTACGGCTGAAATCTATTATGGATTCATTTTTGTTGATGGCTTCTTTTTTTATTTGAGTCACCGCGTGCAAACTAAAGCAATAAAGATATGTGGAACAACCTCAAGATTATCCCCTGGAAATGAAAAGTTTTGGAGGAATCCTGCGTTTGCATACTGAGCTGACCATGGTGCTGAAACTAATTTCACATAGGGCAATTTCAGGCTGCACTTTGAACTTAAAGCCCTGACCATAGTCATGTGACCAATTGTTTTGACAGTGGCTAAACACATCAAATTGATGATGGCCAATATTTAACGTATTTACCTCATGCAATTCTTCAATCTCTTGAGCCCCTATAGGCTATAATTCACAGCCCAGCTCCACCCCCAAACAATTTAAAAATATATTTTTAGTGGGATGTCACGGCCACTTATAGATGTACCTTACCCTCTAAATGGTGAGAATCCTGTCAGAGAAACCTTTTGGAATCAGCTAATAAGTAGTCTTTGCAAATATTGTCAAAAACATGGGTGTCAAATGTTTCAAAGAGGCGTCAGAAAAACTAAGATTGCTTTTATTTTTTTTATCTGCGTTGTAAAAAACAAGTCTTAGAAGAAAACTGAAATCAGGTGTTAGTTCTAAGAAAGATGAATCAGTTCTAACTTAAGTAATATTAAATTGTTGGAGTTTAGAATTTACATAGGCTTTTGTGAGTACAAATAAAAGAAAATACAGTAAGAAACTAACTTTAATAAAGTTGTTGACAAGGTAACATTAACAAAATTTAAAACCAAGTTGTTTCAGTGTAGTTAAGCTGTCTGGAATCAGAAACTTTTAACTCATTTGTTGTAAATTTGAATCTTTTTAGGTCCATGCATATTGCTACTTCATTTATTTAAGCTAAGCTAAGATTTTAGTTCCCCACTCCATACATTATGCACTAACCATCTATCAAATTTCTGTAACCGTTTATCTTGCATAAGGGCAATTTAGTACCAAGTAACCTAACAGTCATGCTTTGGAAAGTGGTAGGAATCCAGTGAACCCACATATGGAAGAGGGAGAACATGCAGACTGTGCAATCTGTGCAGAAAGAGCTGAGACTGGGATTTGAACCCAACACCTTTTTGCTGCAGGGCAATGGAGCTAACCCCTGCACCACTAAGCATCTGGGCTGAAATTATAATATTGCTCAGTGACCTACTGTAAATGTCATCCTATGGCCATACTGTATAGTTATCTGGAAAAACCCCAGGCTCTCTTTAGAGTAGATTTTCTGCTAGATGAGGAAACGAGTGTACGAGCAAGAGGTTGCTAAAAGGATGAATGCAGAGAAAAGAATAAAAAAGAAGAGAGGGTGGTAAAATGAAGAGGGGAAAAGGGGGATGTGTGTCACCCAAATACACAACGACTGGTTGGAGACAGAGGAATAGGAGATTCCATACACTTTTACTCAAATAGGGTTCATACATTACTAGAAGATAATGTAGACTTGTGTTTATTCTTTTTATAAAATATTTTGTCAGTTAACAACTTTTCATATATGTTTTTTTATCTTATGTTTCGTATTCACTGCTCCATCAATTTGTAGAACCACCTTTTCCACCTCTTAATATTCTCCAACTTCTTTTGGCTTTCTCCAAACATGATTATTATGGACAATTATTATGGTCTGATCTGTCCAAAATGACCTTTTTTCAGCGGTCCTATGGTTCCTGTTTGAGACAGACTAACACAACATAATGCACAATTGTGAAGTTTTAGAGACTAAAAATACATGGTTTTAATTTTTTTAGGCAAAGGTTTTAAATATGTCTCTATTTACTCCCATTTAATATGATATCTTTATATAAGATCTAGTCCAGACGATAGTAGACTAATTAATATTACAGAACATAGCGAAATTGAAACAAAAACACAAAGGAATGAACTAAGATGAAAACATCTAACACCCAAGTATCATAACAACATAATGCGCTTCACTTAGTTATTGAGTTACTGAAAGAATTTTCTCTTTCAATAATTTTCTAATTCATCGAATTGGACTTTTATAAGACTTTCATATACTTTTATAAGCCTGCATTGCACTTGTTATTTTTTTACTTTATTTTTTTTAATAAAGACCAACACATTTTACTAGATGTGAACAATTTAATCTTAAATCCCAATAAAAACTGAATTTTAATGAAATCTATAGGATAATATTAGATACCTTTAAATAATAAAATATAATGATAATAATAATTTATAATACGAGACTTGTGCGTTGATTTTAATCCATTGCTTTCATTTCTTATGCTACTGCGCTCTCCAAGCCTCAGCGCATCCCTGAGGAACCACGTATTTCCTGTGTGTGCGCTGGAGACCGCCGGGAGCGCGCATCCTGACGGTGAGTGGAGCCCCCATTCTCAAATGAGGGCTGCGCGCTCCCGCGGCGTGGGAAGTGAGCGCGCTTGAGGGGCTGCGGTCCCATTGACGGTTCCGTCTCCCTGACAGCAGCATCAGCATCAGCATCAGCAGCAGCGGCGGCGGCGGAGCTGCAAAACAAGAGTTGCCGCCTCGCCCCGCAGCCACAGGAGCCAGCCGAGCGCGCCGATCTCCCCCCCCCCCCCCACCCTCCCCAGAGCCGTCTCCAGGGACCCCTCCTCCCCTCTGCCTGGCCACAAGGACGGAAACGAGGTCCTCTTCCCCGTGTGCCAGCGTCCCGACTGACCGCCGGAGATATGGGCTCCCCGTAAAACGGAGGTGGTGGAGGGGAGAGGCGGGCGGGTGGGCGGTGGGAGGGGGTGGGGGGAGAAGGCAGCGGAGCAGCAAGAGGGAGGAGAGGCTGAAAACGGCAACAGGAACCGAAGCGCTAAGGCCACAGTCACCGCAGCTAACGCCACCCCGGGTGCCCCCGCCACCGCCATGGGAACTCCGCATCAGCCGCTCCGACCGCCGCTCCATCCGTGGGCCATGTCGTGATCCGTGGGCTCCTCCAGCGGGTTTTTTTATCCGTGATCCCGACCGAGGCGAGAGGAGGGAGGAGGAGGAGGAGGAGGAGGAGGAGGAGGAGGAGGAGGAGGAGGAGAAGGAAGAGGAGCCGGCAGTGAAGAAAGGTTGTGGTGTTGGTGGCAGGGAAGATGTTCGCCTCGGTGGGCCCTCGGGGCGGCCCGCGCCCACCCGCCGCTCCGGCCATCCCGGAACCGGACCTCAGCCATCTGACGGCGGAGGAGAGGGACATCATCATGGCTGTGCTGGCTCGGCAGCGGGAGGAGGAAGCCAAGGATGAGGCCATGTTAAAGTAAGGGAGGGAAAAGAGGAAAAAAAAAATCTGTGTGAGTGTGTT
This sequence comes from Fundulus diaphanus, assembly GCA_037039145.1. Lineage (NCBI taxonomy): Eukaryota > Metazoa > Chordata > Actinopteri > Cyprinodontiformes > Fundulidae > Fundulus > Fundulus diaphanus. Next base: position 45,811,759 of record CM073121.1, on the reverse strand, counting down.
AATGCCATTCTGAAGAAGTCCACTACATCAGATCTCCATGGGATGGAAGGTTTCATTAGGACTTCCACGCTGAATCTTTCCACGCATGTGTGTGTGTGTGTGTGTGTGTGTGTGTGTGTGTGTGTTCTGCCGAAAACTCCACAGAGAACTCACTGACTCACAGGCTCTCATAGGCTGGAGCTCTGCGCAGGAGGAACCCTGCACGGGGCAGATGGATGAAATCAGGTTCCCGTACCTTTCCAGCTCCTGAAATTGGCCCCACTGAGTGCTGGGAAACATTCGACTTCACTTGCAGGTGTACAGCACGGCAGAGGCTGAGGGTCTGCATCTACTCCACGTTTTGTTTTTTTTTTTTTTTTAAAAAGAGGCAACATATCTCAGTTGTACTTCTTCTCCTTCCAAATAGACACAGTCAGGCCCGGAGTAATTGGGTAATACCTCCGCTTTGGATGCTGCAGGGTTGTTGCGGGAGGCTAAGTGAAGCCTGGCATGAAGAACAGTAAAAGTAAAATCTCCCCTCTGTTGGCTTTTTTCTGTGCAGCATCCATCTCAACAGCTGCTGTTCTCAGCTCTGGGGTGCGGCTGAGCCTTTCTCAGCCTTATGCACCGTATGTAGGCCAATGCTTTTGCAACAGACATCTCGCAAGCTGCCACAGAGACCGTCGGGCCTTTGGCAGCGGTGGGAGAGGTACCAGAGAGGTCTGATTTTGAATAAGCGCATGTAGAAATCCATGTAGAAAAGTACGCCGACTCGCAGTCGACGTGCGGAGCTGCAGCCGAACCGCCTTCTCCTCCAGCACCAGAAAATCCGTCTGAAACACAGCCTTTCCTGCACAGTCGGCGTACAAGCTGCATGCATAGATGAGCAGATAGAAAGCTAGAACGAACCCAACTTAGTGAGGCGCTCCTCGAGCTCTACGTGCCTGTTCTATTTTAAGCCCAGTGTACGGACTTATGGCCCGGCACTGGAACAGAAGATCGATTCATTGCATCTAAAGAAGGAAGTGTCCAACACATAGCTCTCGCTCTAAGTAGCCATGCATCATTGCCACTTCTGTGTTAAAGAAGCCACGGATGGAGTCGTGTCACAGCGTAGCAGCTGCAAATGAGGCAGGCCGTCGGCACGTACACGTCCTAACCCCACATTAGCGCCGCCACTGCGTGCTGTCACCACTTTTTTTAGATGGAGATCGGCGCGAGGAAGCAGCGCGTCTGCATGTGTGATCGGAATCGTGTCGGCATTGAAAGGATGCACTGGTTGGCTAACGTATGCGTGCTGAATACACTGGCTGTACGGTAGCGTGGGCTGTGATGCAGAGAGGCAGAGTTTACACTACACTCGGCCAGTTGTTATTACATAAAATGCAGGGCTAGCTTACTATAGGGGATTTTGGCTAGGTCACAGAATCGAAATGCTGCGTTTGGACGTGAGCATTTTTCTCTTGCTAATTGTTGTGCAGTCAGATAAAGATAAGCCTTAGAAAGACGCCATAGTTGATCTTGTTCTGTACATTGCTACTTTCAAGTGGATGGTTTAGTGAGGAATCTGTCCGGGTCAGCCACACGCCCGGGGTAGGGTTAGGGTGAGGGGGATCTGAGGTTGTCTGTAGTCTCGCTGTCTCACTCCGGGACCCTGCACAAATGCCATCTACGTCTTTCACTGCCTGACAATGAACCCGTCTTGTAACATGGTAGGCTTTCCCTTTGCCTTTGCCTAAGCCAGGTCGTTAGTCTGTGCCAAGCGACTCACCAACCCTCTTCCAACATCTGGCTGCTTGTGTAGGTCAGACGCAGCCCCCCTCAGTCTTTCCACTGTTGAGGTTATGGTTTGTACAGCTGTAACTAAAATCTGGCAAATCTCTGGTGACAGTCTTAAGCAGCTTCTACTCTACAGCGGACGTTGAGAATAAAGACCACTGCGGAGTTGGCACAGTCCTAGGTCTCTACGTGCTTGACAGTGGATCACTGTTTAGTTCTGGCTTGCTTTTCATCTCTCCATCTCTGTCCCGTGCTGCTGGTGGAAAGCGACAGTTTTTGATATGGCCTCTATGGCTCACAGCCCAGGACGCCATGGTGTCAGGGGCGGAACAAGTGCTTGCAAAAAAAAAAAAAAAAGAAGAAAATGTTTTGCTTATTTACATCTTGACAGGGGAGTACACAGTCCCTTATTCTGTACAAAATGAAAGCACTAAAAGAAAAAAAACCCTTATGGCTTGACATCTCGGGCGTTTTAGAAAAGTTGGCATCTGCTTCTGGATTCTGATTTGTTGCTAAATTAAAAACAGGACTGCATTTTATCAGCTGGCCCGACCTGAAGTAAATTATTCTACTCCGAGCAGAGATTATTTCGTCACTATTTCAAGATTTCTGAAACTTTTATACTATTTGTCAAATCAGAAAAAGTCTAATCTCATTCCTGTGACCCTAATGTTGAAAGCATTACATCACACCACCATAAAGGGGCTTGCTCAAGGTGGCAAACCAACCACTGCTTTTGGAACTTGGGTGTATCTGAGTAACTATAGTTTGGAGGCCCTTTAACCAAGAGCCTCTTTCTGCTTTTGCCCCACAGTGGGCATTAAATATGGGTCTTAAACCACAAGCACTGTTTTGCCATCTTTATGATGCCTGCCATACCTGTCTCTGTAAGAAGCTCTGTACATGGCGTGGCATACTTCACGTACATATTTTTTTATGTATGTGGATTTCCGAATATCCAAAAAGTTGATGTATACAACCATGCAAGGGGTTGATGACATCCAATTTCAAATGGCATTGAACACTGTGTTGAACATTCGGCACTAAACCATCTCTTATGTTACCATACCTTCTGTTAGTCTCTTTATGTGTGACCGGTGTGCTTCATTTAGTGCATTTTGAAGTGATATATTTGTGCTGACTCACCAAAGAATAATGCGCAAACTCTCAACACTCATTCCTGTATTTTGGTGGATGGATACGAAGTACCGGCCCGGTGAAGTTAGTGTCAGTTACTGTTAATACACACATCTTTGTGAGGAACAGAGCTGTTTTATTGGTGGCACCAGGAGTATTCTTGCACATTTAATGACTACTCATGAATGAACCAACATAACTTACCTGTAATCAGGAGTTCATTCGCTCTGTATAAAACTCCCTGAGCAGGATCCTTTGGTACGTCTAAAGTTGCTCAAACAGTTTCATAATGACTTAGTGGGTATACCCTCAGTGCTGACAATAAAAAGACACGTCTTCTGTTTTAGACAGCGTGGGTGTTGGCAGGGAAATCTCTCCTGAGTTCCCTCTGTGATCAGACTAATCAGAGCCCGCTGCTCATGTTTATTGATGAGATAGTTTTGAATCACATTGCGAATGTGTCAGTGGACATATTGGGATCGTGCAATTGTTGTCCAAGGCCTGTCGTCGACACCTGCAAGTGTTCCGGCATTGCAATAGGATCAAAGGGAGTTGGTTTTATTTGCTTTTTCACACGACAGCTTACAAGGAACGGACGACACGATCCCAACCACCTTCACTGAACAACCCCCGATCAAAGTTTTGTGGGAAAAACTCAGAAGAGTCAGATTTGCAATCTGTGCATAGCAATGTTAAAAGGTAAAAAGACGTGTTGTTCTGAACTTAGAAAGGGCATGTTGCTTATAGGCAGAAAAAAGACGTCATTTACAAAGTGTAAAAGACAGGAAGACCTTTGATGTCTATAAATAACAATGAAAGACGAAAGAGCTGTGTTATTAGCAACGTAGAAAAGACATCTTATACAGCGTGGAAAAAACAGCTATGTAAAAAGTATCTATGGATGTATGAATGTGGTTGAAAAGCTATGGTGGTAAAGCTAATAGAGAAACAGCCATTTCAGGCAGAAAGTGTAAAAGACGCCTAAAGGATCGCTTCCACTGATGTCTGAAAATAAATAAACTAAATAAAGCTCTCCAACAATATAGAAAAAAGGCTTCTTGTGAAACAAAGCAAAAAAATATGTCTGCATTAGTAAATGTGGTAAAAAAGTTAAAGTGTTTAAGCTGTTTTATTAGCAACATAGGAAAAAAAAACATTGTGCATACGTAGGAAAACAATTCCTTCCGGGAAAGGCTGTTGCTGTTTAAGAGTGGTTGAAGAGTGGAATGTGAAAAACTGCCATTAACTGCAAAGTGAAGACATTTTGCTTATATAGAGGAAAATTCAGATTATGTTCAAACATCATGATGAAAAAAAAAAAAAGAAATGAAATGAACCTGGATAGACTCATCACAGAATCATTCAGAGGACCACTAATGTAATACTGTAGTTGGACTAATACAGGCATAGAAAGTTGCCTCTGGCTCTCAAAAAAGCTTCAATGGACAATTAATGACAACAAGAAAAATCTACCCTGTAGTTTGTGTTGAGCTTAAATCCTGACCGTATTTCCCAAACTTGTGTGTTTCAGAGAAGAGAAGCCGATTCAAGCGAGGACCGTGAACCTGGTAGGACAGAAGAAACCTCCACCGCAAAATGACGTCAGGTGAGTGGCAGAACCTCATCAGCTGGCCACTTTGTACCCACCCAGGTGATGCTTGGCTGTGAAATCCACTTTATACCTCAGGTGAATGGAACATGAGGCCGGTGCTGGGACGGTTTGGTATAAGTACATGCGCCTCTAGTTTTTGCTGAAGCTGCTGACAAAGATCCTCTGAAAGCTGCTCTTCTTTACCATCTGATTGGCTTCTCCTCCTCTGAGTACTTCCCTGTTCAAGTCGCTGTCTGTCATCTGTTAGACAGCAGCTACGGGGGCCCCTCTTGCTGAGTTGGACACGGTCAGTGTGGTGAATCTAGTGCTGGTCCTGCTGAGTCATCAACGCCAAGCCAATGCCTTCCTGTAAAGTAGCTGGGTTGAGATCTGGGCTTTCTGTAAGTTTTTCACGAAAGAACAGAAAGAGCTTTGGTCTAGTGTTGTCTTACTATGACTGGTATTCCTGGAAACTTGTTTCACATCCGGTCTTAGGGCTGTTCCAAAATTCTCTGAAGATCCGGTGAATGTTGGGTTGTAAACAGACTAAGTTAAGCGTAGTAGGCTGTTGAAAGAAACCACATCAAAGTATTGACGAGAGTGTATCTATGAACCTACAAAGCATTTTTATGTTCTACCTTCAGGTCATGGTTTAGTAATACTATATAACTGGTGAGTCACTGTGTTTCCATTAATGTTTTTTATGCACATTTTAAAGTATAACATTCGCAAAGGTTTTGCTTTCACTTGAGGTTTTTTTTTTTTTGTTTTTTTTTTGCTTTTCCGAAAAAAGTTAATGCACAAAACGGGAGATGGAAACACATTTGCGAAATAAGTTCTGATGTGCCGAATATTTTCCTCGCATGACTGATCAGCTGTTTCCGCTGACCTCCTGGATTTTCCTAACCTGACAACAGCCAGTTGTATGTCGCTCCGCCTAGCTCCACTCACATACATCTGGGACACCGCCGATAGAGAATGATTTCTCCAACCAATTTTATGGTCTGGCCAATCAGGACGCAGGGCTGGAGTTTCATAGATGTGACGTAGTGGAGACGCGACCATGACGTGAGACTGTTTTGATAGCAATGGCGGCTCGTCGAGGAAGCAAGCGTTAACATCGATGCTGCTATTTCTTCCTTGTTGTCCAATCTACCTAATATTGTTTCATTAAAAGAACATCAGAGAACGCCTCTGAAGGCTTTTGTTGGTGGAAACCATGTTTTCGCCCTTCTCCCGACCGGATTTGGCAAGTTTTGTTTTCCGGGGCGCGTCCGCGGACGCGCCCCGGAGCGGTTAGCGGTTAGCGCTAACTATGTTAGGAGGCCTATAGTCCTCAACGCGGTCGCCCCGGAATCGACTCCGACCCGCGGCGCTTTGCCGCCTGTCTTCCCCCCTCTTCCTGTCAGCTCACTGTCAATAAAACGCATGCCACTAGAGCCGCAAACACATTATTATTATTATTTTTTTTTTCTGCGTCGCTATCATCAGCGTCACGGGTTAGCTTCGGTGTGAGTGGTTGAAATAGCACGTCAATAAAGATGACAGACAAGTGGCTTATCCAATCATATGCAAGAATTTTTGATAAGGCCCAGCCTTCTGTAAAGGCAATTCCTATGGCGGTGTCCCAGATGTATGTGAGTGGAGCTAGGCGGAGCGACATACAGCTGGCTGTTGTCAGGTTAGGATTTTCCCATAATGCCCAAAAAACATGGCTGGAAGCAATGGCAGTGATTCTCCTGTCCCCGGACAGCATGTAACATCGCCAATTCTAAAACTTGCCCGATAGCAACACATTCCGGAAAACCTCTCAATTTTTCGCAATTTTTAGGTTGCTAGTTTGAAATATCTACTTCCTGTTTATTACAGCCATACGTAATGTCAATATCTGATGAAGTTACGCTTAGCATAACCTGGTTAATTAGCTCCAAGCCAGTAGATGGAAACACGCCTAATTCACATTTTCATTCTTTCTTCTTTTTTTGCCGACATTTAAAAAGTTTGTTCAAAATTCACATGACAATTGGATGGAAACATAGCAAACGAAGAAACATTTCCACTGTTTCTATCAACAATTTTTAAATTTTAAATGCTGGTAAGACCTGTGCCAGCTTTCTGTTCCTCACATACACATGAATAGTCGTTTTTATTTCACCGTTCCAACCATATTGATTGCCTGGGGATCTCAAAGATACCTTGTGATAAAAAAAAAAAAAAAAAAAACTGCTTATGCTTTCCACTACTTTTTAACCAGTGGTGCCTCCAGAAGTTTTCAAAAAGTTGACAAGAATGGGGTCACTGATCATTTTTGGCCGGCAAAGCAAAATCTAAAGGCCTTGACAGAATTTAAGGAGTTTTTTTTAATGTTGTCATTAGTAAACAAATAAAAAGTTCAAAAAATTTGAAGCTTGTCCATTCCTCTCTTTAATGCATGTAAATATATAGGGACTGTCTATGTATAAATATATAGAGACTGTCTATGTGAATTAGCTAAAAGCTAACAGTCGTAGCCTGCCTGTTTTGTGCTCAGTGTAGATCCTGTAAGAACACACAGCCGTGTGTCACGGCTAAATAGTGAGCCTGGAGCTGGTATTGATTTAAAGTTCACAATTAGAACCTAAGCTCAACTTTCCCGTTCATCTGTCAGCTTTCCTAATAACATTACACTTCAGCTTTGAGGTTAGCCTTCTCTGAAATAAAGCCTCCATCTTTGTTCCAATTAGTAGAGATGGATGCTCGATGTTTTGGTTAGAAGCAATTATTTATTAGGGAACCACTCAGTGATACTCTGTTCTTTACCACTGTGTGTGCACTCTTATGTTAACACAGTTTTTATATCAGTGGTCAAAAATAGAAACTTGATTTGCCAGAGATGCTTGACTCTGATCCTGTTGTTTTATCCTTTGATGCTGGTCTGTTTGAAGACTCCTGGCTCTTCCAGCTCATCTGTGAATTAAAATGCACGTATCTTTGCATTTTCTTGAAGTGACTCTTATAGTTATAAAGGAACCTTTTCTACTACTGAATAACAAAGGGTGATATTTGCTTACGAAAGCTTTCCTGAGAACATTTGCCATGTTGTTCCTCAAAATAAGTGACATTACAAACAGTTCACCAAACTGCAGCCTTCAGGTTATAGTGTTTGTGCATGAGATCTTGTGCTTATTAGTGTTATGTAGTGTCCTACACAATTACAAACATACCTGATAACGATGTGCAACAACCCTTTAAATGACTTTATCACCTTTTTCAACAGGAGGATAATGTCATCCTGAAAAATAATTTGAGAAAAAAAAACACGTTCGAGTTCTTTAATTTAGAGGTGGTCAACTTTCATAGCGGCTTTAAACAATTCTAGTTCAAAATGACAAAGACTAGAGATCATGCCTTTCAAGTTAGGCAGACGTGTGTTGATCTTTATAAGGCAGGAAACATAAAGATTTGAATCTGATATAATTAAAAAGTTCATTTCTTACAGTAATTCAATTAAAAAAATGGAAACTTATATAATAAGTACAGTGGGTGCACCCAGGCTGACATATTTAGAGTATTTTTGTCTGATAATTTTGATGATTATAGCTCACTCAGAAAGTTATTATATAGGACCAATACAAACAGATGTTTTATACACATATCTGTTATAGTATTTAAATAAAGCATTTGTTTTTGAGCAGTTGAGGCAGAAATTATTCACAACCCTGACAGATTTACATTGAAAATAATCTTTGGATTAAAAAAAAAAAAAAATCTTTTAATTTGACCAGCATGTTTCTTATCATTGGGAGTTTGCGATTTTTCCGGAAATTTCCCAAAGTTCCTTTTTGAATAACTGCGCAAGACCGTCTTTTTGCATGGCGTTGACCGTTTTCCCCAAATCCACTCTGGTTTTATTTCTTTTTTACTGAGGCCTTCCTCTTCTTCTCATAAACATGAACGCGGTTTGCGTCTTGCGACTCCCGGCCATGCTCAAAGTCTACGGTGAGAGCAGTGGAGCTACACTGAACGGCTAACCGCTAAGCTAATTGCTAACCTAGCCGCTAAGATAACCAGATACATAAACACTAGAAGTGCGCATGCACAGCCAGCAAGCGGAAACTAACAAGGAAAGACCACGGACACTAGCGTTACGTGAGCGCGTCAGAATGTTTGGCATGTGGGACAACCAATATATAAGGTGAAACCCCCAGAACTTGAGGGACAGAGGGGGGTGAGAGAACAGGACCAAAACTCTGACAAATCTCTGCCCTTCGGACCGAACGGCCGAAATTGGTTAGAGTTTTAACAGGGCTGCAGCTTCCACAGAGAACAATTCTAACCTCTTTTTTGTGATTAAATAATGTATTAAATGCTTTCAGGATGGAAGGACGATTCACAAAAAGTGTTTCTGAACAGGATTACCACCTATAGCTTTAATGTTTCGGTGTCACCCAGCTAGAATGGTTTTAACCATGAGAGATCTGGTATTAACAGCTCATAATTCAAATTCAAAGGAATTACATGCTATATCTACTCAATCTATTTATGTTTCTTCAGTGTCATTTTAGAAGGTGATGGCTGTAGTGGTCTGTTTCACAGACATTGTTGAATATTTGGCTCACTTTGCAAAAAAAGTAGAAAAATATCATGAAATGAATTGATCGTTTGTTGCATGAGCTGTACTAGTGTGCAAAGATATAGTTGGCATGTCAGTTGTTTGAAGTTAAGCTGGTTCAGAGCTATGTCTGAAGAACGAGAGCCTGACAAACTCGCTCCCAAGCTAACAGCTTTGCAGTTGTCGCCACTGTGTGAAACTCCTACTTTAGAGCTTGCAAGAAGACACAGGTCTTTGTCTATCACACGGAGATAGTTTGTCTTCAGGAGGGAGGATGTTGGACAAGCCAGCCCGGTCCAGCAACTACTGTATGTGGGATAGTGGTTACCATGAAATACAGCGGCACAAAGCACCAGTTTCATCTTCTCAGAACAAACCACTGGAATGAGCAGGGACAATGTTACTGTTTGCAGACAATCCACTCTCCAGACTAACACACAGGCGAGGTTAAAAGAAACAGAGAAATGCAATAATAACTTGTATAATACACAGAGATTTGATGTTATTCACAGCATGACAGTTTGATGTTATGTTTGAAATGGGGTAGGAAGAAGCATTATCTTTTTAAATCCTTCGCCAGTACCTCAAAATCAAAACTGTCCTTGTCTCAACATGTCGATGGATCCGTCGTAGCCCCTGGGCTTTATGCTTGTGTTGAAACATTCAGTGTTCAGCGACAAAATAGGTTCACTATGAAGTTACAAGTTGCTAGTTATATTATTTTTCTACACATACATACAATGAATGCACACACTGTAAATAAAACAGTGTACACATACATACCATACAACAGATGTGAAGACATGACCATGAATAAGTCAGGCCCTCCTCAAAGAAATGCAGTTTTAGTGAAATATCTTTAAATCTTTTTTGTTTTAACCCTGGGTGTCTCTCTGCACTGAGACCTTTCCACAGTTTCACTGCTCAGATAGTAAGACAAAAAATGTCATGGCTGAGATTCTTAAGATTAGGTTTACTTCTGAAATCATGGCCTCCATCTCTGTCTGAAAACAGTTTCTGTATATTTACTGGCTGTGTCTTACTTTCTACAACATTCGTGCACTTTTGTGTTTGACCAGATCTACAAACTTAGCATATTTGCGTGTTCACTATAGCCAGCATCATAATTCATTCTTATGGCTCTTTTCTGTAGTTTCTATAATGGTGTTGTCTGTTTTATATATTGCTCCTAACTTCTACACCGTACTCTTGATGTGTTATGTAAAGTAACACAATATTATTGACTGTGCTGTTTTTTTTTCCCTTTTCATTCCTATGAGTGGTATCGTTGAAGCTTTGATCCAACAAGAACTGCTTTTAGATGAGATTTTTTTTAAAATCAATCAAATAGTCTGCTTGCTAAATTTAAAATCTGACAGGTAAACACATCAAAATCTGGAAACACATCAAAATCTGGAAATAAAGTTTTTTTCTTTCATAATTTCACCAGAGTTTACTATAAAACAGTTGAATCGCCCAAACAGATTGGTTACATAGTTTTCTATCTAACGAAACCCAGCAGATGACATTGAGTCATTGCCTTGCAACATTCACTCCTCCTGGATGAGTGTGTAGCCAAAGTGGACAGTCGCTTGCATTGTGTTGTTGATTCTACAGCAATCCCTCATACCGAACATGCATGTGGCGACAGTAGAGAGGAAAACTCCAGCAGAACCGGGCTCATTGTGAATGGCCATCTGCCAAGTCGGCAGAGCAGAGACACAAAGAGAGCTCAGAAGCACTTATCTAGGAGTACTTTCTATGTTAGAGAAAAGAAAAAGGGTAATGGCAGTATTAGCTCCAATCGGTAGCTTCAGCCCGGAAAGAAACACTGTGAAGCAAGTAAGCCCTACGCCACTTTTCAGGTGTAGAGGATGAAAGAGAGCACTTATAGTAAGTCCTAGTAAAAGCTCAGCCAGTAGCTATGTCTATGAATTAACCAGGGCTAAAACACTAAAAGACAGAGGCAACTGTATCATCTATATGAGAACACGCAGTTGTTGTCAGCAGAAGTTTAGGCGTTGCCTCCCTCCAGAATGTTATCACAGCAAAACAGAACACCAGGCCAGATGTAGCTACTACGAGAAAAAAAGGAGACACCATAAAGTTAAAAGCTGAAATAACAGCAAACAATACAAAATTGGAGAGTAGTAGGAAAATGTAGCAGAGTGAGGGAAAGTGTTCTTTATGTCCTACAGCAGGCTAAGCCTATAGCAGCATAACTACAGAGATAGCATGGGATAATTTAAACCCCTTTAACTATAAGCTTTCAGTCATATGTAGTGCCTTTTCATATTTCTTATAAGCACATCAGGAAGAGATCAAGTACTTATATTTTCTTCACTATATGTTGCATCTCACCGCGTATTACTCAAGGTCTGGTAATGATTCACAGGTGAGCTTCCTAATGTGTAAGAGATAATGTTGGAAGCAAAATCCTGGATGCCAATAGTCCTTTTCTGCCAAGCGTTTGTCCAGCTGATCGGCACAGTACAGACAGAAGCAGAGCTCTTTTGATCTGTTGACTAAGCCGTTGGTAGCCCAAGAGGACCATGAGAGAACACGGCTTATTTTAAACTTCACCCCTCTGTACTTTTCGGACTTAATCTCAGTGGGTTTAAACTTTTAATAGGAGCAAAACTTCTAGAAGTTTGTCAGTGTGTAGGAGAGCGTGCGTTACTTTAGCCGCGGCCAATCTCCATACAAAGGCTTTGAAAGACATATTTTAATTGACTGACTGCAGTCTTAATAATTACCCTGTTTATATCAAAGGAGCTTTTCTGAAATTTTTTGAAGCTCAAACAATATAAGCCACTGCATTCAGAAACAAAACAAAAAAAAATCCTTTTAGCAGGATGTTGACAATCCTGCTCTGGTTATGTCTAAAGAACATTGCAGCAACCCTGATGATCAGTTAACATGTCCTCCTTCCTTCTGAGCTCATGTAAGGGCAGCGTGGTTGTACTGCGGCGGAAGGTTCAACAAACGTGATTTGCCAGGTGTCTCCTGATAGCAGGGTACCATGGCGACGGCCCAGCGGCCCTGTAGTAACCTCGGCGAGCCTTGGGATTGGCGAGGAGTCACTTCCTCCCTTCCTTCAGGAATTGGCTGCGATCCTGGCCTTCCCACGAGTTTCGGCTCCAGCTGGTATCTGGAAGACACTTGACCAAACTCTCCGTTTGTACTTCTAAAGGGTTTGAGTTCCATCGTTGGTTACTGGAAAATATACAAATTAGGTTTTGCATATTGTAATTTTTTTTTTATGCCAGCATTTTCCTACTGAGGAGAACGCAATAGCTTTGATTCTAAATTATATTGTCACCTAAATATACATTCATTTAAGCATTGTTGTCTTTCAGCTATAACCTTATCCACAGAATCTGCAGGCGGGTTTGTTCACATTACTGAATTACACTTAAAATTCCACCTGCAATCTCATCACACTGTCGTAAGCTGTATGCAACGAAATTTCATTCTGTGTGCACTCTGTACATACAAAATGACAATAAAGTTGTCTAAGTCTAAGTAAAATGTTGCGTGTTATCTGTGAGAAGCAGGGGATTGTTTATACAACCCAACTGCTCCTGGGAGGTTGGACCTTGGATGATCCTACTTTGTGCCTTCCAGATGAAGCAGTCTGTCGCTGAAGGAGCTTTCCAGTGAGGTTATCATGTCCTGCATGGGGGTGAAAGATGCCCACCTTTGATGATGATGTCTTGGCCGGCAGCCACCTGTCAGCTCCCACTGCTCTGGGTCAATGAGGCGTCCCAGGAGACAACTGGACTCCTAGATCAGTTTGCCACCTTTCTTCCTCTCAGCAGCCCAGATGGGCTTTGTGATTTTTATGCGTGAGAAATGCCATGTTTGCGTGTGAAAGGCCATGTGTTGCGTGTAAGCGTGTGAAGTCAGTGAAATGCGTGTCACACAGTCAATGCGTGAGAGTTGAGAGCCCGGGTTATGTATCTGGTTAGCTTAGCGGCTAGGTTAGCAATTAGCTTAGCGGTTAGCCGTTCAGTGTAGCTCCACTGCTCTCACCGTAGACTTTGAGCATGGCCGGGAGTCACAAGACGCGAACCGCGTTCATGTTTATGAGAAGGAGAGGAAGGCCTCAGTAAAAAAGAAATAAGACCAGAGTGGATTTGGAGAAAAAAATTCACATGATCCCCCTGAAGAGCGGCAGAGTGTGGCAAGACGGTCTTGTAAAAACAATTAAAAACCTAAATGTGACAAAATAAGACTATAAAGGGAATCCCCCAAAAAATCTAACCTCACTGGATAAAAAGCCACAGTGAGTACAAATGTGTTTTAAGAGACTTAAAAACGCCAAAAGTTGAAGCCACAAACACATGAAAAAACAACAAATGCAACAAATGCTGCAAATACCAAAAAGTAAAAAAAAAAAAAAAAGCGGAAGTGCGCCAGGCCACTAGGGGGAGTCGACCACCAAGTCCGGAGTGACCAGATCCCCAATAAAGACAAGTGCACTAATATTATTCATATAAATATGCTGATGTTCTATAGTATTGTAGAAGATTACGGCCACAGGTTTTAAAAAGACATGAACAAAATGTGCCGTTCATTTCTCCCTCTAACTTTCTTCTAGGCATCACGTAAATCTCTTTACTGTGGATCTTGTCCATATTTATTCAGATTTGCGTCATCAAATACATATCTGGACTAGCTTTCGCTGCAGTGGCTCAGGAGAGGCCCAGAAACAAATCAGCAGCATCATTTTGTGTGTAAAACCAAAAAATTGGAACCAAACTAACCCTCATAAAGGTAGAAATGAAAAATGTGTATAAAAAATATACATTATGTCAACTGATCCTATGAATTGTAAACATATTACATATTGCCCATTGTGATGTAATTGAAGCTAGATATAATGCTTGCAAATACACCACATGAAGTCTCTTAATGGACATAATGAACTTATCAGCTTCTCGAAAGATTGGCCCATTTCGCTTGGATGCATTTTCACCACTTCCGATCATAGCTTAAAAGAATCTACGCTGGAAATCTGGGAGTAGTAGTCCCAGAATGTAATCCCTCACACCGCTCAGTTCCTCCTAATGAAACTGGAACAGAGGCCAGACACGGCCCGCCCATGTTTTCCAGCCCAGCGAGATAACTGATGCCCTAACATATGAGATAATAAATTGCATGTCAGTATCACAGACAGTACAGAATTAGTTTTAGTTTAAATTGTAGTGAGTGGGTACACTGTACTCTGTAAAAGCGTGGGTACATGGTAATTAATGTGTGAACACGCACTACCTGTGAAAATTTCATTTGTTTGTGCGGGGGTATATTCGGGCCCATGTATGTGCATATACATGCTGTGTCTATGTGTGTTTGCATGGCGTTGCCAGGCCATATGGAGCGCTGTCTGGGGAGCACACTACCCACTTAGCTCTGCTGTTGGCTCTGGTGCTCTCTCCATCTGTCCGTTCCTTCTCTCTCCTATCTCTTCTTCCATCGCCTCTTCTTTTATTTCCATTTCTTACAGCTCGGCTGCTTTTTCACTCTAGCTCGCCCTCACCTGTCAACATCCTGCTTCCCGTTTTCTGTTTGATCACAACTGCCCGTGTTTGTATGTTAACATTCAAGCATTAGTGACAGAGTCAAGTCTCTCCTTATCGTTCTTTTTGGATGTCTTGTTGCGATCCGGTACTCCCGTGCATTTTGAGCATCACCGACGTGCAGATCTGCTCCAGCACATTTCATTGGGCCCTAGGCAGCTGCTGGTCTATTTATATAAGGGCCAGATTGGGAGTTTGGGAACAATACTTACTTAAAAGCCTTAGTTGGGGGACCCGTTGTTGTCTCATCAACAACAAACCTCTAAGGTTACCTCATAACTGTGAATATCAAACTTTTTAGACTGACTCCTGCATTCAAGGAATAAACATTTTCAGGCCCCTCCTTGACCAAACAAGACAAAATCATGCGGGAAGTTGGATTTTCATTAAAAGGAGTAGTAGTGATTCTTTTGTTTACCATTTCATACATGTTCCAACTCTCACCTGGACATACACCTAAGATATGGATCATGGCTGATCTTAGCCTCAAAGATAAGGGGATAAGGTTGGTGTAAAGTTGCTTCTTCTGCTTATCAAAAGTAGTCACTTTTGATAAGCAGAAGGATGCCTCCTTGGCGACTCCCTTTGGATATTTTCTACATTTCTCCTATCGTTAGACGGAAGAATCAGAACTCGCTTGCTGGGGAGATGTCTGGGTTTCTGTCTTGTACTTTTACTTCCGCGACCTGACATTGGATAATCAGAATACAAAAATGGATAGATAGGTGGATGGATTTTCTTGTTTTAGTACCAAAAAAAAGTCCTTTAGTACAAGCTTTTTAAAAGTAGAGGACGATTACATAGGAACAACACGTTGCCAAAACAAACTGGACTGCTCCATTTGCTCTAACCTAGTCAGAAATGGCAATAAAATAATGAATGCAAACATGTTTTAGGAAGCATGAAGGTCATTTGGCTAATACATTTGTAAAGTTCAAACACGATTTTATTCCCTAAACCAGTTTAATTGTTTGAAGTGTCGCAAAAGGACTGCTACCTGTTGGTCAAGGGGCGAGAGGCAGAGTATGACAGCTCAGCATTTCGCCACGCTGTCCCGTCACCATGGAAGCATTAAATTGCGATTGTGGAAATAAGAAATAAGTTCAGGTTGCAAAACTGAGAAAGTAAACATTAATATAACTCAAAATATTTTCATGACCTAAAATAAAACATACAAATGTACAAAGACTACTGACGACTACTCGACTTCTAACAGATTTCACGTAAAATATTACTGAAATGTCATTTTGAACTAGTTTGATAAATTTCTGTGTTATTGTTGCATATTTCGTGTAATTAACTCACATTTTTCTCACTACTCAGGTGTAAATGTGGATCAGTGGGTAGAGTAGTGGTCTTATCTGTGTGATGCACTGAACCCCAGGGCACATACTGATCTGCGTGTCGGTGTAGGAATGTTTGTGCGTTGGGTGGGGGGGGGGGGTGTGATCAGGTGATTGAGGGTCCTACAGACACAGGTGACTGCTACATCAATGCGGCCTGCTTACCACTGCTGCTTTGAGGCTGGATCGAGTTTGGATTCAATAAAGTCAGTGAGGATTCAGTCTTGAGGTATCTGTTTTGTAGAGCATAACTGCCCTATAACTGCCCTGGCGCCTGTTGGCAACTACTGTTTCTATGTGGTTTACCTGAAATGTTGTGTCAGGACACATGAATAAAGAAAAGAAGTATGATTGTGATAGTGGCTATAGTGTGAAGCGCTTTAAACGGTCTAGAAAAGCATTGTATGAATTCAGAATTTACCTTTCTGTTTAGTTTTTATTTTCCATCTTTACAACGTCCGACCTACTCTTAATCCTTGGGATCTTTTCTCAGATACAAACATAAAAGGCAGTGAAAAGTCCATCCAGCTGGAAAATTGTATTTTTGGGCAGTTGAGCCGAGTCCTTGGCGACTGCGATACTGCAAACACTGGAACTACAATAACTATAACTATTCAATTTATCGTGCAGCTCTGAATTTAACTGAACTACCATCTAGACTGATTTTGAGGAAATTCAAAATAAAATCTTGGTTTGCTAGAGGAAAACTGCAAGTGTTCAACTTTACAGCATTGCTAATTAACAGTGCTACATATAGGTTTTCTTTAACATTGACAAGAAAACAACACAGGGACGGTCTTTGCAGGTTTTTCGAAAAGGTTTTTCTGTGAGCTTAAACGTGTGTTTTGCTAAACTCAACTAACCTGATTCTCGCCAGATGGATTTCGTTCCGCAGAGCTCCTCGCATCCATTTGGGATTTCTCCTTTGGAGATGTATTTCAGAAGGAGGGGCCTTATTAAAAATCCTTGCATATGACTGGATAAACCACTTGTATGTATTCTTTACTGATGTGTTGCTTCAATCACTCACATCAAAACCAACCCATGACGCTGACGATAGTGACGGCAAACCCGGTTGGGCGAAGGGCGAAACCATCGTTTCCACTAACAAAAGCCTTCAAAGCCGTTCTCTGATGTTCTTTTAAAGAATTTATATTCTGTAGATTGGACAACACAACAAATAGCAGCATCAATGTTACCGCTTGCTTCCTCATTGCGAGCCGCCATTGTTGTCTGAATCCAAACAGTCGCTCCTCTGACACATCACATCTATGAAAATCCCGCCCGGCGATCCTGATTGGCTCATCCATTTTATGTGGTATTGAAATCCCTCCCAATGGCAGCGATTCCAGATGGATGTGTGGAGCCGTGTGGACATGTGTGGAGCTCGGCGCAACTACATCCATCTGGCGAGAGTCAGGCTAAAACTGGACATCTTTTGGAGTAAATGTTCATCAAGTGCAGAGAAAGTCGATCCAATTGGTCATGTGTTATTGATATACAAACTGCAGTTCGGATATAGCACCCCACCAACTATTGCATTCAAGCAGTCCTTGTTGTTGCGATTTCACGATCATTGATATAGACCAATTCACGCGTGACGTCATGAGCAACATCCGGGTCACGCTGGTAGGCGAAAACAGTACTGTTTTCGCCTACCAGCGTGACAAAACGGGTGATTTACTTTTAGTTAGTTTATTTTTGGAATCTAAACAATGCCTACGACTTGTGCTCCCGGTTGCACACAGAGGCATTCCAAATCGTCGGATGTACGTTTCTTTCGTTTACCGATGGACGAAGAAAGACGAAAGAAATGGATAATTTCAATGAAAAGGACGCATGCAGACAATCCCAATCGACTGTGGGAGCCATCATACCATGACAGAATTTGCAGTCTACACTTCATCTCTGGTAAATACAGCTTAATTTTGCACTAGTCATTGTTCTACTTAAATAATTATCTAAATAAAAATTAGGATATATACTTAAGTCAAGACGTAAATGTTCATTTCGTAATAATATACGTACATGTACAATGTAGGGGAAACAATATTGATTGAATAAATATATGGAAACATTTTTTGTTGAATTACCCAGCTTTACATGTACAATGTGCAGCTACAACGTATCCCTGCTTCTTGTTCAGGCACACCCATGGCTCATGTGGCTTGTCATTGGCCCATTGGGATGGGGATACCTTGGCTTTCCCAAAGCACACAGCCATGTCCTTCTCCAGTATGTTACACAAACATGTCTGAACATGTCCCGATATGAAATAGTTGTAGCCGTCAAGTGATTTCATGGCTTTCATGCTCTCTCGTGTGCACTGGCCTGGCGTGTTGATAAGGTAGCTGTATATGTTGCCGTACGGCACACTTGGCCAGCATTTCACAGACTCGCTCCGTCCCTTCAGGCTTTTTTTGTATGGATCTGGCAATCTGATACCATCAACCATCAACTTACTCTTATAACGATCTTGTGATACGTTATCTAAAGAACAAAAATACGTCGAGAACTCGTCGCTTCCTTTCTTTTCGTCTGCCATTGTGTTCGCCTTTTGCCTACCAGTCAGGTGCGCATGCGCGAAAAACCCGAATCAAAACAATAACAATGAATTGGTCTATTGTGATGACTGCAGTTCGGTAGATTCTGCAGCTTCATTTAGTCATCCAGAATTTCAAGGAGGTGTGCAGACCTGAAACCTGTGGCCGTTGTATCGCGTCAGCGTGGACGATGGTCTAGCAGCATTCTGACATGTCCTTGCGGAGAAGATCTGTGGGCAGAGCTGGGAAGGTATGCGACTGAGGTGACCTACACACGTTTTGTAATCCTAACCGATCAAAAAGAAAGTTGCATCACGGATGTCCTCCCAACAGGTGTGGGTCATAAGATTGTTACGTCTGGAAAAAAGAAGAATAAATGAGACAGACCGAAATTGCTATCTGATCACTTTTAAAACATTTAATAAATAAATGTTTTTTTTTTTGACAACAGTAACATCTACATCTACACACTTCCTGACGTTAGGGTGAGCGTGGCTTCAAAAGAGAGTGGTGGAGGGAAAGAGAGAGAGAGAGAGAGGGAGAGAGAGGAGTGAGAAATGGAGAGAAAAGGCGAGGATGAGCAGCGAGTGGGTGGAAAGGCAGTCAGAGATGTATACTGAGAGGAAGGGGGAGGTGAGAAGAGTAGAGGGAGAAATGAGGAGAAAAGCAAAGTCTGCATGACAGAGATGGTTAGCTAAGAAGCATACACTTGCGCTATTGTGTACGAAATTACTGCTGTCAGTTTCGGCATGAGTCATCACGTTCCTTTTCTAATGGGGTTCCCCCGAATCCTGCATGTGCTCCTCTTCAGTGGCTTTCTACGGGAAACGCTTGCAGCACTGTAAATCTCCTCTCCGGTACCCTGGTTCTCCCATCAGTCAGAGCATGATATAGAAGGAAGAGGTAGCACTGGGGGACGGAGGCAGAGAGTACACCCCGGCAGTAAGCCTCACGGGGTCCTCTGACGAAAGGCACGGGGGAGAAACAGCAGCGCTTTGGCACACCGACAGAAAACTATCGAGTGAGAGATGCTACACGTCCACGCACCCATAAGGTGAGCAGCCAGGCCACATCGCAGCGCATACATGTACAAATGGAGAGGAAAGCAAGCAGTAGAGAGAAAAAAAACAACATTTGTTCTAGCTTTGGTTATCTTGTCAGAGAGAGCATTAATCCAATGATCTGTGTCCAAATAAGTGTTTGAGTTTCATTATACTGGAGCTGTGCATCAATACACATAAAATATAAGCCAGTTACTGAATACTCAAATTAATTCAGATCCTAAATAGTGTTTTTGACATATAATTCATTTCATTCAATTCAGTTTATTTATTTGGTGCCAAATTACAGCAAATTTCATCTAAAGGCACTTTATAAGATAAACAGATCCAATTCATGCGCAGAAATATATAGTCAGATCAGTCCAATCTAATTATACAGGCAGTTTGATCCCAGTTATAATGCAATGGTGTCAAATTCAATTTTAAATCCCACTTGATAAAAAGTTGTCTGTCTAAGGAAGCCCAGTCATTGCACTGAGTCATTGACTTTGCAGCAATCCCTCCAACTGAGGAAGCAGGTGGCGGATGCGGGCGGTTGTTTGCACTGAGTTGTTAATTTAAGATGAGGTAGGTACATTTCAGTGGAACACCACAAAACATGTAATAATAATAAAAAAATTGAGGTCTTTACACCTCAGTTTTCTATTTTTGTAAATCTCTGTGTTGCCACCAGAAGGGCTGTGGCCTCTGTGGTCTATTTACCTTTTTTAATAGCCTCAAAGGCCTTTTGTGCTTCTTCCTAATTCATTATTAAACCACATGCCTTCAAAAACGGGGATAATTGGTTAGACAGGACCTGAAGCCTGGTGTCAGACGGGAACCCACACCGCAACTCAGGAAACGGGAACCCATGCAGCTGCTTAGGATATTTAATATCATGGAGAGACCCTGGGTGCTTGGAGTCATGATAAGGTCTTAGGTGCAGAGACTGTTGAAAAAGCTCACGACAGACCTCAGGGACTGCAGGCAATGCTGCTTTGGTACCCACATCGAAGGATTCAGGAACGTGGACTGGAGGCAGGTCCACCTGGACTCCCTACTTGCTGAGCTCAGGAATGTGAATTCCTGAGGAAGCCTCAGAATCTGAGGCATCCTCCGGACCCCCAATCAAAAGAACAGGTCCTCCGGAAGAAAACAGAGAAATCTGAATGGCTTGTAAAATATGACGCAAAAAATATAAATAAAGCTTTGCAGCAACTTGACAGACTACATTCAAATTTTCTTCATTCCTAGAGACTCCAAATACAGGCCAAAAAAATGGATTTTGCATAATATGTCCACTTGAATGTTGAACATGGAAAAAAAAAACTTTCTAAATGCTCTTTTATGTGTACCTGCAAATAAAATAAAGGTTTCATTAACCTCTAACTTTGTTGTCAAAATACAGCGTTCAGTGTAGAACAATCCACTTCAGGCTGGATAAGGGAAGATAGTTTGGAAATGTAACTGCATATGATACGATTTAGTCAATATCACTTTAAAATATCATAGCTTTTAGTACTAAATGCTAATCATCCAACAGTAGACATGCATATAAGCAATGGGAATCACATCTGGAGTCTAACTGTCAGGTTAACCACCCCCTGACTGCATAACGCCCTGGGAGGTGAGCCCTTTATAAAAAAAAAAAACAGTTTAGTTTGTTTGGATTAGAAAGATTTAATTCCATTCCACACCATCAGACAGAGCAAGTTGTGGTGTGTTTAATGACCAGAACGAAACTGGACCACCCCAATGTTAAGCACTGACTGAGGCTAATTGTCATGAACCAGAGACAGAGTGACCCAGTATTCAACCAGACAAGCAGAGGTTAGGTTAAAGATAATTTATTAACAAAATGCAAAAGCCAAAAACGGGGATCAAGACAAAAATGGGAAGACTGCATCCAATAACCAAAAATAACAAAAAGGCAGTCACAGACAAAACTATATGCAAAAACAGGGGACAGGCTAACTCAAATATCCAGAGGAAAACAGAGAGCATTGAAAGCTGAAATTGACTCACCAACTGGGCACAGAAAAAACAAACAATGATGTGGCAGATTGCAGGGGGCAGAGGCAGGTATAAGTAAGGGAGTGATCAGGTGAATGGAGTGAAACTAATTACTGACATGGGTGGAGCTAATCGGGAACAGGGAAGTGCTTGGGGGTAAACTGAAGCCGATTGGATGGTGACTGGTGAAGGGGAGTGACAGGAAGACAAAAGAATGCTGGCAGGTGAACTGAACTTAGACTGGTGACAGAAATGGTCTGAGCAGGCCGGATAAACTTATAACCTAAAACAAAATCAAACACTAAGATAGAACCAAAAATAGAAATTGAACTTAAGGCAGGAGAGTGAAGTAATTGATCAAATACAAACAAAAACCATAACCAAACCCAAATCATGACACTAATTTTGTTGAGTTGTAGTTGACAGGCCTGCTTTATTGTCCTGGTCTTATTGCTAGGTTTATTATTCCGAAAAACTAAATAAGGAATAAGGAAGGGATGAGACAGAGGCATGTAATATGGAAAGCTAAAATCCATTAATACCTTAATTTTGTTACTCTGGACAGTTTTAGAAAATAGTTGTTTTTTTAAATTAGTATTTAGTTTACACTAAATATAGTGTTATCAATTTGTTTGCAACACATATTTCAAGGTCTACTGTCCATGCTTTCAAAAGCATGTTTGATATGTTCTTTTTTTTTTCCTTTTTCAACCCTTATGATGATTGGAAATGCTTAGTAAGGTTATCAAAATTACTGCATGAACAGAGTGTTGCCTTGTAATTCTGAATGCCTCCTACTTATTTTGCTTGAGATTCAGCGTAAAGCTCAAATTCCTCTGATTTTGTCTTCTCTGGACAAAACAGGAGACCAGAGCAGGGTGCGCTTTTATCAATAACTGTCCGGTATGGGAGAAGTTTTCATAATAATCTGAGTCATCAAAGATTTCTATCAGCCTGCAGAGGCGACAGACTGTTTTCTGCAAATAATGAGGTGCTAAAAAGAGTTGAGGAGGCTCTCCATTGCATTTCTACAAACACCTTTTCGGTACGCACACACAGCTGCTGCAGACCAGATCCCTGTTTCTAATTCTGGCTCATATTTTACCTTCCATTCAATTTCACAGACAGCACGAGAGGGAGGAAACTTTTTTAATACTCGTCTATTATGGGACACTCAGCGAGTGGCAATCAATCTCCAAGATGACTTGTCCGCATTAGGTGTTCCTGCGTATGTATGTGTGCGTGCTAGATTGGAAATAGGAGTAAAATGAGGTTGCGGGAAGAAACATACAATGCTGACACCCTGATAAGTTTTAAAATTGGACGTGGCGAAGTCTGTGGTGGGGTCAAAAGTGAACTTGCTGCTGGAGAACTAATGAGACAGAAAAAGTTGGTGTTCCGAATTTCTTAATGGCTGCGAGGTGATTTTCTCTGACACCGGCTCATTGTTATTTGATTCATGTCTGCCCGCTTTTTTGAATATCGATCCCGGAACTGGAGGAGTGACTCATACTCGGCCAAAGAGGCCTGAGTCACCACAGGGAAAGAGAGGAAGCTGGCTCCTGTTCCCAACCTGCTGCCGCTCTGCTTTATGAATGCCTGGGACCGGAAGAGGCCTCGCCAACATTTGGCCCTTAAACAACAACGACGCTCAAGGACTTTAGGACTCAGCTATTTTATCTGCCTTATTTTTAGACCCATTAACTGTCACATCAAGTCAGGGGGATCTTTAATGTTTTGGCGGTGTTTTAAGCATAAGTGCACACTTTAATTCAGGAGGCAAGCTGTGGTGGAGGAGGGTCCAAAGCTATTTTGGGAGATTGGAGAACAAATTAATTGTGAGCCTCTTAGAAAGTGGGGAGATGGAGTGGACACACAGTAATGATTATTGGCTCCAACTAACAGCGTCTTCATTAAAACGGAAAATTCACCTAATATTGTTTTGCCATAAGTGAAATGTATCCTGTGCTGTATGAAGACGCATCACTGCAAATTGATTGACCTAAGAAACGACTGACAAAGTAAGTCCAAATTCAGTTATTGTGGATTTGTTTTCAGCTGTACATAAATCTAGATTTGGGCTTTTCATTATCAGGTAATTTGGTCTAAAGTCTTTACTTCCCCTGGGGTTGTCAAAATGACATCTTTAGCTTTTAAAACTATTGAATTATAGTCAATAAATGTGGTCTCTGTGTTCTCTGTGCTCTAACCGAATAAAAACCCCTAAAGGATGCCTCAAATCAACTGCTGATCAAATGTATCTATTGGCTGATCTTAAATCATCTCAGGAAAAAATCGATTGATTCATTGCTACTGGATCCTTTCAAAATCGAAGTAGAACACTCAGCTGAAGATTATAAATGTAAAATATGGACACATTCGAAGACCAGTCGGGTCAGTTTGACCTAGTTTTCCAATATTAATTTACTGTTCAATTGTCTGTATCAGATCAGACACATCCATCCATCCATCCATCCATCCATCCATCCATCCATCCATCCATCCATCCATCCATCCATCCATCCATCCATCCATCCATCCATCCATCCATCCATCCATCCATCCATCCAACCATCCATCCATCCATCCATCCATCCATCCATCCATCCATCCATCCATCCATCCATCCATCCATCCATCCATGCATTAAAGTAATATTTTATTTTTACTAAAGGGTTTCCAATATTTATGTATTGGAATTGCTTATTCTCATTTAGTGTTTTATTGCAGTCAGTTGTGCCTGTTTGCTGTTATTTCATCCACCTTCAGGGAATACCTGACTGATGACTGTCGGGATTTTTTCCATGTAGCGTTTTTAAGCTTCTCAAAAACAGTCTCTGGTTTCCGAAAGCCACCAAGAATGAAATCATAACCACTACTGCTGATGTCAGTGAAAAGTGTGTTTGTACTGTAAGGTTGACATGTTGATTTAGCTCAGCTCTCACTACAGCTAACACACGCAGTGTTCATCTGATCCCGTCTGGTGAGCGGGCGACTCGGTCAGTGACCTACATAAACGCTCCTTTCTGCACCTCCATCCAGCTGTGATCACCAGCTGAAGTAAAAAGAAGAACCCATATGCCAAAGTTGCATCGCAATCGCTCCTGCTTTCTGTTGTATTTTTACAAATGTCAGAAACTGTACCTTGCAGAATTGTAGAATTGTTCATAAATGTGGATCTTGCTCAAATTTTATCACATTTTAAGTTGATTCAAGTCATGTTTTTTTGTAGCACATTTCAGAAGCAAGGCGGTTCAAAGTGCTTCACATGATGAAAACATAAAAACATCATAAACACACTGAAACCATCACTGGTTGTGAGACCTGTACCAAACATTAAATTGTATCAGGTGAAAACATCAATACACATAAAATATGTAGGTCAGTGTTCCTGTTACTATGAGCTGAAAGCAGCTCTGAACAGACGGTTTTCAGTCCGATTTAAAGGAACTCTTGTTTCGGCCGATTTGCAGTTTTCTGGAAGTTTGATCCAGATTTGTGGAGAATAGGAACTAAATGCTGCTTCTCCATGTTTGGTTCTGGTTCTGGTTGCAGAGAAGATCCAGAACCAGAAGACCTGAGTGGTCTGGAGGTTTGATGCAGCAACAACAGAACTTTACTGTATTTGGTGCTAAGCCGTTCAGTGATTTATAAACTAACAGAAGTATTTTAAAGTCAATTCTAAACTACAGGGAGTCGGTGGAAGGACTTTAGAACCGGGTCGATGTTCTCTAGCTTCCTGGTTTTAGTGAGAACACGAGCAGCATCGTTCTGGATCAGCTGCTGGTGTCTGATTGATTTTTTTGGGCAGACCTGTGAAAACACTGTTGCAGTAATAAGTGCGACTAAAGATAAACACATGGATTAGTTTCTCTAGATCTCATTGGGATATCAGTCCTTTAATCCTGGAAATGTTCTTCAGGTGGTAGAAGGCTGACTTTGTGACTGTCTTTATGTGTCCCTGAAGGTTCAGATCTTAGGTAATAGAGCAACACAAAGTAGCAGATCATTGTAACGTGGAAGGAAGATGCCATAGGAACCTATAGAGTTTCTCCATTTGTGTTCAGCCCTCTTGAGTCAGTCTGTAGACCGTCTTCCCAGTCTCAAGTCTATTTCAGAATCCAGTGGGTTTTCTTCCAGGATGGCCCTATGTTTAGCTCCATCCATCTACCCATCAGCTTAGACCACATGTGTCAAACTTAAGGCCTGTGGGCCGAATCCGGCCCGCCAAGGCAATTTATCCGACCCCCAAGAGCCAAAAAAGGCATATCATGTCATAAAGTAGAGGCGTATATACTTTTAAATTGTATAAAGTAGCTAAAACTGTTCCTCCTGTAGCGAATGTTGATTTTTTAAACTGTGTAGTAACAGAATCCTGCCACTAGAGCTTTCCCACAACACATTAAAACAACCCAGAAATGTCCAAGAAGAAAAAAAGTGATGCAGAATAATGAGAGTTTAAAGGGTTACTCACCCCAATATCAACGTTTTTGCAGATAAACTGTATAAACTGGGCCTAAGGGTGCTACTTTTGTTACTGTGCATTTTTTTAATATATTTCTATGTGAACTGAAATTAAATTCTGAAATCAAAAGTATCATCTATACATGTGCAACCGGCCCCTTTAATGACCTCATGATGCCAAAGTAGCCCAATACAGAAACAAGTTTGACTCCCCTGGCTTAGACCATTCCTCTCTCCTAGCTGATGCCCCCTCCCCTCAAACTTGTTTTATCAGGATGTTTTCAAGGTGATGTGCACCGTTGGTTTTCTGAAAAATAAAGGTTTTTATATTTTTTTGCATAAAAAGTTACATTATTGATCTCACCTGGCCAGAGCTTCTTCCACATGCTACCGCATCCATTTCATGGCTTGTGCCTAACGTTAAAATAGTAATCCTGTGACTTTCTCTCAACAATGGCTTCTTCTTGCCGCTCCTTTGTAAAGGCCAGATTATCCCACCTGAGCTTTGGATCTCTGCAGCTCCTCCAGAGTTCTGTCTGGTGCTTCTCTGCTTAATTAATGCTCTCCTTGCTGTCAGTACAGGTGGATGGCTCGCAGCTGTTCCATACCTTTTGGGGGTGTTATAGACTAAACAGCTGGGGGTTCTCTTTTGAAACGGTTCCTTTCTTTTCATGAGGCCCTACGTTAAATACAAGAGGACTCTATTTACAAATTATTAACTTTTAAAGGCAACTATTTGCACTGGATGTTTTACAGCTAGCATTTCTTATTTTTTCTTTTGCGCTATGCTGCACACTTACAGTATTTGGGCCACATATTTGTACTACGCGCACCGCACATTGCAGACTTAAAGAGGAAGTGTGAATTAATAAAACTTCAACATTGAAAGCCCGGTGTGTCGTCTTGGCTGGTCCTTGCCACTAAAAAGGCCTCTGTAGTGTCCAGGTATGAGTTACAGCTGGTCGCAAGTTCTGTCACGGTGCTATAAACGTCCTGCTGAAGCTCTTTCCCTTTTGCTCCCACATCCTTCTTCGCTGCATCTCCATCCATCTCCTGGAGTATTTCTTCCTTCAAACCCACTTAATATCCTGAAACCAATATATCTCTTTCTTCTGTGCCACAGTCCTGCACTGTCATCCATTAAACCATTAAGAAAACCACTAGCGGGTCACACCGAGAAAAACTGGGTAAATGGTAATAGACTAGTTTAAAATCACTCAGTGGCGTGCAGGCTATTGTGCTGCTGTAAATAGTGACCAGAGATAATGTGTTAATACATGGCTCAGGTGGTCCACTGTCGATGCAGCTGTTTTTGTTTCTTCCTGCGATCGTTCCTATTCCACAGGCGCAGGTATTTGTTGAACCTTTTTTTTTTTTTTAAACTGACTTGAAAAAAACTTTAAGTTTATTCCATTTATTCATTTGCTAAAAAAAGAATAAGAGTGAAGGATCAAATGCACCCTCCACACTTATTGTATTTACACCCCTGGGAAAGATCTGTAAAAAGACTTGAATTCATTTATTAATTTTTTATTGCTGCAGCAAAAATCTTACACTGAAAATAAAAATGAAAAACCCAAACTACAGAACATCTGTTCAATGTGGAATAAAACGTAGGAAATAATATTTACAAAATCACCGCTGACACACTGGTTCTGACGATGTAACGCAAATGTAGCTGAAATACTTTTTTTAAACTGTTGCTTTAACTATAGATCAATCGCGTGTAATTAGTAATCCACGAGTTAGGGTTAGGAGTTACGTTTGTTTCCCTGACACGTAAAAAGGAAGTGATGTCACTGACTGTTTCTCTTGTCCTTCTCCATTCTTTTAAATTGCGGAGACAGGAGAACATGCTAGCCAAGGAGTAGAAGATATAGCTTTTCCCCCTAAGCTTGACCATATGTACAGATAGAACCATCTTTTAAATATTTTACATCACTGAAACTGTGATGAACAAGGATGGATCTAAGTTCATCTTGACACCATGCACAATAAGGAGGATGGCAAGTGTGATTAAAAAATGATCTCCAAAGCTCAGTGTTTAAAAGGGTGCAGCTAAAAATGGTATCAGGGGGTCAGCAAGTCTGCATGCAGGTAATAAATGTCATTTAAAGGGTTGCTTGGGGGGAATGTGGTCCTACCATCACAAATGTAAATATATGGAGTTTGCCAGACTCTACTGGAACTTTAACTGGAACCAGTTGCTTTGGTCACATGTGACAAACATTTAGCTTTTTTTCTTCTTGGAATATTTATCTTCAAAATGTCCCGAAAACCTTCAGAATAGCTTCATGGTCTTTGATATACTTAATCATTAAATAAAAATCCTCTGGCCTTAGCCATAAAACTGGAAATGGATCATTGATGGCCTCTTCATCGAAACACATCCAAGTCAACCAGAAAAGCTTCGCCGGACACAAAGTCAACCTTCTTTCATGGCCATTTCTGTCTTCAGGTCTGAGTCCAGGATAAACGTTGCGGGGCAAACTGCAGAGAAGGGCGCATAAAGGACGACCCAGGACTCTGATTTTGCCAATAAGACTAAAGACAAAACGATTTGAAGGCTTTTTCATCTTTTCCAGGGTTGTCAATAATCGATTAGCGATGTAAATACTACCTGTGCTATGATAAATATCCATCTTTTCGTTTCAAATAAATAGAAATTACAGAAATTAAGGGTTGCTTATTTCAACTACACCTTTTG
Organism: Fundulus diaphanus; assembly: GCA_037039145.1. NCBI lineage: Eukaryota > Metazoa > Chordata > Actinopteri > Cyprinodontiformes > Fundulidae > Fundulus > Fundulus diaphanus. The sequence continues at coordinate 45,782,990 of CM073121.1, read as the reverse complement.
CATCATTTATTTTGAGCCAACACAAAATTCTATACATTAAACAGGGTTAGGGTTACATCATTTAAACCAGTCCATCCAATCTAAAAATAAATAGAATGATTCTTCACTAAGGAATTTAACGATTTTCTGCAAAAACTAAAATCAATCCAGCATTAGGAAATATTTAGCAGGTCAAATGTTTAGTGTGTCTGTCAACCACAGTAAGATACAACATGTAAATATGCTGAAATAAATCAGCTGTTTTAAACATTATCCTCTCATTGTAACACGGACCTGTTTGCATTATCATGGACCAAACTTTTTCTTTTTTTGTGTGTGTGTGTGTGTGTGTGTGTGAGAGAGAGGCGCAGCTCTTCCCAGCTTCTTTCCAGCACACTTTATGCTAATGTTCTTAAATCATGTGGGCTTTTGTTTGAAAAGTGTAGAAAGCCCTGGCACGCACACACACAACCGCTTTGTTTCCAAGCAAGTGAAAGCATCAAAGATTTAGTTGAGAAAGTGATGAGGTTTGTTTGTGTTTGTGTACGAAACTGAGTAATTATATTCACTTTGCTTTAACCTTGTGCCTTCATTTGAATATACATATTTTCTAGATTTTTTTTAACGAGCTCCGTTTTTTTTGTCTCTTTATGTCTTTTTCTTTCTGATGTTGCCCTTCTTTCGTTTTCCCTCTCCTTCCCCTCCCTCCACCCTAATTAAAATCGGCGCCACCCTCAAACCATACATTTCTAGAAGCTGCTTCTTTGCAGCAGAAGATCAGATGGCTTGTTGTGGTTGACTGATCTGTATCAGGGCGCTTGATGTGTTTCCTGCCTCTGTCAGTTTAGATAGTATCATTAAAAAGAACCTTTACACCATTAAGCATCGGTAAATAAAACTTGCCACCATGTCAAAACATGTTTTGCTTATGTATGTTTTTGACATAGCTTGAACTTCAGTACAATACTTTGCTTTGCTGAAGAGATCATACGCTGCATACAGCAGTCAAATTGACGTTCAGTCTGGAGAATCAGGGAGAAGTCAAACTAAAAGCCCCTGAAAAGAAAACCCAATTCTGTGGCTTATTTCCGATCCGATTTTTGTAAAGCTCTGACCTCCTGATACGTGATTTCAGCAATAACGATAAAAGAAAACCCTTTTCCCACCTTCCTGTTCAGAGCCGTCATTAATAATTTAAATTAGGAACAAGGGTGCTGTCACAGCGCATGTTTGCGTGTGTGTGTGAGAGCCAGAGACAGTACTGTAAAGGCCCATTCATACCTCACGTAAAAGACGGATACGGATACGTGTGGAGTGTTTCATACGTTCTAACTGTCGATTTCGTCCGTATTTTGACACGAAAATTGGGAGCTTACGATTACGGACGAAACGGATCAATACGGAGCAATACTACCGGAAAAGGTGGGGGCGCTATTGAGTTTGTAGTACAAAATGTCAACAAAATCACGAAGAAGGTTATAATTCTGGGCTTTAAACAATGGCGGGATTCGAGGAACGACTTGCGGAGCTTGTCTGCAACTACCCACACATATATGATGTGTCGTGTCCGGGACACAGGGACAAACAAAAAGTGTACTTACGGATTGTTTGACGAATTTTTGGCACCCAGCACTGCCACCTAGAGGAAATTTTGGTTATTGCGCACCTCAACGGACGGAGGTATGAAGGAGTCAACGGATAGAACGTACGGACAGAAATACGGACGTGTAGGCCAAACGTAGGGTATGAATGGGCCTTAAGACTGATTAAGGATTCAACGCTTTAAACTGTTGCTAGCTTCTTAAATTAGCAATTAGCAAGGCTAGCATTTCCAAACCAGCTGTCGTGAGTTGTGCTTGTTGGTCTTCTGCATTCTGCCACGCCCACCTGCTCCGTTGCAATCATCTTTTCCAGGACTATAGCAGTGCCAGATTATCATAGTGTTTGTCTGTAGACGTCCAGGATTCGGTCTGTGATCAATCACCACGTTACCACCTCGATGCCATCTCCTTGACTTCCCTGCCTTGCCTTGTCCCTATCAGACTTCTACCAAGCTTCTGAAGCCTTGCCCAGTGTTGGGATGGGTCCGTGCTTTTCTGATTACCCGTGCACGGCCCTCGCCTGTCCCCTGGATCCCCATCAAGCCTCTGTCGTTCTGCCTGACGCCTCTGGAGCGAGTGAAGCCTGTTTTTGCCACCACTAGGCTGTACCAGCATGCTCCTACGGAGGTTACCTGCCTTCGGGTCCACACTCTGGGTTTCTTGACAACAGCAGCTTCTCTGTTCATCCCCTTGTGGATGCAGATCCCGATTTTAGTTCTGAGATTTTCAAAAGGCTGCCAAAGAAGTTCAACAGGAAAAAACTGAGCAACTTTGCTGTCCTCCGTTTAGCTTTCTGGTCCTCTGCTGAACGTGTCGCTCTTTCTTGCAGCCTAAATAAACCTGTCTCAACATACCATAAAGAATCCAGTTTACTTTTAACTAGCAGAGTTGTTGGGACTAACCCTACTTTCCTACTTCCTACTTTTTAGCTGAGATCTGTGCAAGGAAGTGTCGGAAAAGGTGTGTCCTTTTCTGGAGGAGCCTGTATACTGGAGTGCAAATCCACAGAAATCTCTGTCGGGAGGGGCTGATCAGCCCACAATTAAATGTCTCATAATTTCTGGATTAATACATTTTCCAGTGTTACTGTTTTTCGCCGCTTTTCTAACACAGCAGGACACTTTCAGTTCTGAACAATTTCTTTGGGCTGCTCCTTGCTTTTATGCCAACGGCAGCTTTTTATTAACGTAGGTGATGCAGAAAATCTCTCTGAGGTATCTATATGTCGCGCTGTCAGGAATGTTACTGTTGCCCTCAGTTATAGTAGAGTTTAATGGTGTTAGAGACCCACAAGACAGAGACCCACAAGCTTATGCTAGCAATATCAACTACATGAAATGGTTTACACAATGATGTCATGGCACCTTTAAGGGCACCATTTTTTAAATGAAACCTGTAACAGAAGTTTTTTTTCTATCTCTTTATAGACTATACACTTAAAATAGGGGACTACATTGAAATAAAACACAGTTTGTACACAAGTTCTATATATTTCATAGTCCTATTATCACAAATTCCTCATTGGTTCACCTCAATTTACACTCCTTTCAGATTGCATTTCAGTTCAGCTGTTTCTTTTCCACAACAAGCTGGAGCAGCCCCCTCATTACTGCAGGCAAAACCTCATCCAACCGTCCTTCCGTCCGTCCATCCATCCATCCATCCATGCATTTCCCACTCTTTCTTGCCATCACTTGTAAATGAAACATCAAGTTACTTAAAGTCATCTCCTCCAAGCAGATATTCATCCCCTTTTTTAGACCGAGAACCATGTCCTAAAACATGGCATGAGATGTTTCCTCTGTTAGGTGCAAAAACCCTGCTGACATGTATGTGAACATAATACGTTCTGTGGGAGTTTAATTTTTTTTTTCAAACATGTAATTTCAAAAAAATAAGTGGAAACCGTAACAACAAAAGTGCAGCATAAGGTTTTGGAAAATAAGAAAAGGACTCAATGAACCCAAGCGGAAAATGACATTGAGGAAGGGCTTCGGTGCCTCTGTGACTGACTTTACTTACATCCAGCCGCAGTGGATTTATTAGGCCTAATACTAGAAAAAGCCATTTTGGATTAAAGCCACGGCATCAGCATAACGCCTCTGAGACAACAAAGAAGCTATGAACCTTCACAGCAAAACAGCAACGGACCAGACTCAGTTCAGGTCCAAGCTATTCCTTGGGCAACCCTTGTAATATTCGCCAGTTCAGCTATAAACATACAATCAATCACACAGGGTCCATATATCAGGCCTGGAGTTTATTGAGAGTTAACTCTATTAGCAGCTGAGCAGAGCCGGTAGTTGGGGAATACTCAGCGAGAGTCATGGATCAGGAAGCGATTCCTGCTGAGCTGCAGCAGCAGGTCACCTCTTCGTGACCTTATCTCTCCCAGGAAGTGTTCATCCCTGTGTGGGTTTTGCAGGTTTGCATTTTGTTTTTGTGTTAGCTTTATAAGAGTGTGACAAATGTGTGTGTGTGTGTGTGTGTGTGTGTGTGTGTGTGTGTGTGTGTGTGTGTGTGTGTGTGTGTGTGTGTGTGTGTGTGTGTGCCACTAAGGTGTTAACTCTTCTGGCGGTAGCTTGTATTTTGCCCATTGGATTCTGGGCGTCTCTGAAAGCTGCATTTAGAGGGACGGTTTGGCCTGTTACGAGTACAGCACGAATGCTGAAAAGTCGAGCTAACAGCTGGATGTTGGATTTTATTTCCTCTCACCTCTGATGCTGGGATTTGTAGTTTTGATTGGCTGAGGTGATGGGCGAGGAGTCGGCACCGCTGAGCCCCAGCCTGTAAGTACTCAACAACAGTGGCTCTGTGAGATTCAGACAAAGATGCGAAGGGATCAGGATGGGATCGAATCATTTCTTATGTCTCTCTTTTGGAGGTTTTGTAATCATAAGAAACACCTCCTCATCTCGAGCTAACATGGCTTAAATAGGACTTGGACTTACTCAGCTGTGTTACTCAACTGTGCGTCAGCACAAATGATTTTACAGATTGTTTGAGAAGGCTCAGACAAGCTTAGCATGAGATGTGAGGAAACTTTGTCCAGTTAGTCGCCTCAACGTTTCAGTAAAAACTCTTTGCTCTTTCTTTCCTTTCTCTTTGTCCTCCCATCTGTATTTACTGTCTCCTCAACCTCTATACCATGGAATCCAATTAATCAACTTACTGTAATGCTACATAAAACCAACCAATACACCCACCCCCCGCCTTTAATATCGATTTGGGGAGTGTCTGCAACGTGGCCTGAAGCAATTTTACACACAAAACAGATATCATGGAACATTTATATGAAACTGACAATTGTCAGCATGTGATAAAGTGCTATACAAGCATAGGGCATTTACCATTTTACCATTGCCAAAAATAGTCATATTATTATTATTATTATTATTATTATTATTATTATTATTATTATTGTTGTTGTTGTTATTAGTTGTTGTTGCTGCTGTTGTTTATCCAAATACATTAGCATTCACATGATGTGTTAAGTAACTTTTAGCAGCTCTCCAAAGTTAAGATGTAGGGTATTTAATGTTAAAAAATGTGACCATGATAAATAATTCCAAACTTTCTCTAAATAAAACTCGACATATATTCTGTGCAATTCAACTGAATCAACAAAACAAAATATATTAGAGGAAAGTATATAAAACAATAAAAACGAGTACTTTGTTGAACTACCTTTTGATTTAATTTTGAATAAACCAATAAGAAAACACCCAGGTTTGACTAAAAGCTCCTAAAACCTTGCAGAAAAAACTGTTTCGATATGATCTTTACCAACTTCAGCTTTGGGTCCCATTTCTAAAGGATATGGTTGCCATAAATAACCCAGTGCCAAAAAGATCAGCATACCCACTGTGAAACATGGTGGTGGCAGCATCATGCTCTGGGGTTACTTTTACTCAGGTGGAGCTGAACATCATCAGTTTTCTGCCAAAGTGCTTGAGATAGAAAGTAATTGTATTTATTAGCATCACAATGAGTACAAACATACCACCAAGTCAAAGACACATTGGCTTCATGAAGGGGAAATAAACGTTTAGTAACTAAAGCTCATAGAAAAGCTGTGGTTTCACCTGATGTGGGCTGTGGACCAGAGATGTCTTCACAATCTGTTTAATTTAGAGAACTTTTTCCCGTTGAAGAGGGCGAACATAACAAAGCAGAGATGTGCTCCAGTTGACGCCTACCAAAAAAGACAGAAAGAATGCTGAAACCGATTCAAAAGGTGCTTCAGTTAAGCAGTAGATTAAGGGTGTGCGCATTCATGCAACCAGGTGTTGTAACTTTTTGGTCTTCTTTTTACCATTTAAATGCTTTATGTGAAAAGCAATTTGAAATCATTTGTCACTTACATCTCAAAAACCTGGCATTTTAACTGGGATGTATCATCTTTTTTTAGGGATCATGATATTTTATTGCTGTCATGATTCACTGTTTGTATTTTTATGCGTATTTAGATTCTGTTTTGTGCCTTCTTCAGTACTCTCCCTTAGTCTTTCCCTCAGCTATTGGGTAAGCTGTTGATTATTACTCACTGGATTTTCATGCAGTTGATCATTTCTGTGGTATTTGAGTTCCTGGTTTCTGTTTCTTCCTTGCTGGGTTCTTCATTGTTCTGGCGTTCTGTTCCTCTGTTCTGTTGCTTTCTTCCCAGCTCATGGGTTTCTCTGCTCATTTTAAGCTTTTTTTCTGCTTATAAATAAATTATATCCATTCATCATCATGGCTCTGCCTCGCCACGGTCGCACATTGGGTCTACATCAATGGCGGTTCATGACAGTCCCATAATCCCACAATAAAACTGAATTACTGACGTTTATTTGACTGTATTTATTCACCTGAAAAAATCCCGCTTTATGTAATACCTCAAGATCAATATGACTCAAACATTTTCCTAACGTTTTATATGGCTTTTTGTTTTAAAAGCGTATGTAAATATGACACTGAGGGCCCGTCTCTGTTTGTCACATTTTGCACATCTCTAAAAGAAGTGCCCAGGATGTTGGAGAGCTCTGTAGACATTATACACCTTCATTCTGAGACTGTGTTCTTGTGGCTGAATGGCCAAAAGTGAAAGTTGAGGACATGTCATAGGTTTTACTTTCAAAACTCACTCCACATCATTAAAAGTCATACAAAGCCCCCCACAATCTTGGGTTGCAACAAATTTGAATTGGACTATATTCCGTTGAATTTGTCCATTAAAATTTAACTTGAGCTTAATTCAACACCTTTAATCCACAACTGCAAAATTCCACGGAAGAGCAGTATGAATATTTTTTGATATAAACAACCGTAGCCCTTTTCTATTGCCACTCAAAAGCTTCGGGCTTTTGAGAGGCCTGGGGCTTCTCCAATCCCCGGTAGAGTTTCTATACATATTTACCTGGCTAATTTCACTTTTCTGGGGCTTGGGTCCCTCAAGCGACCCAGTACTTTGCTCTGCTTTCCTGGGGCTTGTTGAGGGGGCGGGGTTGTGGGCAGCAAGAAAAACAATCCGCCACAAGGGGGCGAGTAAGGAACAGTAAGGGGATGAGATGTTTACAAACCTACCAATTTTATACCCTTAATTTATCTCAAAAAGTAGTTTTAAAATGTTTTCAAAAGAAGTACACTTCCTAACTTCATCTGTGCAGACAGTTCATCAGGATTATGTATGAGGGGCCGTAACGGACATTATTCTGAATCTGCTCTCACACACACTACTGAAACGCCACCGGGTCTTACACTCCCAACTGAAATGCTCTAATACATACTACTGAAATACTCTCTCACAAATTACTGAAACGCTCTCACGCATGCTACTGAAATGTTTCAATTTATTTCAGTTTATATAGATGGTGTTTCATTAGAAATAGAAGTTGTCTCAGTAAAAACAGAATTTTTATGGGAAACAGGAAGAGAATGAAGTTTAAAAGAATATTAGGAACAGACAGGGAATCAGGATTGATAATAAAGCATTGTTTTTATTTTTACATGATACTATTTAAAAAATAGAATATAGTAGGTTGAAGATATAGAGCTACACACTCTTGTACAGCTATGTCCCTTAAAGTAGTTATATTGTATAATATTAGGAACAGACAGGGATAGGGAATAAATCGGGATTATTAATAAAGCATTGTTTTTATTTTTACATAACACTAAATCAGAAAATAGAATGTAGTAGGTGGATCAAATAGAGCTACACTGTCTTGTACAGTGATGGTAAACACCTTTATAATTTTTTTTGCAATCTGTCCATAAAAAAGGAAGAAGAAGAAAAACCGGAAGTTGTCTCAGTAGAAGAGCACGCTTTAACTACCTAGCGATGAACTAATGCCGGCTCAGCAACTAGGAGGAAGCCTAAATAATGTACTAGTGTCTGAAGAGGCTATCAGAACACTATCAAATGTGTCAACAATTGCCATGCAGCCTGCAGGCAATGCAAGACTCCCTGAAGTCATCTGTGTCCTTATTCAGAAATGCTTATTCCGCTGCCTCTTTTTAAGCTTCCTCCTACTGAGCCGCCATCAATTAATCTTAACATTTTCAAAACGTGCACTTTTTCGTCATACTTCCTTATTTCTACTGAAACACCTTCTGCTTTATTGAAATGCCTTCAGTTACAACTGAAAGAAACTGAAAACATTTCAGTATGTGTGAGAGCATGTCAATAGTGTATATGAGAGAATTTCAGTAGTGTGTATAAAAGTGTTTCAGTAGAATGTATATGTTTGAGTAGTGCGTATGAGAGCAATACAGAATAATGTCCCTTATGGCCCCTCATACATTTCTGTCTTCTCCCCCACACTGTGCACACAGAGAGAAGATTTATTTTAATTTATTTATACCAAAAGGAGTAGAATAGAATCAGAATCAAGTTTATTGCCAAGTAGGTTTGCACTTACAAGGAATTTGACTTGGTGTTGATGGTGCAGACAAAGTAAAATAAAATAGATATATATACAGAAGCTATATACACACAGTAAACTGTGCGTTAATGTAACGCAGAAGCTTGTAAGTCCTGGGCGGGGGAGAGAGGCAGTGTCCAGTGTCACAGGCGGCTCTTGGCCTTGTTGATAAGGCTGGTAGCAGATGGGAAGAAACTGTTCTTGTGGAGTGAGGTTCTGGTCCTGATGGACCGCAGCCTCCTGCCAGAGGGAAGTGTCTGAAATGAAGAATGAAGCCCCGCGGATCCAAGCGGGCAGAATAGGGTAGGATCGGCGTAAAAGGGGCTAAGGTGTATCGGCATCAGCAGAAGCTGTCCATCCTGTTTTATCCGGAGTCCGGATGAGTGTCAGGAGGATATGGATGCAGCTTCTCAGTCTTCCTTTGTCTGTTTGACTCATGCTGTTATTTTGGCGATATGCACTGGACTGGAGTGGTACTGCAGTTTTTCTCACAACTTCACCACACGTCATAACCTGCTTAGCATAAATGGCCCCTAGCAGATTGAAACACGAAACCCCAAAAAGCCTTTGGTTTACCCCAGGAAACCAAAGCCTGGAACGTTAAATACTGGTGCTTGTAATGGAAAAGGGGATTTGTTTTTTAAACAGAGGAACAAAAAGGATTGTAGGGTTGAAGCACAAGAAGCTTTTCTATGTGGAGTTCGCCTGTTCTCCCCACCCATGTGTGGGTACTTCAGCTTCCTACAGTTCAAACACAAACACATTAGTTTAGATGGGAAGGTGTGTTTTCAATGTGTGTTTCTGTACTGTCCTGTGGTGGACTGGTGTCATGTCCAGAGTTTATCCCCTTCTCACCCAGTGGCCCGTGGAGATGTGTACCAGGCCCTCATCAAACCCTGCATGGTTCAAGCGGGTGTTAGACACTGCATGGATGAATGGAAAACGGATCACAATTGGAAATGTTGGCTAAGATTATGATGCTGCACCTTTAACTAGACCCGTCCATTAAAGAAACACCAGCACAATTACTTTGTTGAGTATTTCTGGGGTCTTCAATCTTCATCCGATGTTCTCCTTTCCAGAGGTATCCAGCAGCACTTGTCCAGCTACAGGGAGACAGTGATCCGGCAGGCCACGACGGCGGGCTCAGGCGTTCTTCGGGACGATGCGCCAACCTGTGGCATCTGCCGCAAGACCAAGTTTGCGGATGGCTGCGGGAACCTGTGTTCGTACTGCCAGACGAAGTTCTGCGCTCGCTGTGGGGGAAGAGTGTCTCTGCGGTCCAACACGGTGAGAGAAGCTTTTTGCTTAATGCTGATTTTCCTGTGATCTGAAAACGACCATCGTGAAGGCTGACTGAACTCTTTGACTGACATTTCTCATAGACATATTTCACATTGCATGCTTTTCTATTTCGTTCCGATCACAACTAACAAGCTGTTTAACAAAACACATCATGATTAAAGTGGAAATAGGATTTAGTGAGACCTGGTGGTGAAGTTACAGATTACAAGCTCTCATCATTTAAAACACTACAGTATTGATGGGGGTTTTGTTGATTTTTAAAGGTGCTATGGACCTCTGCAATATGAATAGCTCATTGTCATTCATAAGCCCAGAAGCATTTTATTGATGCACTCACACTAGAAAGAAAGTACACCCTCCTTAAATTTATGATATACTAAAAATAATTTGGTCTTCAAAAACACACAAAAGACTCCGCACTGTTAATCTTTCTAAAAACAAAGATGAATTTATAATCAAAAGAGTTGGAAAATGTTCTACACCCTTGCTGCTTCCATAGAATTTCACGGCCAAAGAAGCTAGCAGGGTCAGATAGGTGAAACACTCCGTGAACTGATTATCATAAGTGGGAATGCCTCTATTAAAACAGGAGTTGTTAGTCTTGATGTAGGTCCAAGGTGTCCAGAGTCACCACAATGTCAAGCAGGAAAGTCATCAGCAATGGCCTTAGGGAAGCAACTGGTGCTGCTCGTCAATCTTGAAAGGGTTGTGAGATATTTGTGGTGCATCCTGCTTTCTTTTAAAGGGAAAAAATTTAAGGCAGGTGCCAATCATCCCAGGAGTGGACGTACCAAAGAATTTAGCCCCAAGATCAGACGATTGGAATGCCAAGAGAAATTGGAAAGAAGGGAAGAAAAAAAATCAAGATCTCCATCCTAGATTTAACAAAGCTCAGATAAAGCTTGTGAAAGGACAAATTAAAGAAGACAAAGCAAAAATGGTCTGTTATTTTCCAGCCTCTTCTATGGAATTACGACATGGCAGCATGATTAAGGTTCACAATCTAGTGTCCATATGAACCCCAAGACTTCTGATACTTTGGACAGATGAGACCAAAGTGGAGATGTTTAGTCATAATGTACAGCTCCGCAGCACTAAAGCCTTTGTGCTTGACCAACCGTCAAGCATGGCGAGGGAGGAGTGACATTCTGGACCTTATTACCTTGCCATCATTAGCTATGTTTCCATCCAATTATAATACAAATTTCTGAGCACACTTTTAAAATGTTGCAAAAAAAATAGAATCCATATACTGGTTTGGAGTGAATTAACCAGGCTACGCATAGACCTTACTCATAGAGGTTGCAAACTACCATGGACCACACACTAGAAAAACAGAGAGACGTTTTCAGGAATGTGTTGCTATCAGACAACTTGTTATTGTTCTGCCATGTCAACTAGTATCGGTGATGTTACATGCTGTCTGGAGACGTAGAGAAAGAAATGCAATTCTATGCACATTATGGGAGTATCCAAAAAGACGGCGACAGCAGAAACAGCTGATCAGTCATGTGAGTTAAACGTTCGCTACAGTCAAAACTTATTTGGCAAATGTGTTTGCATCACTGTTTTGCTTACTAACTCATTTTTGGAAACGCCAAAAACCACCACAAGCGAGCGTAGAAACTTTTGTGCAAAACTGAGGAAGTTATTGCACGTTTTGCCGTTTCCATCAACCTTTTCTAGTGCAATACTTCAAAATGTGCATAAAAAACATTGATGGAATGACGGCTAGTCAGTATTCTAGAGTCAAATGTGAGGCCATCAGGACAGCTGAGGCTTGGCCCAATCTGGGTTAAGCAAGCAGTGAAGCAACATTATGAAGAGGAAGTGAACCACAATTCCTCCAAAAGAACTCAAACCCTAAACCACTAAAGGTAGTTATTTGAGCAACTGGATGCACTTAATTGCTCGATTCAAGCACACAGCACTTCTACGTTTGCTTTGTTTCATTGAACATGACATTGTGAAATTTGAGTGTTTTTGTTTGCTTTAGGTTAGATTTTTGATAATTTCAGTGCCCTGAACCAACCAGATAAATTTTATTATGTCCTGACACAGTACATAAAAACCTAGGGCAGAAAGGGGAACTTTCTGTCCTATTCATGCTGCCTAGATCAGAACTTCGAGCATTCGGTTCAGTTGCTAGCCATGGCATGAATCAAGAGTTGCACTCTTTGTCGTTTGAGAAAAACATGTCATAGAAATGAAAGATACCAACACCGATTGTTTTTTATCAATGAGATAACTGCAGATGTCTGAGTTAAAGGAAAAAAAACAAACAATCAATATTCAGTTTGAGAGAGGGGCCGCGATCATTTCTGAGGTGTTTTCTGTCGTTCATTTCAGTGCTCAGGGAAGACAGTCTGTGTGGAGAGATAGATGGAATAAAGTATGCAGCGAAGAGGTGCACAGGGTCGTATTTGTCATTGTGCTGTTTTCGGGGCATTGAAAAGACGTGCAGCTGTTCACAAAATCAAACTACTGTACGTGAGAAGGAGCCTCAGGTGTTGGAACTCAGGTGGAGGAGATGAGCCGTGGCAGGATGTGTGTCACTGTGTCTGTCCTCAATGTTTGCTCTGAATGTGCGGTAAGAATGGACCACATACTGTATGCGTTTACATTAGCCTCCACCCATGTGCGTGCACATGAGCTGTGCCCGCGTGGGCGTGAATCCGTGTGACCCAAGCCAGGCCCGGTAAAGGTTAATTGGGCATTAGACTGAGCTTTGGACTGAGGGGGTGGTCTACCACTCTGTCTTGGTTTCCCAGGGGTCCGGAGGTGCCCTATAAGCACACAGCGGGGAGTGTGTTTGTGTGTGGTGTGTGTGTGTGTGTGTGTGTGTGTGTGTGTGAATTTTACAGTCAGGAGGTGAGGCTCTTCTTTTAAAAGAAGCGACGGTCTGTGTCTGGCCCCCTTCCCCACATTACCGTGGTGGCATTTAATGACCTCACACAGGCACAAACACACACGTACAGGAGCACATCCTAATTAGTCAGTGGTTGATGTTGGGAGTCTTCATCTGTGAGGATCTGTAAGGGGAGGGAGCTCCTGTATCAAATTTAACCAGTCGACACACCTACAAGGAAGAATAAAACCTCAACCTCAGACTAGACACTTATTCCTTAACCCTTTTTATAGAATATTTGTTGACAATTCAACACCGTGGCTACCGCTACGGCACCAAGAGAGAGAACTTGCTGGCCTGGAGCCCACAGGTGTGTGCAAACACAATGCCAAGCAGGGAAGGCAGCAGCAGTGACCTTAGAGAGCAGGCTGCATCTCCGTCTGGAAAGAGTTAGAAGGCCATTTCCAAACACTTTGAAGTACGTCATTCTACGTCAGTAATTAAGTTTATCGCCCAGTCTTCCCAGAAGTTCAAATACCAGCAAAGTCACCCCTAAAAGGTCAGATTGGTTGAGGTGTCGCTGTGGTGACAGTGCGCTGTTTTTCATGGGCGAAACGGTTGGCAGTGTGGTGACACGCTGCCGAGCCCGTGCACACAGGTGTGACATCGAGACATGTTCTTCCACTTTGGGTTTTTTTTTTCGGATTAAATGTCTGATGTGTGCATTAGTATTCTGCTCCTCTTTACTTTGACATCCGTAAATAAAATCTATAGTTAACAACCGCTTTCAGAATTCACTTAATTAGTTGATTATCTCCTTGTGTGTAATTTCATCAGAGAAATCCATCCAGTCAGGGGACTGAGTTTTAGATCAACTTAAGTAAGTAAGTAAGTACAATTTTATTTGTATAGCAGCTTTAACAGATACAATCACAAAGTGCTTCACAAAACACAAAGGAAAAGCACATAAAAACATGACATCAAAAATAAATGTAATAAAAATTAGATTAAAAGCCTGTCTGTACAAATACGTTTTAAGGTGCATTTTTAAATGGTCAACCGAATCCAGACGACTTAAAAACTTAAATTGAGTCAGGCTATACAAATGAAGTCAGGTTATCCAACAATAACAGGCAAGGAGAGTATTCTGACCAGACGAGACCTAACCTGAACATCACCCTGGTTACACCATCCCCACACGTGGGCTAAAATGTCCCATCTTGTGCTGTCACGTAAAAACCCCAATAAAGCACATTAGCTTTGTGGTTGTAGCGTGACAAAATGACACAGAAAGGGTTTGCAAGGCACTGGAGATCAACACTGTAAAGTTCACTTCTGGCAGGGGGAGTAAGATTGTTCGTGCTTTCATGACATTTTTTTGCTTGCATTCCTTCATGTCTTTCTTTTCATTCTGCATGCCTGACTGACCGGGCTTCAGGAGGACAAAGTGGTGAGTGCTGTTTTCTCTTTACCTTGTAGCTCTTTGGCCTGGGACCTTTAAGTAAAGATTGATGGATTTCAGCAGTGCAAAACGTGTGTATTTGTACATTTAAACCATTTTCCCTTCGTGTGTCTATTGCTCTTATTACAAGTAATATAAAATGTACCTTTCCAGAGGAAATATTTAATGGAAATACTTGTTTTCGGGGCAAAGGTGCAATATGTCGGCTGCCTGATGGGAGAAGATAAAGTGAGAATTAAACCTCTGTTTTTCTTTTTCCTCTTGCACTTTATCGTTATATGGAACAATATTCATGTACAAATGAATGCGGCACTGACATGGTCTGCTAAATGTATTTATAGCAACATTATTGGTGCCATTTTAGCAGGGTATTTGTGTAGGTTTCTTATTAACTGTAGGAGAGTGTGTCTGCATTCAAAGTAGACATATTGATGATAAGTGAATGAAGAAAAGGCGGCTCAGTTTTGCAGACTTGAAAACCATCATCATTGGCTTCTTTCCTGAGAGGGAATCTCCATTTGTAGTTCAGCTTTTTTAAAGTGGTGCTGAAACCTTTTAACCTGACCCTAGCCAGATTGATATCGCTCCGCCTAGCTTCACTCACATCCATCTGGGACCTCTCCCATAGAGAGTGATTTCTCCAACCAATTTTATTGTCCAGCCAATCAGGACGCAGGGCTGGAGTTTCATAGATGTGACGTAGTGGAGAAGCGACCGTGAGACTATTTTGATTCAGACAATGGTGGCTCGCATCGAGGAAGCAAGCGTTAACATTGATGCTGCTATTTCTTCCGTGTTGTCCAATCTACCTAATATTGTTTCATTAAAAGAACATCAGAGAACGGCTCTGAAGACTTTTGTTGGTGGAAACTATGTTTTCGCCCTTCTCCCGACCGGATTTGGCAAGATTTGTTTTCCGGGGCGCACCCGCGGCGGAGCAGTTAGCGCGAACCATGTTAGGAGGCCTTTAGTCCTCGACGCGGTCAGCCCGGGATCGACTCCGACCTGTGGCGCTTTGCCGCCTGTCTTCCCCCCTCTTCCTGTCAGCTCACTGTCAATAAAACGTGTGCCACTAGAGCCGCAAACACATTTAAAAAAATTTTTTTTCCTGCGTCGCTCTCACAGCGTCACGGGTTGGCTTCAGTGTGAGTGGTTGAAATCGCACGTCGATAAAGATAACAGACAAGTGGCTTATCCAATCATATGCAAGGATTTTTGATAAGGCCCAGCCTTCAAAAAAGGCAATTTCTATGGAGATGTCCCAGATGGATGTGAGTGGAGCTAGGCGGAGCGAAATACATCTGGCGAGAGTCAGGTTAGAAACCTTTAGCCTGAGAGCAAGACTGTAAACCTCTCTCAGCTTTCGATGAAAAAAATAATAAATAAAAAAAACTAGATCAAAAGCAACTGGATTTCTTGTAATTCTTAAAGACGTTTCTGTCATGGTTTTAAGGTGTTTGGTCCACATGCAGACACAGTCGGAGAACAAGAAGGGTTCGGGCCACGCCCACCTGTCAACAACAGCCACCTGTGGAAGAGAATTAGCAGAGCACGGTACACAGAATTCTGACAGTTTCAACTTCTTCCAGAGGTCAAGAGGTCCAGTTGCTTTTGATACAGGGTTTTTCTTTTGACTACCCTGACCCGGATGCCTGAGAATCTACACCCGCTCTCTCAGCCTTGTTTCTAGCAACGTCTGCAGAGACCCACATGCTCCAGGCGGCAGTCTGTTTGTGTGGACCATGTTTTTCTCAGGGTGAGAATTAGCCCGACTACCCCGTCCTCCTCGCTGCGGGGCAGGAGGCACAGGTAGTTTAGGCAGAACAAGGTCTCCTGCACAGTTAGCGCTCCAGTATTGATCTGAGACAATGACTCCGATCCGGTGGTTTGCTGTTGACTGTAATCGATTAACTTCCCTCTTGAGTCAGTTTGTTTTTTTGCAACAAAATGACCTTTTGACATTTTAATCCGGTTCTTTGCTAATTTCTCTGTGTGAATGTAGAGGCTAAATGTCACTCACCATTGGCAAAGTGTTTTGTTGATATACAGATCCTCCACATTTGAGTAGATTAAGCTGCAGAAATGTCTTTACTGTGCTTGAGTGGTATCCATTCATGGTGAAAGGGAAGGAAACCCTCTTTGAGTTCCTGCATTTTGAATATCAGGGCATAATAAATTTGATCCAGTCTTTAGCAGGCTCTACAATGTTAACCTCAAATGTATGAAAACACACAACATGTCGTCGTTGCCATCATTTATTGAACAAATACTTTGTACACCAATACTGTTTCCCCAGGATTCAATAGGAAAACTAGTGCCCAGGTGCTGCTAATCAAACACACTCGATTAATTGGCTGTCACCGGCTGGATCTTTTTGCTACGCTGGAGTATACACCAGCATTTTAACACCATACCAGGAAGGGAAGACATCATCCAAGTTGAAGGAATCAATTGTTGCTGCCCGTTAACCCGTTAAGGGTTTATAGGATAGTTTCCAAATAACTTCAAAGCTATCATTATACAGAAAAACTATTATTCAGAAGTGGATATTATGTGATACAGATGTCAGGCATCCTAGGAGTGGAGTTTCAAACTATGTAAGGCTAAAATAAATAAATAAATAAATATATATATATATATATATATATATCCATCCATTTTCCGTCACGCTTATCCCTGTTGGGGTCGTGAGGGGTGCTGGTGCCTATCTCCAGCTGTCAATGGGCAAGAGGCAGGATATACCCTGGACAGGTCGGCAGTCTATCGCAGGGCTACTATATATATATATATATATATATATATATATATACACTCACCGGCCACTTTATTAGGTACACCTGTCCAACTGCTCGTTAACACTTAATTTCTAAGCAGCCAATCACATGGCGGCAACTCAGTGCATTTAGGCATGTAGATATGGTCAACAGAATCTCCTGCAGTTCAAACCGAGCATCAGTATGGGGAAGAAAGGTGATTTGAGTGACTTTGAACGTGGCATGATTGTTGGTGCCAGAAGGGCTGGTCTGAGTATTTCAGAAACTGCTAATCTACTGGGATTTTCACGCACAACCATCTCTAGGGTTTACAGAGAATGGTCCGAAAAAGAAGAAACATCCAGTGAGCGGCAGTTCTGTGGGCGGAAATGCCTTGTTGATGCCAGAGGTCAGAGGAGAATGGCCAGACTGGTTCGAGCTGATAGAAGGGCAACAGTGACTCAAATAACCACCCGTTACAACCAAGGTGGGCAGAAGAGCATCTCTGAACGCACAGTACGTCGAACTTTGAGGCAGATGGGCTACAGCAGCAGAAGACCACATCGGGTGCCACTCCTTTCAGCTAAGAACAGGAAACTGAGGCTACAATTTGCACAAGCTCATCGAAATTGGATAATAGAAGATTGGAAAAACGTTGCCTGGTCTGATGAGTCTCGATTTCTGCTGCGACAGTCGGATGGTAGGGTCAGAATTTGGCGTCTACAACATGAAAGCATGGATCCATCCTGCCTTGTATCAACGGTTCAGGCTGGTGGTGGTGGTGTCATGGTGTGGGGAATATTTTCTTGGCACTCTTTGGGCCCCTTGGTACCAATTGAGCATCGTTGCAACGCCACAGCCTACCTGAGTATTGTTGCTGACCATGTCCATCCCTTTATGACCACAATGTACCCAACCCATGATGGCTACTTTCAGCAGGATAATGCGCCATGTCATAAAGCTGGAATCATCTCAAACTGGTTTCTTGAACATGACAATGAGTTCGCTGTACTCAAATGGCCTCCACAGTCACCAGATCTCAATCCAATAGAGCATCTTTGGGATGTGGTGGAACGGGAGATTCGCATCATGGATGTGAAGCCGACAAATCTGCGGCAACTGTGTGATGCCATCATGTCAATATGGACCAAACTCCCTGAGGAATGCTTCCAGCACCTTGTTGAATCTATGCCACGAAGAATTGAGGCAGTTCTGAAGGCAAAAGGGGGTCCAACCCGTTACTAGCATGGGGTACCTAATAAAGTGGCCGGTGAGTGTATATATATATATATATATATATATATATAACACCTAAGACCTCTATCATGGACTCAATAAATCTTAGTTAGCATGTTGAATGGGAAAGTTTAAGATGGGACAGTTACAAAAAGACTGAAAAAGCATGGCTTGTCAGTAAAAAGTCTGTTTTCTTCTAACAATCATGGCATCTGAATGAACAACGAGACTTAAGGAACAAGAAGAGATGAGGCTAGAGTAGTGATGTTTGGTCGTATTTGTCTGCATCATGTTTAGAAAAAAAAATTACAAAAAAATTGTACCAGCTGTCAAGCACGTTGGTGGAAGGTTGATGAGCTGGGCTTCTTTGGCGGCCCCAGGGCCTCGGCGCCTTACAGTCATTCAATCCATCAAGAACTTTTCTGCATAGCAAAGTAATTTTGAGTCCAATATGCAACCATCTGTCTAGAAACTGGAGATTGGGCCAAACTGGGTCACGAACAGAGCAATGATTCATTTTCATCCAGCTGTAGAACAGAATGGTTGAAAGGTAAGAGATAGCTCTGCATAATTTGTTGCTGCTAAAAGAGGTTCTACAAGCAGTTTCATAAGTGGGTGTACTTATTTGTTCTTTCTTATCTCGGCATATCCAAATCTGTTTGTTTTTCTACCCTTTAGGTTTTGTTTAAAGAATTTCACTAAACCTGATTAAAAAGGAACACCCCAGATCTGACAAGTGTTTGTCTCATGACAGCAGCCTGGCTAAGCAGGACTAAAAAGAAATTATACTTCGAATCATTTTAATACTCATAGTATGACACAGAGCAGTCTACGCGGGGGACATGTTTTTAACACCTTCCTCTACTTCTATACTTGTGTCAGGTTGAGAACCTTCTTTGGCCTTGGCTGCCTGCCCTAAAATGAGCTGCCAAATGGGCACTTTGATGATTCTTGGCCAGGCTGGAACATCATTTCTGTCCAGGATTGCTTTGTTGTACTCTACATAACAGTCCCACTCCCTCTGCTAAAGCTTGGTACAACAATCACTGGCTCGAAAGTGAATAGCTTTGGCAGAAGCGAGGCCTTATGTAGCTCTGGCTGCATAGCAAGACGGCAAAACCAGTTGATTTACTGTTTGACATGGATTCATTAAAATACTGCAGGAATGATTAATCCTTCCTTGCAGTGCTGCTGAAAAGTTGTTCTCGCTGATCTTTTACTGCAAACAAACTGAACCCTCAACAGTAAACGAATGCAATGTGGTAAGAGCCAAAAAAAAGTGGCTTTAACTTAACAAATCTTCTGTTCGGAAGCATGCTGGAATCTGTCTACTAAATGAAAAAATTTATAATTGACGTCACAGAATTAGTTATGAGACAGAATCATGGTCTCTTAAAAAAAACACAGAAATATAATCATTCAATCACATAGGCTCTCTGCAACACGAACTGAGTTTGACGTGTTTAAACTTTTCTGAATGTCTACATTTGGGGTGGCATAAAGCAGGAAGTACAATGACATCGTACCTAAACAGTGCAGACTTGACACATCTGACAAGCACGTGATGGAGAGAGCTTTGTTTGGCCCAGAGAGGTAACACCATTGGTTTACTGATCCATTAAGCCTTTAAAATGAGTGAAATTGTGTTTCCCAAAATACTGCATGGAGATTTCCAGCAGATAATATTACTTTTTGGGCAAATTTTCTGTCTTTTGTTGCTTGTGACAAAATAAAGCTGTCATGATCCCCAGGTCTTTGACTATTTTTAGGTTCCTGGGGGTTTTCACGTTTTAGTGTTATTTATCAGTAAATTCAGTTCCTGTCGTTAGTTAGTTTTCCTTTCATTATGATTTTAGTAGTTTATTCTTGTTTGTGGTAAATCCTTATTTTCCTGCCTCCCTGTCCTTAGTTTTGTTACCGACTCTATTTTATCGTATCTGTTCATTTGCCATGATTTCCTGTTAGGTTCTGCTCTCCTCCTGTCTGTGTCACATCATAGCTCTATTTCCCCCTCTGCTTAATTACCGCTACACTTTTCACCTGCGCTAATTGCACCAACTATCTTCCCTTCTTTCTACTCCCCCATTTATTCAGTCAGTTCAGTCACACTCATCGTCAGGTCCTCCGTTAGGCCACCCCTGTTTTGGTTCCTGTCTTGTCCTGTTCCTGATCCTCTGTTCGCTTGCCTGCCTGTTAGTTTATTATTAAAAGCCTTTTAAAACAGGTTAGTTATTTTCCATTTTGTTTTTAAATTAAAAAGCTCAAAAGGTCAAAAAGAACAATAGTCACATTGGCACTGGAAGAACATACGCCCACTGTCTCTTCTTTCTTTGGTTTATTTATTATTAACCCTACAGTTAATCTAGGTCTGTGCACTACAGCTCTTCTCACTGTTGCCGTTGGTTTTCCTTAAGGCTGGTTCACACAACAGGAGTTTTAGCCCGTTTTCACCCCGATCTCCCCCTTCCGAGAGCCGCCGATTATCAGCGTGTCTCTTGAGATAATCTTAAGAGAATATCCTGCCGTGTGTGGTACGTTAAGAGCAATCTGCTCCGCTCGGTAGAACGTTGGGACCACTCCGACCTCAAATCATATTCAACAAGTTGGACAGGTCACATTCAACAGGCAGCCTGTTGAATGTGGCGTGTAGCCAATCAGAAAGCGCGGTGAGGGATTCCCAGAGAGAACCCCTCCTCAAACTCGCCTCCGTATCATAGTGCAGCAAGCATAGAGGAACACTGCTGACTTCCGACTTGTCCTGTAGGCAGTCAATTGAAATGGACCACAAAAAAGGGTAAGCTGCAAAAAAACAAAACAAAAAAACCAACAACATTGCTCAAGAAGCTGGCTGTTCCCTGTGCTGAATCCAAGCTTATCAATAGAAAACTGAGTGGAAGGAAAAACTGTGACAAAAACAGATGCACAAGCAACAGTGATAACCATTTTTTGTGTTAAGCCACTTCTAGACCAGAGACCATATCAGCACAGTCTTTCTGCACAGTTTGCGTTTGGGCATACTTTTCAACTAACCAACATTTCAGGAATAATATTTCAGCACTCTGTATTTAAAGGGCCTATATAATACACGTGGTTTCCCTTTTTCAATCGAATTACTACAAAAAAAGGTCCATTTTTTGTGTTAAGCCACTTCTAGACCAGAGACCATATCAGCACAGTCTTTCTGCACAGTTTGCGTTTGGGCATACTTTTCAACTAACCAACATTTCAGGAATAATATTTCAGCACTCTGTATTTAAAGGGCCTATATAATACACGTGGTTTCCCTTTTTCAATCGAATTACTACAAAAAAAGGTCACTTTCTGATGTCATTTTAAGTTATGGTGATGCATCTGTAAATACCAACCCAAGATCAAAAATGTAGGGCTTGACTGAAGATAATTCGCCAAACGGGCTGTCACTTAAAACAGGATTGATATCAGCACATCTCTCTGCAGGAACAAGGAGACAAATCCAGTCATGTTTGCAGATAAACTGTTTTATCAGTCTGCTAAAGACCATGTGAAGTATGGTTTAGGATTAACATTTGCATTACATATTCCATTGCCCTACTGTAGAATATAAACACCACCGTCATTAATTGCAGTCTTCACTCCAGAACCTCAATCTACTTTAAAGCCTCCCAAGAGGCTCAACCTTTTCATTTATCACATATATCTATTTAACTGGACGTCATATTAACGTAGTAGTTGTGTATCACAACATTTACCCCTTGGAGGCCAGTTTATGGGGTCAGAGGCTCAGTCTGTGTCATGCTTGCTTCGACTGGTTCAGAGAAATGCACTGTTGGGTGAAGCGACGAGCTGTTAAGTTGACACAGATTTAATTTGCCTGCATCTGGGACAAAAACTTAGTCCTGAGCCATGAGACAAATGAGCAATGAATCCCCAAACGGGCTACTATGATCTTTATGCTTGTGTAAATGTGTATCTATTGATCAAAATCCAGAGGGATTAATGGCTTTGTGTCGTTTTTTGTCAGGGTTTTGCACAGTAGAAAACCTGAGCGATGTGTCATCTACCGTTAATGCCACACCACCTCATGATTACTATTGATCGGCAGTCTTGCGAGCTGTATCTGTCTTCACGTCCGTCTCTCATTGACTAGTCTTAAGGGGGTCATCTCTTTCCCAGTCAATGCTGTACACACCCTTTTAAAGGCGACACATACACAGAAATCCCAGTTTGTGTCTACCTGTAAGAAAAGAACAGACTGTAGTGCGCAAATGGGAGCTCTCTGTAGTTTTGTTGTCAAAATGAAGTTTTTTTTTTTCCCTTGAGTATTATCCTACACACAGCATACAATTACAATGAAGTATGGAGCTGATGTCAACATAATAAGCATTACAGTTTTCACTGTTGGATTTTCAGTTTAGTGTACTGCTTTCCTGTGGTTTACGTTTGTAATTCAGGTCTTTACTATTCCTTAGTCCTTGTGGTTAGTTATGTTTAGTTGAAATATTGTTCCCAGATATGTCTTCCGTAACATCCTCTCTCAGGATGTTACAGACATGAGACGAGATTAGAAGTATACACAAAGGTATTTTGTTGTTTAGGCCATTTTTGAACCTGGGTCCCAGATTGAATACATTTCAAAACACTAGTCTTGTGTTTCTGTGTGTACATGCAAGTTGAATCTTTTCTGAAACGATGACGTAGCTTCACTTCTCTTCGTAACCTACATGTGCGTCACTCTCACAAGTAACAAACAAGACGGTGTCCGGTGTTATGTTCATGCTAAGGAAAATATTGGCTTTGTTATGGCTGTTAGTAGCATCCTCAGACTCCTTTCTAACGAGCCCGCTCTACGCGGCGTGTCCCCTGACAATCCACACATAGAACACATCGAACATGTGTAAATGTTTGTGTTTGATCCCGCCGCCATGTTGCTGCGTTTCTTCACATGAGATCTCTGTGCATGCCTGATGCTTTTTCTATTTCTGTGGCAGTGTCATAGTGCCACCAATAGGCCTGGCATACTTACTACAACATTGTCAGTGGTGCTGTGTCCTCTCGTGTCAATGCACATTTTTTTGGAATCTTTTATGAATATTTACCATGTTTGTCTTTGGGTGGAAGAAGCCTCAGTCCCCTCATTTCAAGCTCTCTCACATCTGCAACACATTTACTTAATTAGACTCAACTGGGGCCTCATTTATTGAGCTTCCGTACACACGAAATTGAGCCTGAAACTTGCATACTCGTGCAAAAGTTGGGATCTATTAAAAAAACTTGACAGGAAATGTGCGGTCCTGATGTTAACTCTGACCCATGCGTACACCAATTTTGGAAACAGGGGAAATTGGCGACAGATGGTAAAGTGGTGAATTGCAGCCAAACACCTTGATGAGTCTCTTCAGATGTTCAATTTCACACCATATCAGATTTTAATGATAGATCGACTTTATAATAAGCGTTCAAATGTGCTGGTGACATATAACTATAAACAAGAACCTTTCAAATAACCAAAATAAATACCCATAAGCCATCTTAGAGGTACATTATATGCTTCTAAAAAAGACCAAAAACCTTTTGATCATGAAAAAATAAGGTTAATTACACCAAGTCTCCATCCTGATAATGTTTTGATGCTCCTTTTTTGTGGATAAAAGCCCCAGCACCGGGCACGATGACCAGATATAAACAGATGTTGCGCCATCTACTGGCAGTATCGCAGAACTATCATAATTCCGGTTTGCTTAATTAATAAATCAATTGTAAATAATGCCGGACCAAGCCTGACCCTCTGCAATGCCTCACAAGTAAAGCGACAGCTCGCCGTGATTAAAGACCAACCATTATTAATTAAATACACTGATCTAAAAAAACTTTAAGAGCCTCATATCACAAAATTTACTCACAACTGACAGGTTTAGCGTCTGCTTCAGTGAACACCTGATTCATACTGTATTCCTAGTGACATTCCAGTCTTTTCCCTCTTAGAATCATATATTTCTTTGTGTGTGTTTTTTACTGGATCTTGGACCATTCTGCATTGTTTCACTGTGAGATGCTAATAGCTGTTAGCTTCGTCTTTGTTTTAACCCCTGCTGCGCGTGCACAGTGTTGTACTTCCCCTGTTATTAAAATTAAACACGAAGGGCCTTATTTACAAACAAACTGAGCAAAAATAAAGGATAAAACAGCAAAATAATAACTATAAGATGATACAATGCCCATATCACCTCAATTGACTATGTTTGTTTCAGGGTAACAGGGATTGTACTCTGAGCTCCACTCAGATTGATGGAGCCCGGTGACACAAGGGAGGAACATCATTTCAGCCGCTTTTGTACAATATCTATTGTAAGAGGAATGATAGTGATAGAGGTTAACAGGGCAATATATGACTATTGTGAACTAAAAGACATATATTTTAACATAATTTCAGGAGCTTTTACCCACCACAAATAAAGATTGGACTGTTGATGTCCAAATAAACTGAGAAGTCACCTTTTGGCTCATCTCCTTCTTTACTGGGAGTACACCCTCATTACTGCAGACAAGGTTCCCTTTGCTCACTTCTGTCATCACTTCTGAAGAAGAAGAAACAAGAACACTTGTGAGCATTGCTTCCTGTCAATATCGCCATCAAATTTTATTTTCTTGAGAATGACAGATTGCAAGTTATTGAAGCTAAAGCTGATGATTGTCCCGAATGTCCCTAAAAAGTAAGTAATATCCAACCTTACGACAGAGCTTATTTTGTGGCCTTTGAACTCTGAACCTAAGTGACATATTTACAGTGTGGATCTCCTATTATTTGTGGCCCATATGTGCTCTACATCTGTAAATATAACTTTGAAGTTTGGATGAAAATTTTGGCATGCATGCAAATGTGTGTGTAGCTCTTTGTAAGACCACTGTTCCGTGGGTTTCTGTACAAATACCGTTTGCTCGGGTGCCCCCAGACACTTTATTTGTGTGTGAGCTTCCTGTTGTTGAGTGTGTGCTGTACAGTGTATATGTCGTGTGTGCGCGCTCCGCTCTGGAGGCCGAGCTGAGCTGATATAGTAGCTCATTAGCTGCTGTGAGCGCTAATCTCCTTTGTGGCAGTTCTTCATCCTTAGTGCAAGATTTATTGATGTTCTCGGTTACAGTTTTGTGCATGTCGCTGCTGCCATGTGTCAAATTCTCATTGGTGGATGTTACTAACTGATCCTGCACCTTCCATCTCCTGAAAAAAATAAAATAAACAATGGTCTTATCTGATTGGCATCAGTGCAACAATGCATTTGTTTGTAATAGCAATGATACTGGTGGAAGTTAACAGAGCAACAAGACAATATATGATTACTGGGGACTAAAAGACTGATTTATACAGATGTATATATGTGACTGTGGCACAGTTAGTAAAGTGATTGTCTTGCAATTGGAAGGTTGTGGGTTTGATTCCAGTTTCCCCCTGTCACCAATCTGTGTATCAGGGTATGAATGTGTGTGTTAGTGAGTGCAATTGGGTGAATATGGCTGTAGTGTAAAGATCTTTGAATTGTCAGTATGACTGGAAAAGCACTATAGAAGTTCAGTCCATTTATATTGTAACATCTTCCTTGATGTACTTTGCTCATAGGAAATTAGTGAAATAAACAAATAACATAATTTGTGAGAATTAAGGGTTTTGTGTTATTTAACGCTTTGAGCCACAGTGAATTTATTGTAATGTTTGATTTTGGCTTGTAAATTGGATGAATAGTTAATTGAGTTCAAGTGGTGTGATGATGAATTAGAAAAAAATGAAAGACATCTTGTAATGCCAGGCCATGTCCCTGTAAGGGGTGGAAACCATCATGCCGCTATGCCAAGTGATGCACCAGTGGTGGTAAACCACACCACCGCCACATAAAAGGTGATAAAACACCAGTGCAACACTTTTCAGTCTTGGTTTTATCATCATGGTTAGTAAATTTGACTTTTTTTTAACCATACACAGTATTACTTAAACTCTGTTCCACATTGGAAAGATTCTGCCACTACTTTCTGATTAATTCAGCTAATTATTATCTCAGTTGATCACTAGACGGGGGGAAAAAAGAAGATAAAACAAGAGTGCGACATCATGGCTAAAGTTACACACCCTGTCCTGATGCGACACGATGCATTCCACAATGCTGATCCCGATGCACGTGTACTATTCAAAGCAGATGTATATAAATAGCGACACAAATTTCAAAGACACATTTTCCTGAAGGTACATAACTGATATCATATTTATTGAAAAGAGAACCAACAGAACATATTAGATCCTAAATTATGTTGCTACAGGCTCACAAATGATGTACTTTTCCAAAAAAATAGGATAACCAACCAGACCTAATAATACAACTGCTGGATTAGTCATTTGTTTCTCACAAGTGCACAGTCATGCTCCTCGACTGATACATTTACGCAGATGGACGTACACAAACGCGTACAGAAGCAGCAGGAAGCAAACACACACACATACACATACTCGGGGGTTTGGTGTCCTAGTTTCCATCTGAGGAGAAGCTATTCTCTCTTGCTCACTGTTCACTCCTTCACTCATAAACTCATCTTGCGGGCAGGGGCGAGAGGGGCTTTGATCCCGCTGTGGCCGTGTGATGCATTGCTCCTGCTGTTGCAGATGTCGTGTGTGTGCTGTAAGCACATGTATGCATCATTTGCTTATAGTTTTTTTTTGTATATGTGGGGACTATATGTTTGAATCTAAGCTTGTTTCTGAACTTGTGTGTGTGCATGGTCACTGTCAGGCTGCTGTTTTGCCATCAGACTGTGATCTAATACAAGGATTAACATGACATTAAATCAGTCTCTTAAAAAAGAGAACAAATTACTACTCCAAATCGGCATAAGACTGCCATTTGTTCAGCCACATTACAATGCTTTCAATAAAGGTGAAATACTGTATATTAGCTTTTTCTTGAGTTTTATTTCCTATATATCAGGAAAACTCAGAAATATTATCATGCAGTATTTTTTAAACAATAAAGAACAATGTTTAGCAAGACTCTTGAGCATTGTGGGCATGCAGAAACTCTGAGAACACTTTTCTTCTTGGTTATTTCTTTATTAGCTGTATGGACCATATACCTACCTGGCACTCTGTTGCTCACGTCTGTTTTTTTAGCACCTTCAACCTTAATTCACATCCCACGTTTTAAAGGTTGTGTTTTGCTCACACTACCCTCATCAATGCAGTGATAGTCACAATAGGATTTGTTTTGTCTGAACAAAAACAATCTCACCGTCTCAGGTCGGTATCAACTGTTTCCACTTTAGTTTTAGTCTCAGTTGTTTTTTTTTGTTTTGTTTTTTATCCAGCCACCCAGCCATCACTCGTAGTGTTGCCTCCTTGGTAAATTAGTTATTGACTGTTTTAGGGTTGCGCCATCATGGAAAAACTATAATCAAGATTATTTTTGTCAAAACGGACGTCAACAATATTAAAGTGATTAATCACTGAATTTGGGAAAACAATGCATTATTCTTCTCAAAGACCAGTGATTTGTCCTGAACATGAAATTTTCCCTGAAACCCTAAGGACTCTCTGTGGGATTTTGGTCAGGCCAGATTGCTTGCTGGTCAAACTTAGTGATACCATTGGTCACTGAGGCAGGTACTGGTACTTATGGCAGTGTGGGCAGGTTCCAAGTCCTGCTGGAAGATGCACAAGGCCTTTCTGATGTTGTATCGAGTTCAAGAGTGGCTCAGCTAAATTGATGCATCAATTCCAACTCATGTCCTGGATATGTCTAGGTGTGCCGTCATGTCTGTGGTGGCATTTCTACTTTTGATCTGTACTGGAGGTTGGAAAATGTAAGACGGGAAACTTGTGCTAAATATTCATCCATCCATTTTTCCTCCACTTATCTGAGCTCAGGACGCAGGGGCGACAGGTACAGCAGAGAAACCCGGACACCTCTCTCCTCAGTGACATCCTCCAGCTTATCCTGGGGGATCCAAAGGCGTTCCCAGGCTAGACATAATAAATGGTCCCTCTGGCAAGTTATTGGTTTTCCTCCCAGTGGGTCGTGCCCGGAAAACCCCCAAAAGGAGACACCATCCTGATCAGATGTCAGAGCCACCTCAACTGACTCATTACAATGCTGAGAAGCAGCGGCTCTACATTGAGCTCCCCCCAGATAACACAGCTCCTCACCCTATCTCTAAAGTGGAGCCCCGCCACCCTCTGGAAGAAGCTAATTTCAGGCACTTTTATCTGGGCTCTCGTTCTTTTGATCATCATCCAAACCACAAATGATCATAAGTGAGGGCCAGAACCAGTGGCGTTGCCAGAAACTGCTTTTCAGCCAGGCCTGATTAAAGAAAATGGGTGCGGCAAATAATTATATTGAAAGTAAGTTTAGTTGTAAGTTCCATGTTTGCAAGTTCACTATGGAGCTGATGCAGCCTGAGGGGAAGCAGGAAGGACCTTTTCTGTTCAAGTGAGCGTCTTTTAATTGAAAGAAGAAGAAAAAATGATGACCTGTCACCTATAAGATGACTTGGAGTCACAAACACGACGGAGTAACTTTGGATCATTCCAGTAAATGCTGGCAACCTGTTAAGGTTATTATGGAAAATTTCAGCTTTTTGGTTTCCCAGCTGAAGTTTTACAAAAAACAAAAAACTATCCAACAACATGACAGCACAATCTTCTTTTTCTTCTTCTTCTGAGTTTAAAAAGAAAATATTACCACTGACTATAAAAGTAAAATCAGAATAATTAGATTCACGTAAGCAATGAAATCACTCCTGATCATGATTATTCTCCGGCTTTAATCAATGTAGGCCTGTAACTTGTCACTATCGAGCCTCCCTGTGGTCAGTCATTTTTTCCCCTCTGTTGCGGCAGTTGAAGCACACAGGAGTTGCTGCCCAGCGGTTGATTTTTATTTTTCTCCTTCTGTTCTGCTCCTGCTTTCCTGGACTGTTACAGTTCATAGCGTCTGTCGTCACCTTTCACAGCGGCAGGTTTGTCATCTCAGCTTCCGCCCTGGCCAGACACGATCTCTCCTCCATTTGCGCGGGACGCCTCTAAGTGCGTATTTACGCACGCCGTAATTGTTTGTGGTCCGAACGGACCCAGTGAAGCGTAGACTACAAATTTAAGACCTATTTATATGTGTCTTAAAATTTTAAATCATTGCAAATGGAATTTGAGTTGTTGACAGCTGCAGAGACCCTGATTTATACTTTACCAAAACATTTCCATGCCACTGTCTGCATTTCATTCCAGTTTAACAAGACCCCCTGGAGTCACAATATCTGATGGTCACTGGATTTGGTGCAACACTGGTGACAGGGACATGTAAGGGATGTTACTCTTGTAGGGGCACGACAGGCGTTATTTTGTGGAACAATTTTTTTTAATCATTTTATGCTGCATCTCAGCTATACTATCTGTAAACATTTCAACTAGTTTATAGCTTTAAAAACAGTGGGGATTTCTGTTTGAAAACTATTTATGTTTTTTTTAATTGTTTGAACCTGAACCTCCAATAAACCCAAGCGCGTAGTCTCTTACATTAACATCCAGCAATGTGTAGTTCCCATCTACATTCTTTGTCATCATGCAGAGCTCCCAGTTCCAGGTCGGTCACCTGGACGCGGACTCCAAGAACCCGAGGAGCTGCAAAACGGCACAGGTACAGAGCTCCCAAGTCAGCTGGCTCCAGTGATTCCTGGTGCAACCGGTGCCCAAGAGTAGGCCAACCAAGAGAGCACACATCAAAGGACGTCTTAAGAAGAAGAAGAAGAAAGAGAAAAAGATGTAGAGTAAGAAGGGTCATGGAAAGAAGATGCCAACCGAGAACCACATCGTGGGAGCACCTGCCTGTGGTCATCCCGCCCACAAGGTGGTACCAGGTTGTCGGCAGTATGCAGTGCAGCCACTGCAAAGCTCAGGGGAGGCACCAGATCACGTCTTGGATGTGCCAGTGTTGCCAAGTGGCCCTGTGCCTCAAACCGTATCAAAACTGCTACACTGAGTGGCACGGCGCGTAATTTTAGCTCCGGGGGCTACTAATCATCCTTACTGAGAAGTTTCTTTTTTTTTTCTCCCTATCATAGGGTGCATTTGATTTGTGAATGTTGATTATGCTCTCCAACTTCTAAAGTTTGAGTCCTTATGTTGAATATCCTAGTTGAGGATATTGTTCAGCAGGTTAAATTGCTCACAGTTCGGAAGGTTCTCTTAAATGTTATTCACGATTGCCTGTTGTTAAAAAACAAAAAAATACAGTGTAAGGTAGGTTTTGTAAGTTAAAAATGTCATATTTTAATTTAATTGCAATTGTTTTAAAATTAATCTTATTATTCTTTTCTCCATGTTCTTCAATTATGCAAAATAAAAGTTAAAAGTTGAACAAAACATTGTAGTGTACATTTGTTCATCTGGGAACGATTTGTCTTTATCTTTGAATTCATTTAAAACCAATCATGCAAAAAAAAATTTAAAAGATCAATTTCATTTTAGACATTGTTGTATCAAGGTTTAAGTAGCAATTAAACAATGTGACTACTGTGACAATTCATCTAAAAAACATTACCTGATTGGCATTGATTTTTGCCTTTCTTTGTTTATCTTAACACTCTAACAATAAAGCCCCAAAGGTTGTAACGATGCATTTTTTAAAAGTTCCCTTAACTTTTTGTTCCAATTCAGAAATAAACTAAGGCAAAACCCCTCAAAATTTAAATTCCAGCATGGAAAGTTTATCATGCATTTAAGCATGTTCATATTTAGCATTTGACCACAAAATCTTTATTAAACAGTTAGTGGAAGGATGTAGGAAAAGGAGCCTGTATGCTTCCTCTAATAGCTCCTTTAGCATAGGACGCTCACATTGTCCCTTACCAGGGCTCAGAAGCTCTAACGAATCCCACAATCCTTTGCATGATATGATTTATATGCACAGTCCACCTCACGATTGACAAAAATGTCCAGAGAGCAGAGAGCGCACACTTTGTAGTTCATTTTCGGAAGGTTGTTGGCCCGGATTTGACTAGAATCATCATAGATGCAACGACGTGGAGACAGATGCACTAGAAACCTAAACCAGCGCAGTCTCTGTGAACAGATAAACTGCTTAGTTTGTTCACGGAGCAATCGCTTAGCAAACCGCTGTCTGTCAGACTTCTAACGGCTACACAGTTGGTTTTATTGGTGCGTTGGATGCCACAGCTCGGATCTGAAAAAGACGATGCATCTGAGTTGAAGTAATGGGAAGAGACAAAGAGAAATACAGCCTCATTGCAAAGAAGCACATGTGAGGTCACGCCGCGTTTTCCTGAGTAAAATTGGAAGATTCAAATGTCGGCATGTGTGCATAAATTCAGGAGTAGTTGTGCAATCAGATCATGAGGAGCTCCATCAATGGTGTCTGCCATGTTTGTTTCGTTTAAATTTAATCTTGCAGCTTGCACCGTTCAGACTGAGGTGAATATGCATCAGATTTAGGGCTGCCTATACGAGTGGCCCAGTCAGATTTGTCTTAGTAATGTTTTGAACTGTCATCAAGAAATTAGATGTTGGTCACACATGGACAAAAAGGTAGATTTGTGCCAATATGGCTGCAATGTAAGCCTTGGGGCTCCCAAATACTCGGGAGCATACTGTGAGCCGTGCGGACTGAGCCGATTCCTCTCCACCAGACACCCACCGCAGGGAGTTGCTGTGACGCTGTGCGACCTTGCGACTGTCTGCTTGAAGCTGCTTTATATGTGACACCAAGCTGTGTACAGGCTTGGTGTCACATATAAAGCAGTTCAGTGTGAGGACTTCTTGCCAAGCAGTTTATAGTGTAACACTGCGTACATGGTCGTAAAGAATTGAGCTTTGCGTGTACCAGTCGCCGCGGAGTGTGCCTCAAGTGTGCCAGGACGTCCGTGGACTGAAGTCTCCACAAGTATGTGGGAGCCTTTAGTCTCACCTGACCAAAGCACACAGTTATAGTTAAACTTCCTGTAGAGTTTAGCAAACTCCCCATGATTATGTTGGTGATAATAAGACAAAAAAAAGGCTTTTCCTCACGGTGTGGTGGAAAGATACAGATCGCATAGTTATTTCCTTGTAGCCGTTTCCTGACTTATGGAGATTGATACACATTTGTCTCAATTGACACCATTGTTTCTTGTCTTTCCCATTTTGAATAGTGGCCAAGAGAAATTGGTCTCTGTTTGAGGCAAAGTCTTGGATTACTGTGGAAAGTTTGGTAGATTTTCTAATAAACTTAAAGGATAAATTACAAAATGATTCAGTTGCATTTATTGGATTGTTGGGAGTATCCATAATTCTTCCTCAAAGGATTTTATCTAAAACATTTTATCTAAAGGATTTTATCTAAAGCTTTATTACAGCATTTTCCATGTTAAGAAAAAAAACTCAAATCTAAATTGGAGGGTGGATTTTTCTACTTCTCCAAGAGTAAGATTAAGTCACAGCCATAACTGACTGATTTATTTAAAATGATATTTGCACACGTTTCCCAGGAGTGCCGGTAACAAATCCTGAAAAGGTGGAACTCCAACATTAGTTTTTGTATGATTTTTATTTCTTTATTTTAGCCGTTATTGCTGTTTAGCTTTTAGCTTTTGCTCATCAGAGCAGGGTTGAAGGAGCTCCAGTTAGATTCCTTAAGAATGTCCCCAGTATCCTGCATCCGTAGACTCGCGCTGCTTGGTGAGCCTGGCTGCCTTCCACCATGATGGTCCGGCCGCAGAAAAATCACAGATTGGTGGGTGCTTTCACCAAAGCTATACCGTCCCACATGAGGTGGTGTTTTGCTTTCTTTGTTGTGTGTATGTGTGTGTGTGTGTGTGTGTGTGTATGCACATGTTTTTGCTCTCTCCCTGGTGGTGCTGGGGTGTTTGGCAGGATAAATATAGCTGCGTTGGTGTAAAGCTGTTTTCTCCTCAGCTTTTGTAGCTTCAATCAAAAGCAATTTGGAGGAGGGAGAAATGGAAGGGGAAAGCAGGGGTGAGGAAGGGAGATTAAGAGAAAGGAGGGATGGTAAGAGGAAGAGTTGGGGGTAACTGATGGCAGAGCATTTTATTTTAGCTCTCTTTAAAGAGTCATCGGGGAGTGTTCAGGAATAATGAGAACCCTGGTGGCTGCAGGAGTGAGACTGGCTCAGCTTCTCCATCCTCACTGTGTCTTTATTTCTCACCCAACCTCACATCCTCAAGCCACCCCGACTTCCTCCCTCTGACTCAGAATGCTGCACTGATCACTGAGCCTCACTTTCGCCGTTTTAGTATATGGTCAGCTTCACTGATCGGAACGATAGGGCAGTGATGCACGCAAGGGGGGTAAACGTGGATAAATGTAAAAAGTACAATAAAATGCAATAATAAAGTCATGCTTTTTTGCATGACTTCAACAAAAGGGTTTGATGTTTTAAGACCTTATCAAATTGTGCTCTTCCGAACCGGGTCAAATC
Source organism: Fundulus diaphanus (assembly GCA_037039145.1). Classification (NCBI taxonomy): domain Eukaryota; kingdom Metazoa; phylum Chordata; class Actinopteri; order Cyprinodontiformes; family Fundulidae; genus Fundulus; species Fundulus diaphanus. Next base: position 45,749,458 of record CM073121.1, on the reverse strand, counting down.
TAACTACAAGTGTACAAGAACCCTATAGGCACTGGCCGGTATGATAACTTGGAAAAAGAAAAACAGTGGTGTGCACAGTATTTACACATGAGGCAAAAATCTAATATGATCTTTCCTTAAAACAGTCAGGAGGGATTCCTCCTAGGAATGCTGTTACATGCTGCTTGTAACTTGCCTGCAGTTTTTAATAACATAGTTACTCCCAAAAAAGTAATGGTTGGCGCTTCTGTATTTTCCCTGCTGTGAATGTCAAACTTTGAAATTGGATCTTCATCTAAAAGAGGGAAATGTACCTACAGTTGCCTTCTTTTAGCCAGCTTGCAGTCAGTGCACAGACAAAATTGGGAGAGCTGTGCCAGCGTGCTACTCAGTGCTCCACACAGACTGCTAAAACTTTGTTTTCTCCGTTATCACACATTAAAGCTCCTGTTGTTTAACACGTTTATTTCTCTTGACACCAGCCTATGTCTGCTGCATTCAAGCATTCAATGACGATGAAGCCACATGTGGAAGCTATGGGGGAAAAAACAACACAGTTGCTGCTTGTATAAGTTTTAAAAGGGGAAGGCACAGCCAGGCGCTGTTTATAAAAGTATTGGTTAGCTGTTCGTTGTCAGCATGACCATCCCAGGAACAGCTTTAAAAACACACACACCCAGTTACCCTATGGTCCTCACTTTACATCAAAGTCCTCAGTTTGGTGGTAAAATATGAAAAATATGTTCTCACTCAGCTGCAATGACTTAGGTTTGCACAGTGAATAAACTACGATACTTTGGCCATAATACACAGTACCGTGATTACTGACAGTAAAGCATATTGTTTTAAGCATGTTGGTAGAAATAATTTGGGCTTTTTTTGGTAGTCACAGGACCTGGGTAACATGCACTCTTTGAGTTGACCATGAACTCCTCTGGCTATGTAAATGACTCTGCAGCCAAAACACAGCAGCAAATCTACAACAGAATGATGGAAAAAGAAATTATCTCAGTGTCGCAATGGTTCAGTCAAAGGCCAGGCTTCGGTCTGATTGAAATAGTGTGGCTGGACCTTGAAACAACTGTCTATAAACTCAATGAACCGAAGCGACATCGGAAAGACGAATCCTCCACAACAATGTGAGGGTCTGATAAACTCAAACAGAAGACTGCAGAGACGTATTGCTGCTAGAGGTGGCTCTTCAAGCTGTTGGATTGTGTTTTTGTTTCCCACAGCTTTTCCATTGTGGCTTCAACCTTGTTTAATAAACAATATCTGGTTAATATGTGTGTTGCTACAATAGTTGTTTCTGCAATAGTTTGCGGACACCCAACAAACGTTTCTTCTCCAAGTTAGTTAATAAGAGACTTAGACTTAGACTTTCTTTATTGTCATTTTGTATACACAGAGTGGATACAGAACGAAATTTCGCTTTCACACAGCTCAGAAAGATTGCAGTAACTAAAGTTCCACAAGTGCATCAGGAGATAAATCTGAATTTGGACACTCATCTGCGCTCTGCAGCCAGCGTACAGTTGGTGTACATATGTGTGATGACAGAATTAGAAAGAGAAGTGGAGATATTATTTTGACAGTAATCCTAGTGTCTTTTAATTTAACAGTTGGCTCTATGTTCCTCATTTGGTGGCCAAAGGCAGCCCACAGTGGGAGAGTCAAGCTGCTCCCTGGTACGTTTGCCATCATTTCAATCTTAAAAAGCTTCCATAAAAGCCTTTTTCCCCCCGGGATGACTCGCTGGCACTAGTGGAGCTCTTTAGGAAGTACACTGTTCCATTTCCTGTTTGACAGAGATTGAGGCTCTGCCTCAGACGAGTATGTGGCAAACTAAATTGCTGTTTTCACTTACTGCAGTAAAACATATTTTCAGCAGCACCTTCTCATCTAAAGTTCTCTGTTAGGGTATGTGCTACATTCTGTTTTTCATATATGATCTGATTGTTTGATGGCTGACGGTGTCGTTCTGCCTTTTCTAGGTGATATGGGTGTGCAATAACTGCAGAAAGCAGCAGGAGATCCTCACCAAGCCAGGCGACTGGTTTACCGGCCCTGCTGGGAAGCCCTCCGGTCTCGGTTCTGCTGTCAGCGAGCCGTCTGTGTGCCAAGTGTCCGGAGATAAGCTGAGATCTCGCTCCCAAGCACCCACGGGCTCTACAGGGACAATCCAAGACCGGGCTGGTACACTTGGGACCGCCCCTGGTACAGATGCTCGGTCACTTAGCGAGCCACCGCGAGACCGGTAAGATGAAGGACCAAACACCTCAAATATACGCTCCTCTTCTGTATTCTAATGAAGATGGGGAGGATTGCATGTTAGGTTTTATTTGTTTGTTATGGCTTCTCTATCAAACCGAACAAGCAGTACTTACAGGATGGATAGAGGTGAAATGAATGCGCAAAACGTTATACTACAATGGTTTAAAGTAAGCCTGCCTATTACCACATCCTGTCTGTGGTAGTTTTTAAAACTGGATCTTGTAAAGATCAGGAATAGATCCACAGGAAGTCATACAAAAATAAGTTAAAAATGCATCATGCAGTTGTGCCACTCACACATTGTTAGATCTTTCCATAGATACAATCTTCAGTGGATACGATCTCCTTTGAGGGTTCTCAAAGGAGATTTGCAGACTTCAAATCCAAGGTTGATAAGTACAATTTTAGAAAAAATATTCAGCCAAGTCTTTGACAGTCTTTTTAATTTCAATTTAATATTGTTTGTCTAGCACCAATTCACAACACTTGTCATCTCAAGGCACTTTACAAAGTCAATTCAATCAACACAAAAAGAACACAGAAGCCCTGATCTAGGAATACTTTCTATGTTAGAAAATAATTTAACCAATACCTATGGTTTGGAGATTTTGTCAAATTTCTTATGCTTAAATGATAAAATATAATTGCAGAGTGTGCTGTGTAGGCTACACCGTACACTTTTTGTCAAACAAAACAAGCAATTAAGGAATGAGTTTTTAAAATTTGGGGAGCTCATAAAAGTATCAGTTGTTCAGTAGTCTGACACATTTGACGATAACGTAAAATCGTGTCTTTTTAAGACCAAATTTGATTGCTTTGTTTTTGGTTAATATAAAAATTTATTTGCTCCTCATGAGAAATGGGCGTGGAGGCGGTGGAACGGGTCGCGGGGAGCGGCGGACAGGCCAGCCGAGGCTACAAACCCAGGTCTCCATGGATCGAGACCTACGAGGAGAGCCGCGGGAGCGCAGGGAAGGCCGCCAGCTGTCGAAAGTACGGTCCCTGGAGCACGATCCTGTGGGAGAGGGTGTCGGTGTGAGAAGGACAGAGGAGGGGGGCTACCAGCAGGTGGGCAACAGTGGGGGTCCCCTTCGACAAGCAGAGCCATTTCCTTCGGGAGGCAGGGGTCAGCCTGTGCAGGGTCGTGGCACAGGCAACGTGACGGGGCAGGTCGGGGACTCTTCTCGGCCTGGACAGAGGACGGTGGGCGGGGGACAGGCCGTTTTACAGAAAGCCCCTCCTCCTGAACTCAGAGTACCTTCAGTTTTGGGACCTGAAGCGGGTCTTAGCCAGGGCGCTGGGGTGAAACGGACCAAGCGGGACAAGGCTGAAAGCATGCTGCGCAACGATTCGCTAAGCTCTGACCAGTCCGAATCTTTGCGGCCACCTCCACCACGGCCCTACAAGTCAAAACGGGGGCTGGGGGCCGGGGGGAAGAGACAAACTAGCGTCAGCAGTTCGGAGGAAGAAGGTGGAACTACGCCCGAGTACAGCAGCTGCGAAGATGCTGAGATTGAAAGCGTCAGCGAGAGAGGTAAGCAGTTTTCTTTTTAACACGTAAAGTCATTGTTTTTATCGCTGTTAGATCAGATATCTGTGGCAAGTTTTTATTTTGGCAGAATGTCAATATACAGTCTACAAAATGCTCCATCTCAACTGTTCCCTGAAAATACAAACTTGGTTCATCGTAATATTTCTTTCTTTTAATTGATTGATGAATTGGTAATAAAAAAACAAATACAAAGTAAATTACCAAAGCCATTCTATATGGCTTGTCCTTTGAGCTTTTTTCTTTGCAAGTACAATCGCACACAACTCCACTGCCAACTTTTCATTTTTGTTGATTTGTTTGGTCCCAAAAAATAAATAAAAATGTTCTCTATAGACAGTTGTGGTATGCAGGTATAAGAGATGAAATAAAGCATTCTTCACAGCTCATACTTTACAGCAAAATTATCATTCAAAGTTAACTAGGTCACTAAACAGTAGACCCTAGATAACTGAATTAGAACTTTGTTACATTTTAAAATGAATCTACAATCACACCTACAGGTACAGAGATCAGAATTTTAATATTGTGTAAAAGTGCAATATTTTTACCAGTCATTTCAAAAAGAGAAACTGTTATTTTATAGAGATTCATTACACATAGAAGAAAGCATATCATGCTTTTATTCCTTGTTATTTTGATGATTATGGCCTACAGTTAAAGAAAACCCCAAATTCAGGGTTTCAGAAAATTTGAATATTACATAAAAAAGGATGTTTTACACACAAATGTCAGATTTCTGTGAGGTATGTCCATCTCTAGGCACACAATACTTGGTTGTGCCTCCTCTTGCATGAATTACTACATCAATGTGCCGTGGCATAGAGGTGATTGACCCGTGGAGCTGCATGTGTAACGGAAACCCAGGTAGCTTTGATAGCTGCCTTCAGGTCATCTGCCTTGTTGGTCTGGTGTCTCTAATCTTCTTCTTCACAACAGCCCAGAGACTTTCCACGGGGTTCAGGTCAGGGGGGTTTGCTGGCCAATCAAGAACAGGAACACCATGGTCATTGGACCAGCTTTTGATACCTTTGGCAGTGTGGGTAGGTGCCAAGTCCTGCTTGTCAGTAGAAGGTTGCAAATTCCTGGCTGCATTGACTGTGGACTTAAGGAAACCCAGTGGACCAATGCCAGCAGATGGCATGGTACCCCACACCATCACCGACAGTGGAAACTTCACACTGGACTTCAAACAATGTGGCTTCTTTGCCTCTCTACTCTTCCTCCAGACTCTGGGGCCTTGATTACCAAACAAAATGCAGAATTTACTTTAATCTGAAAACAGAACTTTGGACCATTGAGCAACAGTCCAGTTCCATTTCTCCTAAACCCAGGTAAGGCGCTTGTAGCCTATGTGTAAGGTTAGTCTGTGCATAGTAGCTCTTGATGCACCGTCTCTAGCTTTAGTCCACTCCTTGTTAAGCTCCCCCAAATTCTTGATTGGATTTCCTCTCAAGGCTGCGGTTCTCCCTGTTGCTGGAGCGCCTTTTCCGACCACATTTCTTTTTTTTCCACTTAATTTTCTATTAATATACTTGGATACAAAAAAAATGTTGCTTATTCTGACACACAGAAACATAAAGCACACTTGACTGCCCCAGATTCTCCAGCATACAACTAAACACAATGTGGCATAAATTAACTATAAGACATGAATTAAAATCAACATAAATCCCACAATGCTGGATAACGTGGGTCCCTACCTGTCCCACGGGAATACGGAAGAGGAGGGGATGCTGTTTAAATACAGGGGGAACCCAAAAAAATGTGATCATGCAGACAACAAAGAAAAGGAGCTGTGGTCAGGCGGCAAATAATAAATAATGCTGTGGAGTCATATAAAAAAAATCAAAAATAATGCACAGATAGTTAATCCTGTTATACACCCAAACTATAACCCATTCCCATCATATTTCATCTCTGAATATTTTAACTGAACGGCTTCTTCAACCGGTCGTGTCTCCTACGTCCCCATTTTTTCCCGATCAATAAAGAACTACAGGTGTAGCCGCTCCAAGGTTCTTGTTGGAGAGTTAATCCATGTGTCTGTAGGAAGACCCCGCCCTGTGGGAATAATCACAATGGCAACCAACAACTCAGCGTTCTCTGACTTCTTCTGATGTTCCTACTCAGCAGCTTCTTCATCCATTTATTAATCCATCATGGCTGCCACCACCCGATCCAAACTTTTTAAATTCAGAGGAAGGCGACAGGCTCTGTGGAAGTTTGGATTTTCTGTCAGGAAGGAACAGGAGAAGGTTTTAATGGAGACTTTTTTTTAAAAAAAAAGAAATAATTTTTTATCTATTTTACAAAAGTAGGGTCCCGAATTTCCTATGAGGCTTGACGAAAGAAAGTTGGTGTGCAGTGTTTCTATGCTGCACCGGCGTTGTGTGAAATAATTAAACTTTGGAAAACAAAAAGATACAGTTAATTCTGGTTATTTTGTGACATTAAGATGTTCTTCATCTGTGTTTTCCAATTTGATGTAAAATATTCAATATGGTCTGACTGTATTTTTTGTAGAAAGTCTTTTGCAGTGCGTGAAACATTTTTTGATTATCTTTGTCATGTTAAATTGTTCCCATCACCCCAGAGGTGGAACAGTCTAACATTGTGAGCAGAATTGCTGCAACAGAGGGACTTTTTAACCTTTGTTAATCCCAGGTTTGACCCCATGTTGTTCCACATAACCAACAGTACATCTGCAAGCTTTAAAACACACTCTAACCTAGCAAGGTTCAAGTTGGGTCTAATTTTTCTACCAACCATTTAAAGCATATCAGTCTGCTTGCTGTTTCTATGATAAAAAGTTCACATTCTAAACTAAAACAAAAAAACAAACAAACTGGAGCCCATTTATTAGTTTTCTAGCATTTAATTGTAGAGTATACTTGTTATGGCCAGATGTGGCTCAGGATTTATAATTATCTGGCCATTGACATTATCATTTACTTTTATTACCATTTACCTGTGGCTGTATGGTGCACACATGTACAAAACTACAAATCCCAGAATACATCGGAGCAAAAAAATAAAATAAACAGCAGTCTAATTGTGTTAAAGGGGAAGTCCGGTCAACAAGGAAAAATCAGGGTATCATTAGCTATAACTAAAACTAATACATTTGTGGTTATTTAATGAACTTATCTTTAATCAATAAGAAAATAAAAACATAAATTGTCATCTGAATCACTGTGTATGGGGGCTGACATGACTGCCCAAATATGGGCAGTAAGGGGCGTTTGACATCACATCCTGCGACGTGGAAGAGCGGAAGCGGCGACAGTATTTCTCTCCGCTTTCCATGCAAAGTCAATAGGAGCCGTTCTACACAGCTGCGATCATCAATAATTATTTCGGATTTCCAGAGGACTTCACCGCTGACATTCCCAAGAGCTATTGCTGAAGCAACAATGCCCACGTGCATGGCCATCGGATGTTCCAACACAACTGGTAAAAGAGGAAAAAACATAGCTTATTTCAACACAGTCACTTCAGCGATCTCTCCTCCGCTGTGTGTGTGTGTGTGTGTGTGTGTGTGTGTGTGTGTGTGTGTGTGTGTGTGTGTGTGTGCGCGCTCAGCTGCAGCGCCGGTGCAAAGCCGTGCTCAGCCCAGCATGTGCTGGAATGCTCTTATATTTTAATACTTATACTATAATAATCAGCTAACTTAAGTCACTTCAGCGATCTCTCCTCCGCTGTGTGTCTGTGTGTGTGTGTGTGTGCGCGCTCTGCTGCAGCGCCTGCAAAGCCGTGCTGCGCGGAGCGCGCACACACACACACACACACACACACACGCGTGTATAGATATATACTGTAGGACCCGACTGAGTTTGATCTTGGAAAATAGTGCGCCGTGACAAACAGAGCGTTGAAACTTACTCAACAGCGGGTCCGCCGAGTGACGTCAAAAAATGGGAGGTGACAGTACTATTCTTGTAACCTGGCAACAGCCAGATGTATGTCTCGTTCCGCCTAGCTCCACTCACATACATCTGGGACACCGCCGGTAGACAGTGATTTCTCCAAACAAATTTATGGTCTGGCCAATCAGGACGCAGGGCTGGAGTTTCATAGATGTGACGTAGTGGAGACGCGACCATGACGTGAGACTGTTTTGATAGCAATGGCGGCTAGTCGATGCTGCTATTTCTTCAGTGTTGTCCAATCTACCTAATATTGTTTCATTAAAAGAACATCAGAGAACGCCTCTGAATGCTTTTGTTGGTGGAAACGATGTTTTCGCCCTTCTCTCGACCGGATTTGGCAAGTTTTGTTTTCCGGGACCAGCGGACGTGCCGACGCGGAAGCGCCCCGGAGCGGTTAGCGGTTAGCGCTAACTATGTTAGGAGGCCTTTAGTCCTCAACGCGGTCGGCCCGGAATCGACTCCGACCCGCGGCGCTTTGCCGCCTGTCTTCCCCCCTCTTCCTGTCAGCTCACTGTCAATAAAACGCATGCCACTAGAGCCGCAAACACATTATTATTATTATTATTTTTTTTTTTTTTCCTGCGTCGCTATCATTAGCGTCACGGGTTAGCTTCGGTGTGAGTGGTTGAAATAGCACGTCAATAAAGATGACAGACAAGTGGCTTATCCAATCATATGCAAGAATTTTTGATAAGGCCCAGCCTTCTGTAAAGGCAATCCCTATGGCGGTGTCCCAGATGTATGTGAGTGGAGCTAGGCGGAACGACATACAGCTGGCTTTTGTCAGGTTACTATTCTTGACCAAGATGGATTCCTCCACATAAACATGATTAAATGAGAATTATTATTAATTAAAAAAACTTATAATTTTTTGCACAGTATGTAGTAGTTTTATATTTAAAGTACTTTCAGCAGTTTGAATTCTGATTTTGACCGGACTTCTCCTTTAAAGCGTTTATCAAAAGTTTGAAAATGGTGTCACGTTTTGAGAGCTAAAGTTTGAGAGAGCCATTTCTGATGCGGCTCATGTGTATTTGAGCTTTAAACCGGACGTAAACCCACAGGCCGTTTTTGCTGCCAATAGTGGAACAAACAGTCATTGGGATTGAGGGTCAATTGCTTTTTCACAAAGGTCCAGGCTGGTATGGATATTTTTTTTAATACTAAATTGTCATTTGAAAACTGCTTTTTATATTTCTTCAGGTTATCACTGTCTAATATTAAAATGTGTTAAATCTGGAACACAATGTCTCTTACTGTTACAGTTAGTATCTTACACTAAATTCACTCACACCCGAAGGCGGAACCTATGGCACCCATGGCGCTCTAAGTAGCAAACGAGGTGAATTGAGTGTTTAGGATGAGAGTCCCGTCAGGCCCGGGTTTTAAACACACCCCTGTGGCTGTGAGTGGCTGTTGCCTTTTCTTTTTGCTCCAGACTGAGATCAGGTCAGCTCTGAGATGTGACTGCTGGCAGCTGAGAAGCATCCAGGCATGCAAATCATGGCAAGATCACTGCAGGAAAAACACTCAGACTCACGCTTCCATATGCAGCACAGCATGTCTTTCTCCTTCTTCCCGACACGTGCATGTGTGCTCCTGCATATGCACGCTCACAGCCACGGCCCACTCATCCTCTAAAACCGCGGGAAGGGACAGGTAAAACACTTGATACATATGACATTTGACTTAATCCTTTTTTCTTTTCCTTAACTTTTTCATGTATTCAAGTCCTAAAAAGCTGTCATGTTACACCAGGAACGCAACCTCTGAATGTTTTTTTGTAGTTGTTGTTTTTTTCTTTGTGAGTTGGGCCAGAAGATATTAGCTATAGACGGATTATATAATCTTAAAAGCAACAATTAACCCCTGTGGTTTTACGTTGACCAAGGGAGTTTTCTTTTCTCCTTACTTGAACGATAATGTCTGGAGTTGGTTAAACTCTGAACTAACAGACGTTTATTTTGACCTTTTAATATATGCTTTTTAGATGTTTTTCAAACCCATGTTGCCAGTATGGAAGCAATTCGTCTTCTATAAGAAGCTCAGTTTATAAACTGGGAAAAAGTTAACCAGGGAAGCCCAGCCAACTGCGTTCAATCGTTAACCTCGAAGCAATACCTCGTCCTGAACTAGCAAGTCGTCGCAGTGGAAATGAGCAAAACTCTTAACAGTAAGAACCCTCCAGCAGAACCTGACCCGTTATAAGCAACCATCTAGAACGTCTGGAATATTATCGCATTATTGTGATTGTAAAAGTTCATATGCCTTTCTTTTAGCAACAGTGGGAGTAAAATTTGCTTTTTTATGTTTGAACTGGAACCAATTAGATTATGTTATATATTGTTGTAGCTTTTTGAAAATAAACTGAAACGATGGTATTTTAGTTGAGGTGATCATACTACAACAGTATTTTGCCTATTCTGTTTCCTTTGTTGTTGCCATTTTAAGAGGAATGGACCTCTGTTGTGTCATATTTATGTCCCACAGAAAAACTCACAATTATTTTATAGAAATTTGTTAGGAGCCAATAATTGTGGCAACAGTTATTTTGCTGTTAACATGGTCTAGTTTATTTTTCTCTCTCACTAAATAAATGTTTATTTGTTTATTTTGTGTATTTAAGGATCCCCATTAGTCTCTACATTAGTGGAGACTATTCTTCCTGGGGTCCACACCACAAACTTTACAATTACATCATTAAAAATAATAATAATAATAATAATAATAATAATAATAATACAAAAGATCCTTAAGACACAAACAAAGTTGAGTAAAACATAAAGTTCCATTCAACCACTTCACCAATTATAAAATGTTACAAATATTACAGAGACATCACAAAATACCTTGAGATGTACACACTAAATTTAAATAAATTCACAGATAGAATTAAAAAACAAACAAAATAGAGTAAAAACAAACTGAGTGTACGAATATAAGTTACTTATTCACTAATAATTAATTACCTATAATACATTTTTTAAGGTTCTTTTTAAATTTTATATGAACAGCAATTAACAGCAGGCAACTTATTCCAGAAAGAAAGCGCTCTGTTCACAGCTGTTTTAGTGAGAGCGTCAGTTTGAGGGAGTGGTAATATAAAAGGCATCACAGAGGTTTGTTTAGTATTTAAAGTATGTTTATTGTAAGTGGGCAACAACTGTGATAAAAGGCTGAAAGGTTTATGAGAGGTCCAGATTTTGTGAAACACGAGAAGAAGGCTGCATACTAGTCTGTCTTTTATGCATAAGGTTAATATTGGTTCTGAAATCACATCCAAGTGCTAGTCTTGCAGCTTTATTCTAAACCACCTGCAATTTATCCAGATGTTTTTTTTGAAGCACTTGACCAAACATCAGGACAATATTCAAGTTGACAAAGAACTTAAAACTGCAGCGCTACTTTTCTTATTTCCTGAGTCATAAAAGGCGCATTTCGCCAAATTATAGCAATATCTCCGCTCATTTTAGTCACAATTCTGTTCATTTGTGCAGACCGCCAAAGAGTTTCATCTATTATGACTCCCAGTAGCTTGGCTTCTTTGACTTGTTCTATTAATTGTTTTTGTACAAAGATGTGCAACCTTCGAGTCTATATATCTAGAACCCAACACCCAATGTATTGAAAGATTTATTTATTTATTTTAAATGATTTGAGATTATGTCGTATAACCAAAAGTATTCATTACTTATTTTGTACCATCATATTTCCATATTTAGACATGAAAATACAGCCACTCTGCCATGCGATCCATCCCCACCTGAGTTAGAGCATTAAGACCTGCATTGTCTATCATTAAGGTTACGTAACATTACTATAGGTGGTCACAGCTCGTTAACTCCAGTGCTTCCCTGCTGCTGGGAACGCTCGGCTCTGTTTTACTCCAGTCATAACAGCGTTCCTGACGCTCTTCACACAAACCGCTCCTGTGCTTTTCACAGATATGTTCTTGTGCGAGAACCAAGAAGAAGATCAAGTTTCATGAAAACAATCTGTATATAACAGATTTTATTCTATTATTCTGTTTTGTTTTATTTTCTGCACGTTTTCTGCATGCGGTTCTCCTTCTTTTAGATCATTTAAGAGCTTCGGCGTTTCCCACGCTCCGTGTTTCCTGCAATTCATTTTTGTTAAAACGGTAGATTTGTTTGTTAGATTCATACTGACCATTAGCTTGTTTATTATGTTTTTTTTTTTTTTTTAATGCCTTCTTCCTTTACATATCAGCTTTCTGTGCGGTTGATCCAAAACATCTGACCTGTGAAGTATCTGGGGAGGGATTTAAGGCATTTAATTCCGTTGCCACCTCTGTGAAACAGTCCTGCTGCTTTGTTGATAAATTTCTAATTCCAGCCTAGACTTAAATATTCAATAAACCTGACCCCTTTCTGTCAGCAGATGCTTTGGGAAGGAAATGTAAGTTACTTGAGCTGCATATGAAAGCAGGCTTGTTTGTATGAAGGTGGTGGTGGTCTCCGCTGCCTCGTCTTCAGGGTGTGAAATCGTCTCTTTTCTGTTGCAGGAGACTGGGAGTGCAATCCACATGACCCCACAGGATGGCATGTAAGTCACTGTTGTTTTTCCTTTTCTTTGCTGATAGTTTTGCATATCATTAAATGTTGTTCAGGGGTCATATTTGTGTGACTAGAAGGGTGAGAGGAACACAGGGTCAAGATTAAACATAATTATACATAATTACACAAATATATACTCCTCCACTATTGTTTGTTGAAATGTTTTGTATCAAGTTCCACCTTTACTGTCGACTTTTTGTAGCCATTAATACACTCTTTTCACTTCTCACTCTTGACGCACTCATTGACTAATGAAAATGTCGTCGCTAATGTCCATGCGTCTTTGCTCCTCACTCCAGAGGAAGGCCCGCCCGTCCGCAGAAGTGAAGAGAATGCAATTCATAAAACTCAATCTGAAAAGGAGAAAGTAAAAAAAAAATGTGAAAATATAAAATCTGTAGAAAAAATTACATTTAAAAAAAATAAATACAAAGAAATGTTTTTAAAAATTATTTTCTGATAAAATAAAATCTGAGAAAACAGCAGAATTACTCTCAAAACCTTTTTTTGATTAAGACATTTTTCAAAGTTTAATTTATGGATTGCATTTTTTTAAATTTCCATTTACAGAACGTGTTTTTTTTTCTTCAAAATTTCCATTTACAAAACATCTTCTATGCTGACAACAACATTGGAACAAAATTGACCCCTTATCAAATTATTTAAGTCATCTTATATCTATAAATGAGCTTGTATGTACAGTTTTTGCCAGGGCTTTGAACCGATTTTTTTCCCCAATCGGTTCGTTCCGAACAGAAACGGAATTATAACGTTTCCGGTTATGAGTTCCACCAATAAATTGACGTTCCCGAACCGGTTAGAACAAAAAAATACTGTTCCCGGAACGGTTAATTTCGTTCCTGTCAGCTGTTTGGAATGAGCGTTTTACTTAACGATGGATCGTAATCAGTGACGGACTGGGATTAAAAAACGGCCCTGGCATTTTCACCAACCAGCGGCCCACATGGGGACGCGCACGCACGCGCGCGCGCACGTGCCCGCAACACACAGATATAACTTCACATGCACGGAAATAACACGCAGGTTTGTAGTCCCATTGGTGTTGAACTCTAACTTTAATATGCATGAAAACTGAACCAAGAGGCATTTCAGTGTTTCCCGCAGGAATTTGCTTAGGCGAGGAGGTGCGTTGGGGGGGGGGGGGGGGGGGAACAAAAGTTTTGTGCGGACCGAGGGGGGGGGGGGGGGCGTATCCATGTGTTTTTTCCCTGCCATTCAGTATATGCACGCGCGAAAGCAGCAACAAAAAACTGCGTGTTAACGTCAAATAAATATGCAGCAAATCGAGTTCGTTTCTTTGTTGTTTGTTTTTTTTTGTGTTTTTTTTTTTTTTTTGGAATGTTGGCGAGGCGGTAGCGTGAGTTTGGCGAGGCGGCTGCCTCGCCAAGACAGTGCTGCGGGAAACCCTGCATTTGGCTTATTAGTGGGCCGAGAGATAATGTAGGCCTACAATGAACAGGGTGAAAGGGGCGGCGCACACCCGACGATCATGCCGAATGCCAGACCATCCAGTCCGTCACTGATCATAATTTACCTCTTATTTAAGATGTGTAGCTCTAGTGGAGACACCGCTCTCGCTCCATTCAGTCAGCGAATGTGTGATGTGATGTCACACAGGAAGTGAACCTCAGCCGTCATGGTAACGTGCGCAGGATTTTTTTTTTTTTTTTTTTTTAGTTAATTAGGCAACGAAAACTTTGAGGAACGAAATAAAACCGGTATTAACCGGTTACCATTATTTTTAAATAAGTGTTCCAGTTCCAGAACATAAAAAATAATAACGTTTCCGGTTTCGTTCCTGTTCCCTGTAAAATACAAAAAGTTCCCGGTTTTCGTTTTCGTTCCTTGAACCGGTTCAAAGCCCTGGTTTTTGCCCTGTGTGGATTAAAGAAAATCTCCTAAGATTTCATTGTGTACCCCTAGTTGTTGTTTTTTTAAAAAAAAAAAAAACTTGAATCATAAAATAAATGTAAACTTTAAACTGTCTTCATTTGTTAGCTTGGAGTCCTCAAAGCTTTGGTATTTCCATCTCTGATATACCCTAACCTGTTGAATTATACCTGGATCATGTTTATTTTGGCCGATGCTTGATGATGTTTATAGATTTTAAAGTCTTTCCTCTGAGTTTCGGTGGTGCCTTCTCTCCTCTGCAGCATCCTGTAACCTGGCAGCCATCCAAGGAGGGGGACCATCTGATTGGCCGAATCACCCTCAGCAAGAGAACTGCCACCATGCCTAAAGAGGCCGGGGCTTTGCTCGGGCTGAAGGTCAGAGGTCGTCTGTGCAACATGTGGCTAGGAGTTTTCTCTCCGAATTACAGCTCCTGAGTCTGTTTGTTCCTCTTCAGGTGGTGGGAGGGAGAGTAACCGAGTCAGGGAGATTAGGTGCCTTCATCACCAAAGTCAAGAAGGGCAGCCTGGCGGATGTGGTGGGACATCTCCGAGCAGGTAGAGACCAAACCCGCTTTTCTATTCCTGGTTCAGCTGTTACCGCCTCATAAAAGATGGTGCCCGACACCATATTCATTTAGCCTAGAGTTATGACGAGCAATCCCATGTGGGCTGACATCTGATTTCAGGGGATGAGGTGTTGCAGTGGAATAGGAAGCTGTTGCCAGGGGCCACCATGAAGGAAGTTTATAACATTATCCTGGAGTCCCAAGCCGAACCTCAGGTGGAGCTGGTTGTGTCCAGGCCTATTGGGTAAGTCAGGAATGAAACACTAAAAAACAAGGCGCGACATATTTTAGAACAAAAATAAACCTTTTTTACTGAGTTATCATTAGTTTAAGTCAGACATGGCCAACGTTTATGGGGATGACACAAATATGGTGAGGCTTCTAGACTGGTTTGATTTTTATACTATTATTTTAGAAAGCAGTTAAGTTTCAGTTGTTTGTGTTTTATCTTTGTTTTGTTTTGCAAAGAGTTGATATTTAGAGTTTTGTTTCTTTATCATACCTTCTGCACACTGTTTTTGACGTGTTGGATACCAACCTCTGGGTCATATCCTGTCTCACGGTGGCCCTTTTTTCACCCCGTTATTCCGTCGAGTAGGCGACCGGTTTTCTCCTGTTTATCCGGCAGACGTTTCCACATTCTAGAGATTCTTGGACAAATCCAACCATCAATGTTCTGATCTTTGAGTGATTTATAACTGTGACCAAACATTTGCTCATGGTCCTGTGTTGATTAAAAGTTCATTTAAACTGACAGGCGGAGATTGCGATGCTGAAACCAAACGTAAGGACACTAAAACAGACGAATGAATTCTGAGTTCAACAAACAGATTCAGTTCAGATCCAGAACAATGCAGAGCTCTGCTCGTTACTTAGGTCCGTTAACTTGCTAGGGTGAGAAATTTCGCTTTGTGCCCCGTGTGCCGTTTAAAGAATAGTCAGTCGATTTGATTTGTAAGGTAACATTAGTTTAAATGTTAACGATTGAATAAAAGTCTGTTGGTATCACAAAACATTGCTGCATGTTAGTTTTTAATCTTTTGAATAGGTCAAACATGTCACAAACCTGCATACGAGGGCAGTTCATACGGTCTGCGTTTTTTTTACGTTCACAGATTAAATTTACTTTATAATAGCTGTTTGGTTAAATTCTCTTAAGGAAATCCTATTCTGATGTTTAGACTAAATAATTGCTTTGGCTTCATGTGTAAAAGGACTTGTTCAGTGAATTCAGATGCTGTCCCGATGCTTTTATTCCATAAAATACCGTGACATTTCTGTAGAAATCATCTTGAAAATTGCCTTGAAGACCAATATTTCCTTTTATTTTTCTTTGTAAATATTCCATGTGATCCTTGCGCCGAGACAGGCTTCTCACTTTTACTTTTCAGCGGACCAGCTCTGAGTTAAATATTTCTCTGTATTCTCGCAAACACTAGCAAACACTGTGAGAACTGATTATGAACAAGCACAGCTGAACACTAGCTACGCTAAGAACAAAGGGGTTGTAAATGAATTAAACTGCTACAGGGATGTAAATGTTTGACTGCTGCTTCGGGCTTGTAAAATATGAGAAATAGCATTGTGAACTTACAGATTCTAAATCTTTTAGTTTAATGTATTTTGATTAGATAGAAAATAGGAGTACACCTTTGAATTCTGAGTGATTAAGGGTTCTGGGTGTCAGAATATACCGTATACTTTAAAACTAAAGGAATCTTTCCCAGTTCCATAAGTATGGTGGTGTTTGTTCATGATAACTTATGTTGTTTGGATTGTGCTGACGTTGCATATTACATATTTCCGCTGAATCAGATTTAACCTCGTATTCTAGCAGGAGGAAAATATTTGAAATTTTGAATCTAATACTTTCTTTCCAAACACTCACGAAGGGTTTATAGAAAATATCAGTAAGTAATTCAGTTTTTTTTTTTTTTTTGTTTTGTAAAAAGGAGCCTTTAGTCCTCTCACTGAAAGTATTTTTTGGCTTTTCAGGTGCCATTTTGTATCTCCTAATAAAACTGCTCTGAATATTATTTAGCACGGCTGGACACTGGTAAAATTGTGAGTAATAAGTAAGTAAATAGATTTTAAAAAAAGTTCTCTACCAAGTTCACGTTATGGGATCCAAAATGGCTCCTGGGAAATGTTCATCATTTTAGCCACGCTTTTGCAAGAGTTCAGGTTGCCTGTGCAGAAAATTGAAACCTTCAACATCTCTGTGACTGGTGCGCTCTGCTGGAACATTGGGAGTCATACAGCAAACCATTTTACTATCTTTGACTTACATATTTTATATTTTTTTGTTTTGGAATGATCTCAGATGCAACCCATAGTTCACGAAACACTTATCAGTTTTATATTTGGTTTTTATTTGGAAAACAAATGTATTGGAACGTACAGTTTGGCTGTTAGAGTTTTGCCCGGCTGTTACAAATGCTCTGCCTTTGAGCGTATATGTTAGGGCACGATTTATACGGGTGCGTTTTACTTCCTGCTGGTAGTACGGATTTAATTATTCTAAAGGATATATATTTAGACTTAATGTCTGTACACTGTAAGCTTGTAAAATCCTCTTTTTAGTGCACACAATCTTGGTCAGTAAAGCTAATTCTGATTTCCTTAAGTTCCTCAATAGAATTGGGAAACCAATTTGATTTATTCATTCATGAATAAACTCATTTGAATGTTGTTTTTTTTGTGCACAACAGTGACTGAACAGTTAAAAAAAAGACTAACCAATACTGCATATTTTGGACCAGAAGGAAACCGCTTATCTGCAGAAAACCTTGCTGCACAGTTTAGATTTGCAGCTACATCCAAACCTTCTGGAAGAATGTTTGACAAGAAGACAACACGTTTTCTCAGTGCTTTGTGAAAAGACCAACGCCCCCTACCAATGTTAAGCATGGTGGTGGAAGGCTGAGGGGCTTAACCTGGATGAAGTCAGAAGATCAGTGACTCCATCTCATAGTTGGCCACCAACCGCTTTGCCCATGTCGGGTAATGCAACAACACAATGATTGCAGGCACAGCTGCAAATCTACATCCTAATGACAGGAAAAAGACTCAGCGTGTTACAAAGGGCCAATCAGAGACCAGACTCAAATTTAATTGAACTACGGTGAAACTATATGACTTGGTGTAAAAGAAAAGGAATTTGATGGATTGAGATGATTTAAAGAGATGGGCAGATTTCTATATAATCAAATAGAGTGGTGGTCCATAGTTCAACTTTTGTGAAACGCGTTCCTGTTTATCTGAGGTAAATAGATGTTTGCCATTTGTACATTGGAATTAATTGTGCACGGCACTCTTAACCTGGCCAGCCAGATTGATGATGTGCAGCACTCTCCACTCTGCCCATTATCAATCTGAGACCGCTCCCATCAGATCCGTTCGGGGAAAGGAGCAGAATTTTCTGAGCTGACTGGGCGAAGCGACACCTAGTGCCTGCCTACCAAAGGTTGGTTTTAGCCGGTTGCGGTATCTATGAAAATGTAAGCAGCAGGCCTCATGAGAAACCACGACAAGTTACGCTGGTCGAGGCACTTCTTGCTGTTCTTCCAAAGAAGAAATCCTGGATTCCGGCAAAACAGATGTGATAGCAGCAGCGACACGTGTGTCCTCATGCGCTACCATGTTTGTGTTGGTTCGGCTGTGGGCTCGCCAGGTCTTGCTTTCATCACAGCTATATGTCGTGCCTTAAACCATAATACTGCAACGGGATTGGCGACTGAGGCGGCGGGCGGGACAAGATGGATTCTCGTGTGTTTGTGAACGCACAAATATTGCGAGAATTCAGCTTTCGGGCAAAGGTATCTCACTTCATATAAAGCTGACAAAAGTCCAAAAAAGTCCCAAAAAACATATAAGATGTAGAAAATACAATAAAAATACATAAGTATGAAAAATAACAATAACTACGTACATATACAATGATTATTACACATATTGTATGTAGCAAGTGTTTAGCTAACCTTAAACAAATTAAGCCTTTTTTTACATGGCTTATACGTCAAAGCCTTTGCAACAAAAACAAATAGGCGGTACTTTCTTTTTACCATTACCTTATTAATCCAACAGCGGCCTCATATTTGACCCTTTTGAAAACTTAATCTGAAATTTAAAATTCACACTGATAAGTGCTTCACAGCTTGCTGATTTTTCTTTCTGGTGAAGTAAATACTGATGTTTCCCATGGGCGGTGGAAGAGGGAAGAAAGGTGCTGTTGACAGAACTGAGCGACTGGTTTTTGTCCAGTTCTATCTCAGCTCACCTCAAGGCATCCAGAAATGTGTGAATGAGTCAGGGAAACACTGCAGCCACAAGAGGAGCATGCCTCACATCTTCCCCTTTGCTTCTCCATGATACTTTCCATCTGAGCAAAAAAATATGTATATTACAGTGCAGCTATTTTCTTTTAAATGCTTGCATGCATTTATTTTGTCAGTTTGATTTCTGATGTTCTGATGAACTTTCCTGGAGACCTACGTGTGGGTAATAGGTGTTTTGCTCTCAACTCTCTTTCAGTGATATCCCAAGAATCCCCGACACGTCCCACCCTCCATTAGAATCCAGTAAGCATCCTCTCTAACCTGCTTCTTTCTTTGTCTGTTTAAATGTGTCTCAGTAGTCAAAATCGAATTGTTCTATTAATTTAACTAGTCAACTAACAGATTATAAGATTTGGGCTTATGAGAGTTTGTGTCTTTTATGGTAAGAGGTACATTGCATCCTGCACTGATCCTAACTCGTTTGTTCTTGTACTTGTGACCCGGGATGTAGGAAAGAGAAGCTTTTGGCAAGGCAAAAGCGTGATTAAAACCACTCTAAATATGTTTGGTACTACAAATGAACTTGAATGAAATAATGCATGAATATTTATACATTGCCTGAATCCACACTACATGCGTCAGATTTTACAAAAAATACAGTTATCAGAGGCACAAAGTGAACAAGTAGAGTAAGCGATTCAAGCTGTGTGTGAATCAAATTCAGGGAATTATTTTAGTGCAACGGTTTCGGGGGGAGGGGAAAGATTGGATTAAAAACTACATTTACATTATATTTATATCCCGCTTTGTAATCCAGGCAGCTTTGTGTATGTTTCATGCATTTTCTATGGGGAGGGTCTCACAGCAGCACAAGCTGCTGCCTCAAGACGGTAACGGCAGTTTGGTGCTTTCACATGAAGTTGCTAAAGTTGCCAAAAAAGTTGTTAGATTTGTCACTAGTTGCGTTTTTTTTTTATTAAAGAAAAGTCGCTAGAGGGGTCTGAAAAGTCACTAAATATAGCGACAAAGTCACTAAGTTGGCAACACTGAGCCCACCCTCCTGCTGGAAAGGATCTCTAAAGAAAATATTCTGCAAAATTACCAGAAAGGCAGAAATTGTGCAGGGGTGCAGCTGAATATATTTACATGGACCAGAACTCTGTTTACAATGAAAAATGTATGTTCTGTTTGCACCAAATCTAAGCTTGATTTGAGGCTAAATTTGTTTTAGTTTAGAATAATTTTTTATATGCCTCTCAGTAAATACATTTATTTCTATCGTTGGCAGATTGGCAGGCAAATGGAAGCACATAGCTGCACGCTAAAGATGAGCAGTTATAATAAAATAAGAAAAGTGTTTTCTTGGCTGCTGTTTAGCCAAACAAGGAAGTGACACTTTAATCATATATTTCTCTAAAGGAGGGGTTGAATTGTCCCCTACTAATCGGTTTTGCCCTAATAAAGGGAGTAAAAGAGGAGTTTGTCATATTGTAATGAATCATATCTAGTGCTTTTAACCAGAAATAATGCTGTGCCTTTAAAATACATTGCTGTTGTAGTGAAAATGGTAACAAGTATCAAGGACTTTTCTTCGTATTTGTGTCTGGGTTGAAATTGCGGGTTTAAGATTGCTACAGCGCTTGTACTGAATAGCGTTTTTTTATGCCCCGACATGGAGTTGAAAAGCAAATGAATTATGTCCCTTTTGGTGTTTCCATTTGTTCACCATCAGTCTTCACTGTAGCATTAAGCCATCGGGAATCCCAAAACTTTTCCACATTGCTAATTGTTACAAAGCAAGCGGGTTTTTCTCACTCCTGCGAGTCGTCATTATCAGGCATTCGTGCATTGTGTTGGTGCGGAGAACCTTAGATATTATCTTCATCTTCTTATTTTCTGTTGTGAAACTTGACACAGAGTAATAATGATCGCCTTTGATGTATTATCCTTCTGAAAGCTGTGACAATTCAGGACAAATGCTTGTACCGTTACAGCTTTACTCTTTACTACGGGGGTTTGGAGTCAGCGGTTCTTGTGCATTTAATCATATAGCCTGTGATACGGCATAAAACACACCATCACTGCAATATCAAAGCCTGCATGACTTAAAGTGAGTCATCATGTAAGACTAGGCTCCGTTCTCCTTCCTGAACAGTTTTTATGAAAACTACTATTTCCAAATGTTAAACATATTTTGGGATATTGTTTCTCGCCTGCCACTCTGCGTTTTGTGCCACCATTTAAATACAGCTGCTCTCCCTCTCCTTGGATTATAACCATAGCATTTCTTCTCCTAGCAGGTTCCAGTTCTTTTGAGTCCCAGAAGATGGAGAGACCATCTTTAAATGTCCTGTCTCCCTCCAGTCCTGGGATGCTCCGAGATGCTCCTCAGCTGATGCCCGGGCAGCTATCGGTGAGTGTTGGCACTGTGACAGTCCTGGGCCGCGTCGGCCTTTTGAAACCAACGTGTGTGTCTGTGCATTTCCCATCCAGGTGAAACTGTGGTACGACAAAGTGGGTCACCAGCTAATAGTCAACGTGCTGCAGGCTGCGGAGCTTCCTCTTCGGCCTGACGGACGCCCCAGGAGTCCATATGTAAAGATGTACTTCCTCCCTGACCGCAGGTAGGCCAGCCAACCATCTCAGAGGACCCACATTACTCACTTTTAGTGTACTTCTTAGGTTTCTAAAGTCTCATTCTGATGCTTTCACGCGGAAAGTGTGCAGAGATGGTCTAAAGTTTTATTTTTAACCTAGAGGATATACTGTGCATGTCCTCTGGAAGTGAAACGTCCTCAGCTTTGTAGCTGTATTATTTTATGCAGTGACAAAAGCAAACGAAGGACAAAAACAATGAAGAAGACCTGCGAGCCCAAGTGGAACCAGACCTTCGTCTACACCCACGTCCATCGCAGGGATTTCCGCAACCACATGCTGGAGCTGACCGTGTGGGACCAACCCAGGTCACCTGAGGAGGACAGCACCTTCATGGGAGAGGTACTCCATTTAGAGATGAAGGTTAAAGTCTTTCTTTGATTCCTTACGGTTTGTTCTTCAAGCCACACAGATGCTCATTTTATTTATAGCAGAAAATGGAGCTCTCCAAAAGTCCCAGCGCAGCATTCAAATCCGCTTGAGGCCAGGACTAACTGGCCAGTTAAGACGCCTCGATTCATTACTTTTAAAGCCCTTCTGTCGCAGATTTACTGGTCTGTTTGGGTTCGTTGTCCTTTTGATGACCTAGATTGGACCCAGCTTCAGCTGTCCGACGGATACTTCATGGACAGCCCTTAGAATCGTCTTGTTACTGAAAAGTGCTATATAAATAAACCTGCCTTGATTCATGGTTGATTCATTGGGTGTAAGATACAAAACAATCTCAAATCATTACCCTTCCAACACCGTGTTTGGCAGTTGGTATAAGGTTTTTGTGCTTATATGCTGTGTTTGTACTTTCCTCCAGATGGGCAACCAGCATTCTTGTGGTTCGTTCAGATGCAACTTTGTAAACTTCAGAGCAGGGGTCACCAACCTTCTCGAAACTGAGAGCTACTTCATTGGTATTGTGTCATACAATTGGCTACCAGTACTGACCTTTGACCTAGAAGAGTCAGATTTCACCTTAATGTTATGTCAAATAAACATATTTTTCATGCTTTGTTACAGATATTGTCGTTTTTAAAATCTATATAAATGCAAGTGTGAATAAGCAAGAATAAAACAAAGTTTTAGATGCAGCTGACTGTTGGATTGTGCTTTTTCTAGAACAGGCTCGTGGGCCCCACATGTGGTCCTCGGGGGCTACTTGGTGCCCGCGGGCCCCATGTTGGTGACCCCTGCTCTAGCGAGAAGACTAACGGATGACAGACTTCAGTTTCTTTGGAAATTACCTAATATCCCTTCCAGACTGAAAGGCAGCAACAGTTGGTTATCTGAGGTCAATGCTGATGTTTTCTCGCTGGCAGGATGTTTCCACGCACGTTTTCTTCAGAAAAACACATTCCCTAAACTCCTGTTTTCATGGAGCTGATGATCAAAGAGGCAGCATCGGCCTGCTAAATCTCATTTTCAATGCTTGTGTGGCAGCAAGAGTGTTTCATGCCTCGGTGCACTTGATAGTGGACTGTAACTTTTGAACTGAAATGCAGGTCATTAGAATGTGCTTCAACACGCAAAAGCTTTGGTCAAATTGGCAAACAGCTGCAGCGAACAGCTCCTCTTCTTTTTCCCGACTGTTACCTGAACAGATCTTGATTGAGCTGGAGACGGCCTTACTTGACGACAAACCTCACTGGTATCCCCTCCAAACCCACGACGTCTCATCGATCCCGCTGCCCCGACCCTCCCCCTTCCTGCCCAGACGACACGCAGATGCACCTGGCAAGAAGCTGCAGCGTGAGTCTGAGCCTGCGAAACTCTTCACACGTTTTTTTAAACCTGTCATATTTCCCATCTGTGTGTGTGTGTGCACGCTGGTATTCATGTTGTGAAGCAAAGTGTGTCACAGAAATGTCTCAGCGTTAATGTCTGTTTTTATCAGCCTTCCTTGCTGCTTCCTCTCTACCAGGAATATGTGCATCTGTATGTCTGTGGTGCAATCACATATCTCTGTGTGCATGTGTGTGTATTTATGACTGTTTAGGTTCTCAGCGTGTAACAGAGCCTGAGTTTGATGAGCATACAGCAGTAGTCTCTAAAGGTGGGTGGGGACCCTTTCTTGTGTTTACACGCACAGCCCCCCAGAGCTTTTGGTGTTTCTTTCTTTTATTTGTTCACGTTTAGTGGGTTCTCTTGGCTACTTGCGAAGTGAAATTTTGTTTTGAGGTTATGCAGACGCATCACAAATATGTCTGGGCCAAAACGAAAAAACAAAAAAAAAAAACAATGGAGACAATCTGATTTATATATGGCCCTGCAAAATCCTTTGTATCCTTAATACTTTGTTGAAGCACTTTTTGATTGGATTCTAGCATCCAATCTTTTTGAGTTCATACTGTCATGGATTATTAAATAATTTACCTCTTTTAGATTAACTCAAATTCACCTCATACCACTTGGGGTTTGAGCTGGGGTTCCCAAGTCCAGTCCTTGAAAGCTACTATCGTACAACTTTTAGATGCATCCCTTCTCTGACACCGCTGCATGAAGGAATTCAACCTTTTAATTCTGTTTTTTTGGAGCAGGGATGCATGTAATATTTGCAGGACAGTATCTTTCCAGGACATGCCAGATCTAAGGTGTTATATGTGTGTCTTAAATGGCAGCTGGTGCCGATTCCACTCATTCAAACGTCATTTCGAAAACACTTTGCTGCCATCTAGCGGTCAAAGTCATTCCCAATATTGCTAATTATACCTAATTTTGGACATTTTTGTTAAATACCTATTATCTATATGCAAATTAACAAGCTCTACCAAGTTTGTCATTTGCTTAACAATGACAATAATAGCTTATTATGCAATCAGTTTGCTGTGCTTTTGTAAATGTTTTGCCTCCTAACTGGTTTCTTTGACTTTCAGCAGAACCTTTATTGTTACATGTGATGTTAAAGTTGTAAAGAGTTTCAGTCTTGTGGTTTTTGTTTGATTATTTGTTTTAACATCTCACAAAACTGCAATTTTAACACGGGTGATCCGGTGTCTTTCTATGAAATACATCAGTTTAATACAGGGCTTACATCAAACCTTGTAGCCCCTTGCTCCAGATTGGCAGAATGATTTAAATATCCTGCAAAGCAATGAGTGGTAAAATGTCAAAATTGTCACTTTGAGAAGAATCCTTAAGGATGCACAACAGAACACTTAAATCGTCTGAGATTGCCCTGCATTCATAACGTTTGAACTATATAAAACAAATGGAATACATCCTCGTGTTTGATGCGAAAACCTTTCATCTGTATA
Organism: Fundulus diaphanus; assembly: GCA_037039145.1. NCBI lineage: Eukaryota > Metazoa > Chordata > Actinopteri > Cyprinodontiformes > Fundulidae > Fundulus > Fundulus diaphanus. Next base: position 45,724,491 of record CM073121.1, on the reverse strand, counting down.
TCCGGCTTGACCTCTGATTTGGTATTCCTGCATGTCCATAATCCTACTGTGCCAAGCAGCAGATGGGCGTGGCAGAGAGAGGCAACGGGAATCCACATCCACCCTGGAGGTGCCTGATCAGCAGAGGACGCCTTCCCATCACATCCGCTCCCGCTCCGTGTCCCCGCACCGCGAGGAGCAGGGGCGCACCATCCGCTCCCGAGCACCCAATGTCCCCACCCAGAGGTCAGAGCCCAAGACAAGACTGTGCATGCTCGTATTCTTACCGATATCTCACACGCCGCTCTGTGGACGGTGGCCACTTGTAAGACAACAGAGCCACAACCAAAGAAGGAAAGATGAGATTTCATCGAACGCCAGGAAGTGGAGTCCATCTGCTAATGAAATGGCAGCGGGATGCAGAACATGCAGTGCTGCCAGCTCTGCTTTTACAGGCTGAGCCAAATGAGCCTCGCGTCGAGGTCGCTGCAGCACAGCCTGACCACCAACCTGACCGAGGTCCGTCTGTCTTTCAGGAGTTTGGATGACGAGCTTCCTCACTCTCGCCGTTCCCGTTCTCCGAACCGCTACTGCGACAATTCCAGAGGCCGGCGTCAGGGGGACGAGTACCTGGACGACAGGTTTGTGTAAATGTGTGAACTCTCTCACCCCAATATGTGGAGCCTTGCACAAGTATTCATGCCCCTTTTTTCACATTTTGCCACATTACATCCACAGACCTCCGTGGATTTTCTCAGGATTTTCTTATCCTAAGTAACACAAAGTAATGCCTATATGAAAAAATAAAAGCAAAAGGATGTAGGTTTCTTACAAATAGAAATCTAAAAGTGTCATGCATATATTTTCAGCTGCCATGAGTATGTTTTTTTCCCCCATTAACTTTGTCTGTTGGCCAAAAGGTTCCATTTTGGTCTCATCTGACCTGTAAACCTTCCTCCACATGTTTACTGTCCACCCTGCACTGCTATTGGCAAAATTTGTAGTTACCATAACTTTTATGAAGGATTACTTTCAAAAATCCCTTTTTTATCTTGCCACTTCCTTAATTTAGAGGTATCAGAGTAAAGGGGTATAAATACAAACACACAGCACACTTTTCAGGAAATTATTTGTGAGCAAATGAAATGGTAAAACCATAAACCCACAATTACTCAATACTTTGCGTTGATCCATCAGATTCTCTTTAAAATACAATGAAGATTGTGGTTATGATGTGACAAGATATGAAAAAAAAAATTCAGTGCTTTGAATGCTTACAAGGCACCGTGGTTAGACTAAATGACGCTAAGTGTGCCTCGTTTTTTTCAAAATCTGCTTTTTCTTTTAGCTGATGATTGTGAGTCTGCTCCGAGTGTGTAGGCGTGAATGCGCTTCTTCTAGTTTGCATTTTCTTGCCTTTTATCTAAACATGTCCGCTGTACTTACGTCTTGAGTGTTTTGGTGCTGTTGCTGTGAAGTGCGGCGTTTTATACTTTGCGCTGCATCCTAAAAGAAAACTGAAAGGCCTGTAGCTAAAATAAATCTGTGCCATTTCTGAATGTGTTGGAAAAAAAAGTTAGCAACAATTTCTCTGTCCTGACTCCTGTTCACATCATCTTCTTCCTCTGCTTCTATGACTGTTGTTAATTTCCCCATGTATCATCCATCCCCATGGTAACCACAGTGAGGTCATCTTGATCCACCAGTCAATGCGAGGCAAAAGTGCCGAGTGCCTGCACACGAGGTAAACTGGCCAGTCCTGACACGTCGTTGCCATGTCGCTTCCAGATGAGCCGCATTCTCATGTCTTTGGTGTTTTGTCTCATTCTCTCACTACGTTCACTTTAAAAAGTGTCATGTGGTAACATTTTGCCTCACGTGTTTGCAGAAAATAGCCTAGTTGCACCACGTTTTCCCAACAACAAATTTTAGACTCAGACAGAGACAAGTACAGCTTGCTTAGCATAGTTTAATCAATTTATCTTATTAGATGCCAAATTGAATTTAGAACCATACAAAGATTCTTAATGGCATCATTTAAAATAACACACACACACACACAACTAGAATCACTCCTAATGATTAGAGGGAATCCCCAGGATGTTTAGCTGTAGTGCTGCTTCAGGTCCACTAGAGGGCGCCAGAGGCTTTCGATTTCATTGCTGTTCTAAGACCCCTTTGAGGGTGAAACTTGGAGGGATTATTGAACCCATTCAGCTGTCTGGTTGTGCCTTCAGTTTTACGTTTGACCAACAGGAACTTTACCTATTTGTTATATCATTTGTTGCCTGGTGCATACTCTGCAACTGCATCCACAATGGTCTTAGTGCGTGAGCATACAGACAGAAAGGTAAGTTTAGCTCTTGAGAACTCATCTGTGTTCTTTGATGACATATGTGAGGGAGCTTTTAGACTCCATACTCACACAGATGTGTTTGATGGAGATCTGTGTCTGAAAGGGTCAGGCATGGATGCTCATCTTTTGGCGCTGTTCTTGATTTGCTTTACACCTGCAAGCTTTGCCAGTGGACTTCCTTCACCTTTAGAGTCTGTAGAGCATCTGCAGAAATGCCCTGTTGCTCCGAGGCAAAAAAATATTGAGCACAGCAAAGTTTTTCTCAGCAGATTTACTTGAAATCCACTCCTGATGTCTGTAGCAACTCATTTTCACATATACAAAAAGTTCAAAGCGAACACTGTCTTGTGTAAGAAGGTGAAACAACACGGTGAATTAGTATTGAGCAGGTGATCAAACTGAGGTTCATAAGGGCATGAAAAGCAAATAAGATAGACGAAAGCTGTCAGTATTTAGAAAGCACCTTGCTCCCACTCATCAGCTGGTGTAGATTAAGTACAAAAAGCTTGCAAAGAGCAAATGCCAGCAAATACAAAGAGCTGTCTCAGGGTATTCACAGCATTATTGTAAAAATACAGATGACACTGGTTACAGATTCATTGCCAAACATCTGAACGTCAAAGTGAGCACAATTGTGGAGAGCATAATTTCACCATGAATTAGCATCGGCCAGATATTTCTTGCAACATTTCTGATAGAACAGTTACAGATTTAAATAGACTAGTTGCCTAAGAGCAAAGGATGACTCTCAGTTTTTCAGTGAAAACGCTACGTATTGCTACAATGCACGTTCACTGCGCCAGACTTCACTTCTCGAAAAAAAAGCATGTGGAGGACAGTTTAAAGCTTGGTTCAGAACACCGAGAAAAGTCAATGCTTGTCCCCTAGAACTTAGGCAATGTACTCTGGTCAGATGAGAGCAGAATTCACCGCTGGGGATGTTGTTGCACCACACCCAGTTGGGAGGAGAAATGGCACTGCCCATCGCGTGAAAACCACCATACCAGAAGGGAAGTTTGAAGGTAGAACCTCTATGGTGTGGGGCTGTTTTTCCACTTATGGTACTGGCATATTTCATGTAGTCGAAGGATTAATAGAGAATATGCAGTATTCCACTGTAAATACAATCTGAAGATGAAACGAGGCTGTATTTCTTCAGCAATACAATGAACCCAAACACAAAGCCGAGAACGCTGGTTTTAGATGAAGCAAATAAAACTGATACTATAGGTTGGTTAATCACCCGACTTTATTCCAGTTGAAAGAGTGCCTAGAAGAGGCCCCCAGTACCTTCACTGGTACGAATGGGTCAAAATCACACCTGGGCAACTTGTGCGACTAGTTTCTCCATACGGGAGATGTCTTGAAGTTGTCACTACCACAAAAAGGCATTTATACTGAATGTTAAATCCGTTTAGTAAGCGTTTCCCAGTACTCATTACCATTGTCATTTTATTTTATGCACATTACTTGCTTGATGGGCTTAATTTGTTTTGATTTCTTTGTATGTGTGCATTATTTGAGTTGCTACAGACATCTGGTGTGAATTTCAAGTCGATTGGCCCTATAGAAATATATTCACTAAACAAAACTTTGACTTGTTGAATATTTGATGTACCGCTGTTTTTTTAAAGTTCTGATTTTAAAACACAAATTAAATAAAGCTAAAGTGTGAATTTTGCATCAGCTGTGCAAAAATATACAATGCAGTGGTGCCTTGACTGATGGGTTTGAGTCGTTCCATCACAGAGCTCGTAATTCAGATTAGTCACATGTCAAATCAACTTTCCCCATTGAGATATCCGGAACGGACTCCGCAAGAAAACACTGCAATATCTTTGTCACGATGCTTTGAATAGGAAGAATGTACTCATAAATAATGAACACAGTATTGTCAAGACAAAATACAATAGAAAGTATTGTAATAAACTGGTTTTATTTAGTACCTTACAGTATACTGTACAGAATTTCCCCTGGAGATCAGATGACATGTAGATGCGGAGGTGCAGGAGAAGGCCTGAAATGAATAACTTACTAATCATATCCGCTGATTTTTGCCCTTTCCTCCATGCTTTCTGTTACTTCCATATGCAGGGGGTTTTAGTAAAAGCCTGTCCAATACAATCTGTGTCATTCCCCCTTTCAGAATGTCTCTGAAATGAGTTTGGGAGTTGTCATTAAATAGCCCCGCTCACGCTCAGTTGCAACTTTTTCTTGGAGTTTAATAAAGACGGTTTTTCCCACATCCCCAATATCTCCTTTATCTCTCTTGAAGCAAACCCTCCATGCACTGCTGAGTCTGCAGCTGTGTTGCACCTTGTTGCAGTGTTAGCCGTTGCATTCCCTGCAACCACAAGCTGGTTTGTAAGCCAAATCTTAGCTTTCAAGTCAAATAACAAATCGACTGTGAGAGATCGTCTCTTGAGAAAATGTGTTGGTTGGGAAACTCCTAGGTCCAGGTACCACTGTATACAAAATGAATAAGTCCTGGTTTCTTTTGGTTTGATTTTTCCATCAGCTCTCTCTCCTCTTACTTCTATTCCTCCATTTCACATTTCTATCTGTTCCTTGCATGCTCCTGTTTGGTGACATACTGCTGTCTGAGATCACTCTTTTGTCCAGTGGTTCCTTCAAAGAGGTTTGCAGGTAGGTCTATCAGGTGCTGCTTCACTATACTTTAAATCAGTGGTCTCAAACTCAAATCCTCGAGGGCCAGTGCCCCGCAGCTATTAGATGTGTCCCTTGCTCTACACACCTGAGTCAAATGGTTAAACTACCTCACTAGCGTGCTGTCAAGCTCTGCAGAGCTCTGCTAATGAGCTCATAGTGGAGTCCAGTGTGTTGAAGCAGAGACGCATCTAAAGTTACAGAGCACCGGCCCTCGAGGAATGCCGTTTGAGGCCGCTGCTTTAAATAAACACAAATAAATAATACATTTTCTATTTGGATGTTTTCTAAAAGTTTCTTCAGTATCGATCACTGTACCGCACAGTCCATGTGTCTAAATGGAGTGTTACACAGCTAATTTCGACTATATTACAAACAACATATGTGGCCAACAAATGCTTTGATTCAAAATAACTGATAAGTGAGAAACAACAATAAACATTTAGTACCCTGGAAACTCTGGCTGTCTCCAGAGTCTACTGAATTCAAGGGTGAAAATATCCTGAATACCCTGATATTTCACCTTAAGCAAAATTCCTCCACAATATGATTGATAAAATTATGTAGAGATGAGTAACTTCAAGTATTGCTGCTAAGTATTTCTGTTAGCTTTTGAATCCTTTTGTGTAATACAATTTTTCCTTTAAATGTAGTTTTGAGACAGTATGTAGGCGAGCCCTCTACTGTGCCTGCTTGGAGGAACAGAATAGGATTGCAAATGTTGGGATAATAGATTGCCATGGCTTGTGCCAAGCTTTGTGAGTTAAATAGTCTGATCTTTTTTATTGATCTGTAAAGTTTAACAGTGAAAACCAGTGCCAAAACTGAGGGGATAAAAGCCAACTAACTACTAAGCATAACACCAAATCTTACAAAGCTGGTGAATCAGCTCTAGCTGTGTAATTTAAAGTTAAACTTTGGATTAGTAGCTGTCTTAAAAGGTATAGTGGACGGTTTTCTTTCAGAATTGAAAGAAAACCCTCCCTGAGGAGTAGAGCAGGTAGGTCATTCAAAGAGTGACTTGGGCGTTTCTTACCTAAATTTCCAGAAAAAAACTGTCCACTATACATTTAACAGAAGTCTTTTTCTCGTACTAGCTATTCTGGTAAAACTCAATGTGTACGCTTGGTGAGTAGCTTTCTGACATTGCTGTTATTTCTGATAGTTTCACTGAAACTGCTTCATGTCCTTCCAACTCTTGGTTTTTGTACTTGGGAAAATGGGGAAACTCCTACCCAGAGTAGGAGGAGGCAGAAGGCTATGTTCAAACCTTGGCGTGAGTATCTCCACAGCAACTTTGGCATAGTAGAATAGTTTGCATGATTTATTATCAGTTTCATGCTTCACGCATGACAAAAGCTGAGCTGCCATACAACTGAAGGTGGTCTAAGCAACATGGCACTCCATCTTGGGATCTGATAAAAGTTTGTTAAGACACAAACAGAAAAAAATAAGCATTTACATGACATATTGCATTTTTTTCCCTCAGACTTACTTTATCAGAAATTAGGCACACTCCCTTCCTTTTCCCGACAGTCATGCTTTAGGTTTAAAAATTTGGGAATGTGACCAAACTTTCTTTGAAAAACCTTTTTTTCTGTTTGTCCATTGTCTCTCTTTGTGTTTGTTTCTGTCCTGTCCTTTCGTCTCCTCTTCCTTTCTCCTTCTCTTCCTCCATTGGATGGCATGTTTTGCTGTGGTGCATCTAGTGATCTCCAGCCATCTTTGGACAGGGTTAAGAGTGCTAGCGCCAACTGTCTCACTCCAGACAATCATGCCCCCTCACCAGAGACTGAAAGGTACCAGCCTCTGCTCCCACCCCATCCTTGTAGTTCCCTTTAGTTTCTCCTGGTTTTTGTAGTCCCCTCCTCTCTGTATGATACTACACATTGTTAAAAGTAGATTTCTCCCTTTATCACTTGCCCCACTCGCCCGTCTGGCACCTCTTTATTTCTCTTGCAGTTCTTGCACATAGACACAGTCGGTAAAGTTGCATTTTAAGTCGCAGAGAGTACAGCGATGGGAAAACTTTGGACATCCTTTTTGCTTCCATATTGTTTGAGTGGAAAAAAAAAGTGCTGCTGATTAAATTAACTTGAGTAATTTATCGTCAACAAGCGTGACCGCCTCTTCAAAAGCAAGTTACAAAGGTATGACGGTCCAAAGCGTGCAGGTCCATGTTACCAAAATGCCCAGATTAAAACAATTAGCAATGTCCTTAGAGCAGGGGTCTTCAACTCCACTCCTGGAGGTCCAGTGTCCTGCAACTTTTATATGTGTCCCTGCCTGTAGACACCTGAGTCACATTACCCGGCCATTGGCAGGACTCTGGAGAACTTGACTGCACACTGAGTAGAGAATTCAGCAATTTGGTCCAGGACACAGGATCTCAATGATTGGACTTGGGGGGGCTGTAATAGAGAGCTGCTGTTGCTACCCATCAATCTGAAAAGGGTTGTAAATCAATTTCCGTGCAATCCGATGTCCTTCACGTCTAAATTAATATTCTGGAGGGGGAAACATTTAAGACAATTGCCAGTTTTCCCTAGAACCAATAGCCCAGCAAATTCACCACAAGGGTAGGCATTGTAATTCTCAGAATTATGAGCAAAACGGGCTCCATCTCTGACTCTGCTGGGCACACATGCACGTTAAACATTGACGGTCACAACAATACAATTAATAAAACACTGAACAAGTATGGCTATTTTGGAAGGATTAAATGAGACAGCTTCTTCTCTTTAAAACCAATATTGGAATATAACTTAGGTTTGCAAATTTGCATCTGAATCATCCACAGAACCTCTAGAACAATGTGACTGGACTTTCGATGCTTCCCCATTATGCACAACACCATGTTTGGGAAAAAAACCCCACAGCAAATCAGCAAAAAACCCTCATACCAACTCTCCACAGAGGATTATAAGGCGCATTAAATTGCGTCCTATGATATCACTCTGCCTCGCCTTAGAGGGAGAGCTATTCGTCTCTGTTGGGAGGACAGAGTAGTTGGACTACACTGTCCTGTTTCTAACATAAGGCCAAAATAAACTGAACTTTTATATTGAATTAACTTGGTGTATTGTTGCTAGCGCGTACTCCGGGTACGGGCTGCCTTACATGAATGCACTTCTAGTTTAGCCATTACAGTCAGGCAGTCTTGTAGACAAGCTCAGGGGTCCGATCAGGTAGTGACACAGTGTACCGTAATACTCTGAATATCCATTGAACGGAGCAACTTTGGTGCTAACCAAAGTCGTACTTACACATTTTAACAGATTTTTGAGCACATTTTACTACATAAAATCAGTCAGTTAGCACAATGGTAATCATATATAAGGCGCAATATCAGTTTGTGAGAAAATGTAAGGATTTTGAATGCGCCTTATAGTCCGAAAAAATACGGTATAACAAATGAGCAACTTGAAGTCAATCTGTCAACCATGAACTCCTTTGTATATCAAAGTATTCTGTATTCAATTCGTCGGTCCAATGGAAGAAGCTCGACCCAAATTGGGTCATCAACAGGACAGGGATCCCAAAACACAGCAGCAAATCTACAGCTAATGTCAGAAAGAGAACAGAGCCATGTTGTTCCAATTGCCCAGTCAAAGTTCAGACCTCTACCTAATTGAAATGCTTTGGTGGGGCCTTAAGAGAGCCATGCAGAGATGAATGAGTGAATGGCTGCAAACCTCAATGTGCAGAAGCAATGTCATAAAGACAAACGTTACATAACGAACATTACTAAGTTATTGCTGCTTAGCGTGGTTGCACAAACTATTGAATAATGAGGTGTTCTTTATTTTTCCCATTGCTGTAAATAATAAAGAAAAATGGCACTCAGTGAACTCCGTTGGTTCAGTTTCAAAGCTGTTATTCTGATTTCTGTTTCTCTGGCTTCTAAATGTCGTTTATCAAATCATGAGCGAGGTTCACAATCCAGTCTTGAGCTTGGCTGCTTGACATGCCCTAAGCGGAGCTTCAGCCCTTCACATTCCCAACAAGACCACTCCTCACATCACCGAGATGCTTTGTCCAAGCCATAGGATGAGATTTATCACAGCGTGTCACACATTATTTGCTTTCTACCAACATTGAAAGACTTGAGGGTCACTGTCCTTCAATGTGTTTATACTCACCACTAAGCGCTGACATTCACATTTCGTTTGGTTTCATCATTCTTGAAGTGTCTTGTATGTTTTTTTTTTTCTATCAAAACACAAAGCAGTGTTCTGAACTATTAAAAATAAAACACAAAACATTGGGAAATACTTTTTTTTTGTTACTTTCAGGTAAAGGAACGCAACACGAAGTACTAAGCTTCCTTGCTCTGCTGTATATGCTGGTTGCATTCAGTCTTAAAATCCAGGTTTTTGGTGATGAATAGCTCTGATCTCTGATGTTATGTGGATGACATATTTTGTATGTGTACACGTAGAAAATCTTTCTCCCAATCCCTGCCTGGAAGACGTCCGGCGAGTCCCAGGATTCTTATCCAACATGCTTCCCCTGAAGATGACAGGTAGCCTCGTGTGGATGCTCCTCTCCTTCCTTTTGGAGCTTGACTTGTGCCTTAAAATCTGATGCCAGTATGACCCAAATTATCAAAAAGGTTTTCTGTTTGATTCCGCTAAAGGGATAAAAATTATTTTTTCACTTTCCTCAGTGCTATGTCTTTGCTTTTTTTTGCTTTTTTTTTTTTTTTGGTTTGAAATGTTTTGAAACACTGTTTTTTGCTAAAAACTGACATACACCTCTTTGGTTCAGTTGGCCTTAGTAGGTTCAGGCAGATGTCAAGCTCTACATGATGTTCACTCCAGTCTCTTTGCTGAGAGCTGATATCGCTGTGAATAGCTTGTAGTAAACCTTTACAGACAACCTTTCTAAACCTGTCTTTTCTGATAAAAAAAAGTATAGCGAGTGACTTTATCTTGTATCCCATACATTAAGCATAAAGTAACAGCATTTATTCAGCTGCACGTTCTAAAGATGTATCGTTTGGGGTGTACCCTCTTCAGAAAGCTCACGTATACAAGTCATATGTGTGGAGGTGAAACTGTTGTCCTCTTCCTGTCCAGATGTGTTTAGAAAGTTCATACAATAAAAAATTAAAAACAAGTTAGGCACCCAGAACAAATGATCTGATTTGGATATCCTGTGGTGCACAAGTAAAGCAGGGACTACAATGTGACAGATTAAATGAGCAAGGAGCTGGCAGATCTAAACCAGACACCAGTGGGCTGTAGTGGTGGCATCATCTCAGTGGAGCAGTTGCCGAAGCGTCCTAGCCTCGTGAGACCATCCTGATCCCGCGAGCTTTCAAGGTTTCACTCGCAGATCAGTCTGGCTGCTTTCCGTTACAGAAAATTTGGAGCCGTTCACCAAACGAACGTCCAATCAGCGTTGGCTTTGAGGCGGGTTGAGGTGTGACGCAACCAGAAGCGCGACAGTTCAGTCTAAAGAACATGGCGGCTTCAGCCGATGAAACTAGCGTTAGCGTGGCTATCGAGCAAGTTTAATCGGAATTACAGAGTATTTCTTCACTGAAAGAAGAGCAAAACACTGCTCTGGAGGCTTTTCTCAGAGGAAAAGATGTTTTTGCTCTTCTCCCGACTGGTTTCGGCAAGAGTTTGATCTATCAATTGGCTCCTCTTGTCGTGTTAATACGTCATATGCTTCGTTGATCTGATTGGTTTATTTGGCCCGTCTATCACCAACATAGGCCAATCAGCTAACCAGCCCCTTCCCAAAATTACTTAAACGGAAGGTTTCCAGATGGATATGCGGAGCAAATCCAACTGGCGGAGTCAGGTTAGAAGTGTCCAGCAATCGGTCCAAAACCTCAGATGATATTGAAACGGTCTACATTAAGTTTGCATGATACAATCTGAAAATCGATAAGCTAATCCTATATTTTGTATTTTCTTCTTTGCACTACAAAAAGGGGAACTAAAACTAAGTACAATTTTTGTTAAATTCTTGATTTGAGCAGCAAGTTTGAATGATCTGTCAATGGAATGAGACTTTTGCACAGGAAAATAGGAACAACTCATCTCATCTTATTTCAAGTGCAGTATATCTACCAATCATCTTACTTCAGGAGTCAAAATATTCATTCTGTTGGCAGATAATTTTATTTACCTGCTCAAATCAAGGACAAATACATTAATTTCAGGAAAATGTTTCTTACTCTTAGTTCCCTTTTTGTGGTGTGATTTGTGTCAGCTACTGTTTACTGGAAGATGGGCGGTAGATCCTGATTTTAGATTTTTACAAATGGCAAGTGTAGGTCAACAGACATGGCCTCATATAGATGCAATGCAAAATATTAGCAGTGCCGTATGGAGCGTGAGATGGTAACAGGTTTGGTTTGCACGATACTGGTTGGTGGTATCCTTCAATTGCCCAGGATTTAGAGAGGCTGGATTTTCTAACTGCTTTTTGCAGTGAATTGGAAAAAGTGTAGATTTTTGATTTTTATTGTATTTTTTACACTTTGCATGGTATGCACAGAAAACTGGACATTTCACAGGCGAATACTTTGACATGAGGGCATCCGTAGAGGTCATCACTAACCTTGATGGAGGATGGTCAAAATGTAATCCCCTGTATCAAGTCCTGCTAATGCTTTCCAATGATACGAGCCATTCTCGATAGTGACCTTTTGACTGACTGATGCTTCGGAAACTGCCTGATGGCCCCATCACTCCGCTGGTGATGTCACCATTTATTCTCTCTAGTACTCACTGTAGATATATTTCCATACCTTTTACTGCTCTATATTACATTCAGATTGTATCCTTCTAGGGGCTTAACCATTTTTTTAATCAGTGAGTCTGTTTACGACTAACTTAAGAAGTATAAGATGAGCAGGTGGGCAGATTTGTCTTGCTGGACTAACGTTGTCTAAATGTTTTTTTTTTTTTTTACTTTGTTTAAGCAAAGAAACTATCTTACATGTGAATCTCAGTAAATTAAAATCTCATCAAGAAGTGAATTAATTTCAGTCATTTAATACAAAAAGTGAAACTCTTATAGTAAATCAATATTTTACATGCAAAATGGTGTTTGGTATTTTTGATGATTATGGCTAATGTCTGTAAAGCCAAAATTCAGTTTCTCTGAAAATTAACCAGTAATAGGCCAATAAAACTATTTTATGATAGAGATTTGTTATTCCACTGTAAAGTATGTGCATTTACTAAACAGTTTATGCATTCATTACCAGGCCAGGTGGGTTTACTGGCCAATCAAGGATAATGATACCATGGTCATTAAACTAGGTACTAATCCTTTAGGTATTGTGGGCAGGTGCCAAGTCCTTCTGCAAAAGGAAACCAGCATCTCCATAAAGCTTGTCAGCAGGGGGAGGCATGAAGTTCTCTAAAAATGCCTGAAATGCAGCTGCTCTGACACTGGATTTCAGAAAACACACAGGATCACCTGGCCACCCAGAACATCAAGGACTGTGGAATGGTCCCAATGGACGTCAGTCAACGAGGAATCTGAGCCTTTCCGCTCTTCCTCAAGACTCTGGGACTTGATTTCAAAATTACATGCAAACATTACTTTCATCTGAAAATGGGACTTTGGACCACTGAGGAACATTCCAGTCCATTTTTTTCCTTAGGGTTAGAACAAGAAATGCAATGGTTGTGGCTCTTGACCTGGAGACGGCTGTGTCCGGTGGCTCTTAAAGCACTGACTCCAGCTGCAGTCATCATCTTGTGATTCTCCCCAAAGTCTTGAGTGAACTTTGCTTTACGATCCTCTCAAGACTGTTGAGCACTCTTTTCTATCCCGTCTTTTTATTATACTAAACTCCCCTCATAATAATCCTGGATACAGCACTTTAACAACCATTTTTCATAGAAACGACATTCTGTGGCTTCCCTGATTGTACAGGTTGACCATACCTGCTGTCAAATCAGGAGTCTTATCTTTAATTTTGTAGCCCATAAAATGGCATTAAAATGTCTTTATTGAATATTTACTTTTAATAGTCTTTATCTTGTTTTGAAATTTTCAGAGAGATTGAATTTTGTTGAGTGGTCACTAACAATAAGCCATTATCAAAATGAACAGAAATGAACAGCTGAAATGTATCACTCTTGTGTGTAACGAATCTACACGAGTTTCACTTTTTTGAAATGAATTACTGGAATAAATAAACTTTTTGTTGACGTTCTAATCTATTGAAATGCACTTAATTATGCATGAAAACCAAGCTGTTGTTTTGAGGCATTTTGAGGCGCTAGGTAATTTCCTGAAAGCTTAGTTGCAGTGATGCTGTTGACAAATACAAGATAAAATTGCAAGCTATTCTGGTCCCCTTTTAAGTGTTTGGATTCCTGTGGACTGAGGTGAAAGCCGAGCTCAGCGCAGTCTGAATGAACTTGTCGTGCCTTCCCAGGCACAGACGAGCTCTAACCTTTCCTTTTTGCTAGAAAGAGCCGCTGACGTCTTGTGAAGGGTTGTTTGTGCAGACTAATGTGCCAGTGGTGTTTTTTTTTTCAGTTTGTAGTTTGATGAGTAGAAGCAGCAGAAGCCTTTGGTTGTGATTGTTGTCGTTTCAGTTTTCTCTTGACTTCCTCTCTTTGCTTCTCGACTCTCCGTGCAAAGTTTGTGCCGCTTTTATCTTGGAGTTGTTGGGACTGGCTGTGGTGTGCGCTTCCCGCTGCGTTTGTTTCTTGCAGTCCACCTTTTTCAGTTCTGGGAATCTGCAGCTTCTGTGTTCTCACCTGCTCCTCTCAGTCTTTTAGAAGTGTTGCTGTTTCTTTGTTGTTTTTTTTTGGTCCCCCCCCCCCCCCCCCCCAAGCCCTTGTGCTCAGAGACGATGTGACATCCATAATTCATATCATAAGTGTGGTTGTGTTTTTGTGTGTGGTGGCACGTACATCATCCTTGTCGTCTTCATGTCCATGAATGGAGAATATGGATGCTACTTCCCTCCCAAGAGACTTTAATTCAACTCAGTACAAAGAAGAGGTACTCGCACACTGATGTGTACACACACACACACACACACACACACACACACACACACACACACACACACACACACACACACACACACGTACACGGGCTCAGACGAAATGTGATTTCGTGAAACTGTTCCTTCCACCGTACAACTCATCACAGCACACCTCTGTTTCCAGATTAGAAACATACAAGAACGTACAATACTATTGACAGCCTGCAGAGAATGGAGAGCTTTCAAATCTTTCTCCCATCCACACATCCATCCGTTCATGTTTTTATTCTGTTTTGTGTTGTTCCCTTTGCTCGTCGGCCATTCCCCAGGCAGCCTCGGACCCTGGAAACCCCTGAATGTCAGACTCTTGGCAGGAAGCGGTCTGACAGCGGCAGGTAAGACATGTACTGTGGACTCAGCACATGTCGAACATGCTCAGAGACAGGCCGAGCCCGCCTTTCCAAAAGTTTGGAAACGGTAACTTCTGAATGTGGCTCGGAGAGTCGTTAATACGTTTTTTGTCTTTTCTGAGCCTGAGTGTTGACCAGCAGAAGTTCAAATGTAGTGTCTGTATTGCTGCTGTGTTAGTAGTAGTTCAGTTCAGTTCAGTTTATGTATACCATCTCAGTCCAATCATACATACAGTACATACTCAAAGTCAATTGCGCACATTTCAAGTGATCCTAGTTATCAAACAATGCAATCGAGTTCAGCTTATTCAAATTGGTTAACATGTTTTCTTGCAAAGACAATTAAACCGATTGCATTAAGTTATTGAATTGCCGCTTTGACTCCTGGATGAGCATGTAGTAACAGTAGACTGTCCATTGCATTGGGTGGATGACTTTTTAGCAATCCCTCATTCTGAGCATGCATGTAGTGACAGTGGAAAGAAAAACTCCTTTAGTATATTACTTGTCATGGGATAAATTAACAGATTTCCGTACAATTCCATTGAGATAAGAAAAGAGCAGGCATGCACTACTGAGAAAATGCATTGAATAAATAATAGCCTACAATTGTGACCAACTCTAAAAAAACACAAGAAGATCTTGCAGTTTTATAACCTGATGCATACAGGTTTGTGCTAACCCAATGACAATGTGGAAAGGTATCAGCAATGACTTTAGAGATGCAACTCATTTCCCATTAGTCTGGGAAGGGTTAAAAAGTCATTTCCAAACTATCCATCTGTCCATCATTCTACAGAGAAGAAGTTTGGTCATAAGTGGAAAACACCTAAGAAAGCTGCCAAGTGGACATCCTAGCTTATTTGCTCAAAGGTTAGGCCATTTAGTGCTGAGGGGGAAATCAAAAGCTTCCTATCTAACTCCAGGCCTCAGTTACTGTGTTAAAGAAACGGCTGAATAGGTTTTGAGTGTTTGGAGAAATTGAAGGAGAAAGCTCCTCTATTTAAAAATAATATAGCAACATAGCTTCAGTTTGCAAAGTTGTATCTAAATGAACCAGAAGACCTCTTCAATGAGAGTCTTTGGACATATGTGACCAATTTAATTCAATTTTATTGATATAGCGCCAATTCATGATACATGTCATCTCAAGGCACTTTCCAAAGTCAAATTCCATCAGATTATACTGATTGGTCAAACAGTTTCCTATATAAGGAAATCCAGTAGATTGCATCAAGTCTCTCCAAGCAGCATTCACTCCTCCTGAAAGAGTGTAGAGCCAGAGGGACAGTCGTCTGCATTGTTGATGGCTTTGCAGCAATCCCTCATACCGAGCATGCATGAAGCGACAGTGGAGAGGAAAACTCCCCTTTAACAAGAAGGAAAACCTCCAACAGAACCAGAACCAGGCTCAGTGTGAACGGTCATCTGCCTTGACCAAATTTAGGGATGCTAGAGTGAAATATACAGCCCCATTTTGGAGAAACCTGAACACAGCACACGAGAAAAGTTGTCAGGTAAAGTCATCTTAATTTTACTTCAGATTGCCTCTGCTCACCTGTGGATATGCTATTTAAATACTATTTGACAGTCAGGTTGAGCTTAAACTGTGTTTGTATCTTTAGCCTCCCGTCATTTAGCTCCAAGAAAAATCTTTTAAACATTTTGGTCTTGAGAAAAACATTCTCACAACCTTCTAAAAGTTTTTTCTTTCTCTCTTGACCGTTTTCTATCATCCTTATTAGTAAAATGCTTCACATACAGAAATCTACAAATTTACAAATCTTTTTGTTCCTTTCCTCCAAGGATTTATTACCTTCTGTTGGAAAATCTTAAAAGCAGCTCAAGAGTTTTTAGATTTAATTAAAAAGAGTACCTGAATATCAGCTTTTAACTGCCTCTTGGCTAGGTTGTCTGTTGTGTGTAAACACAGCAAGGATTCGTTGGGAGATCCTTATTTTTAATGCCAGAGTGATTTGTGGCTGAGAATTAAAACGTCTTGCTGACAATTGGCAGATACCAGACTGAAATTTAACGAAAGAGCAATCAAAGTTTGAAGGGTTTTGAAGTTCTTTTGAAAGTTCTGTCTATTTTAACAAAACTTCTATCTTTACCTTTATTGCTCATCCTTAGCCCTCTCATGAAACCTTAATGTAGGTGCAGAGGTCATGGTGTTGTGCCACGGACTCAGTACCATATGTCATTTTAGAAGACTTAAGCTTTTTGATGTAAACTCTTCAGGTTTGGGATGTGTGTGTGTTACTGTGTGGCTGTTGTTGTTAAACCTCACTGCAAAGGTTAACCATTATCTCATTCAACATTTGTTGTTTCTGTTGTTTTCTACATTCCATTTCTGCTTTGCACGCTGCTGCTTAAGCATTACTGGGTTTGCATATCACTTGTGTTCTTGGTGCACCGCTGAGCGACCTTGGAGTATGTGCGGTAGAGTGGAGGCCAGCTCCACAGTGAGACGTTCACAGGGCCCTGCTGGCCCTCTGTTAGGTGGGACGGAGCTATCGCAAAGAGAACTGGCGTGAAATCTCCCGGCGAGGGGCTGGATGCTGCTGCTGCTGCTGTTTTTCTGCCTCTGTGTGGATGTTCTTGTCTGTGTGTCTGGGTTTGTCGATGCTCTGGTGTCGTTTCTCTACCGCTCTGTTGGGTAATAGGATTGCCCTCAACCCCCCTGAACAAGCTTCACCTTTTTCACTGTAAAGATGATGTTGTTGAAAAGATAGCGTTTTCATGTAGCTATATTCTTGTTTTTTTTTTTTTTTTGTTATCTGCTACCTGCAGTCGTTCTGTTGAGATTTCTTATCTAGTTTTCCGCTCATCGAACTGTTCTGCTGCTCCTCCGGCCAGACTGCGTAACGTTTCCGCCACTTTTTCCTCCTCCTCCATCGTCCTTCCCTGTGTTCACTCTTCCTTTTCCTCTCCGTCTGCTCTCGTGTTATTTTGTGTTAGGGGCCATCTGCACAGCGGTGCGTCTCTGTCCTCGGCGGCGGCGGCTTCAGCAGCGCGCAGAGTGAGGCAGCTCCCACAGCTTCCACCCCAGAGCAGCTCCGTAGAACAAGGTACGAGGCAGGATGTGCCGCACACGAAATCTCCTGGTTCTAGCAGATATTTGGCGGATTTAGGTTATTCATACACCCTCAACGAAGTCATCGTTGAGGGTTTAATTCAGTTAAGCTTCCACTGATGTCAAGCCCCCAAAAAAAGGCGATACAGATCTGAATAACTTTTCCTAATGTGAGAATAAATAATAAAAGTTAAAGACTAGCTAAATTAGCTAATTGATAGTTTCTTTGTAAGTAGGCCCAACATTTACAAGATAGTTAAGTAGCGGGTGATTAAAATCTATATGCAACATATTAAAGTCTGTTAACTGTGTAATGTGTAAATTTATAAAGTCGCTTCTCATTGTTTTATATTTGTACGTGGATTGCAATAATATATTGCAGCTCACATAGATTTAGAGCACTTGCAGTTTTTTAAAAGTCACCTGATATGCAGCTTTGACCAGAATGAGACGAGCTTCTCTCCATGCAGAATCAGAGAGCCTAGTGAAGGTATTCCTGACAATTGTCTTTTGTCACATTTTGTCAAGTTACAACCACAGACCTCAATGGGAATTCATGTGAAAGACCAACCTAAAGCAGTGCATAACTTTGAATGCGGATTAAAAATTATACATGGTTTTCTAAAAAGTCATCCCCTTGACACCCCCTTAATAAAGTCCAGAGCAACCAGTTGTCTTCAGAAGTCTCCTAATTGGTGACTTCTTTAACCTGCTTTCTTGCTGGATTTCCCTCCATGTCACTCCTTCCAACTTTGACCAGCTTCCATGTCTTTGTTGAAGAGAGTCATAATGACGCTGCCACTATCATGTTTCATCATTGGTGTGGCACAAAGCTTTTCACATGTCAACTAAAACATGGCTTGTGGCAAAGTTTGAATGGGACTTCTATTAATTGGACAGCAGTTTTCTTGCCTCTCTTACATGATGGCCAGACTTGTGGGGAGGATTATAAGGCGCACTAAATATTCTTCTTAAGTGTGTAATATCACTCCACCCCTTCACGTACACAGCTCTCTATCTGTCTCTGTTGGGAGGACAGAATAGTTGGACTACACTGCCCTGTTTCTAACATAAACGTAACTTTTACATTGAATTAACTTACTAGGTTTATTGTTGCTAGCGGGTACTCTGGGTCCAGGCTGCCTAAAGGCTCCCACATACTCAGGCGTACTGTGCGCATACTGTGAGCTTGGCAGACTCTGCGCTGACTCTCTGCAGATGTTTTACCCTTCATAGTCAAGCGTACTATTGCCTACCTTTCTTGTGGCAAATTCCTACAATTCCCACACTTTCTGCCAGTGGGACGAAGCGGCGGAACGGATGGTAAAATTTGTGTCTAGCTAGCTGAGCACCTAGAGCGTTTCTTTTCCAGCAGGCTCCCACCTGTCAGTGAGAACAGCGAGGGACTGTGATGCTGCGCGTCCTTGCGACCGCCTGCTTGGAGCAGCGAAGTGTATTAAGCTCAGTGTCATATATAAAACTGTTTGATGTAAAGACTTCTTGCGGCAGAGAATTTTGTAGTGTGACATCGCGTACGCGGTCGTAAAAACTGAGCTTTGCACGGACCTGTATGCGCAGAATCTGCACAGAGACCACCTTGAGTACGCGCAGAGTGCACTATGTCCAAGTATGTGGGGGCCTTTACATGAATGCACTTCTATTTTCGACGTTACAGTCAGGCAGTCTTGTAGACAGCTCAGTGGTCCAATCAGGTAGTGACACAGTGTACCTATATCCATGGAGCGGAGTGGCTTCGTTGCTAACCAAAGTTGCATTGTACCACATAAAATCGGTCAGTAAGCACAACGATAATCATAGATAAGGCGCACCGGATTATAAGGCGCACCTTATCATTTTTTGAGAAAAATTAAGGATTTTAAGTGTACCTTATAGTCTGAAAACTACAGTAAATGTTATCTCTTCACCTTCCCCCAAGTCACCCCAGGCCCTTTTGGCTGCCTCTATGGTTAATGTTTTCCTTGCTGGCCCCTCAATATAAATGGACAGACATATCTTTATAGGTTTGCATGTTCACAAACAACCACAATTTTTAGGTTTTTAACTGTAAACATTTTGTATCATCTTCCTTCCAGTTCCCAACTATGCTCTTCTTTGTGTTGATCTTTCACATAAAATCCCAGGTAAATAGATCACGTTGTTCTCTGTAACAAACACAATATTGAAAGGTTCAACATGTATGAATGCTTTTGCAGTGTCAACTGATAAAGGAGTTTCAAACAAACTAAGGCAAGTCTTGCAGTTTCGTTGTTGTGCATTTGTGGTTTGTTTGTTCTTTTGGTGAATCAAACCTTTAAAGCTTTAGTCAGGAGTTTTGAGAAAACTGCGGACTTAGCCTGAAAATTTGAATAAGCACACCTTGCAGGTCCCTCCCCCTTACTCTCTGCTGCACTGCAGCTCCTCCACAGACAAAAAGTATATGCACAACACTGACACTGAGTTGACTTGAATTACTGAACTGCTGCAGCAATTTAACAAACCCTGACAAAAGGGAATATTTGGCATTTTTGGAAGTTGGAGATCAGACCTGAAAACGGCAGAGACACAAATAGTATAAACCCTTGTAAAGAGCAAAAAAGGAGGGCACAGAGTACTGCCGAAACACATGAAAATTTCACTCCAGTTAAGTTGAACTCTACACTTCTTTTTAAGACCTACATTTTATCATATTTTAATTATGTTTTTAAAAGCTTAAGAAGTGAAATAACTCCTGCTGAACCATAGTTCAGAGATTGTGGTAGTGGGACACGTTAGCTGGGTCTGCTCAGACTGTTTACTTGTCTCTGCAGAGCTTCCTTTGAACTCTATAATTAAATGGAAGTAAATATTTTTTTTTTTGGTTTTTGTATTTTCTGCACATGCAGCCCTGGTAGCAGAGGAGCGTGTTCGTCAGCTCCAGATGAGGGTTCATTCTAACCGGATTTCAGCCACCACCTCCAGCCAACAGGACCTGGACCGAACCCTCCAAAACAAACGAGAGGTCAGCAACAACTGTTCTCTCGCTCAAGTATAGGTCTAGAAAAATAATCTCTTATAATCTCTCATTCCATCCAGATTGCATACCTAGGTCCTAAAAGTTAGAGAAGAACTATGAACAAAAACGCAGCCTAGTATGAATTTTTGTGAATAAAAACCTTGCATCCAAACATATTTTCTGCATGCATTTTCCCTTCTTTTTCTCTGGAAGCTACACCAATTTCAAAGAGGTCATTGGTGGTGGAGAGGCACTTTGTTCCAGAGCCATCACAGAGGCATGTGCAAAGCAGGGAAAAGCTGTAAAACATTTAGAAAAACGTGTATTACTTTCCTTCCACTTCCCAGCTTTGCTGTTCTATGTGTTGGTCACTTAAAACCTAAGTGTCAGTATGCACATTTCTTTTTACTTGCAAGTCTAGAGACAGAGATGTGAGTGGAATGGGGCACATAATTGTAATTTTCATAGAGGAAACTTGTTTTCATGTACAGATTTTCAAGATAAAAATTGGCCAATCAAACAACCTACATTGGCATTCAGAGGTTCCAATGCGTGTAGCAGGTGTGATGGCTATAAGCCCGTCCATACTAGTATCGGTATTTAAGACAACTCCCTAAATTTTTTTTGCACAAATATTTTCAGTTTTACAGCACTTTAAACACACAAGATGCCATTTCACTGTCTATCAAACATTGCTTAGTTTCTCAGAAACTCGCTGCACAGACATGCTTAGCCCCACCCCCTCATGGTTAGCATCAATGAAAACTAGACATGCCGTCACTTTCCAACGAGATATGGCAAGTTTTTGTCCGGCATGTCCTGGAACACCTCATCAGGGAGGCGTCCAGGAGGCATCCTGACCAGATGCCCGAGCCACCTCAACTGGCTCCTCTCGACGTGGAGGAGCAGCGGCTCTACTCTGAGTCCTCCCCGGATGACTGAGCTCCTCACCCTATCTCTAAGGGAGAGCCCAGACACACTACGGAGAAAACTCATTTCGGCCGCTTGTATCCGGGATCTCGTTCTTTCGGTCACGACCCAAAGCTCATGACCACAGATGAGGGTAGGAACGTAGATCGACTGGTAAATCGAGAGATTTGCCTTTTGGCTCAGCTCTCTCTTCACCACAACGGACCGGTACAGCGCTCACTTCACAGCAGACGCCGCACCAATCTGCCTGTCGATCTCCCGCTCCATCTTCCCCTCATTCGTGAAAAAGACCCCAAGATACTCCTCCACTAGGGGCAGCACATCCTCCCCAACCCGGAGAAGGCACTCTACCCTTTTCCGGTTCAAGACCATGGTCTCTGATTTGGAGGCACTGATTCGCGGTTCGCACTCGGCTGCGAACCGCTCTAGTGAGAGCTGTAGATCACGCCCTGATGAAGCCAATAGAACCGCAGCTTCTTAATTATGCAAATTACTTCTGAGCTGTTTTTTTTCTCTTTGAACACCTGTCATTATATATTAGCGCAGAGAGAAAATTGACAGTTCTAAGAGCTTTGGATGAAGTTATGAGGCAAAAGGATACAATTTAGCATTTTATTGATATTATGCTGTGCACAATGGTACATTTTACTGATACAAAAATCAGCACTTTTATTTGACCAGATTAAATTTTATGAGGTGGAAAAACACATTTGGTATGTTTGGCTAAATTGTGCCAAAATTACAGGTCTGCTGGCCCACTGCTCCACTAAAACCTTTGTGGATCAACTATGCTTCAACTGATTCAGTCTCGATTTGCTTCAGTTATAGTCAAAATATGGATCTATTGAGTCTTAGGTTTCCCCTATATTCTCTAAGAGGATTTTTGAAAGAAATGTAGGGGATGCTCATTTTTTTCTTTTTTTGATCACCTATAAATTAAACGCTGTGACATTTGCAATAGTGGTTCCACTGAAACAAAAAATTATTTAATGCCTTACCTTCACATAGATACCAAAAGTTTGCATTTACACTTTATAGCTGTGGAGCTGTACTTCATTTATATCAGGTATGTAATTTCCCTCTATGCTTAAGGTAAAATATGTTGATAATCAGCCTACACTGTTTTGTCATAGATTAATATGAACTATTATCTGAGCTGATTAAAGTTTTGACTTTTATCTGTTAACTTGGTCCCCATGAAGGTTAAAGAAAGCGCGTGTGGCCTAATTTCAGTTCTTATAACAAACTAAAATCTGGTAAAACAACCAAAACGAATAAGAAAAACCTTGGGGAGATCAAAAACAAGAGAAGAGAATTCGAGTTCGTAAGCTTCTCACATCAGAGCCGCCACAACAGAACAGTTTCTCCAAGTGATCCAAAGTGGGAAACCTTCAAGCATTAAAACCCTGTACCAGAACTGACAGCCTGCCCATGTCAGAGTAACCAGTAGGATATAGTCTAATGTTGTTCGCTAATGCTGTGATGTTATGGTACTCGCAACTGTGAAACTGTAACAAATTTGTCAGTTTTGACAATATTAATCTGAAATTTTTTTTTTCACATCAAATCCATGTGCCCTGCAGCTCTATAAGGACCAGCGGAGGAGCAGTGAAAATGTATCCCATAAGTCCTCAGACAGCGATGTCAGCGACGTGTCAGCCATCTCTCGAACCAGCAGTGCCTCTCGCATCAGTAGCACCAGCTACATGTCCATCCAGTCAGAGAGACCCCGGGGACGCTTCAGGTGCGCGTACACACACCCGCATTCGGACACGGCCTTTCTGGGATCAGTAAAGCGCTAATGTTTCCGAAATGTTGCCCAATAGTCGAGCTGTACGTGCATCGGGCCGCCACATACTGAAGAGCACCAGCGTGAGCGGGGAGATCTACGGCATGGAGCACGCCGACGGCAGCCAGTCGGACACGGCCCTCGGGAGTCTGGGGAGCGGGATCAAGAAGCGGCGCTCCAGTCTGAGCCAACGGGTTGTTGCCATCCTGCCGTCGAGACGGAGCCGGAGTACATCACAGCTCAGCCAGACAGGTCAGAGAGAGAAAGAAAGAAAGAAAAATCACAAAATGGAGATTGTGGAAATCATCGTTCCCCTGTATAAAGTTTGCATCCACTAATCATGGACATGAATTACGTATTAATCTTGAGCTTGTAATGATTTAGGTGATCTTCTTTTTTCAGGTTGACATGATTATGCAACATGCAACTTCTATAACTTTAAACAAACAACTATTGGATGCCCAGGTTAACAATTACTGTAGATTTTCTCAAATCTGTGCAGGGTCACAATTACACAAGTAAACTCAAACTACATTTATATGTACATATGTTTAAGGAGCATAGCGTACGTACCAGGATTTTCGCAGATTGCCTCCTCTGGTGACAAGTTGAAATGACACCAGTGTTGTGCACGTGCGGGAAATAGAGGAAAATTAATTTCACACGTCGGCATGTAATGGCATGTATGGGAAAGTAAATAATATTTAACTTCCAAACTTGCTCTCTGCACCTTTAACTTAAGTATTTTAATGAGTCTTGTTGAAGGCGCTAAAAGTTGTTCTGGGTTGCTACACAGTCTACAAAAGTATAGCATGCCAATTCAGTAGTTTTCAGGACTGGAAACGAAGGAACGAAAGTAAGAGTATAGAAAAGTACGCATTTGTATTTCCAGACTTTACACTCTTCTATCCCATAGTCCGAATGTTGTGATTTTTCTCCCTTGTGTCCTTCATTCTTTCTGTCCTTCTTTTCTTTGCTCCTCCCTTGTGTCTTTCCTTCCTTCTTTTCTTTCTTTCTTCTTTGTGACCTTCTTTCTTGTCTTGTCTTCCTTCAATTCCTTGTGTCCTTCTTTCCTCCCTGCCCTTTCTCATGTCCTTTTTTTCTCTCGTTCGTTCGTACGTCACCTCCTGTCCTTCATTCTGTGCATCCTGCCTTGTGTACTATCTTCCTGCTTTTCATCCTTCTATCCATCTTACTTGTTTCATAGCCTCCTCCCAGTTTTTAGTTTTGCAGATTACATATTTAAAACCGACCCGCAGTAAAAATAATGAGAATACATTTATAGTTAACTTTAGTTTTTATGTTTTAAGTGCAAGGTACTGGGAGCGCTACAAGGTTTAACCTGAAAAGGTCTGGGATTTTTATTTTGAAAATATGTAGGAGCCTGGGTTACTTTAACTAGCCAACTTCTGATTAGTGATCATGATTGAGTGCTGCTGGTAGCTTGTTTTTGACAGCATAAAGAAGATTTCTTTGACAGAACTAATTGGCTTGACTTACACTCAGAACAAAGCCAAAGTCCAAATAACTCGGTAAAGATCTAAGAAGGACAGTTATAGGAGCTGAGCAAGTTTTTTGAGGCCTTTTCTACAACTACAACTGTAGATTCAAAGATCATTAATTCAAACTGTAGTAAGTAGAACTTATTAAGAAGTTGCTAAACTGTAGAACAAGACCAAAGCTTTCATCCTCAGTTGAAAGGAAATCACCAAAACTCAAACCTGCCATAAACAGCTGGAAAACCAGTGTCTGTCCACAGCGAAGCCAGTTTTACCTGTCCCTGGACCAGGATGGTATCGACTACGAAAAAAGCCTCTGACCAAAAATAGACACCTTAAAGCCTGACTGAAATCTGCATTTGGTGGAGTCAAAGTGAGACTTCCAGACTTAAAGTGTAACTCACCCCGTTGTAAAAGCATAACCCCAACAACAAAATATGGGGAACGTGGAAGGTTCAAAGCAGTAGCAAACACTAAACACCGTCAATCAATGCTCCCAATTCTGTCAACTTCAATTCCTGAGATTGAGTCGCTGCAGTGCGGGGGCGACATCTCACCGAGATGCTTTTATACCCGGACACGGGGCTGTGATGACAAGAGCTAGGAAAATTCAACTGCAATAGCCACCGTTCAACCCTAAGACGGCAGCCCTAACACTGTTTTAAGACTAGAATATTGCAAAAACTAACCAAGGTCACATAGAAATGTAAGAAATTGCACAGTAACTTTAAAGCAGCACCCTCAGGGCCAGATAATAAAGTTTAATTTGCAAAAAAGTAGATTTGTTTGGTGAGTTACACTTTAAAGAACAGTGTATCACCTCTCAAGCACGGTGGTGGCAGCATCATGCTGTGGGGATGTTTGGCTGCCAATGGTATGTTGCTGAAGTAATGAAGAAGGAAGACAATCTCCAAATTCTTAAACTTCCCCCTAAATAAAGAAATGAGGGGGGCAAAAACATGAGGTTGACAGGCAACTATTAAAGGAAAATTAAGCACATTAGTAACGGTGTATGTACTATATATGTTTGAGTCTCTATGTATAATTTTGACTCTGTGAATTAGAGAAAATCCGTTATAAAGTCATACTTGTGCAACTAATTCTGGAAGTCATCTAATCGTTGCACCCTGGAAAAAGAGCGTTACAGATCACAAAAAAATGCCAAATTAATATGACATTATTGCCCATAATGAGCACATGTAAACTTTGGACCGCAGCTGCAGTCAGCTGTCTATTTTTACACAAACTGATTTTATCGCTCTCCAAGCAACCAATCAGATACTGTGGTTGTTGGTACTCAACTTCTCCAAAGGCCAGGGGTCCAGTTTAAAGGAAACCTTTAAAAATAAAAGTAATAACTGCTCGTTTTTTGGTCAACGAGTGTCTGTAAAGCTTCGTCTTTTGGTAAAGGGTAATGACGATGGTCACTGAATCACGAGGACAAATTAAAAAGCTGTGAAAGTGTTGTTGTTTATTGCTCTTGTTGTTGTTCTGTGTTATTTCAGAGGCAGCGGGTAAGGCGGCGGACAGACAGAAAGGTAAAGCAAAAGGAAGGAGGTCCATCACTGCAGGGAATACAGCAGGCAGGAAGTTTAGAAAACAAGTAGTAATTTAGATGGGATGATGGAAACTTGGGGTCTATAAGATCCTCACGAGTACAGCATGCTGCTACGGTGCACTGCAATGGACATTTAGGATAGAGAAGCAGTTACATAGATGGAATGAGCGCCTGCAGATGCTGATGTCTAGTTAGAAAGGACTCTGCAAACCCTTCCTGGTCTCTGTCTCTGGCACGCGCCCTTACCCCACCCTCCTGTTATACTATTTCTCTCCGGTACCTTTTAAAAGTATTCACTCCCCCTTGAACTTTCACACGTTTGGTCACGCCTGCAAACTCTTTGTCGAGGTTTTATGTGGCCGGCACAACACAAAGTGGTCAATAATCGTCGAGCAGAATGTTAACGTTTGCAAAGATTTATTTTTTTTCTTAAAAAGGCATCTTTGTGTTCACACTCCTTTATTTTTAGCCCCCCCCCCCCCCAAAAAAAAAATAAGAATACGTCCATTCCAACGAAATGTAATGAAGCAGCCAAGAGACCCGTTGGTAACGCTGGAGGAGCTATGACAGAAGTTCTGTTTCCCACAAGCCATGAAAGGGACACAGCATGTGGAAAGAAGGTCCTCTGGTCAGACAAGACCCAATTTCAACCTTTTGGCCTACATGCACAACACTCTGTTGCAGAAAAATAGCACAGCACATCACCTTTGGCGCCACGACTCACGGGTCAAAATCACCAGGTTGAAAGCACTCAAGAGCTCTAATGTTTTTCTATTAAAAACACAATTTTTATGCTGAATTGTTTTCTTTTCACCTATTCGGCAATAGGTGATTGCCGAATAGGGGGTCTTAGAATAAAATGATTATAGGTCTAAAAAAGGGTTTCACGTGTTTGCTTTAATAGCAGAAATGTTCACAGTTTCCAAGCTTTAGGGGTCAAAAATAATAATAATAATAAAAAATAAATAAAAAAAAGTTGTGTTGTCCCAAACATTTTCTATTCAATAAAATATGAATATGTAATTGAAAATATCATCTTTAGAAAATGACATTTGCTAAAGGGGCCAACTTCATGCCATTATTTAGCAGTGTGGGGGGAGGGGGGAGGGGGGGTATGCCCACAAAATTATTCCGAGGGTCACAAATGGCCCCAGGGCTGCAGTTTTGACACGCCCCAGCCTAAACACGCCAGACCTGTAGTGATGACACATGATGTTTGCAGCATCATGTTGCTGGAACGCCTTCCTTCAGCAGGAACAGGGCAACAGGTCAGAGTTGAAGGGAAGATGGACGGAGCTAAATGCAGGGAAGAGATCCTGGAAGAAACTGCTAAAGCCTTCAGACTGGAGCAGGACTTCACTTTCCATCAGGAAGAGAATCAACATATAGTCAGAATATGCCAACCCACCTTGTTATTTGGAATGAATTTTAAAGCAACATGTAATTGTTCTTCCCCTTCACAATGATGCACTACTTTGTGCTGGTCTACCACATAAACCCCCTGATAGCATAATATTATAGCATTAATGTTTGTTGCGGTGATAAAACATAAATGAGAAAGGTCAAAGGACGTAAATACATTTGCAAAGTGTACAAGAAGCCTGAGTGAGTTCAGTCCGACCCTCATCTTTCTGAATCCAAATCCCAGCCAAGCTTGAGACACCTAAAACAACTAACTAGTTGTTAATGGCTGGGTTTAACCCGTTTTAATTTTTTTCCTCCCATTTATTTTATTTTTACATCCCTGCTGGACATTCATTTTGGAATGACTGAGCCCCCGCTTCAGTTTTATTTTTCAATCCCCATTCAGTGACCTCATCAATAAAATTACCAAGTGGTTGTTAGACCGAACAAAAACGATCCAAAGTCTTTTCCGTGTCGAAGTTATGCTGCAGAATTGAGTTTTTCTCTTGATCTTGCATTAATATTTATACGTTGGTGAGGTCACCAGGGGGGATATTTTTATTTTTTATTTATGTTTTGTTTTTGCATGGGCCGGTCTGCCTAAAGATAAACGTCAGCCTCAAGTTATCAGGCTTTTTCAAACATATTTCTTCAACAGCTTTGTAAGAAAAAGACTCTGTTTGAGCTGTCAATGCCTAGACCTTTGGTGTTTTTTCTTGTTTTTGCCGTCTGAAAACTAGGCCTTGGTTTGACGTTGGCCAGATGTGGCCAGAGGCCTGATAACTGATGCGAGTGTTGGTTTAAAAACGCCCCTGGATTTACGGTATCTCTCTGTGTTTGCCACAGAGGCGCCGACGGGTAAGAAGGTTAGCAAGGCGGGCAGCAGCACAATCCAAAGGAGCGTGGAGACCGGGATGGCGGTGGAGTATCCTCGTGGAGGCTCAGCCATGAACCGCCAGGCCAGCAGGGAGTCCACTGATGGCAGCATGAACAGCTACAGCTCTGAGGGGAAGTATGTGCACACAACGAAACAAACCTTAAAGCGCACAGAGAGTTCTGATAAAATTACTACTTTATTCCTGTAATTTGCAAAAAGAAACTCAGTACATTGTCCTTTGGTTTAAAATCCTTGTCTCTGTTTCTCCAACCATTGGGATCATAAAGCTCCATCTCCATAAAAAAAAAAAAATTCTCCAAAAGGTATTTGGCTTGTTCATGTGGACATATAAAAACAACAAATTTAATAGTCTTCACTAGTCACCAGAACTGAATAAAACATGGCCTGTTGATGACCTTTAGTTATATAACCAGCCTGCTAACTCCACCTGCTGTAATTGAGGATAGACCAGGTTATTCTGGTTTACACTGATGCAAGTTGTGATGTGGAATAAGCCATTTGAGTCAGAAATTTAATGAAAGTAGATTATGTCCCAGATCTCCCAACTCTCTCACCCTTTCGTGTTTCAGTCTGATCTTCTCAGGGATGCGCTTAGGAGCCGACAGCCAGTTCAGCGACTTCCTGGACGGGTTAGGTCCGGGTCAGCTGGTTGGCCGGCAAACACTGGCAACGCCTGCAATGGGTGAGTCCTCAGTCCTGCAGGGTCGCTGTAGTAAGACGGGTCTCACTTCTACGCTTTGCTCCTAGTGCTGCTTGTTGATACCGCTTTAAGTGGACCTTAACATGTTTTGGCATTT
Source organism: Fundulus diaphanus (assembly GCA_037039145.1). Taxonomy (NCBI): domain Eukaryota; kingdom Metazoa; phylum Chordata; class Actinopteri; order Cyprinodontiformes; family Fundulidae; genus Fundulus; species Fundulus diaphanus. The sequence continues at coordinate 45,695,159 of CM073121.1, read as the reverse complement.
CCAAAAAGCAGTTTTTAAATGTGTCTGTCCGCTATATGTCTGCCGCTCCTCAACAGGCGACGTTCAGATCGGGTTGATGGATAAGAAAGGCCAGCTGGAGGTAGAGGTGATCAGGGCCAGAGGCCTTACCCCTAAACCAGGCTCCAAATCCCTCCCAGGTAAGACGGTCTCATTAGGAGCATTTTACCACAATTTAAAACCATGAGATTTGATTTTTGCAGCTGCTCATCTCTTCTTCCTCCCGACTGCTTTTTCTTTTTCTTTTCTTTTTTTTGCACCAGCTCCTTATGTCAAGGTCTACTTGCTGGAGAACGGAACATGTAAAGCCAAAAAGAAAACCAAGATTGCACGCAAGACCCTGGAGCCGCTCTACCAGCAGCACTTGCTCTTTGAAGAAAGTCCTCAGGGCAAGGTGCTTCAGGTAACGTGAAAATAACACATTCATCTCAACAACTTTCTGCGTCAGACGTGGATTTATTTCAAAAGCCTGACTTTCTTTTGCCTCAATCTCCCTGATTCAGTGTAAAGGGTTTAAGTTTTTTCTTTACATTATTTTCAGGTGATCTTTGATGTAATGCCAGTGATGCATTTGGCCCTTTTACTGCAGAGTACAGCGCTTTACAAAACTATCCATACCCCTCGAATGTTTTCACATTTTCTCGCTGTATCATTGGTGTATTTTGTTGGGATTTTATTAGATCAGCACAACGTAATTCATAATTATGACGACGGAGAAAAATAATGCATGTTATTTTCTTTTACAAATTAAAATCGGAAGAGTGTGGCATGTATTTGTATGTAGTACAAGTAATTTCCCCAAGTAGTCGCCTGAATGAGAAAACCGAGTCCACTGGTGGGTAATTTAACCAAACTTTAGAGCATTAGAGAAAGAAAAGACACCATAAGGACCAAGAAACACAACAGGCAGAAGTTTAAAGCAGGGTTAGATTACAACACAATATGCCAAGCTTTGAACATCTCACAAAGCTCTGTTCAATCCACCATTTGACAATGGAGAAAGTATGGGGCATCTGCAAACCCGCCAAGACATGGCTGACCACCTAAACTGACAGGTTGGGTAAGGAGCGCATCATTAAGTCCATGGTGACTCTGGAGGAGCTGCAGAGACCTAGAGCTCCAGGGCCGTTTCTTCAGAGGGAACAGAGCTGGTCGGAGTTAATGGGAAGATGGCTGCAGGGAAATCCTGGAAGGGAACCTGGTAGAAACTGCAACAGACGTGAGGCTGAGGTTCGCCTTTCCATCAGGACAACGATCCTAAACATACAAGAAGAGTTACAATGAAAGGGTTTAGATCAGAGCATGTTTAGGTGTTAGAATGGTCCAGTCAAAGTCCCGACCTAAATCCAACCGAGAATCTGTTGCAAGACTAATAAATGTCGTACACAGATGCTCTCCATCCAGTCTGACGGAGATTGAGCGTTTTTGCACAAAGAACGGGCAAAACTTTCCACCTATAGAGCAAATATCATTTTCTTCCCAGTCCATTGTTCAACGCTGCTTGGGGTTGTGCAACTACTGAGTGTGAAGCGCTGTGTGTTTTGTGTGTGCTGTGACATCTTTCCACATATTGCTGATTTATTAGCTTTACTCTAACGGCGGCCTGGGTTCTCCGCTTTAAGCCCACAGGATGCACATTGATTCAGTCTGTGTGTTAAATGTCTCAGCTCTTTCTCTCTCCGCTCCTCTCTGCGTAGGTGATAGTGTGGGGCGACTACGGACGACTGGACCACAAATGCTTCATGGGTGTAGCACAGATCCTGCTGGAGGAGCTGGACCTCTCAAGCACGGTGATTGGCTGGTACAAACTGTTTCCACCGTCCTCACTGGTGGACCCTACGTTAGCTCCGCTCACGCGGCTGGCGTCTCAGACGTCGCTGGACTCAGGACCACCGCCAGGCGTTCGGTCCTAGTGACCGAGTGGCGAACGCTCACCCCCAAAACAGCCCTGACCTGATCAGAAAATGGACCACAGCTACTGGACCACACCTGAGCAGAGGGTACAGACGCAGCCCGAGGCCGCGGACGAGGAGGCGCGCCTCGGGGAAACAATGGGAAACCAGACGGAGAGCCAGGGAACAAACGAGAGCAAGAGAGAGAGAGAGAACTAGCAAATCAAAGCTTAGCTGGAGTCTGACAATCATGTCTCACACCTTCCCTCTTCTTCCTCCTTATATCTTTTGTTTTCAGGGTCTTTGCCTTCTTTGTTTTACTCTCTGAGCTGAAGCTGCGGAGCTTTCCGTCCAACCTTCTTCACTTCTCTGCATCGTTTTTTTTTTTTCCAACTCCTAATTTTAAGTGCAGTTTCTGCAAGAGCGATCAAAGTGTTGCTCTGCAGCCAATCAGAGCAGGGCTTTCTCCTCCGTTCTAGGGAAGTAAGAAGCAAAGCGTTGGAGCTTCATGCAGCTGTTGGCAGATGTTGGCTGTTGTCTCAGTAGAGGTTAACCTGGGAGCGTCATCATTCGCGAGGAGTAGGGGCAGCAGTTTGAACACAGGGAGGTAATCTGTAGGAAGAAAGCAGCACATTCGTATCCATGACGTTAGAAAATGAAAGGAAGCACAAGAAGAAAGGCTTGACTCGTTCGTTCAGACAAAACGACGGAATCGTTTCGATCTATAAGAGAAGACTGTGGCTAAATATATCATCAGCCTTCATTTCCGACCATCGTTCCAGTTTCGGTTTACCCTGTAGCTCAGATTGGTGCCGCAAGGTGCACACTCCCGCTGTATAGTTGTACGTTTGATTTTCGAGCGGCGCCGAACACAAAGGTCGCCTTCACCCATCTAACCCAGACCTCCTCCCTCCTTACCCGCCCCCCGCCCCCTGCTGGAGGGAGCAGCATGACTCGGGGACGCCCCACGCCCGGCCCGGCCCCCAAGCTGCATGCACGTTTCTTTAGTTTCCGTTCGTTTCAGGGTTTTTTTGTTTTTGTTTGTTTGTTTGTTTGTTTTGCGTTTACGTTCTTTACCTTTTTTGTAAAGTTGAAAGACGAGACTGAAACTAAACGAAGCAAATTTCAAGAAAAAAACAAAACAAAAGCAGACGAAAAAAAAAAAAAAGACTAGACTACGTGTGTGTGTGTGTGTGTGTTAGCGCCACATACTTTTAGGCCAGCTTGTATGTTGCATGTTCTTGTACAGTTTGCTCGTACTGAATATGAATACAGAGAAAAGCCAAGCCATCCCCGCCCCTGACAGGAGCGGACCAATAAGCACGGCGAGGTGGAGGAGGAGGAGGAGGTGGGGGGTGGGGTGGGGGGGTATCAGCTGCACTCAGGCCACGCCTACCACGCTGGGACAAAAATATCTACACGAGGCAGTCTCCAGGAAAATCGTCTTTGTTGAGTTTTTTATTTATTTTTTATTTATTTTTTTATTTCCTCAAACCCGATGAACAACAGTGCTGTTGTGTAGTGCTGAGCATTCCTGAGCCCGTAGGAGTCTAAACTAGTTTCAGACAGTCAGGGCTAGAGGCAGAGATATAGAATGTGTGTATAACAGCTAAATGTATATGAAGTATCATTATGAGTTTGACAGAAATTATAAAGATATAGCTATATGAATACAAAAGAGCGAATCTGACTATACACTTCCTCAGCCCACACACACACACACACACACACACACACACACACACACACACACACAATCACACACACTGAGCTTGTACATACTAATCAGAACAAGCGGCTTGAACTGAGCATCAGAACACACACAAACATTCCCTGGTCTTGTTGGGAGGAGTTTGCCTCTGGTGCTTGAGCCGCTGAGCGGCGCCGAGCCACAGGGGGGCGGTAATAGGCCTTTTTTTGGACCCAGTCGCAGGAAAAAAAACGAATAAGGAAAAAAGCAGACCCAATTAGAACGTCCCCTCCTTTCAAATCATCCCCTTTCCCTGTTTTATGACTATGGTTTGGACTGGACTTCTGAAATGGATGAGAAATCTAGTTTTGCAGACATATTTTGCAGATTTTGTTTCCGTTCATCCTTGGCGGTGTGGCCGACTGCCCTTTCGTTTGTCAGTATTACTTCAGGAATACTGATTGTTTACAGCCCATGGTTCCCAAACCACGATTCTTGACGAAAGACAAAGTATTCACTGCAACAGTTCTTGTTTGTATAACAGATGTGGCTCTACTGATGTGTATGTTTTATATTCAAGAGTTCATTTTTATTATTTACAAATAAAAGACTGTGTGGAAGAAGAGCCTGGCCTTTTTTTAATTACTGGGGTCGTTGGGAAGCAGCGGACAGCAGAGACATTAAATCGTTATCATGTTGATTTTGTTACAGTCTCAAAAAAATTTTTATAATTTTTTTTCAGTCATAAAGGGCATAGATTGGTCAAAAGGTATATTTATATCTGATGAACTATTTCTGTTGATTTTTTCATATACAGTAGGGCTGCACAGTACGTATGTTGCAAATTTATTATTGCAATATTACTGATCGCAATGTGGATATTGCAACAAACTGCCTGGAGCGCAGCATGGTTTAGCTAATTATTTTAGCACCCTGCATTTATCCTTTAGGTGCTCCTATTATGTATAATATATTTATAATGCAGCATAAAAGGTTTAAGAGGTTAAAGTTATATAAAGTTGATAAGAAACTACATCTGAGTTGTTTCATTGCCAGCCTTTTCATTTAAACCTTGTGTTAGAGATGGAAATTATGAATGTTTTTATTTTTAGCAGCTGGATACACTACTCGTTATTGGAGATCCATGTTTGCTATGATCCTAACGCAGAAAGACAGTAACGCTTTTAAATGTATTCTGTATGTATCGCAGGCTATATCGTTATTGCAACATTCACCAATATTATTGCATATCACAACTTGTCCTAAGGTCGTGCAGCCCTAATATACAGTATCTTTATCCTGTTGGAAAACCCCATTCAGATGCGTTTTCTTGGAAGCGACCACCAGTTTTTTATTTAAAATGTCTTTGTTTTTCAGAGTTCATTATATCAAGGATTCCAGGTCCTTTACAAGAGAAATGGGGCCAAAGCCTCCCGGATCCTCCACCGTACTTAACGGTGGACATAAGCTGCTCGTCCACATATTAGTAATTTGTTTTAAGGCAAATCCTCCAGGAGTGTTTGTTGCCAAAAAGATCAGTCTTAGTTCGATCCCACCAAAACACAGATGAAGACTGCAAAAACGGAACTAAATACAATTTTCTTGAAATGTGTATACTTGCCCTTGATTTGAGCAGGTAAATAAGATGATCTGCCAATGGAATAAGAGTTTTGCACTTAAAATAAGAACAATTCATCTCCATCATCTTATTTCAAGTGCAGTATATCTAATTATCTTATTTTAGGGGTCAAAATACTCATTCCATTGGCATTGGTGAAACGATCTTATTCACCTGCTCAAATAAAAGACAAACTCATTACAAGAAATTGTTACCTATTTTTAGTTTCGTTTTTGCAGTGAAGTCCCAAGGGAGACCTCCATGTCTTTCCGGGTATGTTAGATTTTATATTGTATAAAACTACAGGTTGCTGTAGCTTTGAAAGCAGTTATTTGGGAACTCACTGACACTACGGACGTCACAGATAAACAGATAAACGTACATAAACAAACGGTCAGTTATCTGGGGGCAGCATGTAACATGTGGATGAACTTTGGCTCCAGCCTATTCCATAGTCTGGCAGACAGAGTGCGAGTAGTGACCAATTTCTATTCATGACGTGAGGGTGTGGCGCTCTTGCAGGGTGTGTACCTGCTGATCTATGAGAGGCTGATACTACCTTTATTCTGGGCTCGTTCTCCAAACCTTTTTCCTGCGTCGTGATCAATCAATAGCCTGATCAATCAGGATAAAGTCTGTACCATTTCTCTGGCTTGTTTAGATCAAATGTGTTAAAGTATAGTTTCTGTTCCGAGAGTCATTACCTCGTAAAGAAGTTATTTATTCAATGAAGACCGCCTCTCCAGGGTTAAAGAAGTGGACAGGACCAATAGGCTCCAAACCGCCGGAAGGGGGCAGTTCACAATAACAACTGGTGTTTCCGACACGACCTGGAAGTCGATCTTTATTTATGTATTATTATTATTATTATTATTATTATTATTATTTGGCTTTTATTTATTTAATATTATTTAGCTAAAGGGCCACAGAAGAGATGACGTCACCGCCGGCAGCTGCACAGGAATCATAAGAGGAGATGCCTTTTAAAATGTCTCCAGTGGCTGTGATTTTAGATCTTGTGAGTGGATTTTTGTATTCTTAGAGGCAGAGAAATGGTTCAGAATAATTGTTTGCAATCATGTCGGTAAAAGTTGCGTATGGCTATACGTGGTGAAAGGCCGAAAGGTCCGGCACCAGCCTAGGGGATGTTGTGCCATATTACCGCCATGATGAATAATTGATGTCAGATTGAATTCTGAACAGTATTATGGAGAAGGTAACAAAAGGACTTCCACCCTGCTGCAAACATGAGACCCTCACAGGCAGAAAGGACGGCCCCTCTCTCTCAGCAGGGTGTTTCTGTAAACACCCCCACAGATAAAAGGTCAGAGTGCTTTTGACCACCTCCTCTTCTGACCAGACGCTCTCACACTCCTGACTTCACTCAGACCACTTTCTCCTGGAGCTCCCGAGGGAAGGGGGGGGGGGGGGCTAGCCAGCCACCCACCCAGTCCCCTTCCTCAGCAGCCATGTGACTCAAGGCCGAAAGCCCACAGACCAACCGTTCTGTGGAACTCATCTGCTGCTTCAATGGAATGACCAAGAGGGAGCGGAGGACCTGACTGATTCCGGATAAACAACACACTGACCGGAGCTAAGTTGCACTCTGACTGCTGCACAAACCAGCCGCAAAGTACAGATTGCCGAAACAGCTTTGTTTATTCTTGTCAGCCTTTACAGGGAAGCGAACCCCAGATGGAGCTGAAAAGCCGGCAGAAGGACCCACTTTGTATGCTGAGAGAGAGAGGGAGCTGACATAGAGACTGCCTGGAGCGATCGCTCGAGGCCTCCAATCCCTCCACATGCTGTTTGCGAGCTAAACGCTAGCCTGCTAAGAACAAACCAACAACTTTCCTGCTTTCCAGTGCTCCTTCCTTGAATGGCCAAAATGGACAGAACTCACATGAGGCAAAAGACAGGTTTGGGCAGAGAGCTGAAGGAGAAGTAAAAAGGTTTATTGGGAAATGTTTTGTAAATCGTTTGGACACATGGTTGCTTTAAAACAAAGGGCTAACGGAGGTAGTTCATTGCTAGCATTTGGTACCGAGTGTGTTTTTATGGTTATAACAAAGGTTATCTCCACAAGGGTTTCATACATTGATTGATGGGACATTAATGTTTACGTTATCCGGCCCACTCACTATGACTAAAAATAAAGCTAAAGTATTTAAAGTTAATGCAGAAAACCTGCTAGCCAAAATGCTATTAGCTTCTGTTAACATTCAAAGGAGCTTGTTTTAAAGCATAACACTTGTCTTTCTGCTCCGTCGTTAGAGAGAGCTATGAACCTTATTCCCACATTAATATGGAATATTAATGCCGGTTTAAAGGCAATTCTGATAACTTTAGACTTTAACCGATTTAGCGACCGATCGCTACAGCGACCCCAGGCGCCCGGAGGGAGAATCGCATTAATAAGATCGGCCATAAGGTTTAAATGATTTTACTGAGCAAATCAGTCTTTAGAATATTATTTACTCAAAATAATGTTCTGGTTAACTTGGGCTTTGCATTGTGAATGGATTCCATTAACTCCATTCCATGTTTTTTTTAGTCAGATCTGCAGTGAACGGGATTCACTGAATTATTCTGATTATGATCAACCACTTTTGTTTTGTCTTTAGTTTGTTTTGCATGTAAATAGTTCCTTAGCTTAGCTTCTCTTTATCTTCATTTTGCTTAGTAGTTTAGTTAAGTTTCACTAGCCTAGTAGAGAGGATTTGTTAATCAAAATATTGTGTTAATTCAGATAAACAGCATCATATAGTGATGTTCTCCGGATGTTAATTTTATTTCTGTTATTAAATTCTTGAACTTGAAAAGAAGTTGTCACTCCTTTATTCTATCTGTGTGCAGGTTTTGCTGTTAAAAGATCGCTAGTGCTCGAATTCATCCCTTTCAACCATTGTCTTGATATCAGCTTAAGAGCTGATTATCACCAGACAATACTTAACAGACAGAGAGGTATTTAATAAACATTAAATAACTTTAAACAGTGTTTAATTGCACAACAGGAGTGAGTGTAGAGCTCCCTTATTGTATGCAGGGGAAAACATCTTTGGCTTGTATACACTATAAAAGCTGTGCCCCTGAAAAAAAAAACAGGCATACAGTCAGCTTAGGTGCCAAGTCCATGATGTTAGGACAGAAAAACGCTATAATGTCTTGAAGTTTTTTTTTAATCTTTTTGCAAAGATAATCTTGGGTCCTTGTGCCGCCTTATTAATCACTTTATCACTGTTCAGTTTTTACTGTTTTAATTACCTAATCTGACTGTAGATATTGGCAACTTTGGGTGGTTATATTTTCATGTTGCCTTTTCCTATCTTCTAAAGAATGACACGCATCTGCCTTGCATCATTGGCATGTTTTCTTGTCTTTTCCATTTTGAAGAGTAGGTTAAAGAAATGTCCGATTTATACCCCAGGGAAACGTGGATTGGTAATTAGAAGTTAATAAATACACTCACATAAAACTTTGGATTTTTCTGAGATGGCTCTCACATATAGACACTGTTCGGCAGAAGGCCTAGCAGAGACTGTCACGATTTGGGTTTTTTCTTGGTTTATGTTATCAGATTTATTAGTTAAGTTTCTGCTTTTGGGGTCTTGTTTGGTTTTGTTTTAGACATGTTGTTCTGTTTAGGTTACCTGTTTTCCACCTGTCACTTTATCAGTTCTGTTTGGTCTCCCCTCAGCAATCTGTCAGCTTTCTTGCCTTGATTAGATCCACCTGCTCACTTATAATTAGTCTTCACTCCTGTTCACCTGTTCACTCCCCTATATAGTCCTGCCACAAACCTCTGCAATCTGCCAGATCATTTAACGAGCCACGGTGAGTTTAGTTCCAGCATTCTTTATTCTGATTGACCTGTTGACGATAACCCGAGAGCCTTTTTTGATTCTGAGCCAGCCTGTTCCCTGATCTGTTTTTCCTGCCCTGTCTGACTGATTTACCGGTTTACCGACTAGTTTCTGTCCTATGGTTATCCGAGCTTGCTTTGCCCTGTCTGTACCTCTGCCTATTTTGGACTGCTTTTTGTGTACCGGATTTTGGACTGCCCTTTTGACTATTGAGCCCGCCTGTTCCTGTTTTCATTATTAAAATCCTGTTTTTTGCCTTAACCTCACTTGTTGGGTTTGAATACTGGGTTTGCCTGATTCACGATCATAACAGAATGATCTGGCCCAACTAAAACCTATCGCCCAACAAGTTTTTTGAAGTTTTTTTTTTTCCCCTCCACACGCTATGGCTTGGGAGGGTTCCAGATTGGCGTTCTGTCCCCCTGGTATCGGTCCCAGACGCCATCTCTCCAGCAGCCGCAGCAGCAGTAACCCGCTGCCTGCTCCGAGTTTACGATTGGGAGGGCTCTTTGTCACAAATTCAGATTCAACTCAGAATAGAAGGGATCACTCACCCAGCGACACCGCTGTCGGCTCTGCCCATGGGTTTTATCCAGAACCAACTTTGTTTATGGAGGTCGAAGCGGAGGTGGTGCGGGATCTTCGCCCGGATCTTTTTTTCTCTCTCCCTCCAGAGGAGGAGATGCAGGGAACGCTGTGGGCTCCACCGATCCCGGCTCTACCGACAGGATCAAACCTCCAGCAAGTCCTGCCGTCCCGCCGTCGGAGGAGGGGACGGAAACCTGTGGGTTGCTCCTTCACCCGTTCTGTTCGGCCGACAAGCGAGTCAGTACCGCGCCCGTCCGTTGCCACTTCCTGCCCAGTGGATCGGAGTCCGGTGCTTCCCAGAGCTGAGCAGCCCACAGCGCCTCCTGTTGGCGCCCGTGATGCTGAGGATCTGGCTCTGGAGGACCAGTTAAGAGCTTTTGCCCCTATTATTAAAGACCTTAGGGAGGCTCTTTTCTGCCAGTATTCAGAGGAGCTGGAGGCAAAATTAAAGGAGGTCGAGGGGCACTATAGAGCGGCTCTCCAAGGTTTCTATAGTGGACTCAATCCTGTCCCCAAGGGTCCAGCCGACGCCCCGGCACCTGCACCTGTCCCAGAGGACCCGCCTCCTACCTCAGCTCCAGTGCCGGCCTCCGGCAGCTATAAGGCAGCACTGTCTGCGCAGCCGGCCCAAGACGCTGCAACCCCGGAGGGTCCGCAGCCGGCCCAAGACGCTGCAACCCCGGAGGCTCCGCAGCCGGCCCAAGACGCTGCAACCCCGGAGGCTCCGCAGCCGGCCCGAGACGCTGCAACCCCGGAGGCTCCGCAGCCGGCCCGAGACGCTGCAACCCCGGAGGGTCCGCAGCCGGTCCGAGACGCTGCAACCCAGGAGGGTCCGCAGCCGGCCCGAGACGCTGCAACCCAGGGGGGTCCGCCGCCGGCCCGCGACGTGGGAACCCAGGAGGGTCCGCCGCCGGTCTGCGACGTGGGAACCCAGGAGGGTCCGCCGCCAGTCTGCGACGTGGGAACCCAGGAGGGTCCGCCGCCAGTCTGCGACGTGGGAACCCAGGAGGGTCCGCCGCCAGTCTGCGACGTGGGAACCCAGGAGGGTCCGCCGCCAGTCTGCGACGTGGGAACCCAGGAGGGTCCGCCGCCAGTATGCGACGTGGGAACCCAGGAGGGTCTACCACAGGCCCACGATGAGGGGGTTCAGACGAGCCCTCTTTCAGGCCGCAACTCGGGGGCTCATCGGGACACTGGGCGCCGTGGCCCTCGCCCAGACGACAAGCGGCGCCGTGGCCCTCGCCCAGACGACAAGCGGCGCCGTGGCCCTCGCCCAGACGACAAGCGGCGTCGTGGCCCTCGCCCGAACGACAAGCTCCGTCGGGGGCCTCGCCGAGAAGACAAGCACCCAGAGCCCCATGGAGACTTAGAGGCCCCTGGACCTCTTCGGAAGCTCTTACCCCCTCATCTTTGGCTTGACAGCCAATTTCCCAAGTGGCTGACCAAACTGTCTTTGTCGGAGGTTCTGGAAGGGTTATTGATGAGGTTCTGGGTGTCAAAGGGTCTGGGAGCATCTGAAGCCTGTAGCCAGGCCCCGTCTGAACCTGTAGCCTGTAGCCAGGCCCCGTCTGAACCTGTAGCCTGTAGCCAGGCCCCGTCTGAACCTGTAGCCTGTAGCCAGGCCCCGTCTGAACCTGTAGCCTGTAGCCAGGTCCCGTCTGAACCTGTAGCCTGTAGCCAGGCCCCGTCTGAACCTGTAGCCTGTAGCCAGGCCCTGTCTGAACCTGTAGCCTGTAGCCAGGTCCCGTCTGAACCTGTAGCCTGTAGCCAGGCCCCGTCTGAACCTGTAGCCTGTAGCCAGGGGCCGTCTGAACCTGAAGCCAGTAGCCAGGGGCCGACTGAACCTGAAGCCAGTAGCCAGGGGCCGACTGAACCTGAAGCCAGTAGCCAGGGGCCGACTGAACCTGAACTCTGTAGCCAGGCTCCTCCTGAACTCTGTAGCCAGGCTCCTCCTGAACTCTGTAGCCAGACACCTCCTGAACTCTGTAGCCAGGCTCCTCCTGAACTCTGTAGCCAGGCTCCTCCTGAACTCTGTAGCCAAGCGCCTCCTGAACTCTGTAGCCAGGCGCCTCCTGAACTCTGTAGCCAGACGCCTCCTGAACTCTTTAACCAGGCCTCTCTTCTAGCTCTTAGTCCGGCGTTGTCTCCAGCCTTTAGTCCGGCGGCAGGTTCTGTTCTTTCTCTCTCCAGACGTCGGTTCCTGAGGGTCCGGTTCTACCGACGGTCCCCGAGGTTGCTGCTCGGCCGCCGGCCTATGAGAGACCTGCTCCGCCGCCGGTCTATGAGAGACCTGCTCCGCCACCGGCCGCCGGACATCGTTGCTAACCGGGGCCGTCCTTCAGGACACCCGCCGGATTACCTGTCTCACAGAGGTCGTCCGCCGGAGAACCTGACACGCCTAGGACGTCCGCCGGAGAACCTGACACGCCTAGGACGTCCGCCGGAGAACCTGACACGCCTAGGACGTCCGCCGGAGAACCTGACACGCCTAGGACGTCCGCCGGAGAACCTGACACGCCGAGGACGTCCGCCGGAGAACCTGACACGCCGAGGACGTCCGCCGGAGAACCTGACACGCCGAGGACGTCCGCCGGAGAACCTGACACGCCGAGGACGTCCGCCGGAGAACCTGACACGCCGAGGCCGTCCTTCGGGACGTCCGCCGAACAACCTGACACACCGAGGCCGTCCTTCGGGACGTCCGCCGGACAACCTGACTCGTCGGGGCCGTCCTCCTGGACGACCGCCTGAGAACCTGACTCGTCGGGGCCGTCCTCCTGGACGACCGCCTGAGAACCTGACTCGTCGGGGCCGTCCTCCTGGACGCCCGCCTGAGAACTTGACTCGTCTTGTTTTGTTTGAGTTTTTATTTGGACATTTATTTGATTCTAGCCCTCCGTCCTGTACCTCCCTCCACCCACCCGAGCTAGTCTGTTTTGTTTCTGAGGCCGTCTGGAATCCGGCCTTGAGGAGGGGGTTCTGTCACGATTTGGGTTTTTTCTTGGTTTATGTTATCAGATTTATTAGTTAAGTTTCTGCTTTTGGGGTCTTGTTTGGTTTTGTTTTAGACATGTTGTTCTGTTTAGGTTACCTGTTTTCCACCTGTCACTTTATCAGTTCTGTTTGGTCTCCCCTCAGCAATCTGTCAGCTTTCTTGCCTTGATTAGATCCACCTGCTCACTTATAATTAGTCTTCACTCCTGTTCACCTGTTCACTCCCCTATATAGTCCTGCCACAAACCTCTGCAATCTGCCAGATCATTTAACGAGCCACGGTGAGTTTAGTTCCAGCATTCTTTATTCTGATTGACCTGTTGACGATAACCCGAGAGCCTTTTTTGATTCTGAGCCAGCCTGTTCCCTGATCTGTTTTTCCTGCCCTGTCTGACTGATTTACCGGTTTACCGACTAGTTTCTGTCCTATGGTTATCCGAGCTTGCTTTGCCCTGTCTGTACCTCTGCCTATTTTGGACTGCTTTTTGTGTACCGGATTTTGGACTGCCCTTTTGACTATTGAGCCCGCCTGTTCCTGTTTTCATTATTAAAATCCTGTTTTTTGCCTTAACCTCACTTGTTGGGTTTGAATACTGGGTTTGCCTGATTCACGATCATAACAGAGACTGGACTTGCTGCTGGAGCTACTGGTCATCTTCTACAGTGGTTCCCAACCCTCAGGGACCCGTGCCCTGCATGTTTTAGGTCTCTCCTTGTTACCACACTGACTCAAATGAATGAATGACTAAGAGGTTCCTGCAGCTCCTGATGACATACATAGGAGGTCGCACAGTCGTTTGACTCAAGTGAGCTGGAACAGAGACGTATCTAAAACAAGCAGGACAGGGGACCCTGAGAAGCGGGTTTGGGAACCACCGATTGGTCTGTCACTCATCACTGTGTGGTTTGTCTCATCCACTAAACAGGACAGGTCCAAACAACAACGAACACTTGAGTCTGCAGAGAGGATCATCAGGGCTGACCTTCCCTACATCCAGGACTTGTTGAAATACTTTACTGTGCCCAAGGGGTAATTCATTTGCAACAGAGTCTACAAATTAACACACAATGAGCACTCACCCCCCCAAAAAAATCAAGACATTAGAACATATACAGGATAACATCAGAGCTCCAGGCAGCAAAATTTATCAGGAATGATTTAAAAACCCAACAGCTAAGGCAATAAAAGACCTCGGGTATCGATTACATCTTGCCTTATGGGCATAAGTAAACCCCCTCCATGATGGCAGGAGCCTAAACTCTGTACAAAGGATGCCAAGGATCATTAAGGATTGATGTCGCTTTCTCAGTCACTCTTGTTCTGAAGACCAGATTAACGTTCCTCAAAAAGGGCGCTTCACATCTCTGCAGACCCCACACATCCTGCACACAAACTGTTTAAACTCTTACCTGCAGGCCGGTACCACAGAGCACTGTTTACAAAACCAGCCGCCACAGTTTATTCCCCCAGGTTGTCAATCTGACCAACGCTTAACAGAGTGCCTATATTAAGATGATGCACGTTTGCAACAACTCAGCAATGTCTTCCTCTGTGTAAAAACAATTTATAAACGCAAATTTACCAAAAGATTATTTAAATGTATTTAAGCTTAAAATGTCTTCACTGAGAATAAAGTGGAACAAAAGTAAAAATTCTTGTTGGTGTTACAAACTGGGCAAATAAAGCTGATTCTGAACTGCTGTTGTGCTTCTTCCCAGCGTCTACCGCCACCTTGTGATGTGAGTAGAGATGACAGCCATCAGTCTCAGACTACACAGATATAATTGCTAAAATGAATGATAAAGGACTTTAAAAGTATTGATTTGTCTTTTCACAAAGATTCTGCACTGGCTGTAAAGGTGGAACTTGATTCAAATATTTTACCAGATCTGCTTTAATTATGGAAAAGGAAAATAGAGGAAGGAAAAATATTGTATTTTCTGATTTTAGTCTTTCTCAAATCATTCAAAGATTGCATCCATCCATTCAGCCAGCCATCATTCATTAATTTATTCATCTGTCTACAGTCATCCATCTGTTGGTTAATCCGCCAGCCCTTTGAACTTTCTTTCTAGGTGAGATTTGTGCAAGATCCACTTTTAAAAGTCTCTGGGGAAAAATACAGAACTGCTTACTTTTCTCTAATGTAGAGTTCTGCTATCCCACAAAGTTCATTTTAGCTACTTATATCCAGCTTTTTTTTTCATTCACAAACTATCTCATCAAATGTGAGGGTTTGAATGTCAATGTGTCAGAACTTTGAGAGCTTCGCCTTTCAGCTCCACTCCTTTACCATGACAGAGCGGAGCCTTACTGCAGGACGTCCCAGGTGTCCAAGACATCTGAAGTATTCTGCATAAGGCAGAGAGTCGCCTTCCGCTGCGCATGGACACCAGCTGTCTGGTAGACGCGTTTTGGCGCGTTAATGCCCTCTTGTGGTGGGTTGGAGGAGCGCATTTATCATGCAAACTCAAGGAAATCTCACATGCAGCACGTTACTGTTTTTTTGAAAACAAATGTTCTGAAAGTGAAACGATTTATTACTTGTTCCCCAAAATAAAAGCATCAAGCTCGGTGCATAAATACAACAAGCCAGTTGCACCAAAACAGCACGAAAAAGCGGGTAATGACACTCCTTCAATTGCACACAGGTAATTGGGTTTCATTTTTATATAGATGGCCAAAAGTAACACATTCTCCTTATCAGAAGTGTTTATATATATATATATATATATATATATATATATATATATATATATATATATATATATATATATATATATATATATATATATATATGTTTGAGTACATTTTTCTAAGCCTTTATAAATACAACCAGAAATTGTTGAGATGCGGTGGATTTAGATGACATGGGGAAAATAATCGCATTTAATGTTTTGTGATATTAATTTTGTCACTTTTGATCGGAAGTAGAAACAACAACATGATGAATGACATCCTTCAAATATCCTTTAGTGTCTCTGCTTCTTTCGCTGACTCCCTGGACTTTTTGGACCTGTTATTTTTAAAACATTGCAGACTTTCCTCAAACTAAACCCAGTGTCCCCCCCTCGCTGCCTGTAAAATAGTCCCACACAGCTGCTTGAAGACACGCAGACCATAAATCTGGAGCGCTGAAACTCCCTTCAGGGTCCCCTTCACTAAAAACTACGCTTCACATTTACCTTTTAAACATTCAATTTCTTCTCATTCCAAACGTTTTTTTTCCGTTCTTTCTTTCCAAAGTGTTTCTTTTTTTTTAAACCTAATTATTTTAGCCTCGTTCTGCAGAGACCTGACCCAACGATTCACTTATTCTAAACCCAGCCTCAGATTTAGCCCAGAGTTTGTCCGCTCCAGGCGCAGTACTGAGCAGCCTAATCCTGATCCCGGTAGCTCTGTCGTAGAAACGAGGCCTATAATTGAGCACTTAGGTTAATAACATGTTGTCAGAAACTCGGTGAAGGCTCGAGTTTTAGCAGTTAGAGATCTGGAGCGCTCCGGGCTTGCTGGTTAACAGGCAGGCTGAAACAGGAGGGGGGTGTCATGTCAGATTAGATGTGTTATGGGCCCCTCCTTCCCTTTCCCTCTGTGTTAATGGTCTGAAAGGGTCTGCCTGCCTTCATGGCAGCGCCTCAGAGCCCATTAGAAAGTCGCCTCCCCTCGCGTCGCTTAATCTAATTACATAGCCGGCCTTCATCGTCCCCTCACACCCTCCTCTTCATTCTTTTCTTCTTTTTTTCTGTCCCCCCGCATTTTTCTCTCTCTCTCTCCATGGACACGCGTCAAAGGATCTGATTTATCCTTCCGCCGCTTTATAGGGTCTAACTTTATTTATACAATCTGATAACTCTGCGGATTAATAATCCTTAGCAGCGACCAGTGTGATATATTAGATGGTCTGAATGGAAAACAGTTAATTTACACCAGACTGGCCTTTTTGGGCTGTTAGTCATGAAATAGGCCACGTAAAAATATAAAGAAAAGAAATGATAGGCTGTTGTAATATTTGTAAAATTATATAACAATTAAATAATAATAATATTATTAATAATAATAATAATAATATGATAATAACAAAATCTTTGAATTAATTGTTATGTATTTATTACAACATAAGGTGATCTAATACCATATATAGATATTTTAAATGAGTCATTGCGATTATTTTAGTATTAATCCCAAATTTAGTTGAGTTGGTGAAGATTTTCAGGCTGATAAATGATTCAATTACTTTTTTTTTAACTAAACAAACCAAAAGATTCACTAAATGTGTTTATCTTTCATCCTTACACAGACAGAGAAAAAAAGTATTCTAAAATCATAAGGCCTTTCTTTGTAATTCCCAGTTTTATTTCCCAGGCCTATTTGCTCAAATATGTCTTATATTATTATATATTATTTATTTTTACCTCTGTGAGGCTCGATCTGAGCATGCGGGGCCTTTGGACAGGCTGCTCTGGACCTGGGGCCTTCAGACTTTTCATTACTTCTGCTGACATTGGCAGCATTGCGACACAAGAGGGCGCTAGAGTCCGCGTCTGAAGTCTCCGGCCTGCATGAGACGGTCTGTGTCTGTCAGTGGTGCTCGGCGTTTGTTGATTCGCTACTGTTCAAGTGCTCTCCTTCCAGTTCGAGGGAGTTTGGTGAACGCCTCAATTTCATTTAGCTCCAGTCATCGAAATCGCTGAATGTAGCACTTTCTGACAACAATTCAATGAAGAAGTTAAAACTTTTAGAGTCAATTTATAACCAGAACTCTAACTTGTACTTTACTGGGGGTTATTAAACAAGACCAGCACAAGGCAGAGCATAATCGCGAATGTAACATTTTTGTTTTTAGAATAAAATCCTGAAAGCATGTCCTGCTTTTGCGTTTGGCCTCCTTGAGTCGCTGTAACTCAAGCTACAGCTACAAGTTTTTTGGGGTATGTCTCCAGCAGATTTGCCACATATACTGATGACTGATTAATGCCCATTCCATTTGGCAAAATGTCTCAAGCTGAGTCAGACTGGATGGAGAGCATCGGTGGACATCAAGTCTTAAGTCTCGTCACATGAGCTCTAGAATATAAATACACTTTGGTGTAAACCATTTTTGAGGTAGAGTTGCCTGTGTTCCGGCTGGCTGTCCTGTTGGAAGGTCAACGTCTGCCTCAGTCTTGAATATTTCGCAGCCTCCAACAGATTTTCTTCCAGGTTCCAGCCCTCCCTTCAGCTTACCATCAAATTCTGTCCAGCTTCCTCTTTTGCTGCTGAATAAAAGCATGCCCACGACATTATTCTGCCACCACCATGTTTAACGAGGGAAATGTAATGTTTAGGATGATAGTGTGCTGCATGTAGGCCAAAAAAAGTTCACTGCAAAACGAGACCACCTTATTCCAGATGTTTGTTGCCTCACCGGCATAGCTTGCCTTGAAAGTCAAACAGGATTTTTTTTTTTAGCTTTTTTAATTTTCTGTTCAGCACAGCCAAGGCCAGATTTTTGCATTTCATGGCTAATACGTGACAGATTCTTCCACCTGAGCTTTGAATCTCTGCAGCTCCCCCATAGCCTCTTGGTGGCTCTTTTCTGATTAATGCACTCCCATGTGGACTTCCATGTCTTGGTAGCTTTGCTGCTGTACCACACTATTTCCATTTTCAAACAATGAACAGTGCTCTGCGAGATGGTCAAACTTGGGATATTGTTTTATAAATCAACCCTGCTTTAGACGTCTCCACACCTTGTAAAAAGGTTCAATGGGGGTGTGAATACTTTATTTATTGAGGATTGTGCACACGCACCAATTTCGTTGCGCCTTTTCTCCTTTACTTCAGGGACAACTTGTCTGATTCCAGACATCGGTTCCACACATCCAAGAGCAGCAAAGACTGCAGGCAGACTGGGAGGTGGAGGCATGTAGGGCTTCTGCTGGGGGTGGTGGTGCGTGTTGGAGGGCTCAGATAATTTGTTCTATAACCATGTAATCCCGCCCGATTTCATCTAATACCACCGGCCCGACTCAGCTCCGTGTGCGCACATCCCTAGATGTGATAATGGCGCTTCGCGAAAAGAAAGGAAAAAAATCCACCCACTGTGCTCTCGTTACAGTTGAGCTTTTTGGATAGAGGGCTGGTGGCGGCCGTGGGGGAATGTGTGTGCAAAGTGTATTTATGTGGAGGTTAGAAATTCCTCCACGCGCGCACGCACGCACGCACGCAAGAAGAAAAAAGTAGTCTAGATTTATGAGGGATCTACAGTTAATTCTCAGTGGAAATAAAAACTGAAACCAGAGTATAGTGAATTATTTCTTTTTAGTATTATTTGCATTTTTTTAGGTATTGCCATAAAAATAGGCCTAAAAAAGAGGGCAGCTGAATACAAAACAAACCCTTTTCACCAATAAATGAAGACATATGGACATATATATATATATATATATATATATATATATATATATATATATATATATATATATATATATACACGCATAATTTACTTTGGTTTCAGGTTGTCAGTATAATAGTTTTAAATGGGGCTTTTTGTGGCTCCAAATCTACTGTCAGACTTCCAAACATTGTCTATTTATTCATTTAGTCACTTGGATTTAGAACTATTTTTTTTCTTTATCCTTATAGATTGTGTGCCACGCCCTTAATGGTTTAGCGCGACTAATTTTTACGCATGAGCTTAATTTTGACAAAAGATAGAAAAGCAGCGGCTGAGACAGAAAAGGCAAAGCATGACAAGCAGTGTAAAAAAAACAAAAAAACGCGTGTTGCTGGAGAAGGAGGAGGGGTTGTGGTGGTGGGGGGTACTGTGTGCAGAACTGATTTATCTCTGTATCTCCAACACCCCCCACCCCCACCTCTCCGAGCAATTTACATACATTGAAATGCGCCCCCCAGTCCCCCAATTTCCCCGGGGCCGCCGTGCGTCGCAGGGGAACGAGAGCATGTGACCCACCCCTTCTTCGCGGATTTATGAAGCATTATCAAAGTCCTCCACTGTCCATTCCATCACTCTGCGGACGCGCCTCGTGTTTTGGCTTGAGTGCAAATTCGAGTCGCCTGAACGAGCGCGTAAAAATGCTGAACAGGAGGAATAAGTGGCCTACATAAGGCAGAGAGAAGGTACTGCAGCATCACCTCCACCTGAGCGCCCCCCCCAACTCTGCCTGTGTGTTTCTAAGATCAAATATGAGATATGCACAGGCGCAGCTTCTTCCATCCACGCAGAGCCCCTGTACCTCCTCCGCGCTCGGCACTTTCTGCATGGCTGATTTATGACGGCACCGGGAAGACGCGCTCTGTGCGCCACCGCTGCCCGAGTCCGAGGGCTCTGCGGGTTTAGCTCAAGGTCCTGTCTCGGTTTTGAGAGAGAAAGAGAGCGAGTGGGTATGGTTTTGAGGAGGAAGAGGGGTTGGATGGGGGGGCAGAAAACAAAAAAAAGAGTCCTTTGTCACCGACAGATGGAGAGAGGTCAAGGTTGGCGCTCTCGGATGTGCGAAGAGAGGCTGTTTAAAACGTGCAGGGCCCCATTAAACCACGGGCACAAAGCAAGGATGGCACAGGCCAGTTTAATGGCTGCAGTTAAGCAAGTTTTCGGTAAATTCACTCCCCTCACCTCCTGTCAGGATACTGAAGGTGAACGCGGTGGAAGAATAGGGATCAGATATCCGAAACAGAGGGAGCGGGCTGTAATATTTAACTGTCCTCAGCGTGTTTACCCCATGGTGCATTCTATTTAAAGAGCGAAGACATATTTAGATGATTCTTAAACTCCCCCGTCACCATTTAATAGTAATTACGTTTGCAGATTTGATCGTTTCCTATACGTTTCTTTCTTTCTTTTTCTTTTTTTTTTACCAACAATTCTCCTCGCAAGGGACGTTTTCTACCAGCTTCGACAAGTGAATATTTACTGTAGATTTCCGTATTCTACTCGTAATCCTCTATGAAGAAAGATCTGCCGCTCAGAGTTATTCTGGTTGGATCAGGGGTCATCCCTCCTGTCCCAAACATCCCTGCATAACTACCGCGTCTCTCTAAATGTGTTTTTACACCATACATACCCTTATTTATCTTAGTTTTTTTCTCTAATTTGGTTTGGCCAATTTGTTTTAGCTACAGCAACAAATATTCTTGGAAATTAACAAATAAGAAAAAGAAAACTTGTGGCCACGTTTGTACACTTGCTCTGACTTAGAAGCATAAATCGTATCTTATTAAAGAAGCATATTGAGAATGAACACTAACTTTTCAGATTTAACATCAGGTGTTTTTTTTATTATAAACAGGGCTAAACATGAAGATGTATTCAGGCAGAATGGATTTACACGATCTGCTGAACGCGGTTGCCAGTAGCGGACAGGAAAAGCCCATGATGTGGGGACGAAACGTTCAACGTTTTCGTAATTAATTCTCTCCATAATTCACGAAAACACTTTGGGCTGCAAAGAGAATTAAACCGATGCAGCCGTGGACCACATGCAAACGAAATACATAGTTTACGGGCGCAAAATTATAAATTAGTGGGTAAGAAATCGCGTGTGTAATTCCAACTCGCGCAGTGCATAACAGGTTTGGGGAAAATCACATGAGAAGTTCGTGAAAACGCGCTGACAGCGGTAGACCGGTCCCCCTTCCTCTGCTGCCTGATAACAATCATTTTAATCTCTCTGGATTTGTGATTCACATTAACGGGTTAAACGGAGTTATTTTTTCCTTCAATGAATTGCTTTAAATTTGCATGACCCTCCACACCCGCTGAACACCTTCTCCGACCACGCGCCGTCCACGCACGCGCACAGGTCCCTCTCACACGAGCCACGCGGCGAGTTGCAACCTGCAGAAATATTTGCCTCTCTGGTCATGCATTCTTTCCCCCCTGACGCTGAACCTCCTCCTCCTCCCTCTCTCTCTCCGTCCCATCCTCTCTGTCTTTCTCCCGTCACCCCGCTCCACCTCCTCCTCCTCTCTGTCCTGTCTCGCTCGTCCACCACCAGCCTTCACCTCCCCCCCCCCCCCCTCTGTCGGTTTTAAGTGTGCGTCCTCTTCCATCGGGCTCCGGGACATCGAGGCGCAGACCCTCAGACGCAGCCAGCCGCCGCCGCTGCTCCTTCTTGGGGCTGAAGCTGCTCAGGCTGCCGAATCTCTCCTCTGCTGTAAGCCTCTCGTGTTTAACCCCTTTCATTCCTTCGTCCGTCCCTTCACAATCCGTCCATGGATCCCCCTCTCTGTGTCTGCCCATCTCGATTAAAGAGAAAAAAAACGTGGAGTGATCGGAGCGCACCAAGCTGCTCTGCGCCGCGTTGCGCGTTTGCAGTTTTAAACTCCGCGTCTTACATTACCAAACCCTCTTTATTACAAGCGTGTTTACAGTCTCTTCCCCCCCCTCCTCCTCCTCCTCCTCTTCTCCTTTTTTCTCTTCCTCTCCACCCCCACCACCAGCAGCAGCACACCGTGCTCTGTAACGGTGTGCAACTCCAGCCGTAGTC